>OY365806.1:14621984-15045313 GCA_959347315.1 Bimastos eiseni | reverse complement strand
GTGTCCAATAAGAGATGGCCTTGGCCTACTGTCGTCCAAAACTCCAAATCATTTCATAAGGCTGGAACTTTGCACTGAAGAATGTATGCCCTAGGTCTAATAAAATTGTTCTTAATATGAAGATTTGTTGACCTGCAGAAAAGTCATTTTTGAATTAAAGTTTTAAATTATTCTGCTTGTTGGCAATTCTTGACGAATAGCACCTAAATAACTATTACTCAAGTCATCTTCATGTAGACTAATTGGCCCTATGCATTAAAGAACTTGGGAACGTGTTTTCATCCGATTCCTTGTGAAAAGTCTCCAGGCTGATGGAGACTTAGTGGTAAATTCAAGACTATTTCGTTGACGGGAATTATCAGTATGCATTTCATGCATTGCCATTACCCATAGTCTCAACTACTTCACTGCATGCCTCAGGCGTCAGACCCAAGGAAAACGTGTACTAAAATTTTAATGGAGAACACCATTTTTATCTTAACACAACCAGTCACTCTGAGGCGGATCATCGTCCCACTTCGGCTTCCCTGTGGATCCGTTCCACGTGTTTCGATTGAAGATCGATTCCTGGGAAAATCTCGAGTGGACAAAGCTCTAATGGTTGTCCATGGATATATAATTCTATCAATGACTTGGTAGATGATTGGAAACGAGTGGATGACCAACTAACGAATTCACAATCATGGGCATCAATCTTTTGACCAAGGAGACAGGGACGTCGCTTAACTTAACTGTCTACACTCTACACGCAACAGATGCCCGCTATGTTGCTGAAGTAGGATTAAGTCCATCGCAGTCTTCTAGTGTCTACTTCAAGCAGCCACGTTTAAAGCCTTGGTCGTATCAGAATGACGAGGCTGAGGAAATGAAAGTCGCTACTGTTTCATAATATACACGCCCATCGTCGGATAGCTACAGTTACTGATTCAGCTGAATGACTTTTCAAAGACAAGCCTAGTAAATGCATATCCATCGCCGAAAAAAATGAGGCAACTAAGTTGTGAGCTTCCAAATCAAATGAGAGAAGATGAACTAAAATACTCCACACAGGTCTGTAAATCACCTCGAAGGACGAACGCGTTTCGCACTCAGCGAATTCTATTATTTAAGCTAACTACAAAATTCGAGGGCTTCTGAGAAATCGACGCATAAATATTTCTATATAATTTTATACGCATATTTATAGATGGTGTTATATGAATGATGACAATGCATAATTTAAGTATTACATATGACCAGACTATGCATACATAAACGTCGCTTACAAGTAACACACAAACTATCGTATTAAATGCACGAACATGAATACAAATGCCATTTCATCATTTTTTATGCCGAGACATAGACAGTGATACAATAGTGGCTCTTGTTAACAGCTACAACGGGTCAACTGTTTCTGAATGAATGAACAAACAAATTAATTAACGTTAGGTAGACCTGTGCATGATATTCACGCGCCAAACGTCAACGCTTGAATCAGAGGCACAGTATTTTGACTGAGTTACCGTTGTCAGCTGTCGTCTGCTGTCTGTCAATGTGAGAACTGGTTCCAATAAACTATAGCATGCACCCAAGTACTCACAGTGACAGCGGAGCTCAGTCAAGAACCTTGAGGCGATCTCTGCGAATCTCATGTTACATGGGCGATACCACTGACTAAGAACGATTCAAGCCATGCATGCTAAAAATAGAATAGTATCTTCGCTTTATCTCAAATTGACTAACCACAACGTGATTGCAAGTAGGCCTATAGTATGAACGAATGATGAAAAGTAACTTATAGTAATGGTCTAATGCTACTGTCGGCAAGGCGTCCATTAGTCATTGATCTGAATTTAACCAACGCTGTCGCCTAGTCTAGCGAAAGATTCCGTTGTTGACTTTTAACGACACCCTTCCATATCGAAGTGATTTTGGTGTCGCCCTCCTCCTTCCTCCAGACTTGGGACTGGCACTATCAAAGTCCAAACAGTGAAGGAGTTAAGCCTAGCGAAAGAAGGACTAATCAGATTTATAGGATACCCGAAGCTCTCTCACTTTCTTAGCCCAGCACGCCATTGTGTCATCCATTGCTCTGTGCTTCCCCCATGCTGCTTTGATCAACAACATAATTAATCTTATTCATTGGCTTCTATATATCCTGGAGGAAGCTCGTATACATGTACATGCATGCCCAGTGATGCAAAATTATCTCGACTCCACACACTGCATCATCTGACGATTTCTCATTATTGAGTCAAAAACAGTCATCAATGTCTATCTCTTGTTTGCGTGCTCTCCAATATTCACCTGACGATTATAATGTCCATGTATTACCACATTATGTATACGTACTTACATATAGAGTAGATTTTCGTATTAAACTGTCATCGCACTACCTCAGTCATTCCCTTCTCCAGTCAACACTCATCATTCCAGGTTCTCCACATCCCATCGGTTGTCTGGCAACCGTATACCCGTGTTTTCACTCTGTGGAAGTCTCTTGACAACACTTCTGACTTGACGACGCACCTGTGGAGAACTGTATACAGTCCCTTAGCTAATAATATGGACAGTAGGGCTGTAGATATTCTTTTCGGATGTTACGCTTACGACGACGTAAACACACAGAGATACGTAGACTGATGCAACAAACATAGATGCAACGATATTCACAGGTTTCCTATTGTATAATACAGCATTCTAAGTTATTTCAAGAGCTCACAATAAAACCTTAATAGCTTAAGTTCTTAATTATATCTTCCGCCGGTTTAAGCATGCTGGTCTCGCAATGGTGAAAATGACAGCCTAATAGACCATTAGTCTGACTGATATAAATGTGTTTAACGACGCATCCATAACAAGGATGATATGCGTAGACCATTAGGCCTGACAATAGGCTAATTTATAGCTTTGATCGACTGACTTGAGAGTCACATGATCTCTGGATAGTCACATGATCTCTGGTGAATGCCCAGTGATTGAATTTCATGTGCAGACGACAGCGCTGATGACGCACGAATCAGAATTAGTTGCATAATTTATTATATACACACAGTGACGTCATGAATAAATATAATATGGAGATGACTGTAGACTGAATTATTGTGCATGTGTGTATTCGGATTTGTGCTATGCACCGATCTTTCAGATATTGACCAGAGCACAGTTTCCTTTTATCAGACACTGGCGCACTAGAAGTGTCTAACAACACGTACAATATTTATCGGCCCACGCCAGTCTATAGTCAAATGGCTTTTGATCACTGAAAAGGTCAGATCTTCTTCTGTTCCAATAATTATCAGCCTTTGAAGCTAGGCCTGATGGTGACCAATGGGTAAAGCGGTGGTGACTCATTGTCACGATGTATCCTGAAGTAGGGCCTACGATTCAGCCCATTGGTTCTTCTTTAGGCCAGACTGCAGGTCTAACGGTCTCAACCATTGTCGCCACAGACAAAATCCGGTTGGTAAACAGTTAAGAGTTGAAGCTATAAGTCGTCGTATTTCTATTTGAACTAAGCAAAGGAAACTCAACGTTCGTCGCAATATCACGTGAGAAGACTTATACATTCGACCGCGAGTAAGCACTTAATTCCTGCTGAAGAATCGAGTTTCACGAGTTGTCTTAGGTTGTAGCCATTGAGCCATTGAGAAGACGCGCTGAGAACTTTCTAGAAAAGCAGTCGAAGATATCGAGAGAGAAAATGGCGGATCCTGGATGCGGAGCAAAATGCGCCAAAATGATCATCATGTTGATCAATTTCGTATTCGGGGTAAGTGCAGATTGATCAGCATAACACAGATCTGTATTTATTCCTAAGTTACAGAGATAGGAATGTTTTGAGTATTTACATCTGTGAAAGAGTTAATGAATACATCTGTACAACGACGGTTAGGCCTTTGTGCCAGAGTCGACTACAGGTTTACTAGAATCGATTCATGTAGTCTACATATCGTCAGCATATTGCAGTATGAAATATTAACGTATTTAGGTCCACTGTGTCCGTTCATAGGCCCTGTGTGAAACAAAGATGTGTCACAGGCCACGTGTTTATAAAGTTTGAGCCGCACCATAACATTTTCATCATAGCCTCTTAATTTTGAGCAAATTCGATTATAATTTCATTTTATTTAAAAATAACATTGCTGGTTTCATAGGTTGGACTACACAAATACCTGACTGACCATACACGTAGGCCTAGCGGACGTAGAGTTCGATTGAGTTTCATGAGAAAACCTATATAGAAAGCTCTTCGAAACCAAACGAACTGGCTATTGTGACCGAGGGCACGACGTACATCCTACCATTGAAAGTATACATGTATAGCCATATGTGTATTCTATAGTGTGGTGACAGTATAATGGAGACCTCTCGTATCTGCAGTTTAATTAGGTCTATAATTATTATTAATGATACAAGACGGATCCGAAACAGTATTTGTAGGCCTATGAGGTCGACAATAAATAAGGTCACGCCCCTAGGGGTCAGCCATTTGTGACTACGTGTGACGAGGGGAGGGGTCGCCGAAATGTGACGTCACATCAAACATCAAAATGCGTAATTTTATTAAAAACTGTCACTCAATTAAGCAAGGTCCACTTAATTAGCAGTAACTGTTACCACAATAAAAAAACACTTAGTATTATAATCGTATTATTAATTTTAGGATTGTCTACTTTTACGGTTTGTGTCATGTTTGGGGTTTTGAAAGTGAGGCCGCCATTCTGTAACACACAAGCAGGAATCAATTATATCGTCAAAAAGCAGGCCGCAAAAATTCACTGCACGTCGGCAAGGTGAACTAAAGGTTATAAGCGCAAAAATTAATGAATAAATGAGAGAGAGTGTTGATTGGATAGACGAAGAAGAGCTAGGTCTGAAATATCTATTGAACGGATGATGAGATCCAGCTGTCTCTATTTATTCCAGAAAGGAGCACTTTGCTTGTGCATGGGAGAATTTTGGATTGTTTCAAGTTATTGTTGTTAAACAATTTTGAAAAATGCGATGCTGTTTGTTTATGTTGGTACAGAAGTGATCAGAGTCTGTGGGCTTATGGTGGCATGGAAGTTTTCTTAGCTTGTATATATATATATATGTGGTCATTTACTCATGCTGACAGGGTAACCTATATAGATCTGCAGTCAATCAATCCAGCGGGTGTTGATGTGCACCCATTACTTGGACACTTCCTATATCATTGTGCATCCTGATTGGTCAATGCGTTTGATGTAAAGCATACGGTGGCTGTCAGCGGCCTATGAATCCAGACACTTGCAACAAATCAGCCCATTCTATATATTGCTTCGTTACCCGGCTTCAGCCTACTTCCGGTTATCTAGGTTATTAATAATTTCTCTATGACATTTGGCATCTGTGGTGATCATAATATACCAAGGATGCAGAATCCTTTCACTTGTTCCATTTCTTTTCCTCCAATGTCTGTTCCGACTACTGTTCCCTTGCTTTACTTATGTTCAATATTTTTGTCCTTCTGTTGTTCATTTTCTTTCTGTTCTCGGTTGGTATTGTGTTCCTTCCATAGCAGCTTCTCGCCTTTATTGCAAAATGCTTTCATCCATCTTCCTCCGACCTTTATTCCATCCCTCATGTCCTTTAATGTTTCTCATGTAAGCTCTTTTATATAGATCATAGCGGTGACAGCGGTTGTCCTTGTCTCACACCTCGGCTTCAGCCTATAGACCCGAAGAACCTTCACATTCTGGAAATCCTTGTGAGATGTGACTTACAGTCTGTCCCGAATACACTCCTGAATTATGTGAATTTCAACGTACTATGGACTGTAGGTGCTCACTTGTATGAATAGGGTTCTACGTCTTTTGATCCCCCGTCAATTGATCCCCTCGCCAATTGATCCCCTATCCATTAAACCCAGCCCAATTGATACAACATTCATGTTCCACTTGTGATCTTCCCATTAATTAAAAGAACGATGTAAGAGAGCACGATATGTTAAAATGATAATGAAATACAAAAGCGTAATTGAGAGTCATGATATGGTTAGTTTATCAGCATTAAGTCCTAAGCATAAGCTTCTATGCATGAGGTAAGTGAATCATTGCACTCAGATATAAAAGAATCTCCGAACGGCCGTAAACGGTTACAGATATGAAGCTACGTGACTTCTCAATCTACATCGATAGGTTTATGCGTTGTCTAAAATATCAATTTTTGTGTGCAATAGCTTATCTGACTTTTGTCTGCCTAATCCGCCGACTTCGTTAGCGGTTCATTGAATTTACTAGTTAGATGTGATTATAGTCACTAATTTTAATTTCTATAGCGCAACTTCAGACAAACACCTTAAAGGCACTCTCGACCGGAAAGAGTAACACAACGATTGCACTGAATGGATCTCAAGTTCAATTTAAGTTGATGATTACGATTTGCCAAAAACCGATGACACGAAAGTCACAAAAGAATTAAACAGCCACCACATTGCCAACACACACACACACGCGCACACGCACACACACGCACACACACACACACGCACACACACACAAACATATATATATATATATATATATATAAATCTCATATATGCATAAATAGACCTATATAACACATCAGGGTTTATAGAGTCACGACTATTTTTATATCTTAGCATCTCATCAGCCCGTGCTTGATCTTGAAGTTGCTGAGCGACTCCACATAAACTGTCTCTTCACTCAACTCGTTCCAAGCGTTGGTCACTGTTGCTGAAGAATCTCTGCCTGATGGTGCTCTCTGATTTCCTGAGAATCTTGTCTCTCTGTCTTCGTAATCCGCTTCTGTTTGCCAGCTGAAAAAATCTCGAGAATGGTGTTCATCGTTAACTGGTTTGCCTCAGTTAAATCTAATCTGCGTCGTCTTTTAATCAACATTTCGAGACCCTTTCCTCGTACGCCAATCCTCTGGTCATCTTCGTTGTTTTCCGTTGCATGTATAATTATACATACATACACACGTACATTTATACATATGCATACATGAAGCACACTGTTTACTATAGACCTAATTATTTAGTTGACCTGTCGAGCATCACATGCATGTTGTGGTTTGGCAGTGAAGTCGTGGACGAACTGAGACCCCTTTGAGAGGTTCAAAGTGCAGCGACGCCCTAAAACAGCCTCCCGCAGTTGTGGATTTGCACCTTGAGTATGCGTGCACTTGGTCTAAGTGGGCTTCGGTCTATACACTTAATACAATTGACCTATCTGGAAGGACTAATACCCCATACGCTGCTCACTTGTGCATTGTTTACCTATGCTGATTATGTCTTAAGCCCAGTGTACATATTTTCTCCGCCTCTAAATAATTGTATTTCAATTTAACAAAAAAATTGATTGCAAACATAAATAAAATAAATCACTATTTAAAAGCCTTGTATTTGAAAATGTATGTTTTCAACTGAGTCATTAAGATACATTTAAGTCTATAATAGGTCTGTGGAATGACGTATCAAACAAATCGATTATATACTTAATTACAAACAAATAATTAAAGATCTGTTTTATTGACCATGGCTTTGTTAGCCCCAATCAGTTAGGCCTACTGTCAATAAGCTTACTAGAAACAAAATGTTTACGACATAGTTCAAAGACATCAAATGTTTCGTCGTTTGATGACTTTTACGAAGTGCATAGAATGACAATGAATGGCTCATCCATTCTGAGGAATTTCTTCAGAAGCACTTGAACACTGAAACTGCCAGACCTCATCCCTGTACAAACTGACAGACCTTCTTCCTGGTTCTCTTATTTTTCCTCTTACTCGTTTTTTCTTCATAAAACTTATCATATGACCGCTATTATAAAAGTCTTTATTTTATTACCGGTTGAATGTGTTGATTTATTGGAATATTTCACAATACAGTCAGATAATAAGGTTTTTAGTATTATTATTATTATTATTATTATTATTATTATTATTATTCTTCTTATTGTTATTATTTTTGCTTTGAGGTACTTCATTCCCCAGGGACTTAGAGATTATTAATGTAGAGATTTTATTGTCCGGAGGGTCAGGCCTCGTCTTCTGGGGTCAACGGAAAGGTGCCCATGAAAGCGACTAGGTTGTAGCGTTGGATGCAAACAGAAATGCGCTGAAAAAGAAAGGTAGTGTCACGTCTGTCACCACTTATGAGAGAAATCCGGCTACCGATTTCGCTGATGAAATCCAACGCCGAGGGATTGAAACGGCCCATTGTCTCATTAGCGAGCGGTTGGAAATTATAGGAGGCAGGTAGTCCACCGTATTTTAGAGTTTTACGGTCTGCCGCCTGAACCGACGCAGGTCCCTTCTCCCCAGTCTGGGTTATGTACGAGGCAGCACAGGTATGAACAATTGTAGCATCCCATGCCAGGTACTTCCCCCTCGACCAAGGGATGAGCGTTGCCCCGTCGGGCCTCTTCCCATCAGATCTAAATAGGCCGACCGGTTCCTTGGTGCTCGGTATCTGAGCCCTGAGAAGAGACCGCCAACGATGTCATTGATAACTTTGTGGCGCAAAAAGCGTCCCTGGGCCCTCCTACATACGAAGCCATGGTGGCCCTCCGGGCCCACCGCCTCTCCACAGTGGCATCTGTGAGGGCCACAAAGTTCCAGGCCCAACCTCAGGCCTACCGCCACCCGGACCGCCTCGTTGTCAAGGACAAGGCCACATGTAGCAATGGGCAGCGCGGTCAGCCAATCGGCTGAGTGAGGGCTGCAAGCTTCGTCTAACCTGGCTCCATTGACCAAGTCGCAGGCGTGTCGGCGGATCTTCGTTTTGTCGATATCAATGAGTGGTCGATCCCAGATGCTCTGCTTGATTGGCATTGGATGTATCACCTCGGGCAAAGATCCACGGCGGGACTCCAATAGTTCCTTCCCGTATCTATCTGGAGCCGTCAATGCAGCCGAGAGGATGGTGGTTTGCAATCCGAAAGTCGCTGCTGCTGAGGCCAAATAGGCAGAAGAAGCCAACGAGAAAACCCTACGGATGCCGAGTCCACCATCTCTTATAGGAATTGAGGCCTGCAACCACTGGATGTCGTTCAGACTGCAATTGACAATTGCTTCCAGGCCCAGCCTCTGCAGTCCGTCAAGTGTCCTTAATGCAGGGTGGTCAAAACACGGAGAGCACCGGAGGAGGTAGCTGAGCCTAGAGGCTCCAAAGGACGAACGGAGAAGGAGCAGGGCGTTCTGTGAAGGCAAATGCCGCAATCTGTCCACCGCCTTCCGATGCGCATCACATTGGCCGTCCAGGGCGGCGTCTAGAGCCTCACCCCGAAACAAGGGGCTCCCAAAAGGTTCAACGCGGGCGCGTCCACCCTAGTGTAGCTGGGCAGTGGGCATACTGATGCGGACGACGCCTCTGGCATGGAGATTTCGCATTTATGTGGATTAAGTTGAAGACCCATCCGTATTCCCAATTCGGCGACTACCGACACATCCCGGACCACGGCCTCAGCGGATCCGCCCAAAGTCAAGTCATCCAAGAAGCCAACCCTTAGCTCTGAATCAAGTGACTGCAGCACCGGCTGAAGGGGCAAGCTGAAAAGAAGTGGACCCAGTGGGTCCCCTTGCTGAGGGTCCATCTGCGATGATAGGATCAGATGGCCGAACTTTAGGAGTGTGGAGGCCGAACATGCCTGGAAGACAAACGGGTAAATCTCAAGCATGATGTCTCGTCGAAGGGAGTTGAAGGCGTTGGTGAAGTTCAGCTTCACCAGCACTTGATTGGGTCCCATAGCGTCGACGAAGCGTCGAGTGGCATGCACTGCTGCCTCGCAACCGACCGGCACTCCTATTCCCAGTTGAAGAGGTGCAAAATGAGATGTTAGCTTCATCGTTGCGCATTTGTTGGCGCATTTGGCCGCCAATCCTCGCCATACGTAGCCCACAGCAATAGGCCTGAGTCCCCCCCGAGTCTTTATTCAGGGCGATCATGCAGCCGCCAAAAAAATTGGTCTAACTTCGGGGGGGGGGGGGGGCAGCCACCACGGAGCAGCAAGTTTGTAAAATCTGCAAGGGCCTCGACAAGAGGCTGCGCCGCCCCACCGAATCCAACCAGGTCCTTCAAGTGGTCCGGTCTAAATCCGTCCGGGCCACCAGCCGATCCCGTCGGAAATGTGCGGATCGCCTCCAGTACATCCTCAGTCGTCGCCTGCCGCGCTCCGACCAAAGCTGGGTCTGGAAGACTCTCGAGGGCCTCCGGAAAGGGATCCTTAGGATGTTTTCTTGCAGTAGTTGGAGATTATCTTCGTTTACAAGAGCCGGTTGCCCACCCTCGCACAAAATGCGCACCGCCGCCCTTATATTGCCGTCCTCTAGTTTGGAGTTAATGGCAGCCAGCAGCATTTCACTTTTGCTCCGGCGACTAGTCCGATATCCCGCGTGACCCAATTCCTCTCTGAGTGATTCAGGGTCCGACAACCATTTCTCGGTCCGGTTCTTAATCACAGTTGTCATGTTGCGACGTCTACCCGCCCTTGATGGTTGAACGAGGATCGAGGGGGCGAATTCAAGCAAGGTCAACCAAGTTTTTGTGGATTGTGGTCTTCTGCACATGTTGAGGAGAGTCGAGGTCAAAGCCTGAGCGCAAGCTGGGCGGGCTCCCTTACAAATGCGCCTGAGAAGAGGCCCGCGGGACTCTGGGTGTGAAATATCGGCAGCGCGGCCCTCAGCAGCAGTCATCACAGGCATCTCGCCTGTGATGACTGCTGCGTAACGTCGACGAAACCGCAACTGGTGTATTCATCCGGTGCCCCTCGCCCCGCCGTCGACGGACGGCGCCGCTCCGCTCGCTAAGCGCTCCAGCGTGGGACAATTGGACCCCGGGCTGGGGCTATCCCTAGGGCCGTGAAGGTGAACCAGCGCCCCTCTTGAGTGCAGCTGTCTTGCCGACAAGCAGTGGCTGCAAATGCCTCTGGGTTTTAGTTTTCTCTCGGGCTCAGACATCCGTGACAACCCTTACACAAATGAACTCTCATAGGTCCACTCTAAAAATAGTCATGCGCCAGATGCGGGGCATGACCTCAAAGGTGACCAGCGCAACCGAACGTATAGTGCACAACAGACAGGGAAATACCAGCGCACAGGTATTTTAGGATAAGAAATCTATTGGGCAGGAACAGGTGTGTGAATATGGGTTGTAAACAAATACGCCCTCCAATTCGACGTGCGCATGCGCGTATGTAGGCCAGATGAATCCTTACGAAATGCTAACAAAAACAGTCCAAAAACGTCCAAAAGGACGATTAGCGCAGAAACCAAGACAGAGCCGGTGTCACAAACAGGCATTAATACAAAGCAAACCGGTCAAAACGTTGAAAGACCAGAAAAACGAACGAAAATGAGGTTAAAATCCTGAGTGAAACAACGTGCGTGCAACCCAGACGAGGCCATTCCAGACATTCTTATTATCATTATTATTATTATTGTTATTATTATTATTGTTATTATTATTATTATTATTATTGTTGTTTTTATTACTATTATTATTATTATTATTATTGTTATTATTATTATTATTATTGTTATTATTATTATTATTGTTTTTATTATTATTATTATTATTATTATTATTATTATTATTATCATTATTATTATTATTATTATGTTCATTCGTGAACAAACGGACATGGATACAGACTCATTAGTTTGTTATTATTATTATTATTAGAAAATTATCTTTATTATTATTATTATTATTATTGTTACTATTATTATTATTCCTGATTTCCTCCACCCTCAAGTAGAGCTCGTACGTGGAATCTGAACGGTCGTCTTGTAGATCGATGATTGTTTTGTTGATTGCAGTTGATTGGCATACTTCTACTTGGTTTCGGTATCTTCCTCGTCATCGATGCAAAGGCTCTTCACAATCACTACTTCATTCCAGTTGGTTCATCTGCTGATATGATCCTCATCGCAGCTGGAGTCATCCTCCTCGTTGGCCTCATCATCATCTTCATCACCATCGTCGGATGCTGCGCCGCTGCCAAAGAAAACACCGGATGTCTCACCTTCGTAAGTACTGCGTACATTGCAGACATATTGTGCGACGAACAGGTTATCGTCTGCTATACGTTAGGTAGGACTATTGTTGGTGGAAATACGCTAGGAAATTATTATACAGTTCTACACACATGCACAAGGGAGTGTAAAATAATGGCGAGTTGAAGATCTTAATTTGAATTAAACGGTCACTGACAGTACTGACTGATTGATTGATTGACTGACTGATTGATTGATTGTGACAGGAAGTGTTTAGGTCTAATTAGATCTTTTTCATGATGCTGTAAACCATAAGACAGCATCTTTGTTAGTTAATTGCGCAGCCGATCTATGACGTCAACATCCAACGAACGGTAACTGGGAATGAATCCAGACCAACGGACTTAGCATAATATTTACTATCCAGGGTATACGATGCACTTCGTGTTAAAACTATTTCGAAATAAATAACCCGGCTTTCAATTGATTTTATTCAGTTTCTAAAATACTCACTTCCAAAGTCAAACGAAGATATGAATTTTGACTGTCCGATCTTATTTAAAACTCCAGTAGGAGCATAAGCATTTGATATTGACGATGCTTAATAAATCTGTTACGAGACGACTACAGCAACAAGTCAAAAGTTGGTCTATAATCAAGTAAATGTATAGTTACTAACCTAGCTACTAACAAGGACAACATGGTTTAAAAATATGTAGCACAGTAATTATTCTATGTGAATGCTCCGGCCAGTGGCGTCTTTCAAATTGTGGTCCCATGCACCGCAGTTTAGTTAGTTTTGTCTTGGTTTACTTTATTAATACTAGGCCTATATATCTGGTTTTGAGCTGACTTTGCTTTTCACGGAGTTCTATTACCTCCCGCAGTTTCAGACTGGTTAAGCAATACTGCTGGCTCAACAAACAAGATTATTTGGTCTCACAATCATTTCTAAATGATCTCGTATTACGGACATAGTAGGCCTATACATGTAGTGTAGACTTGTAGTTAAGCAAGCAATATAGTACAAACATGTCACAAAGGCAGAAGGACTGACGAACGAGCAAAGTGACACACAGATGACAGACAGAGGGACAAGCAGTAGTTGCAGAGAATCTGGAACAGACAGAGGCACGAAAGGAGAGACGATGGCAAAAGTCGAATCTGAAATAAATGGAAACGAAACTACTTCCTGGTTCAACAGCTGCTTCTTCTTACAAAAGTAAAAACGCGCTAGACAGACTCAGTTGATCCGAGTATCAGGAATATGAAACCACAAGCTCGTCATTGTTAGTTATTTACTTTACTCTTAAAGAGTGACAGGCCTATAAAGAACGACAGAGAGACAGACAGAGAAACAGAGACAGAGGAAACTCTAAAAAGATAATTAAATTAGTTAGATATAATGAGAGTGTGGTTAGTAGTAGGCCTAGGCTAGGCATAGTGTATTCGTCTAGGCCTATTAGGCAACTAAACTGACAAATTACCGCAAGGACATGAACAAGCACAATACGAAGCTGATCAGCGCTAGAAATAAATATGAGAATTATAATAGGCGAGATTGAAACACAGAGGAAGCACGATGGAAGGAGAAAGGCAGTGGCAGGTATCAGTATAGCCACATGTGGTCAGCGTTGTGGACTTATAATTGGAAGGTGGGGAGTTAAAATCCCTGTCAGTGAAGAAGTAAGTTTAAAGATTGCCCCAATTGCGCCACCTACTGAACAGACTTACTGCACAATGTCTATGAGAAGACCAGTCGAATAAGAAGAGGATTTGCCACAGGTCGTCGTGTGCCGAAACTAAGAAAACGAAGCCGCTGTCACTTCACGTTGATGGCTGCCTCTCAGAATTAGCTTTAGGCTTGTATTCGGTCATTCTGAATAGAACGACGGAAGATTTCCTTAAGTCGAGTTCTGAAACCTGGAGACAAGCGTTTCAGTGCTGACCATAACGTCTTTGACACTCGCAGTTGGACATTTTACCATTTTTTGTTGTGTAGTTCATGCTTGTGGCATGAAAACAACAATTAGCAGTCCTTGATCAATTTAATGGATTAATTCAATCAGCTAATTGGCCTGCATTTTCACTGAACCCAGTTTAATAGCAGTAACATATGTTGCTAAAAATTCACTAGACATTGCTAGAAATTGAGGGCCAATGGTGTCTACATATATATCCCGCTGATGTGGGTCACCTTAGACACTTACTAATTATATAGGCATATAGCCCTGCATCAACGCTGGCCGTTCTATATGTCTAAAAATTCGAGGAACAGTTTCGTTCAATCAATATAATTGCTTTAGTTACAACTTGCTTAGCATTTTTATCTCAACTGACAGAATAAAAGCCTAATAACAAAGGTTTATGCACGAGCATATTAATTATTATTATTGATTACATTGCGCAGTTTTTAACTGTTGAATCTCTTTAGAAATCTTATTCCATAATTGAGCACCAGCAGATTCATTTGTAAAAGGGTGAGTATATTTGAGTGAGCCGGGATTGGGCGATATGCCTCTTCATCTGTAGCGTGTTTTTCCATAGTCAATCAGAAGAAATCCCCGTAAACTGGTGGAAGTTCATAGCAGAAGAAGAACTCATCGCCCTTGAACCATCTTTATCTGTTCAATCTTTGTAAATCCCAAATTTAAATGAAATTGACTTGTATACGAACGCACAGGAGCACCTGCTACAATTCGAATGGCGCGTTTCTATAAAGTTTCCAATCTATGTAGTCACGAATCGTAGGTTGATATTGCAAAATGTCAGATAAGGGTATGCAAGTAAATAATATAACTTTACTTAAATATATGCTACGGGTAGAATGGGTGATTAATATGAATACGTGCAAAGATATCAACGTCCTTGGCAATTTTTGGTGATATATTTTTATGTACCTTTTCACGTCATGTGTTAATACACACAAACTCCACATATTTTATCGAGACCACCTAGGAAATGGGGACGCCGTTTATGAGTAGCATCGGATTTAAGTGACCCCAGATTCCTGCGCAACTTAAATATGATAAAGTTGGTTTCTTTAAGATATGCGTTAGCTCGTTTGCACATAGCCAATACACAATAGTTGACAGGTCTGTGTTAACAGTTTGAATAAGGTTATGCAGGGATTTATGAGAAAAAAACGCCAGTGCCGTCTGCAAATAAAGTAAGGTACAAGATTAGGGCGACATTGGCGAGATCGTGTATGTATAAAAGATTATGAGAAATAAAAATGACCGATGTTCGATCCCGAATTTACCCTAATCCTATTAGAACCGTGCTAAGCAAGCATGCCCTTGCAGCAAACTCGTTGCAGACGATTATCAAAATATCTTACATGATTCTCTAATTTATTGACGATGGTAAATAAATAATTTATGATGGTTCACAGTATCGATTGCTTTGGATATAGACCTATATCGAAGAATGTTCCTAAGCCTACCGGGTACTCATTATTTTTCGAACGCATTTGAAATTTGACTTTGCATGCACATAAGAGCCATGTACGAAAATGTACTTTTCATTAACTTTCATGAGTTTTTCATTAACATTCACGTGTTATCTTCTCTATTTCAGTATTCCTGCATACTGATATTGGTGCTCATTCTACAAATCGTTGCCGTGATACTGGCTGGCGTGTTTTATAACCAGGTAGGCAGAGTGTATATGCGATTTGCTTCATAATTTCGTAGTCATCACCATCATTATATTACAGTCCACCCCCCTACCGTGTGCAAACTCTATTTCCTGCTTCAAAAGCCTCTATGGCTCTGTTTCTGTACACTGTAGGTCCTATAGCGTCTTATAATGTTAATATTAAATTATTTTGGCCCATTTCAAGGTTAAGCGCTAGCCATCAATCTGTCAGAGAGAATATGTATGCCTGAAGTACTTCATAATTTTTGTGAAAGTATAAAATACGATTCTACAAGACCTTGTAGGGTCTAAGTCTCGGTGAATAAGTGATAGTCACGGTGGGTTATATTTGGCTGACAGAAACTAGGGGAGGACAGTTGAATTTTAAAAGGTAGTTACCTCCAGAACACGTATAGGCTTTAGTATAGGGGCATGTTGATTGAAATTCCAGAGATAATGTCGATTAATGTTCGTGGATGCTCTTCTATGGCCAATGGATGACGCTCCAGATTCGAGAATTTGTAAAAAATTAAGTGAGAGATGGTTTCCCAGGTGAGATTGATTCCGCGCCATCAACCTGCATATGTCCTATAGACGTCATCACTCTACCGAAACAGATCTCGTGCACATCTAGTTCGACTTGATGTCCTCAGTGAATGGTAGACGTATCACTTTATTGAGCTTTCTGGATCTTAGCACTGCTTTCGACAAGGTTGACTATGACATTCTGTTATGTCAACTATAGGGGCAATTGTTTCTTGACCAACTCAGACAGACGGATGTTGTTGGTGGATTCGGAGCCCAAGACTACCTGACCTGGTGCTAAGAAGTAAACGTTGCCTTAAATTAAGTGATGTAGGCCTATGATATAGCCTAAATTGCCTTCTTCTAAACAGAAGTGGCTGAAAACACATATAGACACCATGGCGAAGAAGAATTTTATTGTAGAGACACCGATAAGCTACATTGCCAGCGACTCTACATATATAATAATATGCAAACCATTTTTTGTTTTGTTATAGATTATATACGGTTTGGATAACCAGATGTTGGATATCGTGCACAATAAATACGGTCAGAATCAAAGCGATGCAACTGTCTTTATCGACACTGTTCAAAAAGATGTAAATATATTTGTATTGAAGATCGTTAGCCTTTATCTATTCGACCAGCTTTTGTTAATGTTAATAACTTAATTTGATTATCCGCAACAGCGGGGACTCCTTGGTCTCTCATCTATAGCTATACCTTTTCCCACAGATGCTTTAAGACTATTTTCTTCGATCGTGGTTTCATTGTGTTAGGTTGGGAGCGTCTCTGGTGAGTGTAATTCCAAGTGGTGCTAAATAAATGTACAATTACAATTGCAATTACATAAGCGGCGCCCTTTGAATTTCAAAATCGAATGAGAAAGATCCATACGTAGGCTATGTAATGTAAACAAGTAGCTGCATCGATGTAAGAATATAATTTGCTGCTTTACTTTAGCTGCATTGTTGTGGCGTTACCGCAGAAGGACCAAAAGATTGGAAGCTGAGTAAATGGAACAACGTCACTAATTATGTAAGTGTAATTCATTTTTTACTCATCTAAAACCGTATTCATATTATTAGTTGACCAGGTTGATCAAATACAGAAAATACCAACAACTCTGTTTTAACTGTGCATCGAACTTTGAGCCCAAAGCTACTGTAGATGCGATTAGTTCATCGAAATGATAAAGGACTTCAAAACTAATGTTTAATGAAATGTTCAAAACACAGAACTATTCTGGCTTCCTGTGTTGTGCTTGAATTTTGACCTGGAACTGAGTGCAAATTCTGTTTTGTTTTGATTGGGCGCCTGTGTACACTGTCACTGTACACTGTACATGCTAATTAGCTCTGTTCCGGCCTTGTAAGATTCTCAAGATTATAATTTAGATAATAATCTAATAGATTAGGTCCTAATATAGGTTTCATTAACAGGAGTTTCTATTCCGGTGTTGTGTAGTTAGCCGATAGCTTATTTGCTGAAATGTGCTAGAAAACGAGATGTAATGATGACACTAGCTGTTATAGGCCTGCCTTACCAGCAGTTCCATGCGATCCAGGTGGGTTCTGTACTAGGTTCCATAGGAACATACGCTGTATAGGCATGCTGAGTCGCCGAACATCGTTATTTCAGAGTAAATAGTCTTTTTCTCAGTCCAAGGCCTGCTTAAGATAATCCCTTGGTAAAAATTGTCCATCTAACAGATGTAGGACCCAAGTGGTGCATGGTTGCGTGTACTATTTATTGTCCTGGTATATAATTTTATTCTACTGCGATGTGCGCCATTGTCATTGCTTTTTCCTTAAATATGATGTTAAGGGTATTCAACTGATGTCTGTTATGTGTCTTTGCCTTCAGACCGTACCTGCCACGTGCTGCACATTAAACGAAACGACAGGTCAAACTTTAGACCTCGCCAAGTGCCGTCAATATGCCTACCAAAACGCCAGCAAAGAACGCTCCAAATATGTCTACACAGAGGTATGCTGATGCTTATTAGCGCAGATCAGATAGGAACCTGTCTTTACTTCCAAGTTGAAACGCTGCTATAGCCTATATATGTATAATTATTTTTTATATATGTATATAATTTATGTATATCGGCCTACATATAATCATATATCCGTAGAGCATTGACTTGGCACTACGCAATTCATACACTGAGGGATGATTTAGACAAATCAGTTCTTGAATTCAACTCATTTATTGTAAAACTTTCAATAAGGAACTGTCAGAGATATATACTGAACTCTACACAAAAATCTCTGTTAAAAATTCATATCTCTCCTACATCCAGCGTTTGTTATCTTTTTTGTTTGCTTTTCTCTAAGCATTATTTCAAACGTAACAATGTTTAGACGGAAGTGGGACGATGGTAGTTAACGGTTTTGACGACCATGAGATGTCGTTTAATATACTTCTTTGTGTAGTGAGATGCTTCATGGTCTACCAGTTGAGCAAGATAATAGATGCCTTATGTCTTGAACAAAGTTTGTGCTTTTAAAAGTATGTACTTTTAAAAGTATGTGCTTTTAAAAGTATGTGCTTTTAAAAGTATGTGCTTTTAAAAGGTTTCGGCAAAGCATAAATACTATTAGCGGATTAAAACAAGAGCATCATGGACTACAACATTAGAACGGCAGGGTGTTTTGACTGTAATCGAGTTCAATTCCACGTTGGTCTATGCTTGAAAACGGCTCAGGCCTACATGTATACCAATATGAACGGTTGTCACATAATTATCATGTTCTTTAGGGTTGCGACAGTAAGGTTGACGGATTGATCAAGAAGTACGTCGGCATTTTGATAGGAGTCGTCATTGCTGTTGTCATCGTTCAGGTAGGCTCATAGATGCCACGCTGGTCTAACCACCTGTCTCTGTTTCTATCCGTCTTGTCTGTCTGTCTCTGTTTGTCTTTCTTCCTGCCTCTGTCTCTGTCTCTCTATCTCTTTCTCTGTATCTCTTTCTCTCTCGCTCTCTGTCTCTCTTTGTTACGATGTAGGTATATCTATGCGTGTCTTACTACAAAGGTTTGTTTGTATCCATTGCCACCCGCAGCTGACTTAGACTGTATATAATATAAAATAATATAATATAAATTTTTAAGGCTCAATCTGGGTGTGATGGTTATTTATCTTAAAAAGGAGATCAAGCCTTTCACTGAGAACAGAATCATTACACTCATCACCGGTCTAAAACAGCTGTTAAGGGCCTATTCGTATAATTATTATGTACGCAAAATCGTAATTTCGGACCCCCTCCCTCTGTTGCACCGAGTACATTTTGTGGACCCCTCCCATGTGTACGTACATCTTCGAGCTATAACCCCTCCCTATAAATACCTAGAGACATCTGTAAGAAATTGATTTTACCACAGGCTATTAATTTTTTAAGCATCATATTTCACAGCTTAACTATGTTAGCTGTTATGAAGAACGAACGAACGAACGAACGAAACGAACGAACGATTTGTAACCAAATCAAAAAAAAATCATCAAGAGTGTACACATAATATTTAGTTGCTCAGTTTGGTTACAAAGGGAGGCCAGAAAGGATTACCTCCCGCTAACAGGGCCACCCGCTGACGTATTTTGCTATATAAATTGTTGTGAGCACTGACATAATAAACTCAAATGTGCAGCAAACAAAACACTTGTATAAAGTAACATCAGGAAATATTCAAGTTGCAGTCTTACATCTAACTAATCTTAACTAATTATTTTAAGCCTAACTTAAAGAATCTGCGAGAGGTGGATGATAATAAGCTTACTCAAATCAGATGAATGGACAGTTCAGCAAATAATTTCTCATCTTATTTTTAAATGATTGCAAATTTGTAGTACTTTGAATATCATACGGGATGTCGTTCCACATCTTTGGTCCAGTGCATCTTATTGCAAACTTACGAGTATTAGTGCGAGCATAAACTGATCGGTGTTTAGAAACGGTTCTCGTACCACAGGAATGGAAGAATAAAAACACTAACAACACTTACATTCAAAAAAGTTTTAATGCTACGTAATATTGATTAAGCAGGAATATAGTCCGTGATTAGGTTTTGAATTCTGATTTTAATATTCCATAACTGTAGGTCTGAGTCATAAATAAGCTAATTTGGAGGTCATACTTAGACAGCTATATTTTTCGTACGTACATATTTTTTTCGAGATCCTCCTCGCCATGCACAGCCGTGCGCAAAATCGCCGAAATCCTCTAACTGCGTACTTAATATGTGGATGGGCCTTAACAGATCCATTAGTCTACTTGATGAAAAATCTATTGATAACTATAGCAGTTTCCGATGATTCCGATACCGCTTCACTTACCTTCAACTGCTCTCGATAATATTGTTTTATAAAAGAAGCCGGACAAAACTAGCAAGTCTTAGGCCTATTAGCTAGATATTCTGGTTCACCGCTCTGCTGTTCAAAATTACTCGTAGTTGTACAAAAGTAAACAATGCCTGCATATGTTAGGGTCCGAGTTCATATAAACCCAGGCATAACTGCTATACAAACGAGCTACAGCGTAGGCCCTGTAAAACCTGTCATTTTGGTCAGAGGTGTCCAAATAGGGGAGAGGGCCGGAGGCAAATGCCTCCAATTTCAGGTAGGGGTATTTTTCACGTATTTTTTACGTTTTATGGGGGGAATAAATCTTGCTTTCCTGGCATGGGACCGGGGAATTTGCCTCCATCACTCAGGAGGGATTGACGCCTCTGATCTTGATACTATTTATTCTTTCCACATTAATTCCCTATGATTTCTGCGCCAGTCAACAATCTGCCTTGTAACTGTCAAAGTAATGACCAACTATAGCCTTTTATAGGTCCTGTTTCTTACATTTCGGTTGTTCTCTAGGTTACTTTCTGGCAGGCCTACCTAAATCATTGTGATCTTAAGTTTGGGTCTCATTTGCATATTTTCCTTTTCATAAATATGAATGCAGTGAATCGATTTGTTTCTTTCAGGTGGTGTTCATCGTCATTGCATGTCTGCTGAGGTCTAGTATGGCCAAAGGATACGAATATGTTTAGATGGGCAGCACGATAGCAAGCGCTCTGACGTTCAATGGCACAGACACATCTTGTAACTGATGAAACCAGAGTAGTGTATTATGTCGTTTATTGATGAATATTTCATAGAATCCCTGAAGAATTTGTAAATTGTTCAAGCAGAAAACTTTTATTGACATTCCTTTAACTCTCTTGTCGCTGCTGTAAACTGTTGCAAATAATATTATATATTGTCGTAAGATGCGTTCGATGAAATCAAACGATTTAGAAAAAAACTAACACAACTTTTGATTCCTTGTGATATTATTAATTCTTTATTCGTTGAAAGTTACAAACAGTTGACCTAACACATCGACCTCACTAAATATTAAATAGATAACCATTGAACAAAACATGTTTTTAATTTGTTAACCCATTAGTAAATGGTAAGCCACCTAATATTAATGCCATATTTGCATGGGCCTACCTTTTAAAATTACCATGTCTAGCTAGATTGAAATGCAAGATAGCGTAACAGAGCATGCCGAATTCACATTTTGCTTGCTGTTTCAATTAATTCAATTTTAACAATTCAGGTTAATATAAATCAAATTCATTAATAATTGCCCACGTCATCACAATATGCTACAACACGTAATGCATGCAATAATTGCAGAACTATTTGCTTAAGCACATAATTTAGAGCCCTAACAGTAGTGTATGCAAGCGTACACTTTCACAATCTAGCTTGATGCAAACGATGTCAATATTAATTAAGCGAGACAATCTGTAAGGATATGTAAAAATAATTAGAATGGATGCCGCTGGATGGATCGATGTGGTAGACACAGATAACCTATCCAATCTGTTTCAATTTTTGTCACAGTTCACGCTCACAGCATTTCGTATGCAAAGGCCATGTGCTTAAAATTGTGAGGCATGAATCGTTAGTCGTTCTTTAGCTCCTACAAGCTCAACTAGTGCATGATTATTATATGTTTAGCCAATGTGATGCGACGCACCATAAGTCTACTATAAATATCGACAAGTCATAACATCCAGCCTATATTTGACGGTCAATAAAAAATTGCATAGTCTAGACAAACTACGAAGTCCGCTACAGATTAAATGAAGTTTTGCTTTGGATAACATAGGCCCTATTTAATTAAAGTTAGGAATAGAAACCGACCGAGACTGAAATTAGGGTTTCTCCTGAAAACGAAACCAGCCCATAAGTTTAAAATTAACTTACGGCCGAGACCGAAACCGAAAGATTGCAACAAGAGCTGTTTATTGATTCGCTGAACTGTAGCGTCATCAGGCCAGATCATTCTCCTCTTGGCCATTGTTGTTAGGTGTGTCTGCACACAATTCGGCAATGCATGTTTAGTCGTTTCAAATTGCAAACTTTCGGTGCCGAAACCGAAGCCTAATGTCGGTCGGCTTCTATTCTGGAATGTCTCTTTATTAACAACATTTATTCCTAATCTACTTCACACACTGTTTTTATTTAAGTGAATTAATAGATGCTTGAAATTTGATTTCAAATTATATCGAAGCACGCTAAATGAGCCATAACGCCAACTGAGTTAGTCTACGCTTTTATGGCATTGCACATTAACCATATGCAAATTCCAAAACTTATTATCACAATACTGACGGCTACTGCGATGCTGATAATTACAGCCGCTACACCGGTTGCTCCAATGCTGAGACCAAAACCTTTATTTCCATCAGAAGACTGAGTTAGCACTTCTCCAGCCATCTTGACAACGGATCCTGTAGCCATCTATTCAGTAGTGGAGAGCAATGATGGTGCTAGAAGTAGATGAGCATGAAGTCTCAGTCCAGTACACTGGAGTCAGCTGTCTGGAACGCATAAAGTGGACGAGTGTAAAAAATTTGCATGAACATAAAAAATATAGGAACACTAATTTGATTACGCCGTGTAAAATGTGATCCCCTTCTGAGAACATCCACCTGGATCGTAGTCCATCAATGTATATATATATATATATATATATATATATATATATATTGTTAAGTACTCGTGATCTAGGTGTGTCCGTAGGTGTGTCCGTAGGTGTGTCCGTAGGTGTGATCCTTGTTAATGTAGACTCTAGAGATAGGCTTACGTGTTTTCAGTTCGTGACCTCTGTGGTCTTACGACGCAGTTGTGTTTTGTCGGTTCTTGATCTTCAGGCTGATAGTAAAGATACCTTTGGGTTGTGTATGTATATTAGTTTCTCTGTCTTAATGTAAATACTCTTGTTTTCAATATACTTATTCTTTGCAATGAGACGAGAGGCCTAGGTTTGATTTTGCTACCTGGGGACCTTTTCAAATAGCGATATCTTAGTATATATATATATATATATATTGTATATATATTCAGTCGAATCTTGGGCAGAAGCGACTACAGTACAGGAGTCACAGGACGACATTATTATTTCGGGTGGTTCAGCAAACAATTTATAGTTTCGTCACTGTATTTTCTTGCTTTGGAAGTCAGAAGCAAGCTGTTCGGTGTTTATATTATAATAAGACAATATAGATAGCATCATTGGTCAATTTGAGATTCTGATCATACCCAGGTAGCACGCAAACGTTCTTTCAACGTTTGTTATTAGTTAGGAACGTTGCATAATGGTTTACGTTATGTTCTGTAGACCAGTGATTCTCAACCTGTGGGTCGCGACCCGCAAGTGGGTCGCAAAGGATATCCAAGTGGGTCGCCAACTTTTCTTTGAAATCGCATTTTTCCACTGAAAAATATTGTCACGTGAATGTAATGCGCTATATTTTCTATAGATCGTTGCCTTGTCAGTGTTGCTGCCAGTTTAAACTACGCATACATCGGTGAGACCGGCTGTTCAGCTATGATTACACTCAAGACTAAATAATTATTGGAATAGGCTCTGTGTAAATAATGGCTAACCAACATCAGCCCACGTATTAACTTAGGCTACTGTACATCTGACCAGAATGCAAACCCCGCCATCTCATTAATAGTTTTTATGTCTCAATGTGAGTCAAACAATAAAGGTTTTTCTTAATATTATTTTTTATCACATTATGTAATTTTATTATTATTTATTTGTAGTTTTGTTGTACGCTAGGATGGTTAGTCGTACAATGCATTGATGCGTGACTTGCTGATTTAACAAAGATCAAACAATATGCAGGGTTTAAAGTGGGTGGGAACGGCGTTCCCACTGCTCTTGAAATCCTGTGTCTGCGTTCCCAGTGCGCACAATGCAATGGAACCCTCGGAACGCATGTGTTCCAATAATGCTTTTCTTCGGAACGTCCGTTCGGTAACGACAACTAATTCATGACTCTTATGAGTCTTATTTAGAATTACTTATTACAGTGTGTTTGCTGTCCGCTTGTAAGCAGCTTTACACTAACGACATGTAGGCCCATAAGGTCTTAAACCGGGTATGTTAACGGATCACTACACTAATGGGGAGGGCAGAGGATGATGAGGAGTGGTGGAGAACGGAAGATGGATGAGGATTAGAACGGAAAGAAGGGCTAATGAGGATGGGAATAATAAGCGAGGAGCATGGAAATGGGACGAAGTATTGAAATCGGAGAGTATGGGCAGGTGAGGAATGAATGAGAGAAAGGTTGAGAAAAATTGTGAGGATAGTGAAGGAGAGGAGGGAAAGATGAGGGGATTAGCATGGGAATTGAATGAGAATACAATGGATGGTAATAGACAGCGAAAGGAGAGGATCCACGAGAACAGAAAGAAAGAGGAGGGGACGAGGAAGAGGCAGAGGATGATAGATGGTGAAAGGGAGTGGAGGTTGAGGGCATTGGCATAAGTGTTGGCCTACTCTCCCTGAAGTCAGGTACGGTGGCCATCACGTACTGCAATGTATTGTATTTAAATCACTTTGTTTTTATTGCGCCTCTCTCAGCGCACACCAATCGCTTCCATATAAAAGAAATTCGTCTTGAGAAAGGGCAAAACAAGCACTTTATTATAACCCATGCAATACCTCTACAGAATAAAGTTCCTCTATATTAATTTCAGCAGCGCTATCTTTGTCCATCAATGATTACTGTTGGACTGTCAGAAAAATCGAAGCTTTCTTCAACAAGAAATTGAAACGTCAAAACGGAAGCTTTGCAAAAGTTGGGAGTCGGGGAACCGCTACACATTCCTCCTCAAATGCAAGTGCATTTACTGGCCTATCCTAATGTGTCTAATGTGGTTACCGTCGGAATGCAGATCAGTGGCAAGTTAAATTAAGTCCAACGACATAACTATATCTGAAGTCATTGATTGAAATTGCAGGGCGGTAATTAGCCCAACCCGATGCGCTAAAAGATGTGTGTCAGAGTTTGCGAAGATCGGCGTAGACGAGACCTGACAAGGAGGCAAGGACTACCAGACCAGAGCGATGATGGGGTACGATAATCGCTGCTGGAGGAGTGGCTAAGGGAGCGCATCTAGAATCTAACCGGAGATGTGGATACATTTCGAAATGCGACCGGCAAGACGTGCAACAAAACGCAGGACCCGATCCAGGCACCGCAACCGCCCAGTTTGGAGGCCTACATAGAGTGAGCAGCAGTAATTTGATGAAGGAGTGGACAAGTGTAGCGGTGGCGTCTGAAGTTATTGAGCGAGTGACAGTGCGGAGCTGACGCAACTTTTAGCATGAATCACACAGTGACACAGGAGACGGTGAATGTGTGGTGCAAATGTAAGCACTTGGTCTTGGTTGGAGATGTTCGGCAATGCTACAGTGTGTTTGCACAATTATTTCAGCAATTGATCAGCGAGTAGTAGGAGAGCTGATTTAGAGCAGCAGAAATTGTTGGGAACAGTCATGAGACTGGATATATAACCCTGTTTTCACGAAGAATTTTGGACTCGTGTATGATGCCGTGGAAGAGTTGGCCGATTTGTCCTCAGCATTGCAGATAGTTTATATCACTCTTCCTGTTGATCATCTACTTCTGAGTCCTGACAAGACGAATCGAAGTCATTATACAGCTAGAAATGAGGGAGTGGACAGTACTATGCTGAAGCTGGTCAGGCTGCAGATGCAAGAGCTTTCAAAGGTGTATCGTTTGCGACTTGCACTGAGAAAGAGAGGGAAATTTATCGAGGCCGGTTTTACCAAGCATTGGTAGACGGCATGACAAAAAAACTGTTGGCAGATTCGAAGGATCTGTGTAGTTCTAGTGTCTGATCTCTTGATCCCAATTCTTGGCCTAATGATTTCGACCCTGAGGGGGTGAGAGTTAACTTGTCCATTTACGTTGCAAGTTCCTACGTCAATATACTGCTATGGAGCAAGATTATCGAGATTATTATGATAGTAGAGGTGGCAGAGTTTCTGGTCATTTCCAAGAGTTGAATCGAATATACACCTTAACCAGTAGGCTAAGCACGGCGTGTGTGAAAGGCGTTCAGTAAAATGAATATATTAATTCTGCACATCACTCAGGTTACAGCTGTCTATTGAGTTTTTCGTGTGAAGACAGCATCATAGACTGAATAGAATTTCTTTAATACTTTCTCTTTTGTTAGGCCCATATGTAGCTACAGTTGGCTATTTGACTGGCTCAATATAGGCCTAACTGTATGTGTGATCCAAACCCGAGCTTGCTCTTTGAATTTGAACTCGACACATTATAGACATTAGACCATATACATGTATATCTATTCATTCAAAAAATCGGCAAGATTCATATCTATTTTCAGGGAAAGAAAGATGATACATGTTAAAAAATCAATGTAAATTATTTTTATTTTTTTAATTTGTTAATGTATTCTCTTTTACATTTTTAATAAGTGGAATGCGGTTTCGTCGAAGAATACAATTCTTAAATTTGCATAAGGCCTGGTTAGGGGTAGACTGTAGACATTGTCAACTCGAAATTTGGATCGAGTTCCCACTTGCTCACCCAAACCACTTTAACCACTGATATACAATGGTATCCGTGCGGGTCTGCCAAAGTTCCGGATAAGACAGCTTCAATCCGTTCTCAACTGCGCCACTCGAGTCGTTGCCAAGCTGCCAAAATACTTGCATATTTCAAGCTATATGCGTGACAAACTGCACTTGCTCCCGGTTGAGGATAGGATCACATTCAAGATCATCCTCATGGGATGGACATCGGTGGTCGGCACGGCTCCAGAATACATCAGAGAGCTCTGTCTTCCCGTCTCCATCCAGCCAGGTCGTCGATCCTTGCGTGCTGCGGCTTGTGGGGACTCGATGGTTCCGCGCTTCCGTACATCGATCTGGACAAACCGTGCCTTCTCATGCATTAGATCATCATACTGGAACGCTCTTCCGTGACAACTTCGCAACATTGCACTGCTTGTAGCCAACTTTTCTAAATTACTCAAATCGCATTTGTCTAAATCTATTGGGTAGCAACGTTTAGCGCCTTCGAGAGATTCTTATAAGGCGCCATGTAAATTGCCTAATAGGGGCCTACATATATACATACATGCTCCCAGATTTTGGAATGGTGGGTCTCGTTAGAATCTAGATACTGCAAAGTGGGTCCCCGTGTCGAAAAGGTTGAGAACCGCTGCTGTAGACGTTTGGAGACCCTATAGGCACGCTGACCCGTAATATTATGCTAGCAATTAAAATGAAGTCATTAGTTCATCTATATTTGGGGTTTGCGTTTTCCATTTAAGCATTTATAGTATAGATATAAGTATTAATGTAATAATAGGTTATATGACTTACCTACCATTGTCGGTCAACAAAGAAATGATCAATGGTTTGATGATTCATTTATATAGTTGTTATGATTAAAAAGAATAAAAAAATAAGCCCATGTATCGTTATTTCTTTTATGGATTTGCAAAAAAGTATATTACTTTTGCAAAATTGGCGGCCCCTAAAAATCGGCGGTCCTAGGGCAGCTGTATTCTATAGTTTACCTAACACACCTAACTCCTCAGCCACGAAGTATTTTGTAAATAAGCTTTTTAGAAATTTGGAATTTAGGCCTACAATTACTTAATCATGACTCTTGAATGATCTCCCTTCTGAAATACGTCTACATGTAATCTCTATTTCATAACTCCTCCTGTCGTTCAACAACCCTCTTCTGCCTTGAACTCCTCTAGGCCTAACTGATACTTTCAAGATTTTCCACTCACTACAAAGAGTCTTATCTTATCCTGATCCGTAAACTGCGCCGCTTCTTTCCCATTTACCTCAACCTAAACACAAGTTTACGATTAAAATGAAGCTGCTCAGAATTGATGTGACAAAACATCGACTTACCGTCCCTTTAAACCCAAACTGAATAAATGAACAGGATATGTGGTCGTTTCTTAAGCCTACGGTATGCCGAAGTACTAGCTAGCTTTATAATCACACAATGGATTGGAAATTCCATTTAGACCTATTTGGCTTATCGGTTTCCCAAAAACCACGCATGCCCATGGGTGTCTCAACTCTCAACACAAGTCAGCCAATTAATGACGTATGGGCCTTTGATATAGTCTATAATGTAGACTGTAGAGTAGGCTATGTCTACGGTACGTGGCAGGGTAGGCCACAAGTGGAGTACGCAGTATTCTTAATATTTCAAAAAATTTCTGGCCTGACATCCACACTATAGGTTTAACCCCAGACCCCTCTACTGACCACTAGACTTACAACGCATGAACTGAGTAGAAAATGATTTGTTCAGCAGCTTCAGCCTAAGTAGTCCTATAGATTAGAATGCACAATTGAAGCGGCTAATGTGCACGCGGTCTTGTAATCAAGTAGGCCCCTCTTGGACGCAATAGATAATTTTTATTGGAGATGATTCCAAGATTGAGGACAAGAAAAGGGTAGGACACGTGAGAACTGAAATCTGTTGGGGAAAAGTCTGAAGGATAGGTTAGTTTGCTAGATTGCTCATGCAGGTCAATGACGAAAAGTAAGTTTTGAAAAGTTCAGGTTGGCAGTCAATCAAGCTGATATCTGGGTGATTGCACATAATAAAGACACAGTTTAGGCCTCTATACCTCAGTTACAGACATCAATCTGTATAAAAGAAAGTAACAATTACATAATATAATGTTCTAGAAAACAGTCTACTACACGTGCCTTTAATTCGGCATTTCTTATTTTGCTTTTTAAGTGAATGAACAGACAAGAGAACAAAGCTGAATCAATAGTCATATATCATATGCAATATATCAAAAGATACACTTGAATGCAATAATAAACAGTTCTTATGATAACATTGGCCAATGTTAGCAGTACAAGGAATTAAATATCAAACTTCAACCATAATAAAATGACATTAATGGCAATATTGATGTCTCAGAGTAAATCACTAGACGTACAACTTTTACATCCAACCATTCATTCATTGGAACAATTTTTGTGCATGCAGTGCTCATGAACAAATTTGACCAGATTTTTAACTCTAAATTTAATGAGTTGCAAAGCACCAGCATTGTTTCTGAACATCCCTTCATACATATTTCTGATTGCACAGGAGAAATAAAACTCACTGGCAGAGTAACAAATATTTCCAGTAATGTCTTTATTCAATATCAAGTTAAAACTTTAAATGTTGCATCAAAGCAGATTACATCTATAAATATTATTTCAAATGAGAAATTAAATCTTATAAAGCAACTGCTTCATTACTCAAAGGTCCAGCTCCACTCATTCACTCCCATAGCTGCTGTGTTTTTTACAACTGTCTCATCTCAATGACTTAGCTGGGCTGTTCAGTTAACCGAAGAAAGTACTGGAACTTTAGCGTGCATGTAGGTATGTATGTATGTATGTATGTATGTATGTATGTATGTAAGCAAGCAGGAAGACACTTTATATAGCACCTTTAAAGTACTTCACCAGTTTTGCACAATTGAACCAAACAAGTTATCTAAACTATTACCTAGTGCATACATTATTTCCAACCTAAGTTACTTTATAAAGTTTATACAATCAATTGAACAATGAATAGTAATGACAACATTCCAATACTATTTTCATACATCTTAATACTTTAATAAAAACTGACTTACAACTATTGATTCTTACGAGGAAAATCATAAAAACTGATTTACATAAAAATTGATCAAAAACAAAAGAATGTCTTTGTTTTATTAACCCCAAAGCATACATTACTTCATAGACCCGTCATGGCAATTGTCTCATCAAAAGCAATTATACGGCAACAAAACAGGAAATAATCAGCTCAAGACAAATATCGGAGAATATTTCGTAATCCACAGCAATAGTATTCAAGCTTCGATCATTATCACTATTAGGATTTGTTGCTACAGATTAAAACTAATAATAATATAATAATACTCTTAATTATTATAAATAGGCTTGCATTCATGTGAGCACTTCATAATCTCCTGAATACTATCAAGAACCAAATTCATATATACAAAAAGTATGTAAATATATGGACATTTTGACAATTAGACATACATAAACACTCAGCACCAATTTCCAAAAAGGAACACACGAGCACTTCTACATACCATCAAAATGGTCCGTCGTCTGCTGTGTTGCTCCTGCTCTGTTATTTTATTCACACTTGCAGAAAAAGCAGATGCATTTGCAACTGGAGTGTCAATGTTGTGCAAATGAGTTTCTGCAAATCTGCCTACTTAGGTAAATTATCCCATTCTGTATTCTTCCACAACGACACAAATACAATTATTAACGCATCTTCATTGCAAATCCCTGAGTTACGTAGCCTGCAAAGCACGTACAACCGACAGACTGATAAACAACTATAAATAGAAAAATGTGGAATAGAATAATTATAACGGATCTGGAAGTATACGATTCTGAGCTGCATATTGCATTAAGAAAGGCCAAGAACAGGAATACATGCCACATGTTATGTCTATGGCCAAACAACTTGAGTTTATCCACATAGCACACTACATAAGTGTATGTGTGACTGTGTATGCCTGTATGTAACAAGATTCATTCATTGGACAAAAGGTAAGTTCCATATGAATGTTCCATAGGTCCTTGGACGTTCGCTCGCAGGACGTTCGCACATACGAACGGTCACTCATATGACACAAAAGGCAAGATATTTAGCAAATTAATAACATGAAAGACTAGCTGATTAAATTGAAAATCCACTAAGCTTTCGTCAATTAAACAAACAAAGATGTTACCTCAACATGGAAACATTTCCAACATTTGTCAAATTAATTAGTAAGTTTTTCGCAATTAGACAAGCAAATAAACATACCGAGAAAGTGACAACTGACATTAATATTTATCAGAATAGATAGCAAGACAGACATCAAAGTTGCACCAGTTCACGAATTGATTTAACAATAACAATAAAAATCAATTAGCAAACCTTCTGTTTTTTGTTTACAAATTGCTCGGTCATTTTATATGTTGCATCATGTTTGGTAATCGTCAAATTAATCAGTGTTGCAATCAGCCAGTTTACGAAATAGATGTGAGCGATAGTTCTACGAGCGAGCGTCCTATGAGCTATCAGCCTATGAGCGATAGTCCCTATGAGCAATCATCTGTATGAGCAAAAGTGCTATGAGTGATCGTCCTATAAGCGATCGTCCTGAGAGTGAAAATCCTACGATTATTCCATACCTTCCAGAAACTTCCCATATGCCCAGCTTTCAACATTTGACGTAACCATAACCCAGTTTGTAACCAAGGATGGTCCACATATTGCAACAGTACTTCACAAATTCAAAGCTAGACAATCGCATAAATTCTGGCACCAATGTTACAAACTTTCTTTGCTAAAATAAATCCCATCATTGAATCAATCATAGCAACCTCTGCAGCATATTTAACATGCATGACAACAGCACCTAACAATCCTCATTACATCATAGTTAAGTCGAACTACACATAGACAACCATGATCATTGCTATATGTATCACACAGCAAAGTTCAAAGGTCATTATTACACTCTTGATATGTACATGGAATGCATCACATGGAGGTATCCCAATGCATTGAGATGTTATAATATAAAATGTCTTTAATGTCTATGCCCTGAGTGATGATGATCTTCAGAAAGTTGAGAGTGCTTGCTGCCATTGGAGGAAGCAGTGGAGGATAGCACTGGCTTTATGCTAAAGCAGTGGATGTTCAAATGGTCACAGATTGCACAACAGACGTCAACTGCAAACTTGAGTAGATCGAACGAACAGTAGACCTGGAATAATTCAAACGAAAACACAGTTAACCTTACCAAGCTATATTGCCAACAAATACAATTATTAGCAAAGTTCAACTCCCAAAAATACCTTTACAATAAATTAATATGGAGAATCTAAACCTAAGTATCAGTTTTGCACTTAAAATTAGATTTTGAGAAAATCTGCAGCTGGACTTGAACTTTGACTCCAACATTTTCATGACAGATGAAGCAAGAACTTCATTACTTTCTTAAGATTCTGTTGAAACTTCTATACCTGTATTGTTAGACGCACATTGTGTCCCAGCCTCCACCTATCAATGTCGTCTCCTGTGTGGTCCACCTGTTTCTTACCACCTTTCTCAGCACTCAACAACACAAGTGATATTTTGCACTTTTGACTAAGTGTTCCACACTTCACCGGGTCTTTACTGCTGGAAGTGGTTCTATTTTGCACAAATAAACTTCCATCCATTACTTATTGTCTACTGATGCTCACTGTAGCAGGAAGAAGTATCAGCTCTGTTTTAAGAATTATCTATTTTCACAAGGCTCTCACACACTGATCACTTCAGACGAGAATTATTTTCTGTACAAGATCCTATGCAAATTCAAAAATTCCTACAATTGAAAACAGAGGCAGCTCGGGAAACTCTTAGAAATTTACATTTAATTTAATTTCATATATGACAAATCTACATTCCCTTTATTATTCAAATTTAATAAAAATTATAAAGATAAAAATTATCATTTTGAATTTCAAAATATACTGCCCACTTCATTTGAACAAATAAGCTCACTCAATGCATGAAATAATGTGATTATAATCGCACATTGCATTATAATCATATCCCTTCCTCAATATTATGAATAGCTATTATTTTGACTTAGACACCACATTATCTAACCGCGTTTTTATGTGAACTCGTGTAAATGTTTTTAGTTGATCGTGCAAAAACTTCCATCAGTTAATCTTCTCGAAATATTAGTTATCTGATAGAGAACAAGAAGAAATAAACTTACAAAGCAGAAGCAGAGAGCAACGTAGTCATCGACCAACTGGAAGAACTGACTTATCACAAACAGCAGTGGTCCAAAAAGACAAGTGTCAAACATCTCCATTTCACTACGACACATGTGCGATATCTGTTCAAATATTAAATAAGATTTAGTCCCAAGGCACCCAACAACTGCTATAACAATCCCAAAACAATTGGCAACAAGAATTAAAGCAATTCCACGAGAACAATGCAACCAGCAAATAACATAAAACTCATCAACAAACAGAACAATGATCACACAACTTGACCCCATCTGCACTCTGCTAGTGAAGGTCTCAACCTTGGATAAAGGTAACATTAATCATCATCACTATCACTAACTCCGCCACTGGTCGTACTCTGCCATTGCCAGTCCCAAGCCTGGATAAAGGAGGAGGGTGACGCTAATGGTCTCTGTTACCACACAGTGTCGTTAAACTGCAACTACTACTACTATCACTATCACACACAGAAGAGCAAACTAACCAACGAATTTGCAGAAGACACTTGTTTCAGTTTCAGTCATGCATAGCCACATGTATTCTGATTGTTCATATCTCTTCATGTGCATACATATTTTGGCTTTCATTAAAAACCAGTAAAACAAGCAAGATTGAAGTCTAACCCTGATGACTTTAGTGATACACATATCAATAAAAGCTAGATATATATTATAAACATGATCAATTTTTTTCCATAACGATAACAATAGAAATGCACATTGCCACAGAATATAAAAACAAACAATTATTTGAGCATTGAGTAGAAACCACCTTATATAACATGTTTCGTTTGAACACGAATTCTAATATCACGACTTTAATTCAGCTTTAGCATTTAACTTTTACTGATGAAACCATCTTAAACTATACTTGATAAGGTTCCCAAGACAGGCTTTTAAAAAAGCCACAATTTCACAATTTATTTTCATATGGAAAAGTTGAACATGATCTCACTTTCTTTAATGCTAGTAAGATGCACTAATTAGAACAGACTAAAATCAGACGATAGCAAATTCTGTCTTACCACAAGTTTATTGCTGAGCTTTGACGCTGCCATGCCAAACGTCATTGCATAGAGAACGGGATGATGCTCAAAGACATTCGTTGGGGAATTGAGCCAGATATAAATGGCGGAAGCCATGAGAATGCCAATGGGAAACGCCGGTGACAGAACGCTGGTTCCCTAAAATACCACTACATGGTTTTATCACAAATAGAAACAAAGTCATAAATATTTATAATGTAGCACATCTATGAACACCTTATTTAGAAATGTAAAGAGTTTGATTTTAATATGAAATTACCTTCTGGCATAAGTAAATTTTTATGAACAGTTGTTTTTAGTGTGTGCTGTGTTCGGCTCTTTATTGCATTCTTTGACTTCCTCCAAGATCTTCAGTTATAGAATGAATGTCTCTGAAATAACACTGGTTCTCTTTGCCAGCTAGGTCCAACTCAAATCCTGTGCCTTCTACACTTTACTCACACATAACCACACCAGCACAGAACCTTCCTCTAGTGTTGAGAAATCCAGGTATATCTGTGAAATTATGCACAGACCAATTTCCTGCCTTAGTCGCCCTTCTCTGTGCTCTTCCGCAAGTTTGTGTTTCAAACAAATGCTGGGTTCCCTTGTGCAGCATCAGATTTTATTGAAAACATGCTTCTGAACTCAGCAAACTTCTATTGATCTCAGCACGAATCTAAAATGTTTAATGTTAAAATTCTTTCACATCACAGATGATATATATATATATAATCTTTAAAATATATATATATATAATTTTTAAAATATATATATATATATATATATATATATATATATATATATATATATATATATAATACTTTAAAAAGGCAGTGTTTTCTTACCGCCACAGTAGAACCATTTTTCCCAACACCTCCTCTCATAAAAATGACTGTGAAGTAATTGTACATCGCCACAAGTCCAGCAATTAAACTTATTACACTTGGAATCAACTTCATTTGCAATCCAGTCGATGAAATAATCTAAGTGAACAACATTCAAGAATTAAAACTCAAGAAACAAGACACAAGGCTTTAAAATTTCAAAACAAATCATGTTAGACCATTTAACGATGAGCTGCATTAGTTTCCATTATATTTAGGTACATATTCGTCACTAAGAGTCAAGACGTAAAGTACTTTAAAATGAGCGATAAGAGACTGGAGTCTTGGAAACGGTTAAGAATAGAACATCAGTTTACCACTAATACTGAACTCAAAGAAGTTTGGTAAAATGTCTATTATTTGATCAAGGCTACAAAATTTGTATAGTAACAGAATATATAGAAAAAGAGCAAAAATTAAGAGTACAAAAACCACTATGACTGGATCATCCATGCTAAACCTCAATGTTTGACATAAATGACCTGCAAAATGACTCTTCAAACCCACAAGCTGCTATGAGCATGGCAGCTTTATGACCATAACAATGAAACATAAACTTGACTTTATCGAACCATAGGCTGGACGTAAACTAGAATACACAATCACACTTAAGACATAATATGAATTGTATGTGCTAAAACTTTCATATTTCCATTACCTCAACAGTCCAGATTGAGGGACCCATATATCCTGTGAGCAGAAGTGCAAACATAATACCAATTTGACCTTCCGTTACATCAAACCTGAAAACAAAAAGAAGGATATTTGTCATCCAACAAACAAAATACAACATAATTAGGGGTGTAACAATTTGGGTTAAAAAATATCAGTCATCGGTTATTCAAGCCCATTTTAGCGGGTACCCAACTATCCATCACTCTGTGATTGCTAAAGAAAACTCAGAAAAACAGGCAGCTAATATACTGCATCCATAAGAGTCAGCTGGTTGCTTGCTAGTCATGGAAATGCGTGGAACACCTCGGGAATGCCATTCCAACTCACAACTCTGCGAGCAAGAGGAACATAGACAAGACTTTGCTCAGCTGAACAGAGGGACCAGGAGCATGGAGGTTGAGACTGCAGAGCTACAGGTAAAGGAAGTAGAGAGGCCTAGCTAGCCATCCTATACTCAATATGCTGCAAAAAGGGAGCCAGTGGAGGACACGTGAAAGCACTAAGCTGGAAGCTCTAGGCTGGAAGGCCTGTATAGAGATAGCAGCAGTAGTTAAGTATGGTGGTAACAAAGAAATGAAGAAAATAGCAGAAGAAGTGAATGAGCAACAGTGCACAGTTAGTGCAGTTGATGATAGCTGAGTGAGAGAATGTGAGCAGCAAAAGTGAGCTCTTGGTCCAGAGTAAGAAATCTGTAATGTAATGTAACTGGAGATTCATACAGCTTTCCCTTAAACAGCTGAGATGCCTAAAACAGGTTTCATCATGAGTACAGTGGCTCATTACGTAGTTTGAAATTTAGCAAAAATGTTTACTCAAGATTCTCTGGTTTGAATATACAATCACAGGTTGAACAACATATTAACAAATGAATGTACTTACAAACCAAACCGTAGCGTTCCCGAGCAGAATGCCTGCCAGTGTGCCATGTAATATATGAACATCGTTAGAAAACATTCCAGGAAAAACAGCCGAGGATTTGCTCCAAACTGTATAGTGATACAGGAAGCAACGGCAACAAAAACTATGACAAAAAACATGACAATAAACATTGAAAAACAGTCACTGATACATTTCTAGTGCCATACATGTGGAAAATTATTCTCAAGGTAAAGCTATACCAAAATAGGATTTGTCCTGACGACCTAACGCTTCCGATGTGTGACATAACTTAGAAATAATATGGATTTTTATATTGTTCTGCCATAAGCCACAATTGATGAATTAAAAGGTTTAAACCCTGAAGAGGCATTTTAGGTAAATTCAACAGAGAGATACAATAGTGCATGACTACATAAGTTTAAGTGTGGCTGGAATGATCAACATCGATACAAGTTGTCTGATGTGAATGCACTTGCACTGTAGTCTGCTATCAAATGATTTTGTCCAGTGACCCTGAATTGCCGCATTGTTATGATCAAAAGTAATCATGAATTCCATACAATTTTGTTTTTGTCAACATTAAAATCTAGCATTTCCAGATACTATTTTAGAGTGCGAAATTGCATGGATTTAGCTGGAACTGCTTAGCTGGCTCAGACGGACACACGTTAAGTGGCCTGGCATTAACAACAAGGAAGGACACTAGTAACAATAATTTCTCTCAGTATTTAGACATCTGCTACTTTGTGTGGGAGTGAAGACGCCTTCTACTATATACAGCTGTTCTAGAGCTGCTAGACCTAAAATCAACAGCAGCAGCTGTTCACAGCTGATGCAGACTGCTGCACGTGAGGTTTGTGTAGAGCATTTATTATCTTTAGGTGTCATGGTGAAAAGGCGGTTAAGGTCAGTGGGTTATCAATTAGGAAAGGCATAAAGGGTGTCCACTGCATTCTCACAAGCAACAAGCACTGCTAGTATAAGGTATTCTTTTCCTAATCTCTACAATTGAATGTGGCAGTCATTTCTCAACAAAAGTAAAGTAGACTGTTACGTTGATGCCAATATAAGGTAGAACCAAACAGTAAAGTAAAATGGAATTTTCCATCAGTTCAAGCATAATAATTAGAAGAAGACATGGCCTCACCTATGGAAAGAGCATCACAGCCATGGTCAAAGAGTTCTCCCAATGGAGAGCTGCTGTTAGTGCGACGCGCCTGCTTGCCATCAATTGCATCCAGCGTCTGATACATGAACAGACCCAATCCACACAAAGTGTAGCACCAGTTAGGAGCCTGGAAACACAAAGCACAATTCTCTGCATTTCTTTAAAACTCATTCTTGATCGACAGACATCTCAACGGCAACGTCACATGAATCTCGTAATGTCTCAATATCACAATAAAATGCACTGGTCAGGATAATCAACTTTTCACCCAAACCTATACAGTCAATCAAAGAAATTCAGGTCAGTTCAATGCCGGGTCAAATTTTGAGATAAAACACTTCAAGGACGCTCCACAGTTGTTTCCACACACTCATTGTTAGGGTACTAACCCAGGCAAGCAATGGAAGTGCTTAAGTGGAAAGCAGCTATCGCCCTTATCACAGTTATGATATGGTGGACAAGTGCAATCAGGAAAAGAGAGTTTGAAAGTATTATACTTCAGTCTTACTAGTGCTTAATAATCAGAACATGTACCATTGTTACCACTCTTAATTCAGAACCATTATCAAATAGATTTCATGCAAGTTAAATCACAGATACATGCCTTTCTAGTAATTTGCATAATGAAAACTTGTCACCAACATATAGCCAGTTGAAAACTGTTCTACACCAAAATGGAAAACATGGTCAAGCAACAATCAACAACTTGGCAAAAATGAAATGGTGTTAATTAAACAAAGCAAATGCTTCATGACAATAGAACAGTGTTAATCAAAACAGCTAATTGCTAAATAAATTGTTGAAACAAATCTGAGTCACATAGGAAATTAATATATTTGTAACCTTTCAAGTGTTCAAAAATGCAAGAAAGCAAAGTTCCTGTTGAACATTCAAGTAGTTTACTGCAGTAACTGATTTTATAACATAGGAGATCAAAAACAAAGATAAAGCCCTTTGTGTTCCAGCCTGTCAATCAACCTGCCCTAATCTTGAGAGGAAAATTAAACAATGCAAACACTCCAGGCATTTGCCAAAGATATAACCGTTGAGATACCAGAACACACCTTAAACTGCAGACCTTACTCCCTATGCTGCAGTATACTTTTTAATAAGCCATTAGCACTCAAATGCCTTTGATGATTATTTGATAGACTCGATCACTTAACCTCAATGCTGACAGGTTAATTAAAAAGCACATCAAATTTGACAGGCTTCACAGATCAACCTAAACCACCTTTGACAATGGGAAACGGCACATGCTGGTGGTTGATATAAAAGACATAATTCTAGGAGGCACTATTTTTGTGATTCCAACGTTAGGCAATAAATTGCCACAAGAGAATACCTTGCATATCTCCCACGAAGCTTACTGATTTATAGTCGGGTTCACAATAGTCTCATAGGTAGTGTGCTGGTCTGTTAACTGAGAGGTTGGGGATTCATATCCCTACCAGGGAAGAAATTTTTGACAAGATATCTGTATTGGCTGCATCCCTAATCAACTCATCAATAATGAGCACATTGCTTGCACACTGTCAGTCTGTGGTTAGTCCTTTGACACCTTTCAGACAGCCACACTATGGTGCCTCTGCACCATATCAATGTATAAAGTCTGAATAAAAGTTCTGTTAGCACACAACAGGAGCTGGCCACAGGATCATTGTTTTGGCAATAATCTAACACTAATGAGCTCCATAATGGGCACCAGAGCATTGCATTAGTCTATATGCAAATGTAGGTCTGAGCCCTCGACATCCTGTTCATCATCAACATCAGTTCCTGACACCAGCCATTTGACTGTGATGGGTGCAAATAAATAAATGCCAGTTTTCTGTCATTACTCGTGTATAGTGTTTCCTCTTAATGATTAGCCAAGTATCTCGTTAAGTCTTCTGGTTACTGTCTGTCCAGTATAGTCATGATATCCCTCTAATTGCTCTTTCTTTCGAAGTTCACATGCAATGCCTTGTTTACAAACTGAAAACTTGTGTACATCTATTGGGCAGTAACCTCAATGGGATGCTAACAATAAGAAAGGATGGAATTACATTTAGAACGTTATAACACAATCCAGGATGAGTAAGCAGAATAAAAATTTAAATAATTAATATGGCATAATTATTATTTCTGGCAGCCACTCATCACATCTGTCATAAAATTTTACAATATAGTACCTTTAACTATACCGTAACCAGTAAATATAATTATCAATACTACTTCTGTATTAATTAAGTACCACTGCCCACAATCTACAGAGCATCAGTACACAGCACCGAGCCATCGCATCAGAGAGCAGTTGCTCATATTGAAGTTTGAACCTGCACACTATGTGTTACAGGGTGACCACTCAAACCAGTCAGCCACTATGCCACACAATGACACCGTCAGAATGTTCAAAGTCGTAATCAATAAGGCTCATAAAGGAAATGTCATAAGGAGAATGCCCAATGCATGCATTTCAGTCAGAGCCATATTTTGGTAGGTCAAAACCTATCATGACAAATGGATGCTATGCACAGATGGCACACTAAGATCAAAAACTACCGAATGTAAAAATAGAACACACATGAGTGCCGGTAAGCACAGTCTTTAGGACGTTGTCCTCTGTAGGTAATGCTTGGCAACACTCCCTTGTACATATTCAGACTTTAAAGTAGGTTCAAAAACTGGGGCTGATAATAGAGCCATCAATTATCTTCACTTCAGTGAGATAAAAGAATATGTGTAAACAAAGTACTAGTTGTACTACTTTCTGTACAACAGAAGAGAGAAACAATCAGAAATTTGCATAAATTATATGACTCCATCATACAAACTATCCAGTGTCATCATTATATACAATAACATACATACAGATTAACCAACAGTGTAATTACATGATGACAAAAATGATGATTAATAACGGAAACTGACAAAAGTTACACTGAAGGAAAACTGCATATAGACTGCCCTGTCTGCACCTAACTGAAATGTTCCTGACTGTGACTTCAATATCCTTGACAGTAAAATACTAAATGGCTAATCAATTTTTTATTGTTATTACACTCAAGGACACTGGCCTCACAATGATAATATACTGTCTTGCATTGAAATAACATACCCTGGGCAGTCAACTAAACAGCATCAAAGCCAAATCAATACAACTTCAAATATTCTGACTACACAATATCTGCTGTTACCATATAGTAGCCTGTTTTTAAAGTGTTTTAAGTGGCCATTGTAAAATTCTATTTCATTACATTGCCCTATTTGTACCATACACACCTGTGCCCACTGCCGCATATGGGGATCGTCTAACTCTCTAATCTAGAATCATAATCACAAAATAAAGCAATGCTAAATTCCGAAAAATGCATCGGTCCTTTTAATTCAAAAATAAATACATGCAAAGTAACATTTGAAGAGACTTCTTAACATTATTATTGTGCAACAAGGTAAGAAATTTGCAGCCAGCTTTAGACCACGAAAGTCAAACATCCAAAAGCCGAAAATGTGACTTCAAACAAAATGCAAATAACAAGAAAACATCATAATAAACAAACAAAGGTGGATTTCAAATAAAATAACTTTTAAAAGCAAAGATGCAGTGAACCTCACAAATACACTCTTGCCACATTTTAATTAGTGAGTTCAACAACTACAACTGTTACTTCTATATTTCTATCATACTCCTGTTCAGCAGTTGTACTTCAGCAAGGATCTTCTCAATCCTGTGCAAATGTTATACTCTCTCATATTACATCCCATGTTTTTGCATATTGAAATTTCATACATTAAATAAAAACTTTATTATTACAACAGCCTTGCCTTCTGACACCATATGAAGTTTCAGCATTTACGAATGCAGTATACACAAAATAAAAATACACCTTGTTCAACTGTAGCTGAACAGTTAAAGCGGTCAGCCCGTAACATTCTGTGTACGCTAAGCGAGCGGGTTCGACCCTCGTCCGGGAGTCGCCGTGTAGGGATCTTGAGCAATTCCTTCACACACAATTGCTCAGCAGTACAACTGCAATTGTGCCGTCGAGGTGTGTGTGCACTTCTGAGCAAAAAATGCTGGAAGAAGGGTGGTATCAAATTTTGGTAATAAAAATTTTTTTTAAATATAAGCTTAAACCAAAAGTTCCTTCAAATTCCTGCCAAGTTCTCTTGAGGCAATCCACCATAGTATAGAGAATTGCAAACAAAAATATCACCTCAACCATGCATGAGAAATGACTGAACTAACTACATCAACTTAGGAGGCTGTATGGTAGAAGTTATTTTAACAACTACTGGTGGATTGCTCCATCCAGCTTTTCCTTGACAAACATTTTTGATATTCTAAATAGACTAAATTCAATTCTAGCTAGGTCAAAATCGACTAGAACATGTTCCCCTGCACAGTGCGTTGCAAATGAGGGGTACTCGGATAAAGAGGAGGAAACAAAAAAATTTTGCCTTCTAACATTTTTTTTGCAATCTTCTTTTTTACTGGGGTTTCTAAACTTTTGAACAACTATTTGTGCATTGGGTGTGCTTTAGTCTGATAAACTTTTTGATATTCAAAATAAACTATATGAAAATCTTATTCTTTAAAATTGTAATTGAAATTAATATGATAGATTAAATATATTATTTCAAATAGGAACGAGCACAAGTCATGGCATGAACGGATGATCACACGTCATTGCAGTTGCAAAATTTAACATTATTTTAACCAGGATCCAATTTGTCATAAACGAAGGGTGTCGGCTGATGAGAATTTAAAGAAATCTTAAGGATTCTGCACTCTATCAATGCCATTCCAGCATTGATATGGTGATAGAGAAGCGGGGGTCCAACCCCTCTACCCCCCGACAAATTGGGTACTAATTTTACATTGCAGTGCTTGGAACAATCTCTATTATCTCTCATTTTACCAATGCCACCTAGCAACTGCAAGGCTGAGTCGACCTGAGTGAGGGTAACGGGGATCGATCCTGGGTCAATGACAATCATGTGCACTTCGAGTCCGAGCGTTGCCATTCACCTAAACCCCTCCCAGCCGGCAATGGATAGGAAAATGTAGAATGCATTGGCAAATTAGCTTTATTATTGTATTCGAACTGATCAATCTCTATCACCCCAACTGTTCGCGTGACAGTTACCGTTGTATTCGTTAAGACGCTTTGAAGTGCCAAAAATGTTCCCTACCTGTTGGAGTCCATCTGGACTGTATGCCATTAGGATGATCGTGGTCAGACCGTTAATGGCCAAACCGGCCAGCGTCAGGGCATTTGGAGCCCACCAAAGGGGTATCTGTTCGACCAGCCATCGCCAGAACGGCTGAAGGTAGGGTTCAACGGCCGACGCTCCACTTGCGCTGTACTTGTGACGCGCTAAACGTTGCAGCTGATCTTCGCTTAGAACTTCGCCGGTAAACGATACCTTATTTGACTTCTTTGGGAAACTCATTCCGCACAAAGAATGGTTACTACGAATACTAAAGCCAAACAGCCTAATCATGTAAAATAACCTGAAGTTCAATGACAATGTACTAAAATCAACTTCAATAATCTACTCAACGTCTCATATGATATGACCCTATACAGCTGAACCCAGCTGAACTAATTAGGTTGGAGTTTATATAGCGCGCGTATTATTTTCATATTCTCTTTTGCATGAAGCTGAATTGAAACTATCAAAAACACGGAGATTATATTTCGCTCTTTTCTCATTTTGTGATTTCGATTATGTATTTGCAGCTTCGATTTTTATTTACAGATAATTTGGAACCTAAAAATAATAGCCATCGCGAACCAAATTCTCTAGAAAATCGAGTCTAGACTCAAAGATCTTTGGCAACTCTGCAAGGAAGTTTACTGTTACTGCTCTGATTGTGGGTTTTTGAAGCAGACTAGACCTACATAACGGATTTCACAAAAACAATACAATAGAGGCCCACACATGAACTCATTGAGCATCATTCTGGCCCTCTAGTATCCGGACTGTGTACGTCCCTCCCAGTGGCTCCAGAGGTGCAAAAAACCAAGATTGTTCAAAAATCAGGAGTTGGTGTTTTTTTGTAATTATGTTTTATTTGGTATTTAGTTTTCATTTGGATCTTGTCACAACAGTTTTGTTATAAAAACCATTAAACACAGCACGAAAAAGAGCTCCAACTTATTTATATAATTAATTTAGCTTGATTTCCGACTTAATAACATGCAATTAGTAATATAATATTAATATTAATAAATTAGGGAGAAATATATTTTAAAAAACCCCAAAAAACAATAATTGCCATTTTTGAGTTCTTTAAAAAGCCAAATAACCAAAAAACCAACATGTTTGCAGCCCTGAGTGGCTCCCACGAACGACCATTTTGATAACCTTTCTGATTTGACGCAGAGCTCGTGAATAAGCTGGCGCCCATCGTTTGGGTACACTGGCGCTTAAGAAGTTTGGAAATTATGATAGCGATCAAATAAATTAGGGAACCAGCTTCAAAGAAAATATGTACACATTACAGCGGTATACGGTACTTATTTATAGACTAAGAATAGCTTGTATATGTCGGGATTGCAACACACTGTGAAAAATTCAGTATTAAGTTAAATTGTATAACTGCTTACCGCAATCTCCGAATCTCTTTAAGCGCCCGAAAGTTTAGTCTGGAACCGGCTCACTTATCGGTAATTAGTCATTTAGTAATTCACAACCGGTAATAGTCATTGTAAATGGGTACCGTATGCAGTGCTGAATCAGCGCTCAAATGTTGTGATATTTCACATTACGTGTCGACATTCTATGACATCAGGCCTTAAATGTAAATGTACACATTTATTTATAGTTTATGATATTGATAATTGCAAGTTGATTGCCTTTTTATTTAACTCGTAGACCTGTCTCATTCTTCGTATGTCTTGAAGATAACCACGCCTATAACATGGTTTTGTTTATCAAAGGCAAGAAACAATGCTAGTAGATTAATGTCTATTTTATTTTATTTGGTGTTTGTTTGTATGCAGGTACTCGTGCAAGATGTTCAATGTAATTTCATAAGCATTTGTCAAAGTTTTAAATCATCTGGATGTTACATATCATCGCCAGTTGCTGATAGTGAGGAGCTAGGCATTAGATGATGCTGAAACTGTTGAAGAGAAGAGAATGTGGCATTGATTTGCCAAATCGTCTGTTTCGTGCAGAGAGTTCTCGGCGAGCGCATTGCTTGCACCTGAGCAAGTTCTGTGATGTCACCAAAGATCATTCAGCTGGAATCAACTCTCTAGACCTTGATCCAGTGGAAAATAGACAGTAAGTTCATGTTTCTAAGCAAAGTTTAAGAAGACTAAAAGGTGTCTTATCAAATATTCTCATTATCGTTGAGATGTTCTTAACAGGTTCAAAGTCAAAATTGCAAATACAAGGCATATTTAATTGGTTGCCCATTGCCAGAAGAAAAACAAACATCTGAATTTTTAAGAGCAATTGAGAATTTTAGTTGCTGCCTTTTCTTGGGGCAGAAATATGGTATGCTCAATTGCACATGATCGTATGCCAGCAATTCTGCTTTGTGGCTTAGCCAGAATACCCATACCCAAATATCACAAGCTGCGGAGAGACACTGGAGGTTTAAGGTAGGCAGGAGTGCTCATTTTTAGAATATGATGGGATTTACAGACCAGTTTAAACCACATTCTCCATTCTATAGGAGTTCTGCTGGAATGGCATCCGAGTTGGTTTTTTTTGGCGGAACATTTGATTTAATATTTTTCATGAAATATTTAGATAAAAATTTATTGATTGACATGCTACCTGAAGCCAATTAGTGTTAAGGGGCCACTTGTATGAATCTCTTTTAGTCGGTCGTAAGTCCAAGTCCGGACAAGTTTTTGCTGTAAACCCGACAAGAGAACTAGATCAGCGTGTATGGAGATTCTTGGAGACGCCTAAGTCCTCTAAAACCCGACTAGCGCTAGTCCACCTGGCAGGCAGGCGTAAATCTACTGGTCTGGTTTAGTGAAGTAAAATGGTGGCCGCCGTCTCGATTGGTCCACTTCGTTGAAGATTTAGACTTCAAGGAGGGTGTAAGAGAGATCTTAGTTCACTCTGCTGTTGTCGGACGATAAACATAATTATGTTCTACGTTTTCGCAGTCACAAAATGATAATAATAATGGTGATCTTCGTTTAATCGAAAGTTTTAACACTACTTGCCACATCGCATTGCCGAACACACGGCCTTTATCTTGCAATGGTCGAGCTAACTTTTCCGACATGCAAGTTAAATAATGGTTGACTAAGGCAATTTTAATCTGTGCATAGTAATTTTGTGGAGGAGTAATATTGCAGTGAGATTTGTATTTTAACTAAATCATCTGTTAATTAAAACAATGAGCATAATAAATTTCTTTGCCAGATCAAGTCCGAAAATAGCCTATAAATAGCTTGCGCATGCGCAACTAGCCATAATCGCATGAGCCATTGATGCTGGGTTTTCCCATGCCCACCCAAGTCTCTGACTAGAAAGTTTGGGACCAGCATACACACCATTTTCCCGTAGTCTCAAAAATCACCCTACGAAGTCCGTATTTGAGCCCAAAGCTGGACTAGCGTTACGACTGTTTTAAAATCCGTCATACACGTGGGCCAAGGAAACTGTACAGGAAGTGACGCAGTGGTACCAAAAGAATAATCTTCTGGTGTATAATTTCGAGCATATTGAAACGTTCCAAGTCTAGCAATGTTTTTTCATGTTTTTACGCTGTTCCTAAAGATCAGTTGCTAATTAAGATGCTAAAGGTCATTGAATATCTTAACTTTACTAAATTTATAATTCTGTTATTAGTGAATCCTTTACTATTAACTGTAGTACTAATCGCTTCTCTCTTTAGTATTTGTATAATTTGTTATTTAAGTATATATATATATATATATATATATATATATATATATATATATATATATATATATATATATATATAATGCATAGTTTGAATCTTTTGATTAATTATTTTTAAATTTTTCCAAAAGGATACTCGGTTTAGTTGGTGACATTTGTCTTCATAATTATGTTCTTTCAGAAACTAAAGTATGACTTTCTATAAGATGACTTTCATGAACTAATGGATTGTTTTGAATGTTGAAGCCTTCTGTCTGGTGGTGGAGATGGTGTGATTGTTATACATGATATGCACAACACTGGTGGTAGTCCGCAGTTCACCTACCCATCCGTCTGTATGATTGGTCGAAGAAACAAATACTGCCACAAGTATTCTGTTGCAACAGTGCAGTGGTACCCAGTCGACACAGGATTATTTCTTTCAAGCAGCCTCGATAAATCTCTTAAAGTTTGGGACACAAATACTCTTGTGGTAAGACATTAATGCTTTGGATCATTATTAATATATGAAGATTTGTTAAGCACAAATTAGTTTAACTAAACACACTGCAACTGTACTAAATGTGCAATGTGTTGAAGCTAATGAAGCAGTATAGTTATTGGTAGCAACTTGTTGGCTGAAGGCAAACACCTCTGAACTGTTGAGTGGGAGATAGTCTGAACCATTGGGAAAAGTACCTCCTGCTCTTAGAAATTGTCTATTGCTGGAATAACATAACTTGAACAAGAGGCTGTAAAATTATAATGTTGCATGCCTGCAGGTTGGATAATATGCTGAACTGTTAACTTACAAGTCTTACATCTAGGGCAGAGAGACTTTCCAAGATTCCAATCTCTTGACAACTGGACCACGTAAAAGAATGCCTTGTCAGACAGAATATTGTTGCTGGATAGGACTGATGGTGCAGGACCGAATTGCGCCTCCAAAACCAAGGCTAAGATAATTAATTCATTAATGCTCACTGCCTTTGGCGGCTTTGTACATTAGCTGAAGGCATTGATCTCCCTTTGTCTTTTATATTCAACAAAACTTTAGTCAGTTCAGGGATATAGAAAATATTTTGTAAGCAGGCAAGGAAGAAGACAGTTTGTTATCTTCTTTAAAAAATAGGAGGTTCCATCAATTATCGGGAAAATTATCTAATTTTAACTGTATTGTTTAAGACAATTGTTTCACCAATATTTTGTATGATATGTTTATTCATGTCGCCTTCTGTGTCTGTTAGACAGCTGGACAGTTTGAGTTTAGTGGAGGCATCTACAGTCACCACATGTCACTAGTTGCCACAAGCCACTGCTTAGTGGCTGTCGCAGTTGCTGACTCAAACCTTGTCCATCTTGTTGACCTAAAGTCTGGTTCGAAGACACACACCCTTCGTGGACATCGCAAGTCAGTCATGGCCGTCAGGTGGTCACCTCATGACGAATTTCTTTTGGCAACTGCTGGGTAAACACTTTCTGTATGTATGTATCTACTGTTCTGCACTTTATGTAGGGCCTTTTTCTTTCTTGCAAAAGTGTTTCCTGAATCATCCTAAGTGTGGTGAGAGTTTATTGAGAACAATAGTTCATCCATTAATATGTTGGGCTAAATGCTATTCACATAACTAGAAAGGTGACAATTGGCAGGATCTTGCATTTGCATAGAGCTGAGCCAGTTGAGACCAATCCATGGTTGACATTGACACCATGTTCAGAGTCATAGTCCTGTACTTGCTGTATAGGGCCCATCCATATATCATATGTGCAAAAATAACTCATTTTGTGGACCCATATTATATGATTTCATTTATACGAAGCTTTTGCAGATGTTGGCTCATTTGGTTCAGTGGGTCAAGTTTCCTTAATCTTTTGCATCTACAAAGAGTTGTTGTCTCTGCATTGCCTCATTCCTTACCCTGCTCTTTGGACAGAGATGAAATTGACTTGATTTGCACATCAGCACTGGTGTGCAATGTGCAGTTGATTGATATATTGCTGAACAATATCTTAGAACAATATCTTAGAGCTAACATCACTCTGTTTTTATATGCTTATTTTGCAAACAAGTGCCTATTGATGTTGGAAAACTAGGTTGCTGCAAAGCTTATATAAAGTTTGCATTCAAGCAATCAATGAAAATATTTCACTTGTCTTGTTGGAGATAAGAAATTTCATAGTGGATAAGTGGAGTGTTGTGTTTTGTTTTTTCTTATCGTCTTTCTGATTTCAAGCTAACTATTATTTTTTTATTTGTCAATAACTTTTCTCATGGTCTAACTTTTAATTTGTTGTCAATTGTGAATAGTGTTTTTCTTGGGTCACCCCTGCATTGTTAAGTGTTGAAGAATTTTTATGAGACTTGTTGTCATGTCTTGGCATGATTCTGATTTTTATAACCTAGGCAAGATAGTATCTTGAGGTTCTGGGACATTAGAAGCGCTAAAGGAAGTCGCATGCTTCTTGATCAGCATAATGGTGATACTTCAACAGGTCCACATTCAGGTTTGTTCCTCTTATCTCTTCACTTATTTCAAGTTTCAGCACTGTCAGTTTCACATTGAATCCATTCAATTACTGTGGTCATTTTTATGGTTTTTAGTTGCCTTAAAATCACTTTATTACAGAGTCATAAAACCTTTTGGCTTCAGTTGAAATTGCAGCTGAATTTCTAAAAGGAATGCGTAGCTACATAGTATTTCCTACTTGCCTGTCTAGCATTGGGCAACCTGTTACATGAGACCTCATTATAAACAATAACAAGGGCTAAGGGCTAAGCTTTTCAGAAAGTTTTAAGATGTAAAACTAGTTTTTTTTTACACTTACAAAAGGATGATAATTGACAGATTTTTATTTCTTATTCATTTTTTAAATCTTGTGAGACTGCAGGCAATAACAAATAGTTTTGTCATTGCATATAATAATATAATGCAAATATTTTCTTCTCTCATCTTTCATGTCTCTTATATTTTTGGTGAGAAGATGTAATAGACGATTTCAACATATTTACTTAAATGACTGTTGTATGCCAATTTAGTGAGCACAGCACATGATGGATCTGTGAATGGCTTAACCTTTCTTCCGGATGGTCTTCACCTTCTGAGCCTTGGCACGGATGACAACCTTCGACTCTGGGACACCCAGACTGGCCGAAACAAACTCATCAACTACGGAAGAATAGCCAACAACAAAAGACGCAGTACGGTCAAGTTTGCTGTATCTGACGACGCATCTGCATCCGTTGTGTTTGTCCCATCAGATGGTAACATTGAAGTGTACGACATCTTTAGCGGGGACCATGTGACCACACTGCGAGGTCACTACAACCAGGTCAACTGTTGCTTCTACAACAGAGAGGCCCACGAACTGTACAGTGCGGCTAATGATAGGAACATTTTGATTTGGTTGCCTGAAACTGAGTCGGTCAGTGCCTATGAAGATTTTGTGAACAGTACCAGGCAGGGTGGCGCCAGCCATCATCGGACAAAATTCTCCAGCAGAGTGGTTGGTACAGCAGATGCTTGGAGCAGCGATGATGACTAAGTTTATTCCATGTCAATAAATTCTAATTTAAAATACACTGTATTCTTTATATAATACTACATGTGGAAACCACATCAAGAACTGTAACATAAGGCTTGATTGGAAACATGTCTTGCCCTTTAATGATGAGCATGAACTAAAATGTCCGAGAAACCTATATATGGATTAAAGCTGTACTAAGTTTCAGAGTCTATGGTCACTTATGTGCTACGCTGTTATCTTGACATATTTTATTTCATGAATTCGACCTTCTGGTTATGCCGAATAATAGTCAATGGCCTGACTATATCTATTGCAGACACATGTAAACAACTCTATTTTATCAAACTTTCATTGATTTGTTTTGTTTTTTGGAAAGAATTTTCAGTCCTAATCTAACTGGAAAATTGGCTAGCAGACATATAAAAGTTACAGCACTGATTGATGAGGTAACAAGTGTTTCATGTCACACTGGCTCCAAGCATGGGACAAAATTGATGCACTTGTCCTTGTATAGTTGGGTGACCTTGGGTCATTGGGAGGGGTCAGTCAATTAAGGTTTCACGTACTCTAAATTTCACTCAAGTACCTTAGTCTCAGTTTCCTTTATTTTATTTACCTATCCTGGAGCTGCCAAAATGCTTGTTCAATTATATGTATTACAATTTTATTAATTTGTTTAAATTGCCAATGCAAGACTGTACATGTTAGTAATAGCATCACAAAAGATGTTTCTGTTTTTGTTGCATTTTAAAACTACCTTCAGCATTTTATAGATTGCTCTCAGATTGAATTCAAATAGATCTTTGCACCGACCAAAAGTGAAGTCTATGTGACATTGTTAGGAAGCATTCTATTTTTGCAACTCTTCTAAACTGGTTTGTGGTCATCTTTGATGTTTTTGAGCTTTATGAATATAATTAAATACATGTTTAAGTTTCTGACCATTATCCTTTATTTTGTTGGGATTGGAACCTATGTCAACAAAATGTCAACAGCACTACTCTTCGTAGAAAATATATGTCAGTTATATTGTGCTATGATTTTTTTACCACCGGATTTCGACCTGGCACTGGAAAGAAATGAGTCCTTGACTACTGTGGACTTGATTTGGTATAGTACTGGTAAATAAGGTGGTCTCCCTGACGTGGCTTTGTGGGCGCTGAGAAATTTTAGAAAATTTACTTTACGTTATGTTTGTGCATAAAATGATACCTGAAATTTGAATTTGAATGAAGTTTTAAATTCACCAAAGTAGGTTAGAAGAAGCTAGAAAACATATAAATATATGAAGAAGTTAGAAAATTTCATAGAAATTTCTTAAGTTTTAATCAGTTTTCGTCTGGCAAATCATAAGAATTGCCGAAAAAGTGCATTCCGTCACAAAAAGCACTAATAGATGAATTTAGGTCATTGGGGTAGCCTAGTAGTCTGAGTTGTATTCATAAAACTCGGCTCACAAAAATTGAATTCGCAGGAACCAGTTGATTCACAGACGCTTAATCAAAACAAAAATCAATAGGGGGAAATTTTTGATTCCTTGGCAGAGAGTGAAACTGACTGTTAGACGGCCAAGGTGGATGGTGTGCAGAGCTGAGACGGCGAGGGTGGTAGAGAGTAGAGGAGACATCAGTATTACCTCGTCAAAATGCAGTGTTTTCAGTATTGAGTGAAAGACCTGTTAGGAGATAGCAAGAGGTGAAGTTTAGGCGAGTCGGTTGGATGGATCAAATATTTGTCCTGATGCTGGAGGGAGTTTGTTCCAAAGGACAGTAATGGCTATGGGGCAATGTGCAAATTTTAGTGATGAGGTGATGGAAGGGCGGAGAAGTGTGTCTTTGTTAAGACTCGTCACATATATGAGATTTCTATGAATCTCAATCTCCATGGAGGATCTGCTTTGTGACTCGGGGCGTTGCTGGTGCTGCTTCCATTGATGTTTAAAGTATAGATTATGAGGAGTACGAGAACGCATAATTGTCGTGTTAAATTCAGAAGAGCCATAAAACCGTGCCCATCTCGTGGAAATTGCGAAAAGCAGACCAGATTTCATTTTGATCAATACCATACAACTCGTGGCTGCTCTTAACTCGCGCTTTCGATGTGATGTTACTGGTTAGGAAATGGACAGCAGGAACCTTAGTGAATGTTTTGAGAGATTATCTTCTGAAGCAAAAGGTGGCTATAGTTGCTAAAGTCTAGACGTTAATATTTCATTTTAATTTATTGTTGCGTGTAGATGTTCCTGATTCTTTACGCAAAAGTAGGAGCTACTGCCTCGGTGGACTCGTTACCGTACTAGTAGGCTAAACTTTAAACACATTTCCATTTTTACAGCGCTCACAAAAACGAACTCGCGGGAACCAGCTATCACAGGCGCTTAATAATAAATTGACAGGCAGAGGTAAAAATGCAGAGTCAGACAGGCAGGTAGCAGTCAAATGGATTGTGTTTAGAGTTCAAGCGGCGAGTTAGGTAGGACCGTACGGGGAAGATGAGGAATCAAGCTTTGTGAAATCAATTAACATTTTCAGTTTTGAGGGAAACACTTTAGGGGAGATTTTGGTGAGCAAAATCGTAGGATCGGTCAGATATTTGTCTTTCTACTGGAGGGAGTTTGTTCAAAGAGGCAGGCAGTGGCCATGGAGCGATATGCAAATTTGAGCAATGAGGTGATGGAAAGATGGTGTAGTGTGAGGGTGAAAGAGGACTTAGGAGCAGGTTGAACGATAGAGGGTGTAGCAATTGTAGCAGTTGGAGGGTGTAGCGATTGTATCAGAACCGAGCCTTCTCGGTTGTGAGCCCCTCCATTTGGAATGGACTTCCACTAGCACTTCGCGTGCTCCCTAGGAGCAATCTGCCAGCCTTCTATTGTACCCTCAGGTCATTTTTGTTTGGCCGCAACCTTGCTGAGAGTGCCCCTGAGTAGGTTTCTTGAAGGGGCACTATATAAATTTTCCGAATGAATGTAGATGTTGTTTTTAAGTCGAGTAAGATGGGTGATGTGATCGGAGATGCTAAGGTTTTGGTCAAAACTATTCCTAAGTTACAGAGAGGAGAATTTGCGGTGAATGTATTCCTGAGTGGCTCAACTTGGAACTTCCAAGTCCACTCTGCCTGACTCATTTCGACACATTCAAGTCTGCTCCCAGATGTCATATATAACGCTATGCGACTGAGCGATTGATGTTAACGCTGCAGTTCTCTGATCTTATGTCTATCCATTGTTAACACAGGAGATCACTTTGTCTTCGCTGGAGTGTTATATGTGCAATGATAAAATTTTAAATACATGCCTTGACTAACTGGTTTTGTCTTAGATAAGCTTGAACGAACAACATTGTTTCTACGTTTAATTTTGTAGTTGTTGAATAATTGTAGAATTTTCTTTGCGAAGTGCAGTTGGTGTTAGTTACATTGCTCTGTTCCTAAGTTTTGAATGCTTCCACTAAATTCACATTAGGAATTTTTTTGATGTTTTGGGTTTTTAAATAGAACTCTACCTTGATTCAGTTATACCTACCCTTGAAGAGATACCAAGCCCACTGGTGTTCTTCAGGGACTACGTCAGTTCAAACAAGCCAGTTGTGATAAAAGGTGCTTTCAACCATTGGCCAGCCTTGCGCAGTTGGACAAATGACTATCTGAGGTTTGAGTGCATTTCTTGGTTAATTAATTATTTGCCATCTTCTTAATTTGTAGTGTGGACTCGTTAATGCAGTCAGTAATACGACACACCTTATGATACAGCATTTAAATCAAGTTACTCATAAAATGGAATTTTGATGAAATATTTAGTATTTTGTGTTACACTAGAGCAGCATGTTAACCTCTTTGCTTCTTTTGGTTGATGAATATTTTGGTTGATGAATATGTCTGGTAAATAATAATTTCTTTCCTATGGCTCTGTATTTATCTATATCTGGTGAATTGATGCTCTGCCTGTATTAAAACTTCCTGATTACATGATTATGCTGCTTTATGGTCACTCCCATTATGTGTACTGAAACCGGCAAGTTTGCTACACATTGCTTATGACATAGGATTATAAGCTCTAGTCTTATTGAACACTGTTGTGGCCTTCCTCGTGGGGTCCTGAGGCTTCAGCATGACGTAGCAACAGGCATTCTCTTTTGACAGTCATAACCTTGCTCTGCTGAAATCGAAAGTCAATGACAATGTTCAGGGTTTTGGACAAATCTGTGCCAAGAGTGAAATCTTCTGTAATGTAAAGACACTGGTTGTCTGGCATGCTCAAGCAAGACTCTTCAATGCTGGCACGTGCGGCTGCAGGCCGCACTACCTAGACTAACGTGAATCATATTCATTTCATTGTGCTTATCAGTACTTTTATCAGTTATTTTTTTATTCCGTGTATTGTTACGGCATTCGTTCAGTCATTCATTGCGAATGTTTATGTAGTGCCCCTTTATTGCCTTCAAGGAGGAGCACTTCAGGAGCACTCTCGGCCCTACCCTGGTTGAAAAGAACTGAGACTGCTATAACCAGCAACTTTTCAATGAATCCACTCTGTATATTAGATTATTGTTGTAATATCAAATGCATAGATAAACTTGGTTTCAACTTGCCTTTATCTGTTTTCAAAAGGACTCGGAATGCATATGTTTATTTGTGCCTATAGGGAAAAAATTGGTGACAAAGAAGTATCAGTTGCTGTTACTCCAAATGGCTATGCAGACGCAGTTCTTGGATCAAAGTTTGTGATGCCAGAGGAAAGACGAATGGCTTTCTCAAAGTTTCTGGATATCATCGAACACAAAGTGATGGCAAATGGCATTTTCTATGTGCAGAAGCAAAATTCTAGTTTGAAGTTAGAATTTGAGGAATTGATTCCCGATCTGGAGGAACACATACCTTGGGCTACTGAAGCTTTTGGTATGACATTTAAGTTAACTGATATTACTTGTACCATCAACTATTTTATACAATAATGAATGATACAGACATTGACTGAAGCTGGAGCTCAGCAATAATTTTCTTGACCAATTGATATTTAATTGGTTATAAATTTTGACAGACTGCAGATAAGACCGACCTGGAACTGATGATGCCAGCACACAATCGTCTGCCAGATGCAATTCTGTGCAGACACTTTAAACCATCTTGGCCAATATCCAACTTAAAAGTGATTCTTTGCACATCATTAAGCAGTGCAGACTTTTGAGCACTGGAGTAATGCAATTGAATTCCTATGCACCAGATAGTAAAAAACCATGGTTGTACTCATTAAAAGTGATGTAACTTTTGTTCTGTTCGAAATATTGATTATTATAAGGTTCTTACCATCGCGATGCTTTATCTGAGATTACATTTTATTACATTCCTTTTCACCATTACCGAAAGTCATGTGTCGAAAATTAGTGTCAGTTACTATTTGTACCTGAAAGATTGAATTTGTGTCATCGTCACATCTGTTGCTTATCTCTTATGACCTCGAGATAACTGTGATATCCTTTGCTGTGGATGCAGATGTGTGTTTTATTTTGTAAGGCAAAATGCCAGATGCCATCAATTTTTGGATGGGAGATGCTAAAGCAGTCACATCATGTAAGTTATGGTTCTCTTGGTCATTGCTTTTATTGATGAAGTTTCTGGTGCATCTCATCATTGTTATGAACTTTGTATTTCTTATGCAGTTTCAAACTAGCTAATTAAAAATTAGTTTTTTTATCTGTGCCCGAATTAAAGCAATATTTTGAGGTTGGATCAGATGTAATTACAAATCAGGCTGTAGAGGACATGTAGATATTGATACATTTTTAATTACTTTACAGCATTTGTTGACAATTGTAGATGAATTTCAGGATTTATCAGGTTGTGTTACATGGCTTGTAATGTAGAGACTGCAAGATGAGTAGATGAGTCTAGGCTGTTGTTTTGTATTGGCCATAAGCATGTCCTCTATATGCAAGGTTGCTTAGCATTACACATGTATAACTAGTTTTATGATGATAATACTATCCTAATGTTCAAAGCATTTCTTTAAGTGAGCTAAGTATAATAGTTGGTTGTTATTGATTGTCTTGAAGCATTTTCATAAATTTCAGACTAAATGTTTCATAATTTATTTGTTGAAATCTTTGCAGTGCATAAAGATCACTATGAGAATTTATATTGTGTGATATCAGGACAGAAGACCTTCACTCTGATTCCTCCGACTGATCAAGCCTTCGTTCCATATGGTGCGTCCTCTATCAGTTGCTTTCAGACTTGCTACTCATTCAACATAATTAAATTTTACCCTGTTTTGTCTTAAAATGATAAGAATGTCTGTTTATTTATATTGTGGAGTTCTTGATAGCAATAGTATTAGCCTGTTAATTGAGAAGTTTACGAGTTATCATCAAAGATCTTAAGGTCAATCTTTTGATCGAATTGATTGTCTTTTTTAATAATTAGTTGACACGGATACAGCTTGAACATTAGTTATTGTTGACCAAGGGGTGTTCCAGGCAGCAACCAGAGGAAATTTTCAATTTTCATGCTAATGCAAAGAACTTGTTATTGTTAGTTAAATTATAATTTAGTATACGGTTGAATTTGATTGGGTTGAGGAATTTGCTTGTAACTGGTGATTCCCTGAATGTATAGAAAGATGGGTTCCACTTGTAGGGCTTTCAATGGGAACCCAAAGCCCTGATTATCCTCTTGGACTTCTGTTCTGCCCATATCCCAACTGTTTCAAGGCATTACTTTTTAAGTAAGAAGATTCTCACTGCCAATATTGACACCAGCATACCAGCTGTTGTCATCTCATAGAAAAAGCTGAGCTCAGGTTAACGTCAACATCTGACTTCAAGTACTTGGTTATGCTTGCTCCACTGGTAAGCATTGCCAGTTATCATTTCTAATGATAAAGTATTTGTAATTATGGATTTTTTTAGGTCGTTACCACTTTATTTAACATTAAGTAGATTTTTATCTGCATTATTACACTAACTCATTTTAGTATTTTTGGCTCATTTTTTTGTATGCAGAGAAGTTTCAGGCGGCCATCTTTAAAGAGAATGCGTCTGCTCAGTTTAATACCATCGACGATCAGGATACTGGAATGGTGAGAATTATCAACGGCTACTTTCTCAGCAAATTCCTTGGCTTTGTTTCAAACTCACTAATATTTTTTTATTGCATTGTTTATTAAGTTGGAAATTGATATAGTGATTGTAGACATAGTGTCTATGTAGTGCTTGTGTTATCAATGATGCTTTTATGAAAATTGTGTTGTTTATGAGGCATAAACGATACAAAACAATTAAATTTTGCACTAGTGCTCTTAAAGATTTTGTTTCTAATTTTCTTGCAATTTTGCAGGTGCCTTGGATACCCATTGATCCTACAAATCCAGATCTGACTAAGTATCCACAGTTCTGTCACGCTAATCTGGTGACAGTAACTGTGCAGGCTGGTGACATGCTGTACTTGCCTTCACTGTGGTATCACCATGTGCAACAGTCGCATGGGTGTATTGCAGGTAAGGATTCTGCTATATTTTTCCTGTTGTTTAAAAATTAAATAATTGTGTCTGAATTGTGTTAATTGGTTTAGAACTTTAATTTATCTTCATTATAGCTTATCGAGGGGACATGATGGTGTAGCGTTAGGTGCTGTGCCTTAAAATCGGAGGGTCACAGGTTCGAATCTATCCCAAGCCACTGTGTAGCGACCATGGACAAGTCACTCACTCATAATTGTCTGTGAGGAAGGCAAAGGGAAACACTTCGCATCCCAGCTCTCGCATCCTAGGTGGCATAAAGACTAATGGATTGGACCTGCCTTTAGGTCAATAACTTATCGTCATCATAACTTAGACTGTTTAGTTTCGGTACTGATCTGCTATTGCTTCTTGCCTGCATTTGACATGTGAAGAATTTTAAGAGTGCATTTTTAAAGAATATTATTGAGATATGACAAGTTGATCAACAAGCAGTCCATGAACAGAGGCCTGAACGTCATCAGCGTACAGGTGTCACATTGCAGAATGTTTAGCAAAATAGAGGGATGTCAGCAGTGAACATGATGTACTGAGCGGGCGTCACCTAGAAGGACCATTTGTGAGCGATCCGTGAGATAAGATTGAAATCAGTGAAGAGGAGGACGGAAGGAAATTTCAAGATGACATAAAAGAATGTCACGACATACCATTTTAAATGCTGAAGAAGCATCTAAGAGGGTTAAGAGCATGACATTGGACTTGTCCATGGCAGCATAAGTCTCCAATTGAAAAGATAAGAGAGCACTTCTTTGAATAATGAACTCTGAAACCAGATTGTCTCGACAGAAGAGATCAGGAAGAAACTGCAGAGACAGGGTGTTGCAAAGTCTTTGAGAAGAAGAAAAGATTCAATATTTTGATCAATAATTTAGCATATACTTGGATCCAAATTTAAATTCCTTAGAATATAACACCAATAGCATGGCATTATAAATCTATTCTTATCATATGAAGGGCTAGACTATCTTTGATTGTATTGTATAGTGTATTTTAGATTATTCACTGTGTTTTAGTGAATTTCTGGTATGACATGGAGTATGACATCAAATACGTCTACTACAAGTTCGTGGAATCTCTTGTTCATAATGTGCCATGACCTTTATGCCATATTTAATGGATTGAATGAACAAATTCCACCAAGAAGATATGTTGACTGATACCAGTGCTAGAGGCTGAGTATTTCTTTGCTGGCCTTTGATAGGCTCCTAACGGCAGCAATATCAGTGTTGTCTGCTACAACCTGAGTTGGATTCTTCTTGGTGGATTTTTAAGATCAACGGTTGAGAATGTGTTTAAACTTGTCTAAGTGAATTGTGTGTTGCATGTTTATTTATGCAATATTTGTGAGTTCTCTTTTATATTATGATAGTGATCCAGAAAGTGTAAAATTTAAAACCTTTGGTATCTAATCGATCACTGATGAAGCCATTAATATTACTACAATGTCATCGATACAACCATGTAGTTTGAATGCAATATTTAATGTGTAAAATCTATTTACTGATGCATAGATTTCTGTCTGTAATTTTAAATGCATTGTGAAACATATTTACATATACCAGTGTATTCAATACTTAAAAAAAGAACTTTAAAATTGTGTGTGCTTGTATTCTTTTCAGAAAATAGCACATCATTAGCAGAATGCTGAAGTGTAATGTAAAATGTAATGGTATAAACTATTGTATTTGAGTCAGCAAAATCTGTTTTAAATTATGCTTATTACAATCAATCACAGGTGTATTGTTCAGAGGATATAAACCAGCGTACTTGTATCCCCATTTTCATATCTGGATGAAACAAGAAAGGCCCTTTATTATTTTTGTTGAGTGATGCATTTATTTTAGCCCTCAAGACTCAGAAAATTGGTGTTTGATCATCTTCATCACAATCATTCACATCCTCTTTGTCACCATTTATTGTTACAAATATTAGGTGTGTAACGGCGCCATTGTAATTATTTAACTATAGCAACAAGTGAAATATGCATAATTTGATATCCCACTGCCTAGACCTAACCTCTGATACACCACATGATTACAAATCGTAGTATCAACGGATGATTGCAAGCTATTGTAGCGGACAGGCCACAAGACTTGAATGAATGATTTATTTAAATTGGCTCGCCATAGCGTTTAATTTAACGTGTATTTTCTTACAGTGTTGGTATAGGAGGGAGGACCGATCGGCAGTTTTTAGTTCATTGCATAGCTTGCAGACGCATGAATTGGCTTGAGTATAGCCTGACACACGTTGCATTGCTATATATGTGGAGCAGTGGTTCGTACTGCTTCATACGTAGAGTGGTTCTCGTACCGCTCCAGAGATCGTGTTGTCATATAAATACGACCTCTAGTGACAGCCGCACTCGCGGTCAAGCCGGTGCTGCTTTTCGCTGATCTGGCGGGGTGGGCCCCTCTGCTGTCGATCGCAAGACGGACCGTGCACTGATCGTAGGAGTCAACAGGCTGACTGAAAGCGAAAAGACCGATCGTGAGAAATGCTCACAGGTCTGGGTGCCGTTCGAGAGTGCGTAGAGACTCGATCGAGAGAAATAAATGAATGAATGACAGTTCTGTATGGGAATACGGGGAAGATGGTGACCCGTCGGTGTCCGTGAGAAAAAGAGATCGGGTATAGCTCCGAGCAACCGAACGTTATATCGAGAGGGGTCTCGGTGGTCGTTGATACAATATGCCGGGAAAATCCAAGCGGAGTCGATCGAAAATAGCGAGACAGATTACCCCAGTGTACTCGTTGGTTAAAAGACGAGGAAGGGCGGCCCCGTGAAGCCGTTGGAAACAGACCGAGAGAGCTACCGGTGAATCCGTTGACGTATACTGGGAAACATAAATACGTTCGATAAATATGGGGAGGGTGACCCATTGGTACGTTCGTTACAGGGAAAGTTCCCATTGGTGCCGAAAACCTCATCAATTGCGGACGTCTCCGCATATTCTATTCTCTTTGCGGTTTTCCGTAAATATCTATACTTGACTACCTAACGTGGTCATACTTACTCTCGCCGTTTACCAGCAATCTGTTGATTTGCGTGTCTGATCGCAATGTCTCTGGTCGCGGTTTCCGCGTGTATCATTACTTGAGTTACTAAACGTAATATTTGTACTTGCGGTGTCCCGCAGTATGTCTTCTTGATGGTCTTACGGTCTTTCGGTAAATATATTCTTGTGGCTATCTATGTCGGTCACAGTTACTCCTCCCGTTTCCTAGACATCTATTCGCTTTAATGTCTAATTGTAATATCTTGGCTCGCGGTTTCCCCGCGAGGCTTCTACTTGCGGGACTAGCCGCAGAATCTCTTTTTGCAGAATCTTCTTTCTGCATAATCTTTTCGGGGAATTCCTCGAAAGATCTGTCCGTAGTTCGTTCCAGTGTGTAAGAGACTACAATTGCTTCAGATAAAGAAGTGATTATAATAATACAGGTCTGTGTGAAACTTAGAGGTAACATGGTGACACATACCTCAGGTGCCTGTGAGGGAATCGCGTCTGAGAAATGAAGTTTACGAGATTTTGTGCATTACCGTTGGTCAGAGTTCTAGGTGACGAGTATCTAGATGGCCGAGACCGAGAAAGTTCTGGTGGCCGCAAGAGATACAAGCCGGGTGGATTCCCGGATTAGCAACCCTACAGACCGAGAGAGCTGCCGGTGGAGCGTTGGCACATACGGGGAAAGTTCCCCAGTTGATACGATCGATAAATACGGGGAAGATGATCCCATTGGCGCGTTCCACGATTACAAGAAACGGTCGTGACTGGTGCCGAAGACCTCAATAATATTCTTTTCCATGCACGGTTTCGTTAATATATACACTTGGCTACATAACGTGGTCATAGTTATTCTCGCCAGTTTCCAGCAGCATTTGAGTTGTCGGACACGTGGAAGTTCGTGTGACCGAGACCGTGGAAGTTCGGGTGACCGTGATAGATACAGACTGGATAAGTCCCAGAATTAGCGATCGCATATAGTCAGAGAGGCCTTATGGCCGAGAGTGTTACAGACCGTGAATGAGTTCAGATGGCCGTTCGATAGAAATACCGGGAAATTCCCGAACGACCCGCTGGAAAATCACGCGGAGGGTGACCACGTTAGAAGAGCACGTTACAAGCAAGAGAAAACACTGGTGCCGATTGATACCTTCAGGTTGCAACTCAAATAACTCTTTTGGTGGTTTTATGGTCGTTCGAAAAATACTCTTGTTTGTTACCTACGTTGGTCATAGTTACTCCTCCCGGTTTCCCGAAGTCTCAGAATATAATACGGTGTTGGAGGACAATTTTCAACGTAGAGGACGGTCAATCGTGTGTAAGATAACTTATGCGTGTGAGGCCGGTATGCCACACACGGAAATGGACCAAGAGGCACGTGAAAGTCTGGGTTGTCCCTTGTCGTCCGATACCCAAGTATGAAATACGTATGATGAGGATTGAGAGAGGGACAGGAACTCTTTAGTTTAAGATTAGTTATGGTTTCATTTATCTTCTTTTTCAATCCTGTTTATTGTGTTTTAATAGTTTTATTGTTTCATCTGTAATCATTGTCAAATTCAAGGGTTTTTTGCATTCAATGTACCACCTGACAAATATTTTTTTTAAATAACCAAAAAAAAATTTGCTATATGCTTATTCTAGTACCTTTCATCTCAACTCGTCATCTTCGTAGTTTTGTTGTACAGGGAAATTAGGGGTTCCTTTTAGCGGGGTTTAATCCCCTTTGGAACTCCTGTTGACCATCTTTATTTTCAGTTGTATAATTTTATTGTGTTGGCTTCAATTGAACTAATTTCTATTTATTTGACAATGTACTTCTGTTTGCTAATCTTTTGTAAATGTGCCACGGTTTCAATAAATTTGATTTCGGAAATGGACCAAGAGGCACGTGAAAGTCTGGGCAGTCAGAAACCCATGGTAAAGATAACAAGTAGACCAAGAATTGATCGATACGTAAACATTCCTGTTGGCTACCTACGTTGGTTATAGTTACTCCTCCCGTTTTCCCGAATTGTATCTATTTGTGTGTCTGATCGAATTGATCGATACGAGTGCGTTTGGGTAGTCGGGTACCCAGGTGAATACATGTTTGCTTGTCGTCAAACACAGTTCCGAGAACTGACTGAAGTGCGAGGTCGGGCCCCCTCGTGCGTAGGTCGGATCGAAGATGTGTAGGGAGATAGCGAAGGTTATAGACATAAGACCTTCACTATCAGAGTCCATGAATACCATGCCAGTGTCATTTTTATTGAAGCAGAATATGTCAGTGTTGGTGGGTAACTGCCAACACAGAGGACGGGAACTTATTCCGTCAATTGTGGTGCATGACAAAATATACGTATGAGGCCGTTATGCTACACACGGAAATAGACCGAGAAATAAGTGTCTAGCATGATATGACGAAGAGCTGTGAGACTGGTAGTGTCTAGGACGCTAGAGTTTAGAGAGTTGCGAACAGTAATGTCTAGGAGTACAAGACGTTGAATTTAGCTACCGATATGACTTAGTGACTTGTCTGAAGTATATCTGAACCTCGTAACTTAAGAGAACGTTTGGTGTCTCTTATTGGCGATAATGTCAGAGTCACAAGATGCAGAATGATACGATATCAGGCAGAGAGGAAGAAGAGGCTAGTAGCTTGGAAGGTATGCAAGGCTAGAAAGACTCCTGCCGGTATGATTACGAACCCTGTTTTGAGTACGACCATCCTCAGAACGTTGCCATCCGGCGACCGCGAAATAGGCAGAGTCAGACCTCGTGACTAATTCGAACAGTGTTACCTTTCTTGGAGAAGAGGCCCATCCTTAATCTATACTGGCGAGAGCGATCATCCTGGTAGATATAGAGAGCAACCATTTGGCATTGAGATTTGGTGAGAAAGTGACTCGGGCGACTCCAGACGTGTCAGCGAGCTGGAGTCGACACCGTCCGAGAGCTAGACAGGCGCTCGGGCGGCAGAACGCCACACTATTATCGAAATAGAATTTAAGCTGCTAAAGCGTATATGTTTGTGGTTGAAGCTTTCGTGGCAACTAATTCGCGCATGAATGGTCTTTTCGCAATCTTCTAATGTTCGTCGAACAGAATAGACACTTCTAGATAGCGAAAAAAGTTGTTTTATGACTGGAAAGTTGTCCGAGCGATACGCATTCTGGAGATGCTGACCAATATCTGCTATCTTCTTTGCAACGCATCTGTCCGTTCCTTCGATATGATCGCCGTCTGTCAGTCAGAAGAATGGATTGCTTGTCAGCTATTCAATTAAGCGACGAATTGTCTTTCGATTGTTGTTTTATACAATTGTCAAAACCAACTGTAGGCCCTATATATGCTAGCCATTGTTTAAACTTTCAAGCGATAGGCCCACACAATATTACATATTGAATTCCTGAAGACAGGACTTCTGGTGTAATATGTTCTTGCATTTTACTATGTAAACTACATCTGTGGACTGAGAATGACCTTATTTGTTACCTGGTTAAGCTTATATCTTAGGCCATATGACTATACAGCACACACACACACGCACACACACAATATATATATATATATCATATAAAAAAAATTATAGCACAAATGTATTTAATATATATAGGCCTACACTCTGAACGCGACTTGGACTTTTCTCGATACATTGCGGTCACTGTTAGGCCTAAGTCTGTTATCTGGTTTATACCTATTTTTTTAATTAGGATTACCTGTATATATATATATGTTTGTGTGTACACGCTAGGTCCTATACACTTATATGCAGGGAGCGGCTATCCCGGGGGTCGAGGGGGACAAGTCCCCCACCTTTTGCAAAGAGAGGACACGTTATACGTTTGTCCCCCACATTTCTACTCCTCTCATTGGGTGTCCCTCCCACCTGTCAAACGAGATCGCCGCCTCTGCTTATATGTATGTTCGTGTACTTAGACTTCGTTGGCTGCAGTGTGGTCTCTATGTTATCGGATGAAATGCATCGAGGTCGCAACTCTGAGCCATAAACTACGACCCGATATAGCTTATCTGGTTTCTTCTGCTGAAACTACTGCGTTTGAAGCGAAAAATATCCACGAACTCTTTGAGCAAATTCGCTGGATCGCTTCTCAACCATCTTTCCACCCCTTCCTTCCTATGTCCTCATCTTTTCTTATCCTCTTCCTTTCGTCTTCCTGTCGTCTCTTTTCTTTCCAACTCTCCATCCCTCTATATTCTTCTCCGCTAAAGCGCCTTCGCAGCGCCGCCACTAATCTGAGTCAAGATCTGAAATCGAATTTACTCGGTCGATGCGGAAAGATAGATTTCGTGCGGGCTGTTTCAATTGCAATCGAAATCTTTACAGGAACCAATTTCCTAAAAGAGTCTTGTACTGCGTAGGCTATGCGCTTCGTCCTCCACTGCAAGACACAATCAGTGATACATCACCTGTGGCTATTTACAAATTTTTCTTAGAAGAACCAGTTTTGTTGCTACTCCATAAACACTCAAACGAATCGCTGATAATTGAGTAGGTGCACACAAGTTGATAGCATACTTGTCGCGTGAGATGTAGCCTACATGTCGCGGATTAGTGCGTGTGCAACTGTGCATGTGTCTTATAATTGGATCTCGTTGAACGATTTCGCATATATATATATATATATATATATATATATATATATATATATATATATATATAGGTCTATGAAATTCATTTACGTCAGATTCGATTTGTCAGTTATTCGATTCAACATGTCACCCGATCAGGATTGATTGTTCCTTACCTAGTTGAAGTGCCGTTATTGGACATTCATCTTCAGAAAGTCTACCCTCGGAGCAACTAATACGTTTAGGACCAGCTGAGTCGTCAAGCGTGGCTGACAGCGCGCACAGACACAGACCAGCAAGGCGACCGATGACCAAAGCAGCTGATCGTTTACTAGCGAATTACATAAGCACAGCGAATTGTTCGCAGATTGTCGGCAGGTGGTTCAATAGCATCGTCGATCCATATTCAGCTCGCATTATGATTGCGCAATAACTCTACCTTGTGATATCAACTGCACAGGCTCTTATGTGCACAGATAACACATTAAAACCTATTTCTCTTTTGTGATGGTAGACCCTATATAAAGCCAACGTATTAAATGTCTAGACAAATCAATCAATCAAATAGTTTATTTTGGAACCAAATAAAACAAATTATATTAAGTTATATGTCATTACTTTTCGGCTAAAAAGGAGGTATGTGGAGATAAAGAATTCCGAATTAATTTGATAATAGGCCTATGTGGTGGCCCTTAGAGAAATGAATTACCATCACAAAACAAGAAGAGTAACAGCCAAATTATTACAAACAAAAAGGCATTGAAAAGAAACAACACGTAGGGCTCTATAAACCTCTATAGGTTCTCGTGTGTTGAGGAAGAGACAATCTTCCCAGAATAGATCAGGCTACCTCCCATCGAGAAGACAAATAATTATAGGCCTACCCACACACAGAAGCGGCGATCTCGTTCTACAGGTAGGGTCATCCAATGAGAGGGGTGGAAATGCGTGGGGATACACGTATAAAATGACCCCTCTCTGTAAAAGGTGGGGGTCTTGTCCACCTCGATCCCCTGGGTTCGCAGTCCCTGCCCACCCATCTTGCCCTGAGTGAAATTTGTAGACCGATTCTCGAGGACAGTTCCCTCGAAAGGTGTTCTCGTGTTTGATGAATCAATGCTGTAACCGGTTCCTGTGTTTAGCAGGCAACAGCTACTGCTGAGCGGGGCATTTCGTGCTGGGCCGATCTATTTGACGGATCGTACGATGCTTCGGAGAATTGCTTACTGTTTATCTGTCTGACGATTCATTTATCAGTAGGCTATGTTGCTTATCGCTTCTGCAGCATCTCTGCCGCTTTAATTGTTCATAGATCTTTGTCACAATTAAGCAGCTCGATTCGAATAGAATTTATAGGCAGTCCGATTTGAACATAAATTCAACTAATTGCATTAATTCTGAATAAATGTTCAGAATATGGGTCAGTTGAAGGACAATGCTCGATAGGGCCTACATGGATCATCTGGCTGTAAGCATCCTAAAGATGTTACGGAGGCAATTCCCTTCGGGCCTTTTAATGTGGTCCACTAGGCCTAGCTTGGAATAAAATTGAAAACATTCGCCGTTTATATCGCCTACGCTAAATAGGGGGCCTACGTCTACACCTACAGTCAGCTATATGTCAACAATTCACCAATTTAATTAATCGAAAACGTGAATTTAGCACAGTGTCTCTTTGTGTGTCTCCAGTCTTTTATATTATGCTCGTGCAATCGGTTGGATTGGGGGTCTTTAAAGTCTTGCTGGGAGGCCCGTTTGACATCGCCGTGGACACCTGACTGTCGGTAGCATACTTTGGCTTAGTCATTCATGCGAATCGAAAGGCTACAACAATAATTATGCAGATGAAATAGACATTCTGGATTTCATCTGCTTATTGCTGCATGTTGGTATTTTTCCTTACAGTGACATCAATTTTGTTGGGCACATAATTATTGTGTCTATAGTATTGCTCTTTAGCATAAAACGGGCGTGCGCCCGTAGAGTTTCCAGTGTGCCAAATTGTCAATGTTGGCCCTATACATGTACTTACTGGTCAGCGGTCTGTGATGAAATGTGGCTTTTCCTTTTTGCACAGCCTGCATGTGCAACTGCTTGACTTCAGCGACGCTTCATGATGTCCTACTAGCTAGCCTACCTGTATATCATCGAGTGAGTAGTCATTGCGGCTCTTCAATTGATCCGATATGTGAATCGGAAGGATGCGAGTGTGTGTGTATGTTGGATGCGAGAGTTTATTTTATAAAGACTGCAAAGTGGAAGTGAGCTGGAACGCTGTAGGCCTACTGAGAGGCAACGAAAGCATTCGCAATGACTGAGCACGGAGTGACGACGCAGTTAGCACGAACTCTATTGATATGCTATTAAAACGATCAAACTCATCCTTTGGGTGGTTTAATATAGCCTGACATGAAGATATCTCGGAAATTGCCAAAAGTGTCGCTTCAGTCGTCAAAAACCATTTTGGAATCGTATACTCATGCACGGAACAGGCACATGATTTATTCTGATAACTAATTCACTGCTAATTTTAATTTAAGTAGGCGATAATAACGTGAACATTTTGGTGTGCGTGGAATGTGTATGTCGTTGGAAAGCTCATAGGACTACTCACGATGACAAGTTGTTTTGTCTGGACCTACGCTCGACTTCTTGCAATTCTTGGCCTCAGGTAAGATATTCATTCTGACTGTAATTATTGTAAAGTACTAATTGTAATCTCCAGTCTTATGCTTATATTGATGTGCTATTAATGTCTGCCAAGATATTGATGTAGGCCTATTTGAAAGCTCCGCATTATTTACAATGATTTTTTTTCGATTGTAGGCCATGGGCTACCTTCATAATATCAATATAGACTGGTTGCAGTAGTTGGGTCTTGAACGCGTCTGAATAAATGCCTTGAAGGGGCGCTGTATAAATCCTTCAAATAAATATATAAACAAATACATAGACGTTCACTATAGAGCCATAGGCATCATAAGATCCTTATGGAATAGATTATAGACGTCCATCTAGGATCTATGTGGAATCTATTTGGATCATATATGAATGTCCATATTAAAGACGTCAATAGGACCCATACAGAAGTTCATAGGCTCCTTAAAATCCTAGCGATCATCATTTGTTTAAAGTTTTCTACCAACGAGTTTAGTTGCGCTTGGTAAGTTAGATTCTGATTTGATGATGTCTTGTTTATATATATATATATACGTTTATATAGACGTTCACTATATATATATATATATAAACAAGACATCATCAAAGCATATACAGCATATATATATATATGTATGTATATGCAAGTATGGATGTTATATATATATTTATTTAAATACGTGTAGGCCTATGTATATTTGTCAAGGCACTTGCAATCGAGAATTTTCAATTCCAGAAAAAGCTCTACAAAGTGCGAGCCATTATTTAGGAAGACGAAGATATCATATTAAAAGGCGATTCTGGCAGCCGAAGCTTATACATGTATTGTATCAACCATATTTGTGTAAATAAATTACAATTTTTCATACGCCAAAATATGCACATTGCATAGGCCTATATGTAGGCCTACTGTATAGAGACTCAATGAGGAAAAAGTGAAAAACATGAACTAGAAAAAACCACAGTGAAAAATGAATTAACATCATCCGTCAAATATATTCAACGATAAGGACATCAGAAGAAAAGTGACAGGGTCGAAACTACACCTCACCAGAAGCAGCCCCAACAGCAGCAGCAGCAACAGCAGAAACGATCTGAAGATGCAAGCGAAGACCGGACAAGCGTGTATGATCGATCTTCAAGATATATGTATAACATAATAGTTTTTCATGGATAAAATGTATCCACACAGAGTATGTGTACATGTATTTTCATGTAAATAGTGTATATAATGTCCTCGTATGTCTTTAACGTAGACCTATGCATGTATGTGTGCATAAATATGAATATTCATTAATTCCAAGAATTTGTATAGTGCCCCTTCAATGAGCCTACTCAGAGTCAGAGGTGTCCCAGCCCGGAGAACGGACATTTGACCCCCGGACAAAGGCCCCCCGGACATAAGCCCCCCGGTCATAAGCCCCCATTTTGGCTAAGACGTTTGCCCCCCGGACATAAGCCCCCTATATGTACATATGCATGTATGTACGTGGGCATGTATACATGCTTACATGTATGTATGTATGTATGTATGTATGTATGTATGTATGCATGCATGTGTGCATTTATGTTCGGGTATATATATATATATGTATGTACTTGTGCATGTAGGTACGTATGTATGCATGCATGCATATGTATACATACATACAATCATACATACATACATATATACATTCAGACAGGCAGATAGACAGACATGACATGGCACGACACGTCACAACGCAACAAGTATGTTTGTATGTATGCATATATGTATGTATGTAGGTGTATATATGCATGAATGTATGTATGCATATATGTATGCATGTAGGTGTATATATGCATGAATGTATGTATGCATATATGTATGCATGTATGTATGTATGTACGTATGCACGCATATATAGTTTGGGCGACCTTATGATCTACATTGGGGGGGGGGACAATTGTCCTAGTCGGGAGGGGCTTATGTCCGGGGGACTTATGTCCGGACAAATGTCCTACACTCCCCAGCCCAGCCATGGCTCAACAGAGAACACTGATGCAGTTGGCGGCATGAGGAATGAATCCAGGGCGTATCCTTGAGGAACACTGCTTTTGAGTGGGAGTGGGTCGCGAACAGCGCATCACACTGATCAACTCTGCTGGTAAGAAAGGCATGGACAAGAACAACGACAGCGTCGTCTGAGAGAGATCGAAGCACAGTGCGCAGCTGGCGGAGCTACTAGTAGAGCAGCATCACTTGACCAAGTTGGTGCTATTTATGAAACCGAGCTCTTGGTCGAGCGTCACCCAAATGTCACGAACAATATGCGTTAAAAAGTGACACATGGGGGAGGGTCTAGGCCAAGAGGTGCGTGTCTACCATGGCCAGCTGCTTCCGACTGCCAGACCAGATAAACTGAGATTTTTATGGGTTCAAAAGTTGACGGTTTGAGGTCATCCAACCAGAGAGGGCATCAATAGCGCGGAACATCCGCCTAACAAAGGTCAAAGCATCAACCGCATCACGGCAATGTACATACCATGTAGGCTTTTATAAGGTCAGCATATTAATATAGCTGATGCAAAAGCCCATTAGCAGCAGGGAGCTAACGGATGTACATACAGTATGCAGGATGTAAAGCAAATGGCCAGATACCAACTCTTAGGCACATCGAAATTAAGGGGCGGTTACGGTTACCCAGCTGGAACTAGAGGACCCAGCAATGACAGAGTTAAATAGTGCGGTGTGCGGGGAAGTAGGAAAATTACTCTTGGGGTTTGCTAGCCCGCCCAATGGTTACATAAGACGCGGGAAGAGCGTGAAGTGCTGAATTGATATCATGTACAACAGTAGACTTTCCCGATGTATAAAGACGCGCCAAAATTTTTAATTTAACCCATTTGGCTTGACAATAATTACGCTATCCCTTAAAACTACTTGTCTGTTGCTTATGTTATGAGATACATCTGCTAAACATGCTTCAATTTGGCGCCCTTTTCAGTTAGGGCCTATAACCTTAGCAAGTCTATGCATTCGTGAGTACATATACATGTTTCAACAGGCATAGGCCTAGGCCTACCTAAGTGTAAATTCACAATATAGGCCTATAGATGAAAATATGCCTATTGCTATATTATAGTAATCCCACGATTCTAAGCCAATTTAATTGTACAGTTTGGTGGTCGTTGTGAGTCGTGTTTTTCCGACTGTCTCTTCGAAGCACTTAATTTTACAATGTATTATTATTGGAATATGGCGGGATCGTCCATGCGATGACTGAGGAGCCATCCTTATCTGCGTCCATCCAGCATCCGGTGTTTTCGGTTCATGACATTCACCATCAGTTAAAGCAGCAACAGCAGCAGCAAGCAAGGAAGGCTGAAGTCATTTCAATGATATTCTACGTCGTCGTAAAACTGGACGATGACGTGGCGACTAATCGTTCGTCTGTTGCTCAACGTTCATCGGTTGCGTGCAGTGGCTCATTGCAACAGAATGCATCGCAACACCAGAAAATTATGCAACCACATTGGACACTGTAAGCAACCATCAATCGATGCCCTGAGCATTATGATAACGGCACTACAGAAGTAATTAGATTAAATTAAATTGGATTCGATTAACTGTCTTTTCGTCCAAGTTAATCATTGTCGCCCAGAAAAGAATGACAGTAATCACCGATGCTAGTGTTTGTATGATAAAACTGGTGAGGAATATAAGTGCTTTAATGGTTTAAAAATTTTGTAATGAGAACGGTATTTTAAGAGATAGATTTGTGCGTAAACTGTCAGAGGATTTCAGACAAGACCCGGAAACCCCAGTTCAGTATTTAGCTACTTAGCTACAATATGAGGCTACGAATGGTAGCTAGGTTCTGAACATGGTTGCTGAACCCACACAAGTCACCCGTTAAATCTTGCGCAAACCCATGCGTCAGCCAATAGATCTAGGCCTATATGTGGAGAGCGCAATGTAGGAGTTTGTAGAACTACAGGACTGCATTTATCTGTAACAGGTTCAAACTGAACCCAACAGAAAACAATAATAATCTCGTATCAGACGCTTTAAACCTGATGATTACTAGTTCTCCCATCTCTTTTTATCACGCCTGAGGTTGATTCCTGGCAAATCCAGTACAGAATAATTGGCGATTACCTTACTAGCCTTGTATTTTTTCCCTAACCTACATATATCATCTTGTATACGTAGGCCTAACAGTTCGAATCGACTGTCATCGTGAAATGTATATGAAAACCATGCATGTGGATTAAAGTAGTAATGACGATTTCATAGCCAGGTGGCTATCAAAATTCTAGCCAAACTATGTGGTCAAGCTATAGACATAGGTTGGTTTCCTGAAAAACTACGTCATTCTGCTGCTGACGATAGTGGTGATGATAGCAAATGGCGATGATGATGTTTTCTAGATTTTCATCAAAGGCGAGGTTAATGGTTGCCTTTTGTTCGTGGACTATGCAATTTCCAGCCAAGACGACGTCTTCTACTCAGAATTGTGTTTTTGTCGAAATAGGCCTATATGATTTAAATTCGTTTTACAAATGTACAGACTTGTTCTTTATGCTCACACATAGGAAATAAGCGGGATTTTCCAAAGCAATCCAACACCATAGAATGCTGACCATTTCCATTTTGAATTTTCCCATAAATACAATAATTTGACAGAGTGAACCAAAAAATGAAGGCGCGCAAAAGAATAAAGCACTAATTATAACCGCAAAAAAGAAAAGCGCGCGGCTCAATAGCGAAACTGTTAAGAGATGATAATTATAATTATTTAAGAGTTGGCGAGTCTTAGCGTCAGTTGTATAGCCTACCTTAACCACTGCATACATTCAGAGAGATCGAGTTTTGATCAAACGCAGAGGTACACGGCGGAAGTGTTACCCAATACTGTTGACTATGCACCTATACGATCCGATTACAACCACTTTGCTCTTAATGCGGCGACCCATGTATGTGCTATACTCACAAGAATATAGACGCACAAAGAGAAGCTCGCTAATGCATGGCATCTCAGTTTACGAACTGTTTGCTATTCTAGATAATGCAAAGCAACCAAACAGATTAAGCACAATACAGAGAATATCACCAAATGACGAAACGATATCGGTCGATGCATATACCCCATAGGAGACTGGTCATTGTATTAGTACTTTGTACGCACTGAGTACTACGTTCCCTGTACTATTCAATTCATAGTCTACATGTATGTTAGATTCATTGAGATTGCACATTCAGTTACGCAACTTTTATCTCAACCCTTAAATAAATTTCTTACAGTCATACAGTCTTTTGAAACAAAACTTATCTAATAAATAATCAATGTAATAGTTGCAAATGTCATTTGACATCATTCATTCATTCATTTCGATAATTTATATAGTGCCTCTTCAGGGGAAAATACTCAGAGGTGCTCCCAGCCCAGCCACGGCCAAAAAGAAATGACTTAACGGCCTATAGGCTAGCGCAGGGAAGAGCTTTAGTGGAAGACTTTAAAATACGCTGTGCTATGTGTCTTGTTAATTCATGTTACAAGGCAACAAATACTTTCAATAGACCTACGTTAGATCACAACTGCTAAAGAAACGTAATGCGTTCGATCTCCCTTAATTAAATTGGAAGTGGGACTAATGTACTAAAAATCAGTCGATTTCAACAATGGCGCAACATAAATGCTTTATTGCTCTAAATTAGCTTATTCTTCACACGCTGGAGAAAACAAAGCTGAATCGAAGACTGCGAGAGAGTGAGCGAGACGAAGAGTGTCTACGACAGAGACAGACCGACACAGAGAGAGTGACAGACAGACAGACAGAATGACCAGTGTGCCAGTTTCGTGCCTTCGTCTAATAAGATGCGATAAAATCCAGACGAGCGTCGCAGCTGATTAGATGAAGACAACGTCGACCAAATATTTGGCACTGGATTCCATCGGACGGTCACTTATTCAGAGCTCAGCCGATGTACGGGAGCTACATCATCAGCTTATTAGATAAACTCTGGAGACGCGTTAAAAGATCACAGGCGCAAAGAATTACGGATACAAAATGGCGCAGACAGTTTATTTGTATTTCCGGTCGCCTGTAAAGAATGTCCGTCGACTCAACTCGCAATATATTTACATCCACAGTCACCGTAATCCGCGGACGATAAGCCGTAGATTCGGAGAACGGACATATGCCCCCCGGACATCTGCCACCCCGGACAATTACCCCCCCCCCCATTTTGGGTAGGACATTTGCCCCCCCCCCGGACATATGCTCCCGTAGTGTGAAGTATGAACGGATGATGACAAGTTCTATTCTCAATGTCGCCGAATTGATCCGGTATGTGTAGCCATTGTTCCGCGATAGACGCATTCGTTGCCTCGTCTTCTCAATGACTTGAAACATGCTTCGCCAATAAAGTTAAATGAAGTTTAAAATTAAATTCAGAAGTTTTATGCAGTACAGCTTTATGTGCTTCCTCTGTAATCACATATCTCTCTTTCTTAGTAAGAAATAGCTTTTTTTATAACATGCACAACTATCTTAAATTAAATAAATCTAATATAGAATTTAACTTATTTTGACAGCTTTGGTCAGCAAACCTTCCAAAAGGCGAATCGTAAACGAACCTGTTTACTCGAAATATGCCATGAATGTTCTTTGATTTTCTTTTATATATTTATTTAAATCAACGGTTTATTCGTGAAAGTTTGACCAACATTGAACTTCAACATATCTATAAGTAGCCAATGTATACACAAATCAACGACAACTATTATTCAAAGGCGCGAATGATAATAATTATGGCCTGCAGTTAAAACTGCCAAACGCAACTAAACAATTGACTCGTGAAAGGCTTTTATATCTCTATCATCTGCTCTCAGCATCTCAGAGTCAGCAAGAGATGTCTAGACATGCATGACAAGAACATAGCAACGTAAACACGATGTTTTTTTTAGCAAGTAGCGTAAATAATCATCAGTGCAATTACTATAAAAACCTAACTTTTTAGGCTTCTCAATTTACTTAATTTGGTAACTACTTAAAAGTTTTGGGTTTCATAAAATCCACTGACTCAGCGTATTATCTATTTATACAGCGGAAGATTCCCGCCGTTAATAGAAATTACTGCGCTCAAAATATATAATTAATTAACATGTTTATCACTTCAGATGCGCAGGACTATTAAAAATGAAGGAGAGGAGAAAGATGATGACGACGACGATGATGATGATGAGCAGTCTCTTTAAGCTAATCCAGAGATACATGTTAGCCACTGGCGAGCTGCTTAATTTTTATTTCCCTCTGCCTATGAGGGCATTTTGCAGTTCTGCTCTTTGCCGCCTGAGCTTTCAGCCGACGGCTATTGTGCTTTATTTACACCTCAGTTCGTTAGGAGAAGAAGCTGAATCGAACGTCAATCATTTGATAAATGATTGATGCATATATTGTATGACGTGTCGTAATCGCAATCTTCCAACCTCTAAGGCGCCACTCGAAAGCCATGCGCAGGGCACCAGCTTATTCACGAGCATGTGTTTGGGTACACTTGCTGCAGTTGGAGGACTGGAGCGACATCTGAGAAGCGACTGATAACAACTCTTCTGGACAACTACAATCGCAATGGGATCGAAGGACGTCCGGTCATCGATACATCGAGGTCTCTGTCCGTTGCTCTCAGCTTCTCTCTCATCCAGATCATCGAATTCGATCAACAGCAACAGATGATGACAATCGTCGGATGGATTCACCTGGTAACATCTTATTATAAATGGGTGTCAGGTCAATAATACACCCCGGAGACTAACCCCCTAGGAAAATGACACCCGGTGTCAGTAACTCAGTTCAGTAACTCCATAGGAAACTGACATCAGGTCAATAACCCTCTGTGACTAATAGCCACCGAGAAAAATGACGGTCAAGTTAAATCCCCGGCCGATACCCCCACATTATGTGCATTTATATGTACATATCTAAGTCATGTTACATTATAAGTTGGTCAATTTTGACCAACGCTAGTTGGTCAATTTTGATTGACGTCAATTTCTCCTTACTTAATTACGAATTGACTTTACTGCCATATCGCTGTCCTTATCGGTAGGCCTATATAATTCAACATTTTTTAAGCACCCCACTTAATCAATTCCGTAGTCGCACAAGGTTTATTCCAGGCTCCTGGCTCTATCTTAGAAATATATGCAAATGATCTCCCAAATGCATCCCCTCTCATGCAATTTATTTTTAGAGATGATATCAACGGTTTGTACTCCCACAGTTCATGGATTCCTACATCATAGTATATGAGGAAATTATTATTGAATTAACCAAAATAAGAAGATGCTTATTTGGGTAGGGAAGCAGATGGAACCGAAACAGGATCAGGAATAGGAAAAGTATGCGGATGTTTTAAAATGGTGATTATAATGTAACATGACTTAGATAGGATATGATCTGAGAGATAGAGCTTGCGTAGATTTGCTTTCAGTTACGTATCAGCATTTTTTCTATTCTATTCTATTTACGGACGTATAAGCGCCTCTCACAGTACAACCAAATCAGATGCGCTCAAGGTATTTGTAGCACTTAAGCAAGCTTAGTGGTCCCATGGTGAGCTGTGTGTGTGATACTGTGTGTTGACTTTTTCAACGACACCGTTCCATATCGAAGATGATTTGGTGTCGCCCTCCTCCATTCTCCAGGCTTGGGACTGGCACTGTCAAAGTCCAAACATTAGCGGAGTTCCCATGGCTAAGAATTGAAATGTTTTATATCAATAGAGCGACGGTGACAAGAGATTGTAACAGCAAGCGAATATGTGGGCCTATGCGCACAGTTTAAGCTTTTCCTTCGACAACGTGTAAGGTCGAAAGAGCATTGGACCGAGGGCAGGTATACCTCAAATGGCAAATATCCGATCCATCCTACGAACTCACAAACACCTCACCTCTTGCTGTTTCCCCAAAGATCTTTCACTCACAACTGAAAGACTGTTTCGCAAACCCTATCCTGATTCCGTCTCCTCCCCTTCCTTCCCTCCCTCGACGTTTCAACTCCAACCGCCATCCACCTTAGCCGTCTGCCTGTCCGCCTGCCTGACTCTCTCGATTTTGGCCCTCTGTCCATCGATTCTGTTTTGATTAAACGCCTGTGAATAAGCTGGTTCCCGCGACTTCGCTTTTGTGGGCGCTGTAGAAATGTTGAGTTTACGATTACCTCATAGGTGCTGGACAGTGTAGTCTAGATAGGTGAGGGATGACAAGATTCCTTGAATCTGTGAAAACAATGCACTCCTGTGGTAGAAGCAGTGATAAGAGCACGGTTTAGTTGGTGACCCCATGATGACCCGACACATAATATAGTCTGACATGCAGATTTGCATGTAGCCTACATGTAGACGCCATAAGATGTTGATATAAACCGAATATTCATGCCGCATGATCTAATCTACTGAGAATTCTTATAGCGCCATTGCGAATGCTGAATGAAATATTCCAAGTATTCTACGGCGGAACTGAGACCAGAAATAGTTAGTCAGATCTGATTGACAACAGACGCTCGGCATTAAAACAGTAGACCTAAATTGTTAGATTCACCTTCTAACAAGTATATATCTATTCCATTATAGTATACAATAAAATGAAAATTTCATAAAGTCGGTGTCTATTGCAAAAGATATCAACGGATGAACCTCATCCTGTTTAGATGACATGTAGATTTGTATGCACTGTGTAACTGTGGTATGCTTAATGTCTGTTTCTTTGCGTGGTTCTTGTCTTTTAATACACAGCAGTGGAGAGACGCTTTGCTTCGCTGGAACTCATCCGAATACGACAACATTCAACAGGTCGTCCTTCATCCTCGACAGATCTGGACACCAGATGTCGTACTCGTTAATGCGTAAGATCAGATCATCTCAAGCATCACTCTCATACTATTCAGGCTCTTTAGCCTCATCATTGTCATCGGCCTCATCATCATCGTTTTTCATCATCATAATCATGATCATCATCATCATGATCATCATGATCATCATCATGATCATCATGATCATCATGATCATCATCATCATCATCATCATCATCATCATCATCAATCATCATCATCATCATCATCATCATCATCATCATTTATCATCATCATCATCATCATAATCATAATCATGATCATAATCATCATTACCACCACCACCGCAACCAACAACAACAGCAACAATAACACCACCACCATCATCATTTTTTATCATTAGCATCATCATAATCATAGTCATGATCATGATCATAGTCATAATCATCACCACCACAACCAACAACAACACCATCACCATCGTCATCATTATCATCATCATCATCGTTATCATTATCGCTGTCACATTTGATTTGCAGACTTTATAGATTCCCTTCACTGGAATGACATAGTCACATAGAACGCTTTAATCTAATCATTAGTCCACTCAAATGCTGTGAAACTTCTCTACGTAAAAATCCGAAGAGATATCCTTGAATAGGTGCTGAGCAAATGTGTCATTGCCAGTACAATTATTACTAATGAAAGGATCACCGTATAATAATTATGGGTCCCCAGGTGGCTTATCACCATCATCATCGTTCGCTCTCTTCTTTACGACCTTCCTCATCCTTCTGATGCAGCTCTTTCTCGTTCTATTCCTATCATACTCGTCCTCGCTCTCTTCCTCTTCCTCCTATTCTTCCTAATCCTCCCTATTGTCTTACTTTCATCCATTCCGCTGCCTTCTTCCTTCTTCCCATTGACCTAATTTTTCTCCTCTTCAACTAACAAGACCTCAAAGAAGCCGTGCCTGTGTTGTGAACGTATAGCATCCGACCGCCGCAACTCATCCACGACAGCAAACTGATCGTCGTCAACAGTGGTCTGGTCATCTGGGTTTCCCACGTCCACTACGAACTGTCCTGTCCAACGGCGTCCAGTAGACGACCGGACGAACCAGACTGTGAGCTAAGGTTCGGTTCCTGGACCCTCAACTCTGACCAGCTGCGCTTGCAGAGCCTTACGAACCACGTCGATACGAGCCACTACGTCCGTCACTGGGAGTGGGAGCTGGTCAAGAGTAGAGTCAAGATGTTCGAGCTTCAGTATCCCTGGTGTCCTGGGGTCAAGTTCAGCTACGTCGCCTACAGGTTTGCGCTGCGTCGACACTGGCGCCCCAATCGACAGCGGGAAGTACCATCGATGTCGGCGGCCACCAGAGGAGCTACAATCTGCGTATGGACTGTCACCGCTTCTGTTGGTCTGTTGCGCAATCGATGACAGTTGTAAGTGTTGGGAGGCTCCCATATAGGTCCTTAGGTGGTGCCCATATGGGTCCTTAGTTGCTTCCAACATGGGTATTAAGGTCCCTACCTGGCTACCATATGGGTACTTTGGTAAGGACACCCATATTTCGTAATTGTAATCGTTATCTCCAAATTTTTAAAGCGCCACTTGAAAACCAAGCGCAGAGCACCAGCTTATTCACAAGCGCTGCATCAAATCAGAGGGGTTGTCCAAAGCATAGTCCGTGGTAGAGCATTGTCCGGTTTCCAGGAGATCGGCGGAGGCAGAGTAGCCTTAGAGACTCCCATTTGTGTCCTTAGAGGGGGGCTCCTATATGGGTGCTTGAGTTGTTCCCATATGGTCCTTGGGTGACTCCGATATGGGTCCTTGGGTGGCTCCTAATACATTGATTTCCGTTTCTGCGTACATAGACATCACTGAGCTAATATACTTAAGGTCGACGGTAATTTTTATGGGGTAGTTTTATCAAAAAAGTAAAGCAGAAGTTTGAAAATACTTATACAGTGACTGGAGCATAATGTATTTGTATAATGCTGCTGTTGAGAGCAAAGAATAATGTCGGTTGCTATAGTGTTTTCTCAAATCTTTCACTCTTCGGTAGACAAACACGAAATGAATTTTCTTTTACGGTTTTCCACTTGCCAGGGCCTCGATGTTCGGAGGGGAATCGGGACAAGAAGCCCATAACGACCGGAGGTTATGTTCACCTCAAGTGTTTTAGCAGTAATTTCGAAGTTTCTAAAATAAAAGTACCTGAAATTTGCTTCAAGCTGACTTAATTTTTAACAGATGATACCAGATGGAGTCATTTGGGGCTCGCGTTTCGTTTCACAAATTTCTCAACCATGAGCGCAAAACAAAAGTCTCTACACCATTTTCATGTGTGAACAAATGTGACTGACAGTGGCGTGTTTACTTATAGGCGCGCGCCTAGGGCCCCAAATCTTAGGGGGCCCCCAAGTGATGAAAACATTAAACATTAAATACAACATGTGAGTCAATTTTACTTACGTCTCGGGGACCCCAAATGAATGAAAACATTTCATACAAAATAACAGCTCATGGGCCCCAAGTTATGAAAATAACGTCTCAGAGGCTTTCAAATGAATGAAATAATTTCACACAAAATAACATCTCAGAGACAGTGAAGGACCCCCGAATAAATGAAAACTTTCATACAAAATAACATGACTCACGCCTGAAATATTTTAAATATAATTATTTATATTCTCTATTTTTGCAGCTAGGCATTCACATGACTAGTGTATTGTGGTAATTCATAAATGCTCTGTTAATGTGAATATCAATCGGATCGATTAGCTGTGTTGGTAAGAACAAAGGCTAGCTGCGTGTTTTGAGCCCCTTAGCCACCAGAAGCTGGCTCACTGTATAATAAAATCCGATTAATCCATGAATTTTTCTACGGTGCTATTTATTATGATATGTCTTCAGACTAAAAAATACGAGATCAAGCGCTATAAAAAAATTTTCGTCAACAAAAATGAAAAATAAAAGTGTCCTTTAAAAAGGACGCTATGCGTTACAGGGCACAGGTAAATTCCAATATGATATTGTGAAAAGTGTGGTGTCCTTAAAACAGGACGCTATGCATTAATGGGATAATTGAGTGAAATGTTTTAATAAATTAAGTTGCGTATTTCGATAATTGATGTGATGACGTGACGTCACATATCTCAGACTCCCTCCATTTTTCAGCTACACACACTTAGGCAACATTGATAGTTGACTGATATTCTAGTGCAGGCCCTTACATAGGCCTAGACATGAACGGGCATGGAAACTCCCTTGATGCAACATCACGCCAGCAACATTTATCGACCAATCTTTGTTGCAAAGCTATCCACTAAAGTCGAAATCGTTGAAATTTAGGTGCAAGTCAGTCTCCACAGATGACTGCATTAGAGCTTCCAAACGATCTTTATCCACTGTTGACCTGAGCTTTTATTTCACAAGGCTTCGAAAACCGTGACTCAGCCGACCGAGTTGTAACAGACAACGTCAGCAGAACTTTGTAGAGGACCATGAAGCTGAGTGTGAATTTTTGCCAAATTTTAGTGAGTATACCACTGTCAGTAAACTTCCTGATGAAAGATAGCGAACTTCGGAATAGGAGAAGAGGACAAGTGTAAAACTAATGTATAACTGTAAAATCAGAAACCACATAGGGGTCACCGAGGGTGCCCCCGAAAGACTCAATGGATTTCACAAATTTCACTACCCTGCAGCCTGAGCAGGGATGGAGATGCTACCCCTTGTCTCGCCGTGGCTACGCCAATGCAGGACTTAATACCTGATGGGGAAATTGTCACACGAACATCCTTGATCCTACATAATTTTATGACACGGCTGTTGAATTATATGGGAAACGTTCGCTAGGTGTACAACGAACCCAACGCTTGTCACATTAGGTCGTTGGTGCCAGCAAAGTCTAGCGAATATTAAGCCAGCAATTAGGTGACCTGTCAGACTAGTCCACAAACCTCGTCAGAACAACCTTGGATCTCCGAAAAGACAATTCAAAGCGTGTGCCCACAGAGAGGCTCTAATTCAGATTTAGTTATGCAAAAAGTTTGCAGTGAGCGATTTTTAGTCACAAAATACTCTAAGCGAACGTTCTCTGCATTAGCTTAGTCAACCTCAACTTTGCCGCCAAATACCAATAGGTTTTTTCTATCTTGCCTTGCCTATTGATGTACACTTCAGTTATACATTTTAGTTATACATTTAGTTATACATTTTGCGTCAAACGGGCAAATGTAGCAGAGAGCCTACGAAATTTGTGTGCAGCATAGAAATTAGTAAATAAGACGGACGACTCTACTGACGACGCAACAGTCTTATATAGGTGAGAGAAGGTTAACATTCGTCTGTCTGACCCATTTGTATAGTTTAGATTCATTTGAGCGTCATTTCTTTACGAATGAACGTCTCATCCTTATAGCTTCAGCGCCACGCACCTCAGCGAGTGCAAGGCATTTGTTAGGCAGACTACACTGGAAGACGTTACATTAAACACGGAGTGATCTAAATACGTGTTGGCCTGCATGCCACTGCGTATACATAATTTACATATGGGCTAATTTGTGGATTTATCCGAGTATCCTAGGGACGAAGGCTGTCCAAAGTGTGAATGAGCCACGTTGTGTAGCTCCGAATGAAGCATTGGATATTAGTTCAACTCTGCAACACAAAGAAAGCGAATAATCACGGCACACGCTGATATGTCGCTCGAAACTGTATACGTGTGGCTGAGAACATCAATTTCGATCATAGGCATACTAAATATGACTGCTGACAAACGTGTTGGCAGTTGGTATTTTTTCAAACGTTATGCAGCATAGAAACAGATGCAATACGATGATTAAATGCAAGGAACGTCTCTAGTCATTACGATAAAAACCAATTTGGCAGAAACTAAATTGAATTAGGGTCAGATTTCGTTTACTGAAAGACTTTTCCTATGAAAGCCTTGCACTGAAAATACGTTGGAAACCAATGTGTTAATCCATTCGTGGAGATTTCTGGTTGAGCGAGACACGCTATGCAGCCTTGTACTTTGTCCTGCGTTTTTTTACTTTATAAAAGCACTCTTGAGTCATTCATTAATGGACATTCACAATCATTTCACAGTCATGGGTCAGTCAGTTCAGATGGCGTTAAGAAACATTACATTATTTGGTATTCGGCATCAATTAAACACACTGCATTTGACTTACCTTAGATGTCAATAAATCATATGTGATATGTATATCATTTTTATATAGCCTATATATTAACCTGCTGTGACTTAGGCCTGCTTATTATGATTGTCTGATCAGTAGCCTACAATCTGGATCTTTGGATGGCAGCATATTCGATGGTCGGCAAAAAACACTCAAGGAAAGGAAAATATTTACATAGTAGGCCTACCCTAGACGCCATGATCTGCACAGACATAGTCCAAAGATTAAAACAATCCATATATATATATATTTATATATAGCCAACAGATTGGACAAGCAGCTAATTCTTATTCTAATCAATGCGATTTTGCTAGTTCTATTTCTATTTGATTCTCAAAAGTATATAGCTAATTCTAAGTCAAATCAATCACCAATGTAATTAATCGATCAGACAGACAGCTGATTCCGATCATAATCGATTAGAAACATTTCAGTAGCTAGTTCTATATATAATATTATTGATCAGTGATTCAACAAATCATGCCCACTCCTCTAAAAGCATATATATAGTTATATATACATTATATACGGCATATATATATATATATGCAATAACATGTATATGCGTAACAAACACCGCAGAGTCGGATGGATATGAAAGGCATTTTTATAGCGCCGGCAGTTGTCATGCAGCAGTAACAGCCATCTAAACGGCTTCTACACAGTATTCATCTGATCTGTTATCTGTTCATTCTGATTATCGTCACCTGTTCGTCATCTCCCCTGTCATCCAATCATCTCCGTCATCCTCCATCCATCATCTTCGGCCAGCCATCTCCAGCTGTTGTGACGTGTTCGGTGGACATCTTGACCTGCGTCTGAGAGCATGGCTTAAAATCCAATGTTCGATATTTGCGGATATCACTGAATTCGTTGCACCGTCAAAGGCTTTCGTAAGTTATTTAGACTCTCCGAAGAACCAGCTGTAATGCAAAATACATAATATTTATATAGCGACAATATTTCTACAAATCTCTTCTTCTTACAATAAGAAGCACCACTGCATGGTATTAAAGTATATAGTAATAGATCCATGTATGTAAATGGCGATGGTTCTGTGCATTACGGGCTAGGACTTTCGGAACAGGAAAACGTGAACGCCCTTGGCTGGGGTGGGGTTTGGAGTCTCGACGTTCGGCGGGGTCTGGGGGAGAACGTACTTCCGGATCCTGTGCCGTCTTGGGTTGATCCATGTGTAGTAGATGTAGGCGTAGACGGCTCCTAGGACGGCGCAGAGGATCACGAGCACAATCAGGACGATGAATCCAGTGTACATCGCAATCACCAACGAAGCGAGACGACGATTCGCCGTCTGCTGCTGCTGTGCGATGATCAGGACGCAGAGGAGGTCGTTGGATGGAGCATCTGTGGACACCTGCAAGATACAGCAGACAAACAGTTCATGGATGCGACGATGAAGACTTCCGTTGTTTATTGGGGTCAAGAGGAGTCAAGGCTGAAGGCCATCTTGGCTTCTGGGCTCAAGCACATGACGGACCCAGTCGTTGAACCCATGTGTCTAAGGTGAAAGTCGGCGCTTGGCCGTTTGGTCACGCTGCCATGTAACGTCATCGTATGCCCTATTGTACCTTGAGAGCTTTATAATCTAAGAATATTAGGATAATATTTCGACTGTCTGGGTGCTAATTATCTATTTATATACCGTCTCTCTTCCTCGATTGACAATGGGTTAAACTCCATTGTTAGAAATGGTTTGTATTGTTGGGACCAGCACGAAAAGGAATAAAAGCAATAATAATTACACAGATGTACGATTTAGATCGCCAGATTCTAATTCAAAATTCTGGAGTTCAATCTGTCTGCGCGCTTCATTCACATCAGTTTTATAATTGATGTAATAAGCGGCGAAACGGGAGAGATCTTAACAACGCGCGTTCTCATTAAACAACGAACACTAGTAAAGAGGAACAAAGAAAAATAAAACCATTTACGCGATCAATTGCACGAGCATAGGGTCTACGAGACCATATTGATGGTGATTTCATAAATCACAGTCTTTGCAATGGCTATAGATATCTTTGGATAAATAAGCATTGATTCGTTTGTTATTCTCAGCAGTTTTATGACGCCCATTCAAGCAACTTTTCAGGAACGTTTCCAGTCCAGGTACGATTAAATAAAAGAAAATGACTTGAAGGATTTGTAAAACCTCGCCGGGTAGACAACAAGTAAAGAGCGCAGCTCAAGTGGGAGGTAATTCCACGAGGAAGGGTACACAGTTGAAAACGCACGGCACTGCCTGATATAATAGGCTGTGATAGCCAATTGAGCCAGTGGAACTAGAAGCTCATTCCTCGTCCAGAGCGAGGAATAATATGCATATATATATATATATGGCCTAACATAATTGGGCCTGCATATAATACCGTTATACGACGATATCAAAAGACGAAGTGATTGGGTGCCTGGCCTCGCATATTTGCTAGAGTCATTTGAAAATCAGTCCACAAAGAATGAAGCGGCTCGATTCTGGCACATATTGTATTAGAGTGTGTTTCTGGTATAAAAGCATAGTCATTTAGTGGCGAAAACGTTCTAATCTATTCTTACAACTCCGATGACATAGCTATGAATAACGCATGCGACATCAATCGACGGTCGCTTTAAATTAAATCGCAATAAGAAAATCAGAATCCGTAGAAGAAGACTGCTTCAACTATGAGAAGTAAAAGAATTGTTATATGTGTGATAATGATGACCACTTCATCAATTCATAAATCTATCTAGGCTAGTGCATGCATGCGCTACACTAATGCATCAACCCTATACTGCGAATATTAATCAAGAGGGTGATAGAATTTCCATGAAGCAAGTGGTTGAGAATTTGGTACCATATCTTAAAATTGTCGAGGTACACCGTGGAGATAATGACACGTTTGATGCATTCAAAACGCAGAGGATGTATGCCGCTGTCGTTGACAGTGGAAGAACTGTCGGAGAAGATGATAGACCTAGTTGTAGCATGCATTTGAATGGTTTGTATGTTGTGCTGCGGATTTCGCTGTTTGTCCTTCGGATATAGGCCTATACCCTGCAACGGGTGAATTGTGGGAGGAAAGAAGAGAAGAAAACGAGAAGAAACTAAATAATTAAGGAAGTAAGACGTCGAAGGAAAATAAAGATGGAAGGGCTGGAGATCGCATTCACTTTGAATATATGCTAATCTGCATGTACAACTAATTCATCACAAACTCAGAAGAAGTAGTTTTAAGCACACTAGTTGGCGTTTAATTACATCTGTGGCAACCATGGAGTCGCTATAACGCAAACCTTACTACTGTCAGTCTTGCTGTCAAGACATACGTATAATCTAATCTTTAGGACCAAGGCCAATGCTTTGAACCTCAAGACCAAGCCTTTAATAAACGAAAGCGAGTCCACTCGAGACAAAGACCATGGACAACAAAGCTGCTATACGCATGAATACTTTGAGTGACAGACAACGTGGTCTCCTTATTTGGTCGTGCGCTTGATTTTTTGGCCAAAATAATTGGCAAGAGCCCCTCCGACTTCTTTTGTCGTATTTTGGTTTCTTTTATTTGTTTACTTCTGATCAACCCAGTTTCAAAGGCACAAGTGCTGATTCTTAATTACATTTCCTTCCTTCTTATTCCTAACCTACCTTTCTTATCCGATATTTCTGCCTATGGCTCCATAATCCTTATCACTCTCGATGAACATCAAACTCACTCTTTTAAAAGAACTCGGCAACAGAAGATAATTAATCCATCTTCATACAACGGCAAGGATTAGATACGAGTCTGTGTTGAAGGGTTAAACTATTAATTCTTTATCAAATGCACTTTGCTCTTTTCGTTCAAGTCAACGATTAAATCACGACAGCCAACAAATGGGGCAAATGATCTACCGTGGCAATGGCGTCATGTCATGCCCTGTCAAATAGCTGTCGTCGCTCGCGACGGTTGGCTACATGAATGGATCTACGGGAAAGACTAGCCCAGCATCGTCTATCACTAGATTTAGACTCTATCATGTACTGCGCTCATTTGGCCAGTGATGACGTTATCGATCTGCAATTCAGACGTCATCGCTCAATCAATCAATCAATCAATGTGAATTTGATATAGCGCCCCTTCAAGATATCTACTCAGAGGCGCTCATCGCTGCCTCCTTCCGGCAACAACCTACTGAAGCGCTGGCTTATACAGAGCTATAACCCACGGCATAGTATAAATGAACGCCTCCGATACGTCACCTCGATCATCGTTGAGCATTTTCTTACTTCTGTACAGCTACACTGCTTATACGTTTCAGTCTTATCATGGTCTGTATTGTAAATCGCAAATACGATGCCTTTGAAGATGTATTAATATCAATCGATCTGAAACAGCATGTCTTGACTCCAGTTCACGGTGGAAATCGACTCGATTTATTGATCAATGAGCATCCTGCGACGATTGCAAATGACTGCAGAGCTACGTCTGATAGCAGGACGACGTACCCTCATTTCCACTGGTATTCGCACCATCGACAATGATGACGCATATCACCCAATCAAGCAAACAAGTAGAGTCGAGTTTAAACATGCACTCATCAACACAGAGGTATTTTCAGAATTAGACCAGACGGCAGATGATTTTCAGAGCAGACATCTACAGTTATTATGATACACTTGCATCCGTTCTTACTCGCATTAGAAGTCAATCAATCAATCAACCAGTCAATCAATTTATTGTTGCCATCCAACCACAAGGTAATAACAAATACATTAAGTATTTAATGTATTTACGGACAGATCTTCTAGAAATTAACCTGATTACGGCTTATATATAGCTTTTGAGTGCAATCGTTTGATGCCTTGTGAACTATACATCGGCGCAATAGAAGTTGCTAATTTCCAATTTATATAATCCTGCCAAGCAAATAAAAAATGGTCTTTTGCTGAAGCGATGCAAGATCGGGAGTGCCATTCAAGCAACATAATAATTATAGACTACCAGCATTCGTTTAGTTTCAAACTGACAAACCGAAACATGATGCTAAATGTCATTTCAACAAGTGATAGAACAGTTAGCAGCATTAAAGCTATTAAAATGTTGGATAAACGGTATTACATGCACACTATTAAATGTAGAGTCTACAATTTCCGATTACAAAAGCACGATATTTGTACGTGATATTTATAATGTCAATGCTCACGACATTTATATATATATACATTATATATATATATATATATATCAATGCAATGAAACTAACCGATCGACAATGATTATATCCAGCCAAACAGAGACGACGTATATAAATCTAGGTTAGCCAACCCTTTGCTTATGGGCGAACGGAAAGAAGGAAAGCCGGAGGAGGTGAGGAAAACAGAAGACACAGCTGCAGACCTCGCAGAGGAGATGCTCCTCAGCCTCCGACGACGACGACAACGCATCAGCTAATAGGCCTGATGACTTGGCACTAGTGATATCTAAGGCCAATTTATATCGACGAGTGCTTGGTCATCTTCCATCCCGCTGCTGCTGCTGCTGCTGGTGGTGCTGGAGGCATGTTCAGGACAGAGGGCAATGCTTGGTCTCATTCATCAGTCTACATCTATGCATGGCACCAACTGCGGTTTATGCTCAAACCGATGGATGCCCTACCGTTAGTTCAACGACATCCCTCACATCTTCTTCTTCTTCCTCCTCCTCTTCCTCCTCGATTTTCTTTACATCTCTTCTTCCTGGACGCAAACCAACTTTTCCTTTCTTCAATTTCATTTCCTTTCATCGCCCCATAACCACTAATCCTTTTCCACCCATCGCTATACCGTTCCCTTTTCTTAGTTCCGTCTATGCCTCGACAGTCTTCTCCTTGTCATCCTAGCTATTGTCTTCCTACTCCTGCTGCTGTCCTCATTCACCCTTTCCTCTTCTTCCTCCTCTCTCCTCTTTGCGTGAACCGACACCACATCACACATCACACACCAACTCACTCCAATAGCTGATGTTCGTTAGTGTGTATACATGTATATATATACATGTATATAATGTATATTACCATTATATACATATATATAATAATTTGAATATATATACATTCAATATTCATATAAACATAAACATATCTTAACGTTTATATATTCATATTAGCATATCTTTCTCACACTCATTTATATATCAGCATATGTGTGTCATCATCATCAGGTTCAATTTTTACCATTATGCTAATATATGAATACATGAATATGGGTATAGGCCTACATACTTCTGTCTAGGTTTACTTCTGGGGCACCAGACATAGGAAAGCATGCTCACAAGATCACAGACCGATTAGCCAATGCTCGCATTCCGGGCCAAGAGGGCACCAGTTTGTCTGAAGTTCGAGCGCATTGAACACTGACCGACTGACCAGCATGCCAAGTGGACAGGCAGACACATGTCTAAAGAAACATAAATAGAGACAGACAGACAGACGGACAGATACAGAGAAATATACAGAGACAGACAACGAGCGAGATAGATAGATATACAGAGAGGAATTAAACGAGGCAGCGATCTATGAGTAAGCCAGTATTGCTGATTCTTCACGAATCGATTACCCATTTATATAGCCCAGATGTGTCTATGTGTATAATAGCACAGTCGCTGATCTTAATAGGGGGAGGGCCAGACAATCACTGGCGATAATTATAGAAGTTGATAATCAATAATTATTAAAATATATATAATCGCTTTTATTATATATTATGTATCCATCTATTTGTTTATGCAATTACTAATGCCTATAGTATGAACGTGTAATTAATAATAAAATATAAAATCACTATATAAGTCACTATATATTATACTAGCTGGGGTACCCGCCGTTGCCCGTGTTGAGACAGGTTTTTGGCCCTGTAGAGTAGGAAGACGGCGGCGCGGGTTCACCAACCCCCCCTTAACTGGATGTCCCAGGTGTTTCCAGAGCGAATGGCGAAGGTTTCGAGTGAATAGGTGTAAAAGTGTGCAACTGCATAAACGGACAGACACACACACAGAATCTAAATATACGTGTATCTTCAACTTTTCCTTCTCTTCCTATTCCTTAGTGTTCATCCTTACTCACCTTCCTCCCTTCTTTTTCTTCTGATTCCTGACATCCTCTCTTCCCACCACTTCATTACGTTTCATTCACCTTTCCTCAATCTAATCCCTCCTCCTCATCTCTAATTAATCTTCTATTTCTCTGTCTTCTCTTATTTCTATTCACTCCCTTTTGTTCTATTTGTTCTCACTCACCTTTTCCAACTTTCTCCCCTTCCTCATACTTCTCACCCTATCCTAACCGCTTCCTCCTCCCACTCCATCCTCCTTTTCACACTCCTCACTCTCTTCTCCACTTCATCGTGCACTCATCATCACGTTTCTCCTTACCCCTACCCCATAATCCATCCCTACGACTTCCTCCTCCTCCTCCTGCTCTTCCTCTTCATCATCCTAGCCCTTCTTCTTCCCCTAATAGCCCGAACCCTCAGCATTCCCATGAACTCGCTTCTTGTCCAACGAAAGCTCTTTCGAGTGAATAGCTGTAAAAGTGTGGAAATGCATAAACGGAATTGTGTATAGACACTGAAGAGTACAAAGTACATACCCATCCGACCGATTGCGCAAACGATAGCCAGCTACTGTCTATAACTTTGGACGTATCAAGCTGTTCATTTTCATACTCTAAACTCTATTGGCTCACTGTCAATGAGTTCCGTATCATCTGCACAAACTGACCAATTTTTTATTTCTAAATTAAGCGGTGTTCACTTAATCAAACGTTTCAGTAGCCAACGATTGTTGCTGTTTCAACAGACCAATACTGTGCTTCCCAGTTGCTATTAGCTCTAAATGCTGAACTGTTTAATATTTAATGGCCGAGTTCATTTTCATTGTCGGTCTTTACCACGGAGACCAATTGTACGAAACCTCGGTTGAAAATCAACGAACACATAACAAACGATCGTCTAAATATTTTAGTCTTTGCAAATAGGTCAAATGCTCCTCTAAGTTTTGTCAAGACTCGCCGAAAAACAAAAAACAGCGCAATTGAAAATCTATTTTAGGGCTTAATTTCAAGGCGTCGAATTACTCGTATTATGATTGGCAACGTATCAACAATTTATGCATGCTAAAACGATGTGAATAATATTTGCTAATATCCAGACAAAAATAGTCTGAAATAAAAACAGAACCGTCACTGACAGAGATAGTTAAAAGCCAGCAGAGAGGAGAAAGAATGAGCAACAGGAACAAAAGCACAACTGAACAACCTAACATGCATACAGACAAGTATATGCGACTAAGTTATGTATGTATGTATGTATGCATGAATGTATGTATGTATGAATGTATGCATGTATGTAGGTTTGTATGTATACATGTATGCATGTATGTATATTATGTATGTATGCATGTATGTATATATGTGCGTATCGCGGGTTTCACTCTCGCCACTCCTTCTTCTTGATGACCAGAGTACCCGCTGGTTCTTTCCTCTATCACCAAGCTCAGCAACACGACACAATTGATGGTTTCAATATGTATATTTTTGGTTTTGATATGTATATTTTATGATATATATACACACCAATCATCCTATCTGCACTTACTAGTTATTAGTGTCCTTTTAGAAATGTTTCGCTGGTATACGTTGGAGACGGGATTCCCAATTACGTTGATTACCCTTATAGTCAGAACGACCTAGCGTCTCCCCAGGTTCCGAAACAAGTCCCCGTTCCTTTGCCTGCTACGCTATATGAACTCTTCTAGAGGCGATTTCCTTCACCATCCCAAACGCAAAACTCGTATCTCTATAGGACGACAGATCACATGCTGAAGCTATTATTAAACCTGGTTGGTCAGGTCTTGGCGTCCCTAGCTTCACGTCATCTCCCTAGAGGCGTACCGTTCATGTTTGACTAGCGGCTGTTATGGCGGGGCCTTATTAGTGTCATTGAATTCCATTACTACAGTTATACCGCCTAACAGATTGTGCCGTTTGTATCGGAATTGTCCCTTATTCATGAGGAGGTAGGGGCAGGCGGCATGTATATATGTATGTATCTATGTATGCATGTATTTATGTACACGTGTATGCATGTATGTATGTATGTATGTATTTATGTATGTATGTATGTATGTATGCATGTATGTACGTATGTATGTATACATGTATGCATGCACGTATGTATGTATGTATGTAAGCATGTATATATGTATGTATGTATGCATGTATGTATGTATGTATGCATGTATGTATGTGCGTATGTATATATGTGTGTATGTTTGTATGTATGTATGTATGCATGTATGTGCATGTATGTATGTATGTATGTATGTATTTATGTGTGTATGTATGTATGTATGTATGTATGTATGTATACCTATATGTATGTATGTATGTATGCATGTATGTATGTATGTATGTATGTATGTATGTATGTACACATGAATGTATGTATGTATGTACACATGAATGCATGTATATATGTATGTATCTATGTATGTATGTATTTATGTACACGTGTATGCATGTATGTACGTATGTATGTATACATGTATGCATGCACGTATGTATGTATGTATGTAAGCATGTATATATGTATGTATGTATGCATGTATGTATGCATGTATGTATGTATGTGCGTATGTATATATGTATGTATGTGTGTATGTATGTATGTATGTATGTATTTCTATATGTATGTATGTATGCATGTATGTATGTATGTATGCATGTATGTATGTGCGTATGTATATATGTGTGTATGTTTGTATGTATGTATGTATGCATGTATGTACATGCATGTATGTATGTATGTATGTAAGCATGTTTGTATTGTATGTATGTGGCTACTTGTAAATCACAAGGTTGCTAAACACGACTATCCCTCCCACCTCCAATATGCTTCTTCAGTCGCTGCTTACCATTCCGTGGCAGGTGACTGCTTTGTTTGTCAAGCTCTCGTCTTCCAATCGCTTCTGCTATTCGCAGAAGCTCTACGATAAATCATCATTGCAGTCAAAAATACACATACACAGGCACACATACACACATACACATATACATGCACATATACACATACACATATACACATATACATACACATACGCTCACTTATTCGTGTATGGTTAGACAGACACACATTTATGCAGGGCAACGTTTTCCAAACACAATCCAACAATTGAGACATGCAGATCAAACACACGACCCAGCGCTTACATACATACACACATGCACATATACAGTCAGGCATAGGATGCAATCTTCTTATGCTTGCACCAAGTTGAAATGTCTGATGACTGCAGACTTTGCTGTGGCTAGTACGCTCAAAGACAATTGCATTCCGACAATAACATATTTACTTCATCAAATAATGCAGCAATATATTCTTGGTCAGTCATCAGACAAAATGTGTCAAAGTGTCCGAGCGCACATTGCCGCAACCCTGTCATACCATCAGATCGATTTCGAAGTCTTTATTCCGGCCATAGTACCTCTAATAGTAGGGACCCTGTCAATGCCCTACTCATGCATAATTGATCGATGCGATCTGCTGTTCCATGCACTTCATAGTCAGACGCGCATTGTGATGGAGTGCTTCTACTCGAGAATATAATGTCGCCGCTAGCACTTCTACATAGATGGTCACTTTCATTGCTCTAAGTCACAGAGCCACACAACGACGACGACGACAGTGATAAGTAGCAGGAACAGGTGATGATAAAGATTCTGATATGACCGATGATGGATATGATGGTGATGATGATGATAATGTTGTTGTTGTTGATGATGATAATGACGACGACGACGACGACGCGATGACAACGACGACGATGATGATGATAATGATAATAATAACAACAATAATAATTACAATAAGAGCAATAATAATAAAAAATGGTAGTGATTACGATAGTAATGATGATACTAATAATGATGTCGAAACTATTGATCTAAGTGTACTAATAAATGAAGACATCAATGATGATGGTTGTGGTGATGATGGTACTGGTGAAGATTATTACCAGTAATCATCTACACCAATAATAAAAATCAGTGAGATCGACGACAGATACAAGAGTCCCAATTCGTACAGTTATCTGGCTAATCAAGTAATGTCAAGACAACTCGAATAGCAGAATATCAATGATCACAGGGAGGGATTATGCTTCTGCAATATCTCAGAATCTATGGCTTTGCGATTATTAATTAATGGAAAAATTGACTATATGTATGTATATGATATGGACTTTGGCAATCAGATCGATTATATGAATAAAATCAAATTGCATAGCTTTAATAAGCATGCTCTTCTTACTCTGTGATGCTAGTTATCTCTGTAATCTATGGCTGTGTGGCTGGTCCCAAGTAACAGATTTCATTGGGCCAAGGATGTTAAAAATGTGTCTTAGAGTAGCAATTCAAGCCTATATTGAACATTATTATCAACTAACCATCCTCGTCTACAAATTCATTGCAACTAAAAAATCAGCCTAATGCATTTATTTTAAACCCAAACCATACATTCTTACCTCATCAGTGAATTCTTAAATTTGTGTAATATGGATAGTGGCATTTTTGAGTAATAATAATTATACAATCAATCAAAATACAAATCGACACCGACAACCACCAATCTCATAATTAATACCACTTAGACCAGCAATCGCTTAACGTTTTCGAGAGGTACCTTAAGGCGCTATATTAAGAGCCTACACCTCATCGGCTCACACACATACACATCATATGTGCAAGCATGCCTACGTACACACTTACATACATATTTACTCACATGCATGCATATTTACATACTTGCATACATTCATACATACGTACGTACGTACATACTTACATGTATGCACGCATACATACAAGTATACGTACATACATGAATGCATACATATATACAAGTATACATACACAGTTACGCACACATACATACGTACGTGCATAGACATACGTGCATGATTACAACGACAATTATGCACTTATGCATGCACCCATACATAGGCCTACATACGTACGTACGTACGTATGTACGTACGTATGCATGCATAAATACAACTACCTCATTGCTGTCGTGATCATCGTCATTATCATCGTCAACAACAACAACAGCAACAGCAACTACAACTTTTCACTTTCTCCTCCATATAAATGTATATTCAATATCAATTTAACAGATCCATACAGAAACGGAATTTAATGCATGACGTGCGATATTGTACAGCTCATATGAATGCTCTGAGAGCTTCTATGGCGCCCTCAATGTACTCGACGTCAATCAATCGTCAGTATTTACAGTTTCTGTTACTACAAGGATCGTTTAGTTGATTGCTCTGGACCATGGTACTCACGCGCTCCATTCAATGCGCTCAAATGTTTATCTACGCATTTCCGACGGCGTAACTGCCTCATATGCCATGTATAAATATATAGTTATACATATCTGTATGTACACGGATATATATAAATATATGTGCTTATGTACGGATGTGTGTGTAGGGTGTGTGTGTGTGTGTTTAGGGGTGTGTGCGTAGGTGTGCTTGGGCGTGTGTGCGTGGGTGCATGGGTAGGTAGTGACCATGTAAAATCTATATATATATATAAATATATATATAAACAGAAGATTCTGTCTGTCTTTCTGTGCGTGCCTCTGTTCGAAGATGCATTTCCACAGTCTTAGAGCTATTGACTCGAAACCTTCGCCGTTGGCTCGAGGGACACCTGGGACACGCAGTCGAGGGGTTGGTGAACCCCGCGGCCTTCGTCTTCCTTGGTCTACAGGGCCAAAACCTCTCAGGACCCCACAAGGAGAGTTTCCTATTCAGTCACCAGGATCATGTGGACGAAACTCCAGCACTGTACATTTGCCGACATGGGAGGTTTTTTGAGATACAGGTAGCATGTATAGTCCAAACCATCGTACCCATATTCCCATATGAGACCTGCAAACAACCCATATATAGGTTCAATTTGATTAATGCCATTGTAAATGCTGACGGGGTGAATTTCACAAAGAATTGTGTTGCGTTCGGATGTCTACTTTCAAACTACAAAGGATCTACCATTTAGTTCTTTGCTAGGATCAAGTAGGCTTATCACAGACTGTCGTGGCAACAAAGCTTTGTATTCGCACCTCTGCGTTCGAGGTCAACTTGAACTTCTAGATACTTCATGCAAATTAATGAATCAACATGAAACTGGGTGAAACCCGGAAAGGTAATTTTCTTACATATATGTATGTGTGCCTCCTTGAGTCCAAAATATCAGTCTAAGTATTGTCATGCGATTATTTTACTTTTGAAAACATATAGAGGCCTAGGCCTATGTACTTTGAGAAATGGAGTCCCTCGAGAATGCAGTCACTGCAACTTGCACTAAGACTTCCGCGGTTGTCTTTTGCGGTCGCGAAAACCAATGAGTTTGAAATCTGTTCTTTCCGACCTTCGGGTCTCCATCTGTAGGCTATAGAAACGCATGTGTTTAAGCTCAATCCTGTCCGCCTATTTGTTGCTCTCTTTCGCTTCTCTCACCTCACAACACGTAACGCAGCCTAAATGGTTAGCATCGACAGAAAATGACAATGCATTCATTCATTGCTAAACGTTGTGCGTTAATAGTGTGAATACTCTGTGGACCAATGAAAAAGAGGACAGAATGGCGACATAATTATACTGTTGATTAGTTCCTGCTTAACGACGACGTGTTCTAATAAAATTGATTAGCACTGACAGAGTGGCGGAGTTAGTACGAGCAGTCGAGTCTGGCGAGAGATAAACAGGTCGATCTGTATCTATGCCTTATGCCAACGGTTTAATAGGGTTAAGAGTGTATGTGTGTGTGTATGTGTGTAGGTTTCTCTGTCATGTCTCTGTCTCTCTGTCTCTGTCTGTCTGTCTGTCTGTCTCTCAGTCTCTCTCTCTCTCTGTCTCTCTCTCAGTCTGTGTGTGTGTGTCTGCGTGTGCGTGTGTCTATCGATGGGTTAGCTATCGCAGCTGACTGCTGCTGCTGCGGCTGCTGGTGCTGAGGTTCATGCACGGGAGTCTTCTGTGATGAATCGAGATTTCTGATGCACGGGTTGCAGAGGCAGAAGGCGATTCTTCGTCGTCATCCGAGAACTAGATAACTTCCGTCCATAATAGTTTTTCCTGATTTATGTGCTTCCGGAAGAGGAACATCTCCCAGTCATCGCTAAGGAAGCATGGAAATCTTCTCCACAATGAACGTATACGCATGCGCAACGCCGCATGGAATATTATCCATGACCGATGAAGGCAGTTGAGCCTCCATTCTTCCTTTTGATGTCATTCCATAGAACAGAAAGCGAGGGCAATACGCGACTGAATTAGCGAACAGAGGCACGAGCATTGTATTCTTGTCATTATGTACAGGTCTGTATCCATTATTATTCGTATGAAACTGTCCTTCTTGGGAGCCTTAAACATAAGAAATAAATAAGAAATAAAGTATAAATGGGTTCGTTTCAGCATATTATAGGCTAACTGCATGGGACATTGCGAGAAAGTGAACAGCCTTGGATGCAGTCATGCCAAACAGTAGTCTGTCTTACATCAAAACTTATGCAAGACTTGCATAGGTATGCATGCCAGGGACTGTTGTCCTTAGCCTGTGTGTGGTCCCGTTCCTCCAATGGCGGTCCATATGCAGCTCCTTCCTACCTCCTTCGCCCTCTCCTCTCTTTCCGCTCAATAAGGTTGCGTCACTCATTGAAGCTGATCGCGAAATAGTACAGCATGTGACATCGATCTAATTGAGTAGTGTGCATCAGAATAGCTTAGCTGCTGTTGCTTCTTCTTCCTATTTCTCTTCTTCTTCACCTTCTCCTCCTCCTCCTTCTCCTCCGCCTCTTTCAACTTTTCCTCCTCCTTCTCCTTCTCCTTCATCATCATCTTCTTTTTCTTCTCCCTATTTTATTGCACTTGTCCTTCTTCGCCTTCTACTCCTTAACATCCTCCTCCATTTCCTATTCCTCCTCTTCCATCATCTTCTTCCTCTATATGCAATTCGTGTCCAGCCATTTGTAAGCATCATCGACCGCGAAATTGAGAGCCAACAGTCCTCCAATAAAACAAATTTGTGGATGGACGTTGAAGATACCGATAATCTTCGATATCACACGATGCTGTTGAACTGAAAGTAACTAACTAACATCGAAAACACGCCTTTGTGAGTTACATAACGGAAGCTATATATGTACAATGATATATTTAGACATACATCCATGCGTATAGGCCTACATACATGCATGCAAACACAACGTGCGTCATATAGTCTGCTGCACTGCACCACGGCTGCATGAAGGGTTTCGTCCCCATTCCACAAGACCGAATCCCGTCCGAAATAGGTTTAAGGCCGATGAGAGTTGCTGAAGCAAGTAGAAACCTAGGGGACAGATAGACGACGCGGCTTCCTGGACGCCAGTACCATTTTTATGGGTGGGTGTTAAATGAGTCCGGTGGGCATTGGGTCATGAGACACGGCTAATTTCAATTTAACAAACAGTCGCATTCATGGATTTAGATGAAGCCCAATGTGGTCTCTGAAAGCCCTAAAATATCTATCTGAATATTGGTCTTTGTATACAAGAAAACATAGGCCTTTACACGTCAAAATTTACATTTGCTCTGATTTCATCAATGCTCTAAAGAGTTATACAAATATTTACGTAAATATCTCGCTATACTGTTATAGGGGTCTACTGGTGCATCGTTAAGCATGCAATAAACTGCATGAAGCTCCGCCTTTCTATGCATCTCGTTTCTCGTTGTCAGATTTTCAGAGGCTCATTAAATAGAGTGCGCGTGAGGACTACGCAGGTTCGCATACCAATAGTGGGTTATTTCAGAAATTTTATTCTCGAACAATGGTGGACTTTAAATGACGTGTTAGCCATTCAAATGGGTAGCGGTGGTTATGTAATAAATTCACCGAAAAATGAGGACGCCGTCGTCCTAGAAAACCAATGACATGCTTAATAAACCAAAATAAGCCAGTTTCAAGCGTTTTTAACGACACTGTGTGTTAACAAGGGTCTCCAGAATAGCTTCGTGTTCCTCGTTTATCCAGGCTTGGGACTAGCACTACCAGACAATGCTAGTGATAGAGTTACACGTCAGAAAGCCCGTGTAGTCAGAACGCACCTAGAAAGAACTGATAACTTGTGATTTAGTTAAATGAGGGTCTAAGCAGTGAGTATACGCTTGCACGTCACCAGCATTTTGCTGAAGCAAAACTTGCACTGCACCAGCATTTTGCTGAAGCAAAACTGTGTGCGACATTAGGTGTGAGGCAAGACCTGATGTAATCGTAATCGCAATCTCCAAATTTCTAAAGCGCCACTTGAAAGCTAAGCGTAGGGCACCAGCTTATTCACGAGCGCTGCGTCAAATCGAAAGGGTTGTCCAAAGGATAGTCCGTGGGGGTCAGAGTTCGGTTTCCAGAAGGTCAGCAGGGAGATATCGTAGCTGTTAAGGAGGGTGTCTCATTGACAGATGGGATTTCAAGTAATGAGTCTGGATAAGAGTTCTTGTTGCAAAGGTAGGACTTCACAATGGAAAGCCCGGGGTGTGATGAACAGAAGCGTAGGGACAGATGATGTTGCATGACTGGCAGTGATGGTGGAGGAACCGAGAAGGCACGAAATTCAGGAGGAAGGTCGTTCCAGCGACGAGGTGCGGCGTTCGATATGGCGCGGATGGAGAACTTGAGATGTAATCGACGGTGGATTGATCACGAGGCAAGAGGACGATCGGGTAGAGCGGGATGGCTGAATGGTGAGGAGTTCGCGAAGATATTTGGGCTGGGAATATTGCATGGAGTTGTAAGTTAGTGTTAAGACTTTGAAGTGAATGCACTCTGGGATTTTTGGCCAGTGAAGTGATTTGAGGATTGGAGTGATGTGTTGATGTGATGAGTGATGTGTAAATTCTGCAAAGGAGAGGACCAAGAACAGAGCCCTAGGGCTAACCAAATCGAGCAAGGACCCACAACGACTTAGTTGGGCAGTGGATCACTCAGAGACAAGAGGCCATCCATTCATAAAAATCATCAGTCAAAAGAAACGAAACGACACATTCAATACTCTCTTTATAATGTCTAATGCAACACTGACCTCGAAAGGGGTCAGTAGTGTCAGCTGGTCTCTGTTAATCATCCCCGCAGAAGTTGGAAAGGGTTCGAAGCAGAAGCGTTTCAATTGAGTGATATCTTCTGAAATCGGAGGGCATCGCGACAGCAATTATCTCTTTCTAGGTGAGGGATGAGTTAGGGGGCGACGACCTTTTGAGACGTTAACCACGAGAGTGTTTAAAACGAATGGGAAAACAAGACAGCTTGTCGATCAAGTGTTTAAAAACATTTAGGCATGAGGTTTCAATACCTTTTGCATAATATTCCAGAGCTATTATTTTTAGAAGAAGAAAAAAATTAGGAAATCATTATCAAACGGTGCTGTCACCCGTAAAATTATTCACGGCTGCTGTGCTCTCAATCAAGTCGCTTGTTTTTGTTTGATTAGAGCAAATTTCATCAGGTTGACGTCTGTAGTTATTTGGCGGACGGTTAATTCAATCGAGTGGAAAGCTGAGTGACAGATGCGGACGCTGACGAAGTCATTAGATGGACCAACTGATGAAGAGGAGGTGGAAGAGGAGGACAGATCGGGACTGTCTCGAAGTCTCTCCACTGAATGGGTCGTGCGATTGGACGAGGCCGAAGAGGACGACCTAAGCATTCTGTACGAAATTAGGAGTGGGATAAAATTTGATTTGAAACAATTTATATCAACCAGAATTCGCTGAGAACTAACCAAGCACTCAGAGGCAGAAGACACAAAAGGCAAACTCTGAACAGTCTATATGTAAACAACAGTGGTGTTTACTGTTCGTATTCATAGGCTCAACACTAGATAGATAACGTATACTGGGCAACAGACACTTGCCCCCCTAACTCGAACACAAGCCCCCCGGACAAAAGCCTCCCGGATAAAAGCCCCTCGGACAAAACCCCCTCCCGATTTTGGGTAGGACATTTGCCCCCGGACAATTGCCCCTATAATAGTGTGAAATATGAACGGATGATGAGGGGGCAATTGTCCGAATCGGGAGGGGCTTTTTCCGGGGGCAAATGTTCTGGGGGACAAATTTGTCCTACACTCCGTATGCTATCCATTGGTGAGTGCTATATATATAGTACGTCTGTCCAGTCGAGTCTCCACGATAATCAGTCCCACTGGTTATACGTATACATAATTAGTTCAAGTGAACTATGGGGCCGTTCACATATTATATAACGCTCAAGGGGTACGTGGGTGGGTTCTTGTTTTGTTAGTGTTATATTGTGTAAGGTAGGGGTAGGGTGAAGGTTTGTTATATAACAAACTTTTTTCAGCTTATGCTATTTAGGATGTTGGCCTGCCAATTGGAAATTCTATGTACCACGGACCTTCATTGCTTTATCGAAGTTCACAATACGTTGTGAATCAAAACTAGCAATATTAGCTGCCACCTTGCGAATTGATTTGAAGTTCTTACTTATTATTTATAAATCCACTTTTAACAATTTCCTGTTTACAATTTTAACAATTTCCCGTGCATAGCTTTAAACGCTATTAAATTCCATTTTGTGTGATTTGTTTTGATTCTGGTTTAAATTTAACTCAATTCACTTGAAATAATTATTTTGGTAGGTATTATCAAGATGCTTGATTTCATTTTCTATAATATGTGTAAATAGTTTATATGTTTGCTTAAATACCCAATTGTAGTTGTAGTATACACTCTGTATACATCATACGCTATTAAATAGGTAGAGTTGTACAGCGAACCTATCGATAATTACCTGATAGTGCAATATTAAACCAATCCATTCTGTGTCATACTGTAATCCTCATATCTTGTGCAAAACAGGAGGGAAACTGAAATGGTGTTTTTAGATAGGATTTACGTCACTATCATGTATAATCAGACCTACATATAGATACATGGTGACAATCGTCGACTACCCAATTAGTTACCGTAATTAATACAAGTGAATTTAGCACCATTAAAAGTCCAATTATTAAGATGCAGAGTAGCTCCCTACATCCGGTCTAATCATCATTGGCACGAGAGAGTACACAATTTCAAGATGGCTTTTGTTACTTAGCCAATTGGGCGTATGATGATTTTTTTACTGCAGTTCTTGAAATGTATAAAGGCAATTATCAGCTGAATCGCAGTACTATTAAAGTGCTAACTAACATTGTATCGTTATAAAAGTTTCAAATTGTACAATACAATTATGTCGATTGTATGTCTTTTAATGTGCATACAGACTGGGGTGGGGTAGGGTGGTAGGTAGCAGATCTGTTATATAATATAGAGGTGTGGGATCACAGCTACTGTTATATAACGTTATTAAGGGTAGGGGTGGGTCAAAAAATGGGATTTTATGCGTTATATAATATGTGAACGGCCCCTATATGTGTAGACGGTAGATCAAATGTATGTGCCTGTAGACTACTAGGAAACAGTTCGAACGATCCGTTTGTCTATGATATAATAATTATTATGTCATAACCTTCCAATCTCTGACAACCTGTGACAAGTCTGCATTTTACACTTGTGTCTTTCTTTCCATTTCTATACAGATAATTATGCAGAATTATACTACAATTCCTTGCTTATTATTCTTCCTATACATGTATTTCAAATAGGGGTCTATGGACCTATCCATCTACGCTTGCACAAGGCACAGTAACAATTGTATAGAATAGAGGGACGCCATTACTGAAATGCACATACGCCAAATGAGATTAAACTAAGAAATCCACCGAGGTTCGTTGAGATTAGCTGTAAAATACCAGTCACTAGTGTATTACATACTCAACTTAATTGCCAAAAATCAGTGATTATACACCAAACGTAAGATCAGCTCCTTCTTTTGGATATGATATACTGCATGCACATGCTAACGCTTAGTAAGCAATGTCTCAGTGATAAGCTTACTGACCAAGCACCAGTTAATCTATTTAATTATCTCACAACTCTCAGATTATTACAAGCCTGTAATTGTGACATGGGTAGTCTCATAGAAGCTTGTGAACGATATACAGCAGACGTATTTGAAGCAAACGGCAGAAATTAGGAGGCCATATCCGCCGGTAGTAACTTGAATTATACGGCAGCGTTTATGAAGCATTTATGACTTCTTTTGCACCGTATTTGTGATCAACACACGAACTATAATGAAGACCATCGGTGTAATAGAATATATGTGTTTAAGGGCAGGGGCGTCCAGCTAGGGCGGGGTGTGGGTGGCCGGAGGCAAATGCCTCCGATTTGGGCTAGGGGGATTTTTTTGAGTCTTAGGGGGGGGGAATCTTCAAGTCCTTAACAAACTAGGTAAGTTATTGTAACAAAGTAACTAATTATAAAGTAAGGCTATATTTGAATAATTAAATTATAAAGTTATTTTATTCACAGTTTCACACAAGTTTCAAGTTTCCAACAAGTTAGTAGTCTAGTACTACTACAAAAAACCCGGAAACTCTATGTATATCCTCTTTAAGTTTTGTGATTTCTTGATTTTGGTTCCTGTTGCCATCTGCTAACTTCGCATCTAAAAAATTCTTGCATTTTTCCAGAATGAATTTGCCTCCCCTTCGGAAGTTCGGACAATTGCCTCCCCCGGACTATCCTCCCGGACAATTCCCCCCACCCAAGGGCCCCGACAATTGCCCATGCAAAGGTTGAACGCAAAATTTATTAGTCTATTTATCATCAATCCAACACAATTAAATATTTTCAAAAAATTATGAAATTCACAATTATTCAATAAGATCGGCTGATAACTTCAGTTCTAGGCGCTATACATTTTTGCACGAACACCCGTGGTTTTGCTTTAAAAAGATGTTGGTTGGTTTTCTAGTACTATAAAGAACCGCCAGCCGGTTATATATCCACTCTGAGTAACTTCTTTTCTTTTTTCTAGTTCTTATTGCCGTCTGCTGTTGCGAAGATAGTCTGTTAAGTTCGAATGTAAAGTTTTTAGATGTTTAAAAAACAATTAAAAAAATCTACTAAATAACGATGCCACGGCAGCAGAAAGCATTTTTGAAATATAAATGCATGGAAGGATACTGCGGCAAAATCATTCGACAACACAAATGGAATGCGCATTGTAAGGCTGACCACGGATTTAAATTTACAAGGTGAGTGGGCCTAGTGCAGGCGCCATATCGCGTAAAACAGTATTTGTTGAAACTTTTATGTTGGCGACGAACGTTGTTGTCATGTGTGCTATTGTGTTAAATGTTAATGCTATTGTAGGCCTACAGGCTATTAGACAGGCACTCGCGTGTGTTTCTATTAGGGATGGCGTAGGCCTATTATGCCTATAGCCTTCCTACTGAATAAGTGTCTATTGCAAAACAATGTTTTCGAATTCTCGTTACGCAATTTGTACGATTCGTTCACTTCACAATGGTCTACACTGCAAAATTTAAGTTATTTAGAACTAGCCTGTATTTATAAGCTCAGTGGCCCATTAAACAAGTGTCAATAGCTCCAATAGCCTAGTTACGAAGTAACCACTAAGTCACTAACCAATGTAACCATCATAAGAAACGTCACCATGTACAGTAACGGCATAGCAGGATCTATTGATCTAGTGGTAAATCACCGGCCGAATTTAAACCAACTTCATGACCCTAGTCTATAGTTTAAAGTTTTTTTAAAATAAGCCTATGGTCATAATGGTCTCACTGTCTCTCTTGTGTAATATCAGGGGCAAAGAAATAAAAAGGATCATTCTGGCATGTAAATCAACTGATGGACAACGGAAAAGCTCCAGCAAGCCAAGAACAATCTCAGAAGTTAAAATACCAAATGATCAGTCAAATCCATCGCACTGCGATCATTTTGAACAGCTAATGTCGAGTAGCAGTGAGGTTTTGTCCGAGGTTGATTGCATAGAAGCTGCCAATACTGAAAATGATGAAGTAACAATTTTGCAACAGATTGACATCAATGAGCAAGCTGAATCCCATCAAAATTCTTATGAAAATCGTTCAACGACCACCATTGTAAGACATACTAGTAATGACTGTGGCCAAAATGATCCATCACAGTACTGTGGTCGCAGATTAATAACTCAAGATATTAACTCATGCATCAATACAGGTCCATGTCAACCAGACAATTACTTGTTTCCAGCTACAAATTGGCGAAGCTTCAAAAACGAGTGGTTTCTAAAGGAATTACCAGATATCACAACGTACAGAAGGAAGTGGTTGACTTATAGCATATCTCTTGACAAGCCCTTTTGCATGCCATGCATGATGTTCTCAGGCCCCACCGGTTCTGAGATGTGGACCATAAATGGTTTTCAGGACTGGCATAACGGTTTACGCGGCATACAACGTCATGAATCATCAAAAGAACATAACGAAACCGAAGTTACTCAGATTCGTTGGCTGACAGGCAGTCGGATAGATAAGATACTAGACAAAAACAGAAACGCAAGAGTGGAGGAAAATAGAAAAGTTGTTCAATGGGCCATTGACTGTGTAAGGTTTCTAGCCTCAGAGATGATAGCCTTTCGAGGGAAGACATCTGGCGAAGGCAAGTTTCTCGGTATGTTTCGGGTTCTGGCGAAGCGTGATCCAAGCGCAGCTGCATACTTGTTGAAAATAGAGGAGGCAAAAAAAGCACACAAAAAGATGTCTGTGAATTTAATTAGTCCCAGAAATATTCGCCTCATCTTCATGACAATGAAAGAAGTGATTGTTAACGAAATTGTTGAACGCATTAAGAAGCAGGAAAAGGCTTGTATTATATTTGACAGTAATCAAGATAATAGCAAAAGAGAAGCAAGCGTTCTTCTGGCACGCTACCGGGAAACTGATTTCAATGGCATACTTACTCCTAAAGAAAGACTTCTGGAAGTGTTTACAACAGGAAAATCGACTGGCATAATTATGAAAGAAGAGATGATGAAAGTTTTGGAAAGGATTAAGTTTGGCATGAAATGGATTGTGGGGCAATGTTATGACGGGGCTGGAAACATAAGAGGGAAGTTTGCTGGTATGGCAACACTTGTCCAACAATATTGTAATAAAGCAGAATATATCTGGTGTCATGCACACAGACTGAATTTGGTGATGAGTGCAGTAATGGGTTGTTGTCATGATTTGAAAAATACACTTGGTCTTCCTGGAAGAATTACATAACTTCATGAATGGGCACAAAAGGAACGACGTGTTTCAAAGGGCACAATCACACAGCAAACATAAAATGCAATTGAAACGTGTTTCTACAACCAGGTGGAATAGTACTGAGGCAGCAGTTGACACTGTACAGTCCAAGTACGATGAGATTTCAGATGCACTTACGCAGATGTCAGATGCGAGCAGTGTTGACAATGATAGTGACACTATGACATCTGCAGTTGGACTTAAGAAAAGGTTGAAAGATATACGTGTGATAATATGCATGGAAGTTTTGAAGGTCGTATATCGAATCATTGGACCAGTATCTCGTGCACTTAAAGGTTCAACCATTGATCTCGCTGCTGCAGCCTCCCTGTTACACAACTGCAAGAGCGAATTTGAACGCCAGAGACTGAACTCGGACATGATTTGGAATCGAATTTGTGAGGATTCTGTAGCATTTGCTCGAAAATCCAATGTCGACACTGATTTTCCAGAAGAAGGACGACGAGGAAAAAAGAAATTTCATGAGGAAAAGACCAAGGATGAATGCCTAACAGGGCCAACTCGTTTTAAAATGGAAACATCATTTGTCAAAGTTCTTGACGAAGTTTATGGACAATTTATCAGTCGTTTTGATGCACAAAATATTGAATTTCTGCGACAGCTATCTTTCTTCACGCCCTCGGCTTTGCTGAGTACATACTCCGTTAAGAGTGACGACATCCGAGACATCTGCGACAGGTATGGATTAATTCGGAAAGAGTAGCAAGTGAGATTGCTGACTTCAAGGTCACGTATTTCACCCTTTGCTGTCCTGAGACTTCCGTCTCAAAAAGTGATGTTGCTTATGGTGACTTTTCAACTCTTCCAATTGAAACCGAAGGTCAGTCAGCACTCAGCGAGTGAGTGATTATTGCTACTGTCTGCCTTGCTAAATTGCTATACCTCTTATGTAACTTCCAATTCTCACCGATTACTATCCTGATTAAATTATTTTATTTCGTAATATCTGTAATACTGTTCTTAGAACAATGAAACATAGTGATATTGTTAATTGATTATCACTGATTCACTATCACACTGACACTATGATGAATTATTTAAAGGACTTAAGTTACATAACTATCATATGGCAGTACTAGTTTTATTATAAGCAATTAAGGCTTTAGCCAATAAGCTGGTATTTTCTTGCAGTTCGTTATGTCATCTTCAATCTTTCATAAAACTTTTACTGAACTTAATTGAACTACTAATCATTATAATGAATACTACTGTTACTGGTAGCAGCCTTCTCCCACATCTGCACTGTGCTCCACTATTTTTATTGTTCTTTTTGACTCACATTGTGAGTTCCACAATGGAAGTGCAGTGCAAATGTGGTGGTAGCACTATTTCATAATACACTTACTTGAAGACCACATGGACTTGTTATGTGAATAATAAACCCCAGGAAATAATGTTTACAACTATGCCTTGCCCTGTTTTCAGACACTCACGGATTCTCCTCGCAGTCGCATGAACATGTTGGTATTTCAGCACACTCAACAGATGATGAGAATTCTGATTCTGAATATTCCAGTGAAGACGCTGAAGATAGTGACGAGAGTAGCACAGAATTGGAAGACCCAGTTAACATGACCGAAGTGAACAATAACTTAATTGAAACTCTGCATTTGCTTTCACAGCTGTCTGGTTATCCAAACTTGTTTATTCTGTACAGCATTTTCTGTTCGTTGGCAGTTTCTAGTTGCTCTGCCGAAAGAGCCCTGAGTAAATTGAAAATTGTTAAAAACAGACTCCGTTCAAGTTTATGTGATGATATGCTGTCGTTACTTTTAGTTTTGGTGAGTGAGAAGACATCTTGCAACTTTAAAGGATGACGACATTATTGATACAGTTTCACGTGCAAAGAGCTTTCTGAAGTCTGAGTTGCTACATTATTAATTTTCTAGCAATATCATGTTGAATAAAAGATTCTTGTTGGATTTATATATTGGCTAACATGTTACCATGTTTCAGACTTCTTATCAATTTTAGCATTTACATTAAACAATGACGCGTTAAAGACCGTTATAAAAGTGATGCAGTGTTTAATCCACATTTGATCATTAATACAATTAGGAATGTTATAGCAAATCAATAATTTACTAGTACTACATTACAGATGGACTATATGATATAAGGAGTGAGGAAAAATGTAATGCTTGATTTCCTGACTCTTGGGTAGGTTTATTGGCGACCGGGGGGGATTGCCTCCCGCACTCAGAGGGGGATGGACGCCCCTGTTTAAGGGTGATATTCCTATAATATGCCATTTTATTACAGTAATACTATGAGATCAAACGACAGAAGTAGACTGGAACGGAACATGACGAAACTCTTCTCTGGGCAATAGATGTAAATAATGCCATCAATAAAATTTTTCGTGGAGGGATTAGAAAAAGATCTGCTGAAAGATCATCCGGTCCTGCGCACGCATGCTCCGACTCACCAACACAACGTAAATCGTCGCTTTAGTACAGTTCACCGGGAGCATTTGTTGACCAAAGTAGAAGGAGGAATCCCCTGGGATCAACCGTGGAACGATTTTACAAAGTATACAACAGAAGGAAGAGTCTCGCTGAGTCGCTGACTCAACGAACTATATATCAGTTACGAGGAGAGCAGCCATGAAACAACAGACGGACGCCGGAAGACGTCGAGAACCGGTAACAAGATCAACAAAGACTATGCGTTACGCCAAGAGGCACGCAATTGCTCCAATGACGCAACATGGATTTCCGACGAATCTGCTATATATATATATACACACGCCTATATATATATATATGTATGTATACATACGGGCATGCATCTGCAGCGGACGCCGTCACATTGCTTATTAAATTTTCTCCGTGGAGGTAAATAGATCGACAAGTGGACTCGTTAATTCCTGTCCAAGGACTGGACTTGCAAGAGGATCGAACCGTGGGTTTCGTGTTGCACTCTTCCATCTCTCACTGGTCGGTCAATCTCTGAATAGGGATGCCAGGCATGACGTCGTCGGGGTCCATTGATATGCAGCCGCCGTCCCTATGCCGTGTTTATTCAATCCAGACCGTTCTATATATGTGGACGGAGTCTGTTTGCGCATACAAGACGCAGTCGTTGAGTGAGAGATCAGCTATAGAAACTTCAATTAATTTTAGATTCCTCTGTATATATTCCTCTATATATGGCACAAAGCCATCAGAGGTGAAGGAAAGATACATAGCAGCAGCGATGCGCAGAAGTTACGCCGATCCATATCAATAAGATTTAGAAGACAATTTGTATATCGCGACCAACATAGGGTAGCTTTAACTGGCAATGTGAGAATTGTCCCCAAATAAGACAAGACGGCGATCTATGCCGTATTCCGATAAGAGAGACAAACAGACACATAGACAGAGACAGATAGTCAGACAAACAGTGAGACAGAGAAAGACAAAGAGAGAAACGGAGTCTACTCAACGTGCTGCCATGTGAATATCAATGGCATTCCAGGAACACTCCTCTAAAAAGACGAATATGCCCAGTTGCAGCGATTAACTATAACGACTCATTTAATCGTATAAGTAGACTTCCTATGTTGTATTTGAAAGTTGCAAAGCGCCTCGTACGATGTAAGCTATCGAGGGAATAGGAAAGCCTTTAAGCAGCAAACAGGAGTGGAAGACGTCAAGGTCAATATCTTACTACGGATAGAATGGGGAGGTCATTCCAGAAGGCAGGATCCACCATTGCGAAGGCGCGAAATTGAACCATTGCGGTCCTTATACAAGTTTATTTAACGACGCATCTATAACAAGGATGATATAAAATATATGCAGTCGTTGGCTGAAGGATATATATATCCAGACAATCAGCGGAGCGAAGAGACCGAAGTGGTCAGAGGGGCTAATGTGGGAGGGAGCTAATGCATAAGATCACATATGTATACTTAGTAGGCCTACACTCCCACAAATGCAACGACACTCCTTCCATGACAAATGTGACTAATTTTCAAATTCCATTGCACTTTAATTTCAACAACAGAGTTTCGCATCGCATCAAATGCAAATTATGCGAATATATTATTAGATCATTGTGTAATTAGTCGTACTTTTGGGGTAACACCACACGTGTCGACAATTTTACTCAAATTAATGATAATGATGATGACGACGACGACGAAGACGATGACGATGATATTGATGATAGCAGCTATGATGATGATAATAATGATGATAACATAATGTATGTAGGTGGATTCATGTATAACTATACGCCTGCACGTGAGCCTATGCATGCCAAAACCTGAAGACTTTCATTGTGCTTTTAATAAATTCACGAAGCATGAAGCAACGAAGTACACAATTATTCAGCCACTCTTAGCAGAAAACTGTCCAATTATTATATCATCATTTGTTAAGGCCTCATACGCTAGACTAGTGTGATGGCCAGTTGCCACTTGATGACAATGAGACTAATCGTAAAAATAATATTGATTAGGCCTACAATAGACAACTCACGCACGATTGCTATAATTATAACCAGTGAGATATATAATTGTATCCAATGTGTAGATTTGATTCTTTGCTAGGTTTCAATGGTCGATCGATTTCAGAGTTTCGACAAACAACGATGATTACCAAGACGAACCATCACCACAAGGCAATTTGAATCCTTTTTCAGTGGGACACGTGACCCATCGTGGTTTTATAAGGTCATAGCAATGTGTATAAATGAAACGCCATCTTCAATACGGCGCTATAAATAGTCCAATCAAGAGGAATACACGCCAAGACTTTATATAGCCGAACGACGAAATGTTGTATAATTTATAATTATGATAAATATATTATTTATATAATTAGGCCTATATTGCATTTACATATGCGTTCATGTGCGTGGCTATGTTACCTGTATACTCTACATGTATATACTTTCTACCGACTGTCTCATGAGAAAACATTCATAATCAGGATGCTTTATGGACATAATAATTGCTGCTGCTGTCTAGAACTCCTGTTAACCAAAATGCGTTCTGCAAATGGTTAATCAGATAATATTCTATAACATGTATTTTAGAAGACCTGACGATGCTCTTAGAGTGTATTGTTGGCCTAGGTTTAGTTCTGTGACCGTGAACCCCGTTTTGTATATATGGATGGTGGCAAGCGTCTGTTGTTGCCAGGTAAACATAAATAACAAAGCCATTCTAACGATCTATCTCCCGCTTGCTTCCTCGATCGGCGCTAAATCAATGAATGGCTTCTGTGAACTATAATTACGCTATAGACGGCTTTCGGAGGTTTGAAGAGGCCTGGATCATTTCCAGTTCGTGTCATTTCCAGATTACAAGGCCTCGCCGTCCAGTTTCTAGTTTCTATCGAATTGTGAAGACGAATTTAAAGTCAAACCTTACGTTACAGACAGAAATACTAAGCCCAGCGTAGGATGAACTGATGTCCACTACTATCAATTGATGTCCAGCATTTATCAATAGCGTTTGCTGACAACATATACTAACTGGCCATTGTCTACACCAACCGAAAACTTGTTCAACACTTAAAGGCATCGCATTAACTGACGGTACTCTAATAGGACATTTATTTTTGCCAACCATAGTATGTGTGGCCTTGTATGATTAAGCTGAGGCAGTCTTGACTCTTGATACCATCATAGATGAAGTCTGAGATGACATCAATGAATCGCGCAAGAGCAATTGGCACTGAAGCAGAACTGTGAGCAACGCCCCATGGCTGTCGTCTGAGTATACACGCACCCGCTGCATCATTTCTGGTGAAACGTTAGAAACCGATGAATGGGTTGACTCTTTGCCTGTTGAGTCTGGACCCCTCAGGAAATTGGTTCCAGTCGTTCTTGGAACTCCTCTGTAATTTTGTATACCCTTCACTGATTCCAGCGTGGTTGCACATCAGGTCCTGACGTCCTCTCGTCTTTTAAATTGATAATAATGATGTAGGTCTAACAGACGCCCGTTGACGGCGCTGCTGATTTGAGCGGTGCTATACAAATGTTCGATTATATTCTAATATTATATCACATTTTAAACATATTAATAGCAGGTTGCAGTTTACAGCAACTATAGCACTGAACCTTATTGGTAAAATAAGATTATATATATATGTGTGTATATAGAAATATATAGAAATATATATATATATATAGTAATGACAGTGTGTTAAAATCCTCTCCCTTTTCTGGTTTGAATGAATCTGTGCCTTAAGTTCCCCTTAACCATTATGCTCGATTTATTTATAGTTCGCTAGGGGACAGCAGCAGAACGAAAATCGCTAAACTTCGTTTTGCTGATACAGTAACTGAACGTAGAACACTCTTCTTCCGGGTAGGTGTAAAAATTTAATACAGAATCCTTCATTGATGGGGGAATAGTGATTTTAAAAAATGGGTTTGCTCCGCCCATGCGCTTTTCCACTATTACCCAATCCAGGAGGTTTGCCTATGTTGGCTCCTCAGCATGGAACTGTTCCAAAGACCCGTCGCTTGGAATCACTGGTCCAGTCGCCTTCTCAGTTCCAGAGACGCCTTATGACTTTCCTGTTCTCTGCATGGCCCAAGCACAGACGCCGGTTGACGGCGCTGCTGATTTGAGCGGCGCTATACAAATTTCCGATTATATTATAATATTGCGTCACATTTTAAGCATATTAATAGCAGGTTGCAGTTTACAGCAACTATAGCACTGAACCTTATTGATAAAAAGAGATTCTTAAAGTCGAATCAAATTGAGAGACATAAAATATTATATAGCACCAAGGTCTATGTTCTAGTACATTAATAGGGCCATTTCTCGTTTTCCTCGACGTAGATCTGTCATGACCTAGACACAGTCTGGCAGAATGGACGCATAGCATTCGATCACTGAATCGCATAGACCTGGTTTCAATTGGGTCAGTCAGAAGAAATTTCGAATTTGGTAATAATGCACTAAAGCAAATCTGAAGACGTTGATTGCTTTTGAAGAAAATTCTGACGTTTTTATCTTCATGATCTGCTACACATGTCTTATTCACTTCACTTTATCGCGCTAGCGATTTAGATCTGATTTCGACAGGCAGGGCCTACCATTGATCAATGTTTCGTAATACTTCAGATCAGGATAAGAGTTTTTATCAACGTTATAATGCTACCTCACGAGCAAGAACAAATTGAACTACACAGTGGGAATTACATGTTTATCACCAATATTGAAATAAAGGCGATATTATCAGAACATGATAAAGTCACCAGCTGGTCATTCATTCATTCATTTCGATAATTTACATAGCGTCTCTTCAAAGGAAACTACTCAGAGGTAAGTCATTGTAAGGCGGAAGCTGGTCATCGATGCTGTAAAATATAAATAATGTTTTGCAGTAATCACTATGAAAATAATCTTGTGCAGATTCGGAAATCAGAGAAGGCTTAGAATGATAAAATTATTGTCTATAAAAAGATGGAGTTTTAAAGTATAGACAGCAGCGAGACCATACAACAAAGTATTGTCTACAAACAACGTTTAGAATTAATAGACTTTCCTGCACTCTGGTCTAGAATGAAATAGCTAAGACTTCACATATCGATTGCTGCCTCTCAATTTAGCTTAAGGATCAGCTATTCTTTGCCTACTCCTATTCTTTCCTCCTATTCACCTTCTTTTGTCCAATCCTCCTACTTCCCTTCCTCTTTCTTATCTCCTATTTTTCCTCTCCCTTCTTCCTCTCCACCGCTTCTTGCTCCTTCCTCCTCTCTCTCCTAAGTAGATGTGGTCACAAAACAATTAATTCAAGTATTGTCTACAAACTATGTTGAACAAACACAAGAGTTCATTGGCACTGTGAGAATTGCAAAACGATACAATTATGTCTTGTCAACAAACAAAGCTGAAGCAGCTCTTGCTGCAAAACATAACAATAAATTGCTGTCTATAAGAAAGTTGGAGTAAAACATAGCAGCTAGGAATTATAGACACACATAGTTGAAGTACTATAGCTGCAAAACATTTGAGAATATCGTAATATATTGTCTAATATTATAGGTTTCTTTACACCCAAAGAAACGCCAGCGCTATCATTATACGTCGACAATCTCATTGACTGGAGTGGAGAGAGAGAAACGACGATTGTTTAACAAAACAACGAGAAACAACAGACGTATAACTATCTAGTAATAAACTTGTCATTGTGAACTTCTCAAGATTTCGATTAACGACCTACATGTAACTGCGGTCAACAACTTTTCAATGAGTTCACTGAACAGGGACAACTGTAGCGTAGGAAGTGCTCGTTATCGTAATCTCCAAACTTATGAACAGCATTCCTGACCGCTTGATAGTTCTATCGTACTGCTTGTCTGACTCCTAATAAGTATTAAGATGGTTGATATGTATATATGCACAAATAATATATAAATACATATTATATATACATAATATATGAAGCTGAATTATCGATTGCGTCAAGAAATTCGAGTTTGGAAAGTTGATACGAATACTAGCATACTGATATCGTTGTAGGCCTATATAGTCAAATCCATCTGTCTGTCTGTCTGTCTGTCTCTGTCTACCTACCTCTATCTGTCTACCTGTCTCTCGCTCTATGTATGTATGTATGTATGTGAAAATTGGGCATATACATCGATGTATATATATTATATGAATACATCTATATATACATGTATGCGTGTATGTATGTATGTGCACATTTATCTATGTATAAACAGTGAAACACATGTATGTATGCTATTACCTGTGTATACGTATGCATGCATGTATGCGTTTATGCATTGTTATGTATTTATTTGCATGTTTATATAATTGTATTGGTATGTCGTGTATCGTGTATTGTACATAATGTGATTAGTTTATAAGATCTTATAATGACCAATGGCTTAAGTAGCTTTTGAGTGTCTTCCTTGGCAGACTAAGCAATCCTAAGTTTCATCAAAACAACTATAATGATTATTTGCACCTTGACATTGCATTCGTTTATTAGTATCTATTTATTTGTACGGTTGTACGTTTCTGTTATTGCAAAACATCTTTAGTTTGAATGGCTACCCAATTCGCAATCCAATAAAAAAATTAACGACTACACACTCATAGATTCTTAGCATTGTATCTCCATTAGATTTGAATTAATCCCTCACAATGGAGGTGTCAGTCACATGGATCCTTCTTCTCCCCACAAGATCTATTGAAGGGCAGACAGCAGGAAACTTTGGCTCGGTGGATAGCCGGACTTGCGTCATCATTGAGCCCATTCTTAGTGCGTCGCCTTCAATCAATGAGGGACGCTACGAATATGTTGGTGTTCTCTAGTGCCAGGTATGCGTACTGAACATATTCGTTGGCTTTACCAGGGATCTCGTGCGTTTAAGAGACATTTTTTGCAAGTTACCTATTCCATGTGACTGCATGCGATCAATTCTCAACTTTGCGGCCGTGTACGCCCCTGTAGCTGAGCGTTTCGTCTCGGTTGCGGAAGTGTGGTTGAACCGGTTGACTGGAATTACCTAAGCCGATGAGTATGGGTGGTTATTCCGACCAACACACGACGAGTGTCTCTTCTACGTCATCACTGAACGTTGACGAATATCCGGACGTGCGTCATCTTCTACCAATGAGGGACTACTCGTCGACATCATGCCCTTGTCTGCGAATCGATCTCGGCATTCGTCGCGCTCTACCCTCTCGGCTTGGCTTGGCTTGACTCAGAGACTCTGAACAGCTGTACCATACGTTATCTTAAAACTTACTGTGCACTGTTTTGCTAACTGTTTTAACAGTCGTTGAAATGACACTTGACATCATGTAGACTAGCGCAGCTTTCTTGGAGAGGCGCTATATAAAGTTCAATTGAATCATTGATTCATTCATTGACGGTGGGCGATAACTAGCGTTCCACTTCTCACCGTCATTCGAAGTTCTGACGCAGCTTGGCCTGTTACTCTGAACAGGTAATGTAAAAGTAAATCTATGGAATTTCTCAGCGCCTGAAAAACCGCGTCAGAGAGATCAGCTTATGACACCGTCGTCATAGCAGATCAAGTAGCCGCCCGTTCAGCCAAGGAAAGAGCGTGGTAGGCCTACTACGATGGTAAGTGGTGATGATGGTTGTTGTGTGGTTGCGCTGTAGCAGATTCTGGATATATGACAAGCGTTTCCATCCATTTTGCTGGCACCACCTAGCGATTGGCAGGCTGAGTCAATCTTTTGGGACGATAGTGGGTCTCAATCACGTCTCCTACTTGATGTTCTGCTCTTCACACCAGTTATGTTACAATTCAAATATTGTTCCTCGCATGCATAGAATGTAAGTAAGTAAGTAAGTAAGTAAGTAAGTAAGTAAGTAAGTAAGTAAGTAAGTAAGTAAGCAAGTAAGCAAGCAAGCAAGTAAGTAAGTAAGTATATTCTTTAATGATAATGCTTGCAACGCACAGCACGTACAACATAGTCCAGATTAACAGTGCATTAGGTCTTGTACAACATCCTAACTAAAAAGTGGGTAAAGTAATCCGCTCTTGGAATAACACGATTATGTGCCCGCTTTCGCAGATTGCAGGCCTATTCTTTTAATGGCGGGAGCAGACCGCCCAAAACATGACAAGGATTCGCGAGGATGGACGCGAAGACGGATGCATCTGCGCGTTCACACAGATCCTCGAAGGCTGGCTGATCTGGGGGAGCCTCCCACAGCGCACAAGCCTCCGCACTACTCAGTCAGAATGGGCTGACGATGACAACAACGGTTTTAAAGGCTGATATAAAATATAACGCCTGATATAAATTATCAGCCAGCGAAAACTATGGAAACGACTGCTATTATTTTACAACGGATAACACTGGAATTCAAATAATGATCGATTTTTATTACAGATTAATTCATAGTTGGGCCTACGCTACGTAGTCAGATGGATTTTTTAATCAAAGTTAATATTCGAAAATTCCCTAACAGACATAATTATGCCTACTGTTATAGGCTTACATTCCGAACTATCTAGAACCAAACCAGAAGGTAATGTCCCACGCGATTCTTTACTTACAGACAACTACACACACAAACTTGCATACACACACGCACACGCACACACACACCTAAACATACATACACACTCACAAACGTACATACACACAGAGTCTTATAAAAAAATTATGCATAAAAGTTCTACGCATCTGCCCTTATTCAGAAAACTCGCCGCCAGCAAATTCAAAGGTTCCTGTAGAAACAGAATAAAACGACAAAAGCTGTTATCGCAATTTACGAAAGATAAATGGTTTAATTTAAGTAAAGAATCCAAAACAATTCTCTTTCTGGACGGACCCTGTTGGTCTGCATTGCAATGACATACATCAGAAGCCATGAGATCCAGTACCAAGTCATTGTAGGCTAGCAATGGTTGCGCTGCTCTTCGATGGAGATACATGTAATTCGCTTCCGTACTCGTTTATCAATCAGATCAATCGTAATGAATAATGTCTTAACCCTTTAACGACCAGCGTTATTGATTATGCCTTACACTTTAGTACATGCTGGTCATTAAAGGGCTAACATGCATTGTATGAGTTAGAGCTGTTAGATAGTCGTGCGCGGCATGTATACGGTAGTTGACTTAAACCGCGCTATATTAAGTGGATTGATCGTTTTGATACATACATGCATACGTACGCACGCACGGACGCACACACACACATACATACATGTACATACATACATGCATATAAAACCCATCTTGACCGACTATAGCCAGTTCTGTCCATACCTTGTTTCTTGGCCTTTGAAGAGTATTGATGATAGTCAGTTGATCCGAGGAGCGACTGATTGGAGAAGAATCGGAAGTAGACGTTGATCCAACGGATGTTCATGAGAAAGTTTCTTAGAGGACGGATCATCGTCACCTGACAAAGAATGCTAAGGTTAGAAGAAGAGGCAAGCGGGGAAGTTGGAGAGGTGGAAGGAGGAGGAAGAAGAAGAGTAGATGAAGAGAGAGGAGGAAGGTGGATGAAGAACAAGGAGTGGGAGGAGGGAGAGAAGGACGGAGCAAGAGGCGGAGAAGGAGGAAGAGGAGATGGTGAAGAAGAAGAGAGAGGAGGAAGTTGGAGAGGTTATTGGAGGAGGAAGAAGAAAGAGTAGAAGAAGAGAGAGGAGCAAGGAGCAGGAGGAGAAAGAGTTGAAGATGGTGGAGAAGAAGAAGAGGGAAAGGAATAAAGAAGAGAAGAAGGAGATACGAAGAAGGAAGACATGGAGGAAGAGGAGGAGGATTAGACGAAGAAGGTGTAGATGAGGAAGGGGGAGGGGGAGGAGGAGGAGGATACAGATAAGAGCAGTTCCTTAAGCTAACTTTAGAGACATCTATGGATATGAAGTGCCGATTATATTATTTTCTTAACCACCACGGTATAGAGAGTGGGTGGCCAGTGCTCTCTCCTTCGCCGCCCGATCTTCCCACTGGCAGTGTGTGGTCAGCGTTCTCACAATAGCTGCACTGGACCGTTAAGGTGAGAGAAACTTACAAGCAGTCTCAGAAATAAAGCAAGGCAAGAAACATTGCAACCGTGAAGTCAGGTAGCTTTAAGATGCAATTAAATTTCACTATGTGCTCAAAACCACTCAGTTAGATCTTACATATTTGAACTTTTGGCCTTTGATCAGACAACAGAGATGTACAGAGAGAATCCCCCTTTGAGTTCCTTCAGCACCAACATTGCATTGCGAGTTGGAACCATCTGGAGTCATTTATTTATTTGGCGACTGGAGACCAGTTCCACCTTTGGAAACTAAAGAAGGGAAGACACAGCAATTCAAGAAATAAGAATGTTACTAAAAATAGAAAAAATGACCCAGATGCTTATTTATTCTCAGATTTGGAAACACTGAAATCAGCTTAGTGCTTATTACTAGTAACTTGTGTCATATCAGATACTAATGCGCTAGTATCAACCGATGGCGCTCCAAGAACAGATCATCATCAGGTCGATCCATTATAAGCTTTACGTAGGTCCACATACATAATAAGTGTTTACGTATGCAACTGCACATTTACATATTATGTGAATATATATGCATTTATGAAAGTACGTGCTTAAGTATAAGTAGGGCCGTACTGAGGAGGGGCCAGCGGGGCCGTCGCCCAGGGCGCACATATGGAAAGGGCGCAAATTTCAGAATGGAATAACTAATTATTGCAAAAAATGCACTATTTTCGAAATGTTGGGGCGCCAGATTGATGCTAGACACAGGGCGCAATTATAGCTCGGTAGGGCTTTGAGTATAAGTGTAGTGTATTATATGCACGAATAATTATTATAACTCAAGACTGTCCTTTTCAGCCGGAGCTGTCGGAAGCGCTTCCAAGTACCTACTTTGAAGGAGCGCTATATAAATGTCTGCAATGAATACTGAATATTTAAGTGATTGAGTCGAGCAATTCTTACGTTTAGCTTTTAATATCTCGGTTCCAATGAGCGGATCTCGAGAAACAATCTCCGCATTTGCTGATCGCCTTAGTCACTTGCCACACTACCTGTACTGCTACAAGAAGAACTTAGGCAATTTGCAGAACGAAGACATCCGTCATCTACAGAGGAAGACAATCATCACAGTACTATACCATTCACGTTCTGATTAGAATAATTATAATTATCACAGAGCAACGAGGATTCATACGAACCCGCGTTAAGGCCATGTACGATAGTATAATCCCTTGATCACAATTAATTAGTGACGTGTTCTCTACAGTGATCTTACACACTGTCTTGGCATAAAAGACTCAGAACCATTCGTTGCACAGAGGACAAACCCTTTCCACGTCAGTTCCTCTGCTTTCTCTCTCCGGTATCTCTGACGATGCAACTATGAACATAGCTTTCCACAATGAATTGACGAATATACTGGCATATCTGAGTGATTGAATCGAACAATTCTTACATTTAGTTCATAATATCTCGGTTCAAACGAGCAGATCTTGAGAATAATTGATCTCCGCTGTTGCTGATCGCCAGAGTTTCTTGTTGCACCGGTGCCCCAGGAAGAACTCAGGCAATCTGCATGACGAAGACATCCATCATCTACACAGAAAGACAATAATCATCACAGTACTGTATACCATTGACGATCATAATTATTAGAATTATTATCGTAGAATTAATATAGATGCTGGTCTGATGAGCTTCTACCAACATTATCTTAGCTACTTTTCGTGTTCATCTCTGGACAACCCTTTCACTTGACGTCGCGCTACTGAATAAGCTGGTGCCCTACTCTCAGCTTTCAACTAGCGCCTCATACATTTGGATTTTACGATAACGATATGAGGTCCCATCTTTTTACTTAGTTCAGAGTTGGATTATGTCAAGTTGACACCGTGTGATGTGGAAATCCAACTCTTGGACTCAGTGCAGTCAAAATGTTAGGCTAATACTTATCTAGGTCTACGGACATGGTAAACTACATGTATCTCATGTAGAGGGACATTGTAGGCCTACAATAAATAGTACGCACCTGCTCTTAGGAAGAGTGTGAAAACCAAATACATAGTAAACTGTATACTGTGCGAATCCCTCACACGTCGTGGCATCGCGAAGTATCAACTGAAGCTATATAAAACAAAAGGAAACATAAAATCTAATCAGATTTTAATTGGATATGAGGCACACGAGGGACGATTGTTTATTTTGTGCTTGGCTTGAGTAGTAAGTGAGTAAGCATATTCTTTAATCAGACGTCTGCCAACGCACGACATGTACATGTGCAGAGAAAACATAACAATTACGAACAAAACATCTATATACAATTATACATGATCTATCGACAGCATAGAAATTTATAAATGTCGGATAGCAACTGAAGGTCAGGCAGGAGGCTAAGTCAATGGTTATTAAAGCACTGATATAATAATCTTTTAATAGAGGTTCCAGCTTCTCAGAGATTATATATTAATCTAACTTTGCGGTACTGTTCGCGTCCACTTTGAGAGCACACTCATCACATTGTTTCTTATGAATCAACAGAGCTGACTGAGTACAAGTGAAAGTTACACCATCTGTAAATATGCATTGTGCGTATCACTGATTGCAATAATAAACATAAAATGTCTAATCAAGCTGTTAATCATTGTTAATCATTGTTAATTATTGTTAATCATTGTTAATCATTGTTCACGTGAAGCCTACCCGAATGCCGTCTGTAAGCGATGGTCCATCTTCTCTCTGTTCACTGGAATTGGACTATGTTGGTGATCATCTGTACATTGTTCACATCCGTAACTTCACACGTTTTGATAAGTTGGTCTTTGGCAATGATCGGTTGAAATGAATTACGTCCATTCTTTTCGGCAGGATTGTCTGTCCTCTCTGTCGATTGTTCGAAAGGTTACTACATAATGGCATCTGGTGTAGTGGTTGTTTTGTCGAGGATGGTTTTTTCCATCAAGAGTAGGATCTTTTAATTCTGTAGTTGTAGCAGTTTCGTTTTCATCGGCGGTGGATCTTCTTTCGTTTTCATGAGGTTCGTCGGTTTCGTTTTCTGGTGCGCCTTACAGTTCATTTGTCAGAATGTTCGTTTTCGTCATTGTTATGTAAAATGTTTACAATTAAGAAGTTCGAGCATAAACGTTCTTAGTATCTACTCATTCATCCATCAATTCATTCTTCCACTCACTCGCTAATTCATTCATTCCGTCAGTCAGTCAGTCAGTCAGTAAGTCAGTTGGCCAGTCAGTCAGTGAGTCAGTTAGTTAGTTAGTCGGTCATTCAGTAAGTCAGTAAGTTAAGATAATGCCTCTCCAATCCCATATGTGTACCCTGCCTATTCTAGTGAAATAGCATCCATTATTCCAAGTTAACATCTGAGTTCACCCTATTGGAGATATAGAAGTACCACGTGGTTGGTGATCCAGGTCTTTTCCTTAAGAGGTTATACCAATAATCCCGAGCTAACCGCTGCCAATGGAGATCATCCAACGTGGATGGGGTTAACCACAAAACCACGACCCTGCATTGTGGAGGTGTGTCCAAAGGGAACAACCAATTGACCAGGGGCGTTACTATGGCGACCGCTTCCACAGGGTGCATGTGCTTTGCTTTAATTGTGAGTAGGAGTTTAATGCCTAGCAGATGATGCAATTAGCTTTCAACATAAGGAGAAGGTGGAAGAGGAGGTTGAATTGGAGGAAGCTGGAAGTCGAAGGGATGTTGTGGAGGGAAATTGGAGGTGGAAGTGGAGGTGAGGATGTTGCGGAGGGAGGTGGATAGGAGGTGGTAGGTGAAGGAAATGGAGGTGGCGCAAAGCGCACGGACAGTTGGTATAATAGTTCTTCTTGCAAAACGCAGATGGTACAATTAGGTGATCGTTCTTCAGGGGTGTCTTCGTTTTACGCAGATCTTGTGACGAGTAGATCGTTCACCTTGAGAGACGCCGACTGCGGAAGTGGTTAATCGCTCAAAACGTCGTTTAACGCAGGCTGTGCCATAATCAGGTGATGGGTGTCCGACTGTCCGTGATTGAAGTCGCTCTCTTCTAGTGACGATGTATTCGTCTTCCAATGTTACCGCTTTCAAGGCAGACACTCTTCTTTTTCTTCAATCTTCCCCGTCAATCACGCGGTTTCGTTCATAGTTCAAATGGTTCATCAATGGCTGTTTACAAAGTCACCCTTTTACAGACAAACTATCTCCTTGTTCTTCATTCTTCTAATCATAGACTGGAATTCATTATTCGTTGGACTACATTTCTGTTTCTGAGTGTTTTTCATGTTTGCTCATCGTTCAAATGGTTTCTTGGGTTTATTTTCTGAATCTATGGCTGTTTATAAAGTCAATCTTTTCAGGACAGGCTGTCTCATTTTTCTTCATTCTTGGACTCATAGACTGGACTTCATTCGACGTTTGACTAGATTTCTGTTTTCATCTGCGTCATTTCATGTGTGCTCGTCGTTCGACTGATTTTTTGCGTTTATTCTCTGAATCTATGGCTCTTTATAAAGTCAGCCTTTTCTGGAGAAGACTATCTACCCATACTTCATTCATGGAATCATTGACTGGACGGCATTCGTTGCTAGACTAGATTTCTGTTTTCATCTGAGTGTTTTTAATGTTTGCTCGTCGTTCGAATGGTTTCTTGTGTTTCTTTTCTGAATCTATGGCTGTTTATAAAGTCAGCCTTTTCTAGACAAACTATCTCCTTGTTCTTCATTCTTCGAATCATAGACAGAACTTCATTCATCGTTAGACTAGATTTCTGTTTCATATGAGTGCTTTTCAGGTTTGCTCGTCGTTCGAATGGTTTCTTGGGTTTCTTTTCTGAATCTACGGCTGTTTATGAAGTCACACTCTTCTGGAGGAGACTATCTACTTGTACTTCGTTCTTGGAATCATTGACTGGACTTCATTCGTTGCTAGACTAGATTTCTGTTTTCATCTGAGTGTTTTCAATGTTTGCTCGTCGTTCGAATGGTTTCTTGCGTTTCATTTCTGAATCTACTATGGTTGTTTATAAAGTGACCATTTTCCAGACAAACGATCTCCATGTTCCTCATTCTTCGAATCATAGACTGCACTTCATTCGTTGCTAGACTGGATTTTTGTTTCATCTAAGTGTTTTTCATGTCTGCTCGTCGTTCGAATGGTTTCTTGCGTTTCATTTCTGAATCTACTATGGCTGCTTTTAAAGTGACCCTTTTCAATGCAGACTATATATCTCCTTGCTCTTCACTTTTACGAATTATAGCCTGAACATCTTCATTCATCGTCTGACTTGTTTTCTCGTTTTGTCTTACTGCTATCCTTCACTCCACCAAGAGCGGAGTTTCATTACAAACCAGTTCTGCTAAAATAATCATAGACTGGACTTGATTTGTTGTTAGACCAGATTTCTGTTTTCATCTGAGTGTTTTTCATGTTTGCTCGTCGTTCAAATGGTTTCTTGCGTTTCATTTCTGAATCTACTATAGTTGTTTATAAAGTGACCATTTTCCAGACAAATGATCTCCTTGTTCGTGCTTCTACGAATCATAGACTGGACTTCATTCGTCGTTAGACTAGATTTCAGTTTCATATGAGTGCTTTTCAGGTTTGCCTGTCGTTCAAATGGTTTCTTGGGTTTCTTTTCTGAACATATGGCTGTTTATGAAGTCACCCTTTTCTGGAGGAGACTATCTAAGTGTACTTCATTCTTTGAATCATTGAGTGGACTTCATTCGTTGCTAGACTAGATTTCTGTTTTCATCTGAGTGTTTTTAATGTTTGCTCGTCGTTCGAATGGTTTTTTGCGTTTCATTTCTGAATCTACTATGGTTGTTTATAAAGTGACCATTTTCCAGACAAACGATCTCCTTGTTCTTCATTCTTCGATTCATAGACAGAACTTCATTCATCGTTAGACTAGATTTCAGTTTCATATGAGTGCTTTTCAGGTTTGCCTGTCGTTCAAATGGTTTCTTGGGTTTCTTTTCTGAACATATGGCTGTTTATGAAGTCACCCTTTTCTGGAGGAGACTATCTAAGTGTACTTCATTCTTTGAATCATTGAGTGGACTTCATTCGTTGCTAGACTAGATTTCTGTTTTCATCTGAGTGTTTTTAATGTTTGCTCGTCGTTCGAATGGTTTTTTGCGTTTCATTTCTGAATCTACTATGGTTGTTTATAAAGTGACCATTTTCCAGACAAACGATCTCCTTGTTCTTCATTCTTCGATTCATAGACAGAACTTCATTCATCGTTAGACTAGATTTCAGTTTCATATGAGTGCTTTTCAGGTTTGCCCGTCGTTCAAATGGTTTCTTGTGTTTATTTTCTGAATATATGGCTGTTTATGAAGTCACCCTCTTCTGGAGGAGACTATCTACTTGTACTTCATTCTTGGAATTATAGACTGGACTTCATTCGTTGCTAGACTGGATTTTTGTTTCATCTAAGTGTTTTTCATGTCTGCTCGTCGTTCGAATGGTTTCTTGCGTTTCATTTCTGAATCTACTATGGCTGTTTTTAAAGTGACCCTTTTCAATGCAGACTATATATCTTCTTGCTCTTCATTTTTACGAATCATAGCCTGAACATCGTCATCCATCGTCTGACTTGTTTTCTCATTTTGTCTTACTGCTACCCTTCACTCCACCAAGTGCGGAGTTTCATTACAAACCAGTTCTGCTAAAATAATCATAGACATGACTTGATTTGTTGTTAGACCAGATTTCTGTTTTCATCTGAGTGCTTTAAATGTTTGCTCGTCGTTCGAATGGTTTCTTGTGTTTCTTTTCTGAATCTATGGCTGTTTATAAAGTCATCCATTTCTAGACAGACTGGCTCATTGTTCGTCATTCTTCGAATCATAGACTGGAATTTATTCGTCGTTAGACTAGACTTCTGTTTTCATTTAAGTGTTTTCATGCTTGCTCGTCGTTCGAATGGTTTCTTAGGTTTCTTTTCTGAATCTACGGCTGTTTATAAAGTCATCCTCTTTTGGAGGAGACTATCTAAGTGTACTTCATTCTTTGAATCATTGACTGGACTTCATTCGCTGCTAGACTAGATTTCTGTTTTCATCTGAGTGTTTTCAATGTTTGCTCGTCGTTCGAATGGTTTCTTGCGTTTCTTTTCTGAATCTACTATGGCTGTTTTTAAAGTGACCCTTTTCAATGCAGACTATATATCTTCTTGCTCTTCATTTTTACGAATCATAGCCTGAACATCGTCATTCATCGTCTGACTTGTTTTCTCGTTTTGTCTTACTGCTACCCTTCACTCCACCAAGAGCGTAGTTTCATTACAAACCAGTTCTGCTAAAATAATCATAGACTGGACTTGATTTGTTGTTAGACCAGATTTCTGTTTTCATCTGAGTGCTTTAAATGTTTGCTCGTCATTCGAATGGTTTTCTTGCGTTTCATTTCTGAATCTACTATGGTTGTTTTTAATGAGACCCTTTTCCAGACAAACTATCTCCATGTTTCTTCTTTCTTCGAATCATAGACTGGACTTCATTCGTCGTTAGATTGGATTTTTGTTTCATCTAAGTCTTTTTCATGTTTGCCCGTCGTTCGAATGGTTTCTTGTGTTTCATTTCTGATTCTATAGCTGTTTGTAAAGTCAGCCTTTTCTAGACAAACTATCTCCTTGTTCTTCATTCTTCGATTCATAGACAGAACTTCATTCATCGTTAGACTAGATCTCTGTTTTCATATGAGTGGTTTTCAGGTTTGCCCGTCGTTCAAAAGGTTTCTTGTGTTTATTTTCTGAATATATGGCTGTTTATGAAGTCACCCTCTTCTGGAGGAGACTATCTACTTGTACTTCATTTTTGGAATTATAGACTGGACTTCATTCGTTGCTAGACTGGATTTTTGTTTCATCTAAGTGTTTTTCATGTCTGCTCGTCGTTCGAATGGCTTCTTGCGTTTCTTTTCTGAATCTACTATGGCTGTTTTTAAAGTGACCCTTTTCAATGCAGACTATATATCTTCTTGCTCTTCATTTTTACGAATCATAGCCTGAACATCGTCATTCATCGTCTGACTTGTTTTCTCGTTTTGTCTTACTGCTACCCTTCACTCCACCAAGAGCGTAGTTTCATTACAAACCAGTTCTGCTAAAATAATCATAGACTGGACTTGATTTGTTGTTAGACCAGATTTCTGTTTTCATCTGAGTGCTTTAAATGTTTGCTCGTCATTCGAATGGTTTTCTTGCGTTTCATTTCTGAATCTACTATGGTTGTTTTTAATGAGACCCTTTTCCAGACAAACTATCTCCATGTTTCTTCTTTCTTCGAATCATAGACTGGACTTCATTCGTCGTTAGATTGGATTTTTGTTTCATCTAAGTCTTTTTCATGTTTGCCCGTCGTTCGAATGGTTTCTTGTGTTTCATTTCTGATTCTATAGCTGTTTGTAAAGTCACCCTTTTCTAGACAAACTATCTCCTTGTTCTTCATTCTTCGATTCATAGACAGAACTTCATTCATCGTTAGACTAGATCTCTGTTTTCATATGAGTGGTTTTCAGGTTTGCCCGTCGTTCAAATGGTTTCTTGGGTTTATTTTCTGAATATATGGCTGTTTATGAAGTCACCCTCTTCTGGAGGAGACTATCTACTTGTACTTCATTCTTGGAATTATAGACTGGACTTCATTCGTTGCTAGACTGGATTTTTGTTTCATCTAAGTGTTTTTCATGTCTGCTCGTCGTTCGAATGGTTTCTTGCGTTTCTTTTCTGAATCTACTATGGCTGTTTTCAAAGTGACCCTTTTCAATGCAGACTATATATCTTCTTGCTCTTCATTTTTACGAATCATAGCCTGAACATCGTCATTCATCGTCTGACTTGTTTTCTCGTTTTGTCTTACTGCTATCCTTCACTCCACCAAGAGCGGAGTTTCATTACAAACCATTTCTGCTAAAATAATCATAGACTGGACTTGATTTGTTGTTAGACCAGATTTCTGTTTTCATCTGAGTGCTTTAAATGTTTGCTCGTCGTTCGAATGGTTTCTTGTGTTTCTTTTCTGAATCTATGGCTGTTTATAAAGTCATCCATTTCTAGACAGACTGGCTCATTGTTCTTCATTCTTCGGAATCTACTATAGTTGTTTATAAAGTCACCATTTTCCAGACAAATGATCTCCTTGTTCGTGCTTCTACGAATCATAGACTGGAATTTATTCGTCGTTAGACTAGACTTCTGTTTTCATTTGAGTGTTTTCATGCTTGCTCGGCGTTCGAATGGTTTCTTAGGTTTCTTTTCTGAATCTACGGCTGTTTATGAAGTCACCCTCTTCTGGAGGAGACTATCTACTTGTACTTCGTTCTTGGAATCATTGACTGGACTTCATTCGTTGCTAGACTAGATTTCTGTTTTCATCTGAGTGTTTTCAATGTTTGCTCGTCGTTCGAATGGTTTCTTGCGTTTCATTTCTGAATCTACTATGGTTATTTATAAAGTGACCATTTTCCAGACAAACGATCTCCATGTTCCTCATTCTTCGAATCATAGACTGGACTTCATTCGTTGCTAGACTGGATTTTTGTTTCATCTAAGTGTTTTTCATGTCTGCTCGTCGTTCGAATGGTTTCTTGCGTTTCTTTTCTGAATCTACTATGGCTGTTTTTAAAGTGACCCTTTTCAATGCAGACTATATATCTCCTTGCTCTTCACTTTTACGAATTATAGCCTGAACATCTTCATTCATCGTCTGACTTGTTTTCTCGTTTTGTCTTACTGCTATCCTTCACTCCACCAAGAGCGGAGTTTCATTACAAACCAGTTCTGCTAAAATAATCATAGACTGGACTTGATTTGTTGTTAGACCAGATTTCTGTTTTCATCTGAGTGCTTTAAATGTTTGCTCGTCGTTCGAATGGTTATCTTGTGTTTCATTTCTGAATCTACTATGGTTGTTTTTAATGAGACCCTTTTCCAGACAAACTATCTCCATGTTTCTTCTTTCTTCGAATCATAGACTGGACTTCATTCGTCGTTAGATTGGATTTTTGTTTCATCTAAGTCTTTTTCATGTTTGCCCGTCGTTCGAATGGTTTCTTGTGTTTCATTTATGATTCTATAGCTGTTTGTGAAGTCACCCTTTTCTAGACAAACTATCTCCTTGTTCTTCATTCTTCGATTCATAGACAGAACTTCATTCATCGTTAGACTAGATCTCTGTTTTCATATGAGTGGTTTTCAGGTTTGCCCGTCGTTCAAATGGTTTCTTGGGTTTATTTTCTGAATATATGGCTGTTTATGAAGTCACCCTCTTCTGGAGGAGACTATCTACTTGTACTTCATTTTTGGAATTATAGACTGGACTTCATTCGTTGCTAGACTGGATTTTTGTTTCATCTAAGTGTTTTTCATGTCTGCTCGTCGTTCGAATGGTTTCTTGCGTTTCTTTTCTGAATCTACTATGGCTGTTTTTAAAGTGACCCTTTTCAATGCAGACTATATATCTCCTTGCTCTTCACTTTTACGAATTATAGCCTGAACATCTTCATTCATCGTCTGACTTGTTTTCTCGTTTTGTCTTACTGCTATCCTTCACTCCACCAAGAGCGGAGTTTCATTACAAACCAGTTCTGCTAAAATAATCATAGACTGGACTTGATTTGTTGTTAGACCAGATTTCTGTTTTCATCTGAGTGTTTTTCATGTTTGCTCGTCGTTCAAATGGTTTCTTGCGTTTCATTTCTGAATCTACTATAGTTGTTTATAAAGTGACCATTTTCCAGACAAATGATCTCCTTGCTCGTGCTTCTACGAATCATAGACTGGACTTCATTCGTCGTTAGACTAGATATCAGTTTCATATGAGTGCTTTTCAGGTTTGCCTGTCGTTCAAATGGTTTCTTGGGTTTCTTTTCTGAACATATGGCTGTTTATGAAGTCACCCTTTTCTGGAGGAGACTATCTAAGTGTACTTCATTCTTTGAATCATTGACTGGACTTCATTCGTTGCTAGACTGGATTTTTGTTTCATCTGAGTGTTTTTAATGTTTCCTCGTCGTTCGAATGGTTTCTTGCGTTTCATTTCTGAATCTACTATGGTTGTTTATAAAGTGACCATTTTCCAGACAAACGATCTCCTTGTTCTTCATTCTTCGAATCATAGACAGAACTTCATTCATCGTTAGACTAGATTTCAGTTTCATATGAGTGCTTTTCAGGTTTGCCTGTCGTTCAAATGGTTTCTTGTGTTTATTTTCTGAATATATGGCTGTTTATGAAGTCACCCTCTTCTGGAGGAGACTATCTACTTATACTTCATTCTTGGAATTATAGACTGGACTTCATTCGTTGCTAGACTGGATTTTTGTTTCATCTAAGTGTTTTTCATGTCTGCTCGTCGTTCGAATGGTTTCTTGCGTTTCTTTTCTGAATCTACTATGGCTGTTTTCAAAGTGACCCTTTTCAATGCAGACTATATATCTTCTTGCTCTTCATTTTTACGAATCATAGCCTGAACATCGTCATTCATCGTCTGACTTGTTTTCTCGTTTTGTCTTACTGCTACCCTTCACTCCACCAAGTGCGGAGTTTCATTACAAACCAGTTCTGCTAAAATAATCATAGACATGACTTGATTTGTTGTTAGACCAGATTTCTGTTTTCATCTGAGTGCTTTAAATGTTTGCTCGTCGTTCGAATGGTTTCTTGTGTTTCTTTTCTGAATCTATGGCTGTTTATAAAGTCATCCATTTCTAGACAGACTGGCTCATTGTTCGTCATTCTTCGAATCATAGACTGGAATTTATTCGTCGTTAGACTAGACTTCTGTTTTCATTTGAGTGTTTTCATGCTTGCTCGTCGTTCGAATGGTTTCTTAGGTTTCTTTTCTGAATCTACGGCTGTTTATAAAGTCATCCTCTTTTGGAGGAGACTATCTAAGAGTACTTCATTCTTTGAATCATTGACTGGACTACATTCGCTGCTAGACTGGATTTCTGTTTTCATCTGAGTGTTTTCAATGTTTGCTCGTCGTTCGAATGGTTTCTTGCGTTTCATTTCTGAATCTACTATGGTTATTTATAAAGTGACCATTTTCCAGACAAACGATCTCCATGTTCCTCATTCTTCGAATCATAGACTGGACTTCATTCGTTGCTAGACTGGATTTTTGTTTCATCTAAGTGTTTTTCATGTCTGCTCGTCGTTCGAATGGTTTCTTGCGTTTCTTTTCTGAATCTACTATGGCTGTTTTTAAAGTGACCCTTTTCAATGCAGACTATATATCTTCTTGCTCTTCATTTTTACGAATCATAGCCTGAACATCGTCATTCATCGTCTGACTTGTTTTCTCGTTTTGTCTTACTGCTACCCTTCACTCCACCAAGAGCGTAGTTTCATTACAAACCAGTTCTGCTAAAATAATCATGGACTGGACTTGATTTGTTGTTAGACCAGATTTCTGTTTTCATCTGAGTGCTTTAAATGTTTGCTCGTCATTCGAATGGTTTTCTTGCGTTTCATTTCTGAATCTACTATGGTTGTTTTTAATGAGACCATTTTCCAGACAAACTATCTCCATGTTTCTTCTTTCTTCGAATCATAGACTGGACTTCATTCGTTGTTAGATTGGATTTTTGTTTCATCTAAGTCTTTTTCATGTTTGCCCGTCGTTCGAATGGTTTCTTGTGTTTCATTTCTGATTCTATAGCTGTTTGTGAAGTCACCCTTTTCTAGACAAACTATCTCCTTGTTCTTCATTCTTCGATTCATAGACAGAACTTCATTCATCGTTAGACTAGATCTCTGTTTTCATATGAGTGGTTTTCAGGTTTGCCCGTCGTTCAAATGGTTTCTTGGGTTTATTTTCTGAATATATGGCTGTTTATGAAGTCACCCTCTTCTGGAGGAGACTATCTACTTGTACTTCATTTTTGGAATTATAGACTGGACTTCATTCGTTGCTAGACTGGATTTTTGTTTCATCTAAGTGTTTTTCATGTCTGCTCGTCGTTCGAATGGTTTCTTGCGTTTCTTTTCTGAATCTACTATGGCTGTTTTTAAAGTGACCCTTTTCAATGCAGACTATATATCTCCTTGCTCTTCACTTTTACGAATTATAGCCTGAACATCTTCATTCATCGTCTGACTTGTTTTCTCGTTTTGTCTTACTGCTATCCTTCACTCCACCAAGAGCGGAGTTTCATTACAAACCAGTTCTGCTAAAATAATCATAGACTGGACTTGATTTGTTGTTAGACCAGATTTCTGTTTTCATCTGAGTGTTTTTCATGTTTGCTCGTCGTTCAAATGGTTTCTTGCGTTTCATTTCTGAATCTACTATAGTTGTTTATAAAGTGACCATTTTCCAGACAAATGATCTCCTTGCTCGTGCTTCTACGAATCATAGACTGGACTTCATTCGTCGTTAGACTAGATTTCAGTTTCATATGAGTGCTTTTCAGGTTTGCCTGTCGTTCAAATGGTTTCTTGGGTTTCTTTTCTGAACATATGGCTGTTTATGAAGTCACCCTTTTCTGGAGGAGACTATCTAAGTGTACTTCATTCTTTGAATCATTGACTGGACTTCATTCGTTGCTAGACTTGATTTCTGTTTTCATCTGAGTGTTTTTAATGTTTGCTCGTCGTTCGAATGGTTTCTTGCGTTTCATTTCTGAATCTACTATGGTTGTTTATAAAGTGACCATTTTCCAGACAAACGATCTCCTTGTTCTTCATTCTTCGATTCATAGACAGAACTTCATTCATCGTTAGACTAGATTTCAGTTTCATATGAGTGCTTTTCAGGTTTGCCTGTCGTTCAAATGGTTTCTTGTGTTTATTTTCTGAATATATGACTGTTTATGAAGTCACCCTCTTCTGGAGGAGACTATCTACTTATACTTCATTCTTGGAATTATAGACTGGACTTCATTCGTTGCTAGACTGGATTTTTGTTTCATCTAAGTGTTTTTCATGTCTGCTCGTCGTTCGAATGGTTTCTTGCGTTTCTTTTCTGAACCTACTATGGCTGTTTTCAAAGTGACCCTTTTCAATGCAGACTATATATCTTCTTGCTCTTCATTTTTACGAATCATAGCCTGAACATCGTCATTCATCGTCTGACTTGTTTTCTCGTTTTGTCTTACTGCTACCCTTCACTCCACCAAGTGCGGAGTTTCATTACAAACCAGTTCTGCTAAAATAATCATAGACATGACTTGATTTGTTGTTAGACCAGATTTCTGTTTTCATCTGAGTGCTTTAAATGTTTGCTCGTCGTTCGAATGGTTTCTTGTGTTTCTTTTCTGAATCTATGGCTGTTTATAAAGTCATCCATTTCTAGACAGACTGGCTCATTGTTCGTCATTCTTCGAATCATAGACTGGAATTTATTCGTCGTTAGACTAGACTTCTGTTTTCATTTGAGTGTTTTCATGCTTGCTCGTCGTTCGAATGGTTTCTTAGGTTTCTTTTCTGAATCTACGGCTGTTTATAAAGTCATCCTCTTTTGGAGGAGACTATCTAAGAGTACTTCATTCTTTGAATCATTGACTGGACTACATTCGCTGCTAGACTGGATTTCTGTTTTCATCTGAGTGTTTTCAATGTTTGCTCGTCGTTCGAATGGTTTCTTGCGTTTCTTTTCTGAATCTACTATGGCTGTTTTTAAAGTGACCCTTTTCAATGCAGACTATATATCTTCTTGCTCTTCATTTTTACGAATCATAGCCTGAACATCGTCATTCATCGTCTGACTTGTTTTCTCGTTTTGTCTTACTGCTACCCTTCACTCCACCAAGTGCGGAGTTTCATTACAAACCAGTTCTGCTAAAATAATCATAGACTGGACTTGATTTGTTGTTAGACCAGATTTCTGTTTTCATCTGAGTGCTTTAAATGTTTGCTCGTCGTTCGAATGGTTTTCTTGCGTTTCATTTCTGAATCTACTATGGTTCTTTTTAATGAGACCCTTTTCCAGACAAACTATCTCCATGTTTCTTCTTTCTTCGAATCATAGACTGGACTTCATTCGTCGTTAGATTGGATTTTTGTTTCATCTAAGTCTTTTTCATGTTTGCCCGTCGTTCGAATGGTTTCTTGTGTTTCATTTCTGATTCTATAGCTGTTTGTAAAGTCAGCCTTTTCTAGACAAACTATCTCCTTGTTCTTCATTCTTCGATTCATAGACAGAACTTCATTCATCGTTAGACTAGATCTCTGTTTTCATATGAGTGGTTTTCAGGTTTGCCCGTCGTTCAAATGGTTTCTTGGGTTTATTTTCTGAATATATGGCTGTTTATGAAGTCACCCTCTTCTGGAGGAGACTATCTACTTATACTTCATTTTTGGAATTATAGACTGGACTTCATTCGTTGCTAGACTGGATTTTTGTTTCATCTAAGTGTTTTTCATGTCTGCTCGTCGTTCGAATGGCTTCTTGCGTTTCTTTTCTGAATCTACTATGGCTGTTTTTAAAGTGACCCTTTTCAATGCAGACTATATATCTTCTTGCTCTTCATTTTTACGAATCATAGCCTGAACATCGTCATTCATCGTCTGACTTGTTTTCTCGTTTTGTCTTACTGCTATCCTTCACTCCACCAAGAGCGGAGTTTCATTACAAACCATTTCTGCTAAAATAATCATAGACTGGACTTGATTTGTTGTTAGACCAGATTTCTGTTTTCATCTGAGTGCTTTAAATGTTTGCTCGTCGTTCGAATGGTTTCTTGTGTTTCTTTTCTGAATCTATGGCTGTTTATAAAGTCATCCATTTCTAGACAGACTGGCTCATTGTTCGTCATTCTTCGAATCATAGACTGGAATTTATTCGTCGTTAGACTAGACTTCTGTTTTCATTTGAGTGTTTTCATGCTTGCTCGTCGTTCGAATGGTTTCTTAGGTTTCTTTTCTGAATCTACGGCTGTTTATAAAGTCATCCTCTTTTGGAGGAGACTATCTAAGTGTACTTCATTCTTTGAATCATTGACTGGACTTCATTCGCTGCTAGACTAGATTTCTGTTTTCATCTGAGTGTTTTCAATGTTTGCTCGTCGTTCGAATGGTTTCTTGCGTTTCTTTTCTGAATCTACTATGGCTGTTTTTAAAGTGACCCTTTTCAATGCAGACTATATATCTCCTTGCTATTCATTTTTACGAATTATAGCCTGAACATCTTCATTCATCGTCTGACTTGTTTTCCCGTTTTGTCTTACTGCTATCCTTCACTCCACCAAGAGCGAAGTTTCATTACAAACCATTTCTGCTAAAATAATCATAGACTGGACTTGATTTGTTGTTAGACCAGATTTCTGTTTTCATCTGAGTGCTTTAAATGTTTGCTCGTCGTTCGAATGGTTTCTTGTGTTTCTTTTCTGAATCTACTATGGTTGTTTTTAATGAGACCCTTTTCCAGATAAACTATCTCCATGTTTCTTCTTACTTCGAATCATAGACTGGACTTTATTCGTCGTTAGATTGGATTTTTGTTTCATCTAAGTCTTTTTCATGTTTGCCCGTCGTTCGAATGGTTTGACAGGCTTGGAATCATTGACTGGACTTCATTCGTTGCTAGACTAGATTTCTGTTTTCATCTGAGTGTTTTTCATGTTTGCTCATCGTTCAAATGGTTTCTTGGGCTTCTTTTCTGCATCTGTGGCTGTTTTTAAAGTCATCCTTTTCTAGGAAGACTAGCTCATTGTTCCTCATTCTTGGTCTCATAGACTGGACTTCATTCGTCGTTAGACTAGATTTCTGTTTTCATCTGCGTCTTTTCATGTGTGCTCGTCGTTCGAATAGTTTTTTGCGTTTAGTTTCTGAATCTATGGCTGTTTATAATGTCATCCTCCTCTGGAGGACACTATCTACTTGTATTTCATTGTTGGAATCATAGACTGGACTTCATTCGTCGTTAGACTAGATTTCTGTTTCATCTAAGTGTTTTTCGTGTTTGCCCGTCGTTCGAATGGTTTCTTGCGTTTCTTTTCTGAATCTATGGCTGTTTATAAAGTCACCCTATTCTAGACAGACTATTTATCTCCTCGCTCTTAATTTTTCCGAATTATTAACTGAACTTCTTCATTCATCGTTTGACTTGTTTTCAGGTTTTATCTTTCGGCTATCCTTCACTCTACCAAGATCGTAGTTTCTTTCCCCACCATTTCTGCTCAACTAATCTTCTTTTCTTTATTGAAAACTATTCGTTTTTCTTTAAACTTTATCAGTTGGAAGGAATTTTCGTTCGCGGTTCATATCGCGTATTGAGACTGCTTATCATTTTCCCACAGCTTATCATCATTTATTTTTAAGGTAGTATACAGAGATACCCTTTTAAGGGCAAGCTAGGTCTAGGTGTTAGCTTTTCATTATTCTTTCCCAGTTAGCAGGGTTTTCGTTCGGTATCCATATCACTTGTTGCGACTGCTTGTCATTTCCCGACAGCCTATCATTTTTTTATTTTTAAGGTAGTGTAGGCTACAAAGAACGCTTTTGAGGAAAAACTTTTTGCTTTTCATTATTCTTCCGAAGTTAAAAAATTATTTCGTTAGTCCTTTAGATCAATTATTGCGAGAGCTTTTCATTTTCCGAAAGCTTATCATTTTTTTAATTTTTAAGGCTGTGTACAAAATTACGCTTTTGAAGGCAAACTTTCGTCCTATTCTTCATTCCTTCCCATCATTAAGTTTATAAAGTCAACCTTTTCAAGACAGACTATCTAATGGCTTCCGTCGACAAATCACACTTTAATTGATACTAAGGCTCTGCATAAAATGTGAAGTTGTCTAAACACAACACAGGCCTGGCAATTTATAAATTATATTTTATTTTTGTCTGTTTAATGAGACCCTTAGCGGCAAGATGATGTACAATATTTGATGAAACGGATGTGAGTGGAACCGTATCTCGGCTGTTATACTGATTGGGGACGAGATATGGGACGTCATTGATACCATTCATCATGTTCTGTATGAGAAAGCTGGGTAGGCCTACTACGTCTTTCAGTTCAAAAATCCATGAATTATTAAGTTGCATATGTCTCTCAAATAAAACTCCAAGAATAATATATAATTAAGCTGCAAAGGACCGTAGAAGACTGCTAGAAATCTCTGATGCTAATTGGCAAGTTGCTTTTAAAAGTGACTGCCGTACTCTTAGTCATAAATTCAGTCGGCCAGTCGTTGAGGGCTCGATTAGTCTGTTGGTAGATCGGTCGGTCACTGGAAAGGACGGTGGCTTAGATGTTCTGGCAAGTTTATACATAGAGGAATTATAACGGCACTTGGTTGGATTCATTTTTGGTCGATGCTTGTTTCACAACCAATGCAAAGAAATTTAATTCCGCTTTGTATGGAGCCAGGTTATCATAGATCGTTATTCCAGGCAAGAGAACGCAATACTCCAGAACGCCAACTATCGTATAAGTCTGTGGAAATTACCTTGTTATTTGAACAAAGGGTAATTACCTTTTCCATTGAGCAGAGGGTGAACTTAATTGTATTTCTGTCGGTCAAGAAGAGTTTTATAACTGTCTCGGTCCGTCACGATGTGTAGAACTGTTTAATAAATAAGGTTCGGTTCATGTGAGAACTGCGGATTTTATTTTATCATATCAATTGCATATGATTAGGGTGATATGTTTCAAGATTTGTAAAATACGAATACTTTCTCTTAAACCATATTTCGAGCGTCTATTGAATTTTAGGATTAAGGCATAGATTCATGAAAACAGGAGGTGGGAGCAGGATTCTAACCCCACGCCCTGTATCTCCACATACTGTAAGCTTAGTGGAATTCATTTTCGGTCGATGCTAGATTCACAATTGTTACAGAGGAACTTAATTGCGCTCTGTATGGAGTCTGATGGTTCAACAGGTCATCATAGGTTCGTTAACCCAAGCATGGGAACACAATACTCCAAAACGCCATCGGGGGCCGCAGAGTAATGGCGAACACACTTAGACGCAGAGCTGAGGAACCTAGTTCGAGACTCTCACCCCCGTAAGGTTGATTTCTTTCCTTCTTTCGCTAGGCGCCGCGTTTGTTTAAAATGAGGCGTACAACGTAATGAGCAGCATTGGGCGCCCTGCGTGGCTGCCGACGGTAAAATTTGACTCCTGTAATAACTTGTCATCGTTCGCTCGTATTGTACTTGTAATCATATTGCGGTTTGTCATTTTTAAGCTAAACAGAAATTACTATTATTATTATTATTATTATTATTATCATCATCATCATCATCATCATCATCATCATCATCATCATCATCATCATATGAGACTGAGAATAATCATGTTCATTGAAAACGGGGTAATTATGCTTCCGTTTGTCAAGTATTGTTTTATGACTGTCTCGGTTTGGCATGATGTGTAGAACGGTTTAATGAGAAAAGTCTAGCCAATGAGAGAACGGTAGATTCATTTTTATCGATTGCATTAGTATATATTTAAGAATTTCTAAGATTCGAACACTCTCTTTTAAACCATGTTTCAAGAGTTTCTTGAATTATAGTATTCAGACATAGGCTACACTGAAGATTCACGAAAGGCCAAAGGAAGTGGAAGCAGGAATCTAACCACACGCCCTTATCTCCACTCTACTTTGCGGCTTCCTTTTGACAAACTAGATAACGTGTCGACTAATTTTTACAAAGACAGATTGGCATTCGGAAGAAGTAATTACAACTGATAAGAGCAAAAATTCCAAAAAGCAAATCAAATTTTGGAGTCTGCATGCGGTTAGTAGTAGACAGGGATTGAAGCTAAAGTGGTAGGCCAATGGCTTCTTCCCACTGCTTCTCATTTTCTGGTTTCATGACCCTATAAATATATAATATATAAATAAATAAATATATATAATATATATCCTTTTGAGCTTTTGAGTGCGAATTAATTGCTTTCATTTTTTCTTCCTCAGTTAGAAAGTGGTTAAGTTCATGTAGCTTATTGCGACTGCCTCTCGTTTTTCGACAGTTTTTCATGTTTTACTTTTAAAACAGTATCTAAAGATACGATTTTGAGTGCAGATATTCGTCCTATTCGTCCTATTCTCTCCTTATCACAAAGTTTATTCGTCGTTTTAATGACTGTCTTCAACTATTTACCCTTTCTGGTTTTAAGGCTTTGTATAAAATGTGACGCGGTCTAACCAAGTCACAGGTCTGGTAATTTTTAGATTATATTTTTAGAGACCCTTAGCTGCAAGTTGATGTACAAAATTTCATGGGACGGATTTGAGTTCATCCAGACCTCGGCTGTTATATTGATCGGGTACGAGATAAGGATGTCATTGAAAATGTTCACGATGCGCTGTATGAGAAAGATGGGCATATCTCTCAGATAAAACTCTATGTATGATTAAGCTCTAATGGACCGTAAAGGGTCACTAGAAATCGCTGATGCTAATTGGCAAGTTGCCTTTAAAAGGAACCGTACTCTTAGTCAGAAATTTATCCGGCCAGTTGTTAAGGACTCTTAGTCTGTTAGTCGGTCAGTCATTAGAAAAGACGGTGGCTTAGATGTTCCTACCAAGTTTATACGCAGAGGAATAAAACGACATTTGGTTAAATTCATTTTCGGTCGATGCTTGTTTCACAACCAATGCAAAGAAATTTAATTCCGCTTTGTATGGAGCCAGATTATCATAGATCGTTATTCCAGGCAAGAGAACGCAATACTCCAAAACGCCAACTATGCAATACAATGCAACTGTTATCTTATATCGCCCTTCTTACACTTAAGTTCAGAAGTGCACACACGCTTCGACGGCGCAATTGCTATCGTATAAGTCTGTGGAAATTACATTTTCATTTGAACAGAGGTAAGAAACTTTTTCATTGCACAAAGGTAATTACTTTTTTCGTTGAACAGAGGGTGAGCTTAATTATATTTCTGTTTGTCAAAGAAGAGGTTTGTAACTGTCTCGGTCTGTCACGATGCGTAGAACTGTTTATTAAGAAAAGCATAGTTAAAGCGACAAACGTGGATTTAGTTTTTAATATCAATTCTATATGTGTAGACCTCTGTGTTTCAAACTTTGTAAAATTGGAATGCTCTCTTTTAAACCACATTTCAAGAGTGTCTTGAATAATAAGATTTAGACATAGAGACACAAGAAGGAAAAAGTGTTGGGAACAAGAATCTTACCCCACATTCGGCATCCCCACCTACTTTAGGCCTTCGATGTGGCAAACTAGGTAGAATGTCTACAGATTTGAAATAGGACAGACTGGTATTCGGACAAAAGTAATTGAAGGACAAGGTGGGAATTTCTTAGCCAACATTTTCTCCATTACTTTATAAAAGTGTTCCTGTTATCCCTATATCTTAAAGTCAGACGTTTTTTATGAACTTCGTGTAATTCGCCTATTTTCGTCGAGATTTTTCTAGCTTTATGTAAACGCAATAGCTTTTCGTTTATTGGACACTTTGACTTAGTTAGAGATGTGCATATTTGTATGTTTTCTTGGCCTCTAACTCCTGTAACATTATCCTCCGACTTGACTTCAGAATTGGACGTTTTGTTGTCGGGAGACGAAGGAAATATCACAGAGTAGAAAATGTATTGTACACATTTGGGAACACATTAATGATGAAACATATAGTGTCTGATGAATTCAGAGCTGAAGTCACATTTCCAGTCGATAAATTTTAATGAATTTGGCTGCAAAGGAAAACATTGTGGGTAAAGGAATTGGAGGAAGAGAGTGTCATTGACGCAATGCGCCCGTCATCACTATCTCATTGGCACAGACAGGGAATTGATGCGATGTTCAACTAATCAACAATCATGAAGTTTAGATATGGCTAAAATAGATCTTATTAAATGCTAATTAATGCTGCCACTTCTGATTGGCTAAGGTAAGGGAAGATAATCTTGAGTTAGGAGACGGAGAAGTCAGAGAGCCAGGGAGATAAGGATGTCGGACGTAGGAGTTGGGACATGATGGTGGCCGAGACGTCTCAAGAGCTCAACAGCCAACGAGCCCAGGGGAGAGAATAGACATTGACCGAAAGACTCTCAGTTAAGTAAAATTGGAATTATTATTATTATTATTATTATCATCATCATCATCATCACCATCATAATCATCTTCATCATCATCATCATCATCATCATCATCATCATCATCATCATTGTCATTATTATTATTGTTCAGGTAAGAGTAAAATATTGTCAGCGTTAAAGTTTAAGTAGCGCTCGTGTCGCGTAGGCAATATTCATATCGTCAACAAGCTTAAAAGTTATTTGCATTCTATAATTATGTGAGCCTTGATATTCGATAATTTGTAGTAAACCATTGACAATCGATGCTTGCATTGATCCAATTTAGAGCAATAACCAGTGCTGTTATAGAATGGTCCACAAATCCGAATGAAGAACTAACATCAAAATAATGCCAATAGGTTTTTTAACAACAGTCTATGGCACCACAGAACAGAGCTGTATGGTATCAAGACAGTGTCTCGGTCTCGAGACAGTTTTTTAGTGTCTCGGTCTCCGTCTTGGAAGCTTGCTGTCTCGGTCTCGGTCTCGAGGTAGTGTCTCGAATTTTTAGAAACTATCTTGAAGTGAAAGTCTTGTTCTGTCTTGAACAAGAGATCTCGACAAGTTTCGCGTTAACTGTCTTAAAATCTTGCGGCAATTGTTATCAGGAATTGGTACTATACATGTATACATTATAAGCTTCAAATTGAAATTACGAATAAACCTTATTCTCGAAAACTGATACATTAGTATTCTACAGCATTTTTTTAGCCACTTGTCTTTTGCTGTCTCGCACTGGTACCTCACTGTCTCGGTCTCGGTCTCGGCACCTCACTGTCTCGGTCTCGTCTTGGTCTTGAAGTTTCAAGTCTTGCATGCAGCCCTGCCATAGAAGTCCTAGAGAAGGCGGACAAGGTGCGTATCGGTAAAATGATTCCAGCGAAAGCCTTACTGCAGGGGCGGAAGCAAATCATTCACATCCAAATAATCAATCAATTGATCAACAATAAAACGTTCCAGTATTTCGAAAAGAAATGTCACATTTGCAATAGGGCGATAATTGGCAGGATCATCCGCGTCAAGACCGTCCGCTTCAAAGCTGGCAGGAAGATTGACCACTTCTGAGAAGTAGGCCTAAATGAGACTCCTGAATCGATGTTAAGTCGCATAATTTTATTCGCTGGGTGTGACTATGCGTATCTTCACATCATCGTATTCCCACAAACTGATGCGACCAGAAGATCAAATAAAATCGAGAAATATTTTCTCGTCTGCAGATGGATCGTAGGCAGGAATTGAAGGTTAGGTGGTCGGCCTACACCCGTGTAAGCATGGAGAATGCATCACAAGCAAGATTCTAAATTAACCAACTTAAAAGAGAGATTGGCTAAAAGACTCAGAAACAAGATTGGACATATCTTGGTCTGAATGGTAAGAGTGTCATTGCTAGTACAGATGATGAACCTCTGGTCTCTCAATTGCTTTACTACGCTAATACACACCCACCCAAAGCAGCAGTTCGGTATTCATGACAGAGACATCGATCGTTGACAACTCTGAAAATTTGAGGCCGAGAGTTAATTTCAATGCTTACGGCTCCTTCAAATCTGAATGTTAATGAGGGGGCACGATGTGTGTACACTAATCTTTATTACAGTTGCCTAGTAATGGTGGGGCCCCATCCTCGCCCACACCTGTGCCACCCATTCATTTAAGTTGGTGGGCCCAACTGGGTGGTGGAGCCCCATCCTCGCCCACACCTGTGTCACCCATCCGTTTTAGTTGGTGACTCCAACTAGGTTATTCCACTGAAAATGTCTATTTGACATAAATGTTTCCAGAATTTTGGAATTTGTCACTAACCATAATTATAAGAAGACACATTTATATCAATTATGCACAATATTCCTTACATTTGGTACTTCGAAACTACACGGAAAACATAAGTAGAGCGTCGTGCGAAATGGACGAACCTACATTTACCTATTGAACCGACAAAAATTATTCGTCGAGAATGCTGTAGGATTACAATATTGAGATGCGACTAATCTTGTTCATTGAACACTGTGAATTCTGCTTCTGTGAAGTTCTGTCAGTCAAGTATGAGATCTGTAGCTGTTTCGTTTTGTCATGATGTGTAGAACTGTTTAATGTGCAACGTTTAGTAAATGTTAGAACTGTCGATTTATATTTTGTATCAATTGCACAAGTGTGTGTTTCAGGATTTGCAAAAAACGAACGCTCTCTTTTAGACCATGTGTCAAGAGTGCCTTGGATTATAGGATTATACTGTAGATCCACGGAAGGTAAATGAGGTAAATGAGGTAGGCCTTCCTAATAGCAAACTAGATAAACTATCAACTAATTTGTAAAAGGACAGACTGGCTTTCGGCATAAAGTATTGAAGTACAAAGCTCTACCAAGGAATCCCCAAGGCTCTGGGGATTTCTTCGCAGTGCTTGATCGAAACGGTGCACGTGAAATCCTGTCATTAGCCTACGTCTGCGCCCTCTAGTTTTACACCGACTGTCAAATGCAATGCCAGAGAAACCCAGAAGTGTCCAGAAACTTTAGAAATTCCATGGTCGCGATCATTTGGAGACAATTATTTGGAGATTTTAACAGTCAATAGTTTGCAGCAGAGAAACTTAATCATCTGCCATCTGCGTTGACAGATCCGGCAAACAATTCTGATGCGGCCAAAATATATAAGCTGACAGAAGAAATAAGTCAGAAATTTTTATGGAGGTTTGGGAGTTAATTTATTTATACCAAACTAAACTTGACAATGGAAATCAAAAGAACTCCCAGGCCATTGTAAATCGGTGACTCATATAAAAACATTGTTTAGCTGGCGTATTGAGGACCATTCTGAATCCATTCTGAAACGATAGCCGTCCTTGCGTTCCTGAATTATGTTTTCGACCACATTCGCCAAATGAAGCCAGTAGGTCTATCGTTAGGCAGTGCTGTGAAGTGAGCTGTTTGACTGTAAAATCAGCGCTAAATTAATCAGAGAACGGTAGTCTAATTGTCGATCTTTTGGGCGGATGCATGCCGTCAACGACAAGGACCAGCTGACAAATGCAATGTTACAGCTAAATAATCTTTTAATTGGAGAAGGAAGCGGTAATGGTTAGAATTTCCCCCGTAATTCTAGAAACGTATCTACAATAAATGTCTACCTGACTACACCTTCCCAGTTGCATGCTAATCAAGGACAAAAGAAATAATTTAAAAAAAACCACCTCTTAGTCTAATTGTCTCTTATGCAACCAATGGAACGGCACAAAGAGGCGTAACTGATTAAAACCGCAATATTAGGTCACGTTGTTTTAATCGCTGGATGTCATAATGAGCCGTCTTTCCATCATCGTTCACGGACCATTGTGTCACTTGGGATCCCAATCGGTTCTTATTCGCTACAATCTGATACGAACAAAAGATATAAAAAAATAGAAGCAAATTTTGGCGTCTGCATAACGTCTCTAGGCAGCGATCGAAGGTGTAGTGACACTCCTGTGTCAATTTGAGGACTCGTCGCTCGTGGTCAGATTCTTAGTTTCAAATGAATTAATAATTGCAAAAACTGCAAGCGATAGATTAGTTGAAAAATCAAGATGCAAGATTGAACTTTGGCGGAAACAAATTTGGTTAACGGACGTCCAGATAGGCTTACTGTTCTGAATGGAAAGAATGCAATCGCTTTTAAAGTTGATGAATCACCGGTCACTCAATCCGATTACAAAGCTAGTAATAGTCCATTTCAAGAAGCAGTTTGGCATTCCCGATAGAGACTTCGCTGCTGACTGGGGAGGCATGAGGCAGAAAGTTCGTCTCAAAACATATAGCTCCTTCAAATCTGAATGTCAATTAGGTGAAAAGTATTGAATGTCGGGTCAATATCGACACTGGCGGACGCAATGATGATTATTAGGCGAAATAAAATGAAAATTATGACTATAATGATAAAATAAAGCCAGCCAATTGGAAGGTTAGGAGCCACAAAATCGGGCGCTAGACTAAACCAAGTCGACCTGCAGCTGGGCTAACGAGGTCTGGTTGGTGACTCCAACTAGGTCATTTGGCTCAAAATGACGATGCAACGAAAATGGACCCAGAATATTGGAATTTTTTTACTAACCGTTATTATAAAAAGACTTTTTTTAATATTAATCGTGTACAATATCCCTATATTTGAGACTTAAACATCACATTAAGTTGAGCGCAGTACGAAGTGGACGAACCAGTTGAACTGAATTGATCCCTTTAATTGATCCCTGTCGAGAATACTGTCTGATTATTAAATAAGTAGGAGCGAATACTCTTGTTCATTGAACACGGTGAATTATGTTTCTGTCTGTTGCCACGTAAGTAGAATTAATTTAGAAATTGAAGCTCAGGTTTGGGTTTTAGAGCAAATTTGTTTATACCAGGCAAAACTTGACATTGAAAGACAAAATGAAATACAATGAAGGACTCCCAGGCCATCGGAACAGTCGCTCATACTTGTGTCGCTGGCGTACCCAGTACCATTCCTAATCCACTCTGAAACGATAGCCGTCCTTGCGCTCTTGAATTCTCATTTCGATCAAAACCTTGCCATACACATTCGCCAAATTGAGCCAGTATATCGTTGGGCAGAGCTGTAAAATCAGCGATAAATTAAGCAGGGAACGGTAATTATCGATCTTTTGAGCGGATGCATGCCATCAAGGACTAGGACCAGATAACAAATGCAATGTTACAGCGGAATGATAGCTCAAATGCAGAAGGAAGCGGTAATACCGGAATTTCCCTCGTTAATGCAATTGTTGCCTCTTAAATTGTCTGACTGGCTGAACCTCTTCAGTGGAATAGGAATCCAGGACAACAAACTATATCCGCTCAAAATGTTAGAAAAAACGTTGCTGCATTTGCTCTTCGAATGGCCAATTGTGCAACCAATGACGCGGCATAATCACAACGTTAAGTCACGTTAATTATTTTTTGGCTGAGTGTGATCAATAGCATCTTCCCAGAATAGCTTCTCATCGTCGTTCGCGGACGTGAGGCCATCGCGACATTCGGAATCTCAACGTTCGCTGTGCATACCGATACGACCAGAACATCTTAACGAATAGAGACAAGCAAGACTGAATTCTGGCGGATGCTAATCTTTTTTTACGGACATCCTGTTCCCATTAGTAATGGATTCATTGATTATAAAGTTGACGAACCACACAGTTATTGAATTACTAGTCTAAAATACACCTACCTAAAGAAGCAAGTAGGCATTCATGACAGAGACAACGACCGCTGAGGGAGAGATTGTTGATTTTCGGATCAATAGCGACACTGGCGAAAGCAGTGATGATTATTATGCGGAAATAAACGAAATTTGTAGCGTTGCGGCTATCCCCACAAACTTTATCTACTCTAATGACTGCCCTTTTCTACTATATGTCATCCTTATCTACTACATGTCACCCTTGTCTACTACATGTCACCCTTGTCTACTTCATGCCACCCTTGTCTACTTCATGCCACCCTTGTCTACTACATGTCACCCTTGTCTGCTACATGTCACCCTTATCTGCTACGTGTCTGCTTTAAATCAATGTAAATAAGAGTGCAAGAGACGATGAGTGTTCAATTGTTTCGAGAAGAGAGACGAGAATGAAGTTTGAGAGGCTCATTTTGTGTACGCACGGATAATCGCAGCGCTGACTATTAGGTCGTTAACTTAGCGATACTTGTGCTCTAGCAATAATTGCAATTGTAAATGAACATTTTTAAAGCGCTGCTCAAATTAGCGGCGCTCCCGATACAAGTCAGCGACTAGGTAGTAAACAAGAAGGTCTTCAAGCGCTTCCAAGACTGACCAGAGGAGAGAACGAGGAGCTCCGCTTTAAGGGGAAGGGGAAGACTATTCCAACTGGAGGGCCTACATAACCTTAGATCCTTGTCTGGGTCGTAGCAGTGCGCGTATGGGGGACCAGCAATAATCCACGGGCAGATGAACGTTGCGAATGGAGGACACTCTGGTACAGAGAGTCAAAAGGTATGCCGGGGCAGAGCCAACAAGACAGTTTCGCATCAGAGTAAGAACTTTAAAGTGTATGCGTTGAGGTGCAGGAAGCCAATGAAGAGAGTTACGCATGAAAGATGACATGTGTGAAAATTGAGGGATGCCCCCAATTAGTCGGGCGGCAGCACTAAGGATAAACCTAAGCTTAGATATGTTAGACGAGGAAAGATCAATATAGGCAATGTTCCAAAAGTCCACCCTGGAGCAGATCAAGGCGTGCACTAATGTCGTCACCGCATGCAGAGAAAGCGACTGGCAAATAGAGCGAAGTTGACACATATGGTCGGAGCAAGAGCGAGAGACAGCGTTGACATGGTCAGAGAGGGAAAGGGTAGGGTCAAGAAGGAGACCTAAATCCCGAACAGTGGAGGAGAAGGAAAGTTGGAGGAAGGTCTGCCAGGATGCGCCTACGAATCCAAATGAATTGGATTTTTACCAGGATTAAGGCATAAGCGGTTAGAAGATAACCATGAGTCAAGAACAGAGGAGGCCCCCAGCATGCGCACAACCATCAACTGGGCAGAGGAAGAAAGACCGTGCAGGAAAGTGTGTCATCAGCGTACTGGTGAGAAGAGACTCCTAGAGGATTAAGGATGTTCCCCAGCGCAGAGGTGTATAAGATAAACTGAAGTGGGGCCAATACCGATCCCTGGGGAGACAAAGGGTAGCGACAATTAATAAATAATTAATTATTTATTTATAATTAATTAAGTATCAATTAATTAATTATTTCAAATAGTAATAGTGGCATACATTAAATGTTTAGGTCGACCCTACAGAATTGGTCTATTGCTACTCTCGACATTAAAGAAGCAGTTGGTCAGCCATGATGGACATCAAACGCTGCCAACTGAGAAGGCTTGAGGCCGAGAGTTCGTTCGCTTCATAGCCTACAGCTCCCTCAACTCTGAATGTTAATGAGGGGGAAAGTATTGATTTTCTGGTCAATAGCAACACTTGCGGAGGCAGTGAGGATAATTATCAGACGGAATAGAATAAAATATTGTGACCATAATGAAACTGAAATGAGTCGACAACTGGGTTAACAAAGCATGTTCACCCTGCATAACCAGAAAGATCCAGCTAAGACGACCAAGTATTATTTTTACCTAAACAGCTGTCGTATTTGTTCAGAAACTGTCGATGTGAGTTGTTGCTCGGTTAAAAGATGATGGATCAAGAACACGCGACAGGAAAATTATTCTTAAACTGCATGACGAACATTTGAGTTGCGTGGAGGATGAACGTTGGTTAATGGGAGTGAAGAGGCGACTCAATTAAAACGTCACGAATAATATTATTAAGCTCCAAATGACCGTAAATGGCTACTAGAATTCGCTGATGCTAATTGGCAAGTTGCATTTAAAATGGACCGAATTTCTGATGTAGTCCGAAATTCAGTCGGTCAGTTGTTGAGGGCTTTTAGTCTGTTGGTCGGTCTCAGTATTGCGTTCCCATGCTCGTGACGTTGTCCTCGTTCGATTTTACGGGGATGTTTACACTAATCGTCATTAATTCGGGGAGAATTGTCCAGAGAAAAGTCTCCCAAACTCCGTCATTACAGTTGCCTAGTAATGCTGTAATGGTGGGGCCCCATCCTCGCCCACACCTGTGTCACCCATCCAGCAAAAGCTGGTAACTCCAACTGGGTCATTTCACTAAAGGTGTCGACTCAAGAAAATGATCATAGAATATTGGAATTTGCCACTGACCAAATTTATTAGAAAACATTTTTTATATTAATTCTTTTACAATAGTTATGTAATTGAGACTAACACACTACACTGTCGATAACGCTCTCTGATTACGGTGTCGAATAAGTAGGTGCGAATAATCTTGTTCATTGAAAACACGAATTATGTTTCTGTCTGTCAAGTGTGAGGTCTGTAACTGTCTCGGTCTGTCACGATGTGCAGAACTGTTTAAGTACAATAGTTCCATAAACGTGAGAACTGTAGATTTAATTCTTGTGTCAATTGCACAACTGTATGTTTCAAGACTTTTCAAATTCGAATACTCTATTTTAAACCATATTTCACGAGGCTCTTGAATTATTAGATTTAGACATAGATTCACGATAAGGCAAAGGAGATGAAAGCAGGAACCTAACTCAGCACCCTGTATTTCTACTTTTGATTTGACAAAGAAGGAAGAATGCCTACAAATTCTAATGAAGACAGAACGGCTTTCGGGAAGAATTATATGAAGGACAGGGCTTGAGTTGGGAATTTCTTCGCAGCGTTCGATCAAAAGGAAAAAGCGCAGCGGATCCGTCAATCTGAAAATCCTGTCATTACTTCTGCGCCGTCTTACTTTACACCGTTATCAAACACACTGTAACGGAAACCCAGAAGTATCCTGACACGCTAGAAATTTCACGGACGAAACGAATGTAAGCCAATAAATTCGAGATTTGAAATATGAAGTAGAGAAACATGATCATCTGCCGTCTGGTTTTACTGATCCGGCGGAACTATTCTTATGCGGCCAACAATTGAAGGTGTAGGCACGTCAGAAAGTTACTTGAGCCATTCTGGTCGAGGTTTGTGAGCAAATTTATTTATACCAAACGAAACTTGACAATGGAAAGCAAATGGACTTCCAGGTCATTGGAAATAGGTCGCCCATATACAGAAACTTATTTCACTGGCGCACCCAGGACCAGCCTTAATTAATTCTGAAACGATAGCTGTTCTTGCGTTCCTGAAACCTCTTCTCGCTCAAAGCCTTGCTCTACACAATCGCAAAATGGAGCATCGTTGGACAGTGCTGTGAACTGAGCTGCTTGACTGTAAACTCAGTGTAAAGTTAATCAGGGAACGGTAATCGATCTCTAGGGTGAATGCATGCCATCAAGAACTGGGGCCAGATAGCAAATGCATTGTTACAAAGCACTGATCGTTTAAGCGGTAATGGCTAGAATTTCCCCCGTTAATGCAAGATATGACTCTAAAATAATTGTCTGCTTTACTACACCTCCTTAGTGGAATGCAAATCAATGACAAATAAATATATCCACTGGTGTCTCAATTGCATTACAACGCTAAAATAGGCCTTCATCTCATCCGTCAAACGATGCAGGCATTTTCGACAGAGACAATACAACGTACGCTGGCAACTGAGAAGGCTTGAGGCTAGAGTTCATTTCAAAGCTTACGGCTCCTTAGAACCTTAATGTTAATGAGGAGGAAGTATCAATTTGTTGGTTCTGCAGCAACACTGGCCGATGCAGTGACGATGATCAATAGGTGAAATAAAGTGAAAATTGTGACCATACAGGAACTTTACCAAGTCGACTGCTTGGCGAACTTGGCATGTCTACATGTCTAAACAGCCGATGTGAGTGGTTGATCGGCTAGTAGATCGTGGATCAAGAACAGCCGACAAGAAAGTATTCGTGAACTGTATAACGAATATATGCGTTGCGGCGGACGATGAACATTGGTTAGTGGAAGTAATAATGATAACTGTGTATATAGTTCGAGAGCTACCAAATATTTCTGCATGGCCAAAATTGTTTGAAGTAACAGGAAGTTCAATGTGCAAAATTAGGTTTTCGTTATGAGCTTTGTGTGATGATTGCAGCTAGCATAGTGGGTTGCTGCTTGCATTGTTTGTTAATAGTGCACAATGTAGACTGTAGAGTCAAAATGTCACGCATTGTGACTTTGAATAAGATTGATGGTCAAATATCATGTTAGTGGATACGAGCGCATCCATTTCTTAGGAATTTAACAATTACATTATGGAACATTTTCAGAAATTAAAAAACATTATTAGGATTTATCGAGGTTCTTATTGATAAGTTCTAACAGTTGGTTTCGTTATAATTTTATTTCTGGGTGGAAGAGAATGTCAAGTTGTCTAACCACAAACTAAAGCTGTTTTTTTTAATTATATTTCTCCTAGTTAGTGAACCCTTATAGGCGATATTTTGTACAAGGCCCATAGGTTTTTAGTGGCTGATAGTCTGCTCGCCCTCGTCTGTTGTGTTACTCGGTTGCGAGATAACAGGAATAATTTTACGAAGATGTGTACACTAATCGTCATTGCAGTTGTCTAGTAGTGGAGGGATAGTCTGCTCGCCCACACCTGTGTCACCCATCCGTTTTCGTTGGTGACTCCAACTAGGTTATTCCACTGAAAATGTCTATTTGACATAAATGTTTCCAGAATTTTGGAATTTGTCACTAACCATAATTATAAGAAGACACATTTATATCAATTATGCACAATATTCCTTACATTTGGTACTTCGAAACTACACGGAAAACATAAGTAGAGCGTCGTGCGAAATGGACGAACCTACATTTACCTATTGAACCGAAAAAAATTATTCGTCGAGAATGCTGTAGGATTACAATATTGAGATGCGACTAATCTTGTTCATTGAACACTGTGAATTCTGCTTCTGTGAAGTTCTGTCAGTCAAGTATGAGATCTGTAGCTGTTTCGTTTTGTCATGATGTGTAGAACTGTTTAATGTGCAACGTTTAGTAAATGTTAGAACTGTCGATTTATATTTTGTATCAATTGCACAAGTGTGTGTTTCAGGATTTGCAAAAAACGAACGCTCTCTTTTAGACCATGTGTCAAGAGTGCCTTGGATTATAGGATTATACTGTAGATCCACGGAAGGTAAATGAGGTAAATGAGGTAGGCCTTCCTAATAGCAAACTAGATAAACTATCAACTAATTTGTAAAAGGACAGACTGGCTTTCGGCATAAAGTATTGAAGTACAAGGCTCTAGATGGGGATTTCTTCGCAGTGCTTGATCGAAAAGTATTGAATGTCGGGTCAATATCGACACTGGCGGACGCAATGATGATTATTAGGTGAAATAAAATGAAAATTATGACTATAATGAAAAAAATAAAGCCAGCCAATTGGAAGGTTAGGAGCCAAAAAATCGGGCGCTAGACTAAACCAAGTCGACATGCAGCTGGGCTAACGAGGCATGTCCACCCGTTCATAACTAGAAAGAGAGAGACGACCAGCTAAGATGACCATGTGATTGTTATCGACAAAGCTGTCGTCCTTGTTCAGAAACCGACACGATCACGGATTAATTAAGAACACTCCATTACAGAAGTACTTGTATTCTTGAACTGCTTAACTAAATTATGCGTTGCTCTGTTTGGTAACATATTTGATCGTTACGTACAGTTATCTGACGTTGGAAATTCTTATGAAAATAGACTGAATACTTGTGAGGTGCCAGTTCATCACTGGGTTTGATGGGAAGCTGACTTTGTTTCTAAATTGGAGAGATCCAAAATCACTGGAGGAAACAAAGGCACGCGGTCTGTCGACAGGTTTTCGATTCCCGATTGCTCAGTAAAACCACTGGAAAGATTACGAGTTTGAAATAAGATGATCATGCGCTTGAGCAACATAAAATGAACTGTGAAAGAGGAAATCGATCCCATGGCAGTTTGGCAAATTCTGTTAAAACAGAAGGAAAATTTGGAGATCGCGAGCAATTTCTTTGACGTAAGAAAAATTCCTGTGGCAGTTGGCCGGCGTTGTTTCGTCTGCAATAAAGGAGGACATTACAATTTTGGCTAATAACTGTAGGAGCAAGTTCGGTGACATGATAGGTAACCCGACGAAACAGAGAGAATTCGCTTCTGTGTTTACAGATAGATCTACAAGGGGTCATAAATTTATCCCTTGCACATGTAGGGAAGGTTTTAGTAGGTCAGTGAATATATTGCGAGATACAGTTTGCACAACTGTTCAAGTAATATAGGACTTGATCGTGATCGTGCATTGATAGTAAAGAAGACAACTCTAATTTTATTGTTCTGATGGGGTTTCAAAGCACCAATCGCCCTGTACATATAGAATAACCATTCTCTTCGCTCAAAGTGAAAGCCTTGTGCGTTGTTACTCAGCAACTAATTCATATTACACCGTGCTCCACCTACGCTTCCTAATACCACATGTGCATCTGCGCATCTGTCACGCTGTGTTAGGACACACAACCACCTCCACTGGTAGCTATGAGGGCAACGTATATGACTCGGCCAAATCTCAGGCCTACAACCACCCTAACTGTCTTTTTGTCCAGGACGAGGCAGCATGCCGCAATGGGTAGAGCAGTTAGCCAACGGGCAGAAAAAGGGCTGCATCCAGCCTCGCATGATCGACCACTTCAGTTGCCCAACGGCGGATCACAGCCAAATCCTCATCTACAAGTGAACGGTAACAGAGTGCTCCGCTATACTGTGCTTCCATCAGGACGCCTCTGACGACGTCCAGAGACACACCCACTTCGCCAGGATGGCGACTGGAGGTCGAGGGTCGATTGTGGCTGGGCGAGTATCGATGGAACGAAGTTCAGCAAGACCTCTCAGGCGTGACTAACTCTGGTGCTCTGCATAGCTTAATCAATGTCAAGGACAGAGCCTGGGCACAGGACGGGAGGGCTTCCTTGCAGATGTGCCCATGGAGAGGTCCTTAGCTCAAAGGATGGACTACTTCAGCGACATTTTTGGGATGTTCGGCGCCTTGCGTTCGGAGGATCGCAGGTTCGAACCCACCCCAAGTCACTTCGTAGCGACCTTGGACAAGATGCTCACCCATAATTGTCTGTGAGGAACGCAACGGGGAACCAACTCACTCATCTCATCCTCGGGTGGCGTAGAGCCAATGGACCTGACGTCGAGTCAGAGCACTCATCATCATCATCACCTTCACCACATCACCATCCACCATCACCATCACTATCCACCATCACCATCACCATCCACCATTACCATCACCATCTACCACCACCACATCACTATCACCATCACCACCACCATCCACCATCACCATTACCACATCACCATCCACCATCACCATCCATCATCACCATCCACCATCCACCATCACCATCCACCATCAACATCCACCATCACCATCCACCATCCACCATCCACCATCCACCATCCACCATCACCATCCACCATCACCATCCACCATCCACCATCACCATCCACCATCACCATCCACCATCACCATCCACCATCCACCATCCACCATCACCATCCACCATCCACCATCCACCATCCACCATCACCATCCACCATCCACCATCCACCATCACCATCCACCATCACCATCCACCATCACCATCCACCATCCACCATCCACCATCCACCATCACCATCCACCATCCACCATCACCATCCACCATCCACCATCCACCATCACCATCCACCATCCACCATCACCATCCACCATCCACCATCCACCATCACCATCCACCATCACCATCCACCAACACCATTTGCTATTATTTCTCAAGGGTATCGGGTAAGAGTGGATGCTAGTAAGGGAGGTGAGGTAGATCTAAATACTACGAGTGCTGGGGCCGATCCCATGTCTAGGCGGGAAAGAGGCGTGGCGAAGGAATGCAAAGGTCACCGACAAAGGGGGCGTTGCGTTAGACTGGTGTTGTAGATCAGACGCGACTACCGATGCCAGGTCTAGCGGAGTTTGTGAATTGAGTGACATCTCTCGAGGAGATTAACTGTGAGTCCCCAAACTCACTGCTTCGAGTCATATGACCAAAACTGGTGCTTTTTGGAGTACTTTGACGTTGAACGCTACTTCTTATAAGCGAAAAGGAATAGCTGAGGCTGAAATAGGAAAATTTAGAATTCAGGCGGGAATTGATGGAAGCAGAGCAAGAATAGAAGAGGCAGAAGAGAACGAACAAAGAATGATAGGCCTACATGAGGAAAACGTAAGTGTTCAAATCTTGTTCCCGCACAAGTGGATCACGGACGAGCCTCAACGTGGTAGATAAGTCCCAAAGGTCGACAACAAGAAGGCCCAACTAGGAATATCCATGTAATAATAAAAGGCTTTATTTACAAGCAAGTAAGAGTGAGAATACCTTTACAACAAGAAATGACCAAGACCTACGTCTCATCGTAGGAAGCGGCGTCCAGTATCGAAGCACACCAAATAAGCACCACTGTTGGTCGGGAGCAGGAAATTCCCCCCCGGACATTACCCCCTCAGACATTACCCCCCTGGACATTAACCCCGGACATCACAATATTTCCATAGGGCATATGTACAAGCATGCATGCATGCATTCATACATACATACATACATTCATACATACATACATACATACATACATACATACATACATACATGCATACATACATACATATATACATACATACATACATACATACATATATACATACATACATACATGCACACATACATACATACATACATACATGCACACATACATACATACATACATACATACATATAGGTATACATACATACATATATGTATACATACATACATAAATTCATACCTATATACTTGCAAACATTCATACATACATACATACATACATACATACATATATACATACATACATATATACATACATACATGCACACATACATACATACATACATATAGGTATACATACATACATATATGTATACATACATACATAAATTCATACCTATATACTTGCAAACATTCATACATACATACATACATAAATACATATATACATGCATGTACATACCGATATACTTACACACATACATTATAAATGCTCACATACCTATATGCATACATACACACATACATTCTTACATAGCTATATGCATACAGCGTACATAAGTATATACATAAATACATGCATATGCATACATACACATTTACATATTTTCATACATACTATTTTAATGAGTTTCTGATAAATTCCGATTTATTAATATCATAAAGATTACCCAATAATTATGTAATGGAATGGGCGGTGACACTGGTAATGTCCGGGGGTAATGTCCGGAGTAATGTCCGGGGCTAATGTCCTAGATTCACATCGTCGCCTGAGAGTAATCCTCGCGAATCTCCATTTTTGAAAATTCAGCAAATAAACGGCGTAAAAGTTAGGGCATCATTAGACGGAAATTTAAGAAAATCTGTTCAATATAACTTAACGCACAGAAGTTCCAGTATTGCATCAGCATTGCATGAAAGATTATACTCAATAAAGAAATTAAAAAATTGGTATTGAGAAATGTTTAAAAATGCTGTAAAAAAGTATAAATTTAAATACTTAACAACTCTCTTGTTATAAATTGCCTTGTGGAGAAGCATAAATTTAGATTACCATCGTACAAACATTTCAACAGTCACTGGGTTCATGCATCATATTAGCTTCTGTATAAAATAATGTTTAAATTTTGATTAAAAAATGTCAACTGAACAGAAATTTCATTACTGTAGTCCTAGCATTCCACTATTCAGTCATAAATCAGGTCATTGGAATATAATGCAGTCTTAACTACAGTCCTACTAAATGTTTAAGCACCACTGGACGCCTTGAAACCCTACTAAATCTTGATAGAAACGACGATTCGGCTTTAACTGGAACTGCTCATATTGTACATCATCATTGATCTGCTCAGACTGCTCATATCCTGTTTCATCATCAGCATCATTGATCTGCTCTGACTGCTCATCTTTTGTTCAATAGCATTAGGAGGTTGTCCGTCGACAACATAATAAAGTTGTTCAGGCTTTTTATGTTGGGCAATTATTGTGCTCATTCTGGAATTAAAGTGGTTTCTTTGCCTTTCCTTAACAGTGGCTGTTACTGCTGAGGGCCTACAGAAGGAACTTAATTCTAGTACATTACCTACGCAATGCGATACCAATTCTCTTACAAATTTAGGCCTATAGGTTTCTTGATGAGTAAATGAAATAGTTATGTGAGAAACATAAAATATTGAAATCGTTTTAAAACTTTAATGTTGACATTTATTTTTAGTGCACGAAGAAAGATGATAAATAGCTGTTAAAATCAACTCTAATCGCATATTCATAAAAAGTCGAAGATACGCGAAGACAATAATCTCAGGCGACGATATGACTCGAATCAGTCAGCTTGTGGACTTACAGTAAATCACCTCGAGCGGTGTTCCTCAAAATCACAAACCCTGCTAGACCTGGAAACGACAGTCGCATCCGACCAACAACAACAGTCCAACGCTACGCCCCCCTGTCGGTGGCTTTTGTATTCCGACCCCACACCTCTTTCTCGTCTAGACTCGAGAAAGGTCCCAACACTCCTAGCATTTAGATCGACTTCACCTTCCCTCACCAGCATCGCTGCTCTTACCCGATACCCTCGAGTTATTATTAAATCTATTATTATCATAACAATTATTTTTTATTATCATTATTTTAAAGATTTATTATTATTGGCATTATCATTATTATTTTTATTTATTATTATTATTTTTTACTATTGTTATTATTATTATTATTATTACTATTATTACTATTATTTTCACTATTGGTAGAACTATTAGCATTTTATTATCATTATTGCTATTACTATTATTATTTTATTATTATTATTATTATTAGTATATTTTCTATTATTATCACTATTTCTAGAACTATTAGCATTTTATTATCACTATCCTTATTACTATTATTATTTTTAATATTTTTTAATTATTATTTTTAATCGTTTATTATTTTTAATATTATTATTATTGATTATTATTGATTATTATTGTTATTATTATTATTATTACTATTATTACTATTGTTCTCACTATTTGTAGAACTATTAGCATTTTATTATCATTATTGCTATTACTTTTAATATTTTATTATTATTATTATTGTTATTTTTTTGTTATTATTGTTATTATTGTTATTATGCACGCGTGTTTATATTGTTTGGTTAAACTACAGCTGCACAAAAGAGCCTCTGAAGGCAACTGCGTTGAAGCGCTGGATACAAACTGACAATTATTATTATTATTATTAATATTATGCATTTTAATTATTATTATTATTATTATTATTATTATTAGCATATTTTCTATTATTGTCACTATTTGTAGAACTATTAGCATTTTATTATCACTATCCTTATTACTATTATTATTTTTAATATTTTCTAATTATTATTTTTAATTATTTATTATTATTAATATTATTGTTATTATTATTATTATTATTATTATTATTATTATTATTATTATTATTATTATTATTATTATTATGTCACATATGATATTATTCATCATTGGCATTGCCAACGGATCGCTCATCAGGCCATCTGGGTCGCCGCTTGTCAGATGATTGTAATCTTGACATAGTGCCCTGAAAATCCACCCCATTGAAACGTTGGATCAATGCCAACAAGTTCCGGAAGAGGATGCTTGTCTCACGGGTGTCACCGGTAGTTGTCTAAAGTCGGTGTCCAATCTCAGACAAAAAGGCGAGGCCCTCACTATTGAGGTGACCGAAGGATTCTATAGCGATTGGGACAAAAGTGTATTTCTTCTCCAGCTCAGAACATTTTGTGTGTTTCATTGTGGCTGCTATCTGCGCCGCTCCTCCGGCTGTGGCAGCTGTCTCGGGGATTTAAGAAGCGGCCACTGTGTTCACTACGGTCGCGTCCCAAAGTAAGGCCCGCCCCCCACTCAACTGTATCAGGGTCTGCCCGTCCGGTCTCTTTCCATCTAATCTAGAAAGACCTGACCGTTCCTTGACCGCTGGAATATCGGCTCTGTTGAGGCGCGATGGATAAGGTCGTTGATATTACAGTGTCTTGCTTGACGGCCAAAACACAAAGAACAGGACAGGCCACGTGCGTCTCTGGCAGAGACGAAGGCGCCGCATGCGCAGGTGTGCAGCTCGCAGATGGCCATCCCTAATCGTAGGCCGACCGCCACCCTCACGGTATCGTCCTCCAGTCTGAGATCGCGAGAAACGAGCGGGATAGCGTATAGCCAGTCCGAGTTGTGCGGTGACTGCAGGGCCCAAAGTCTCACCTAGTCGTAGGGATCCTGTTGCTTTTCTTCTAGTGCAGAACAGAATCGCGTTTAACAGCGGTCTCTCAAAGTGGACTTGTTTATAGTGTGGCGTCGAAATATTATTATTATTTTTTTTTTAAATTTTATTGTCCGGAGGGTCAGGCCTTATTATTATTATTTGTAGTACTATTAATATTTTTATTGTTACCGTTATTATTATTATTGATGTTATTATTATGATTATTACTGTAATATATTAAAATTAGTATTACTGTTATTGTCATCATATTATCTGTTTGCCATGACCAGGAATGATCAGCCGTAGTCGTTCTTATGGGGAGAGGAATGTGAGCGCGCGTGTAATCGCTAAAACGTAGCGCTTAACTTTGCCTTGGTGCTGAGCTTGCCCAATGATGACACAGCGCACATATTAGATTGCGACGCTTCCCCTGTGGAATTGGTGCAATGCAGCTGTTGCAACGTAAAGGCGAATATGAGCATGTAGTTGCTTACGGCAGTCGGTTACTCCCAACAGCAGATTGAAACTATTGCATCGCAAGAAAAAACTTCCTGGTCATAGTAGAACTACATTTCACTCAGATTTGCCGGCAATACCTGTTAGGAAGGAGGCTTACCCTCCGAACGGATCATTCGCCTTTGTGGTGGCTTCAGAAGACGACGAAGATAATAAAGGACAACAACAACAAGGGCGCTGGTTAGAAAAGCTGGCGGAAATAAAGTTTTACATAGGTCCGGGTGCAAACACGGAAACGCCAACGCTTTAGCCGGGAAGCCCTGACGCCAGTGTCCTAAGAAAGAAACTGATTCCGGAGTTTGTTTCTGCGGAAGGTAGGCCTAACCGAATTTACTCGCCCGGAGTGTGACATTTCTAATAACGACCCTATGTTAACTTGCTGAATCGAATTGATCTCTCTAATTGTCGAAGATGTTGTCGGATTACTGTATAAGTCTGTACGAATAACCTTGGTCATTGAACACGGGGTAGTGATGTTTCTGTTTCTATAGCGCAAGATGCGAATTCTGATCTTAAGATGGTTAAAGAATGGTTGTGGGAGGCTGCTACATTGTAGGTTCCGAGCATGCAGAAAATTCACCTGTACGAGGAAGCCGCGAAGATATCCTGGTATCAGCAACACCCGTTGTACCTGAAAGATGATGTCATAATATGTCGAAGGACGCCGGAATGATTAGTGCAAGTCCTCGTGCCAGAAACTAAGAGTTTTGTAGCGCTCGTAGATTGAGAAACTGCTGATGTCACAGGCGAGCGAAGGGTCAATGGGAAATGTCTGTTGCGTCGGAAGAACTGATCAAACACGGTATAGACATAGCAACTGAAGTGGTCACTATACGTAAGATCACCAAAGCAAGTACAGCCGCAAAAGAGCCACGAGTTAAATTGAGAGGAAAAACTCTGACGCCAGAAGACGAACCGAGTCAGGTTTGTGTTGATCGGCTGATTGGTAAGAGAAATGATTGGCAGCTTCCATCATGCTCTGATGAGGATGCGAAGAGGCGACTCAATTATAACGTCACGACTAATTACACTCAAAAGGATGTGTGCACTAATCGTCAGGGGAAATCTCCCAAACTCCGTCATTAAAGTGCCACATAGTAATGGTGAGGCCCCATCCTCGCCCACACCTGTGTCACCCATCCCTTTGGTTGGTGACTCCAACTAGGTCATTTGGCTCAAAATGACGACCCTACACAAATGGTTCCAGAATATTGGAATTTTTTACTAACCCTTATTATTAAAAGACTTTTTTAATATTATTCGTGTACAATATCCCTATATTTGAGACTTAAACACCACATTAAGTTGAGCGCAGTACGAAGTGGACGAACCAGTTGAACTGAATTGATCCCTTTAATTGTCGAGAATACTGTCTGATTATTAAATAAGTAGGAGCGAATACTCTTGTTCATTGAACACGGTGAATTATGTTTCTGTCTGTTGCCACGTAAGTAGAATTAATTTAGAAATTGAAGCTCAGGTTTGGGTTTTAGAGCAAATTTCTTTATACCAAGCAAAACTTGACATTGAAAGACAAAATGAAATACAATGAAGGACTCCCAGGCCATCGGAACGGTCGCTCATACTTGTGTCGCTGGCGTACCCAGTACCATTCCTAATCCACTCTGAAACGATAGCCGTCCTTGCGCTCTTGAATTCTCATTTCGATCAAAACCTTGCCATACACATTCGCCAAATTGAGCCAGTATATCGTTGGGCAGAGCTGTAAAATCAGCGATAAATTAAGCAGGGAACGGTAATTATCGATCTTTTGAGCGGATGCATGCCATCAAGGACTAGGACCAGATAACAAATGCAATGTTACAGCGGAATGATAGCTCAAATGCAGAAGGAAGCGGTAATACCGGAATTTCCCTCGTTAATGCAATTGTTGCCTCTTAAATTGTCTGACTGGCTGAACCTCTTCAGTGGAATAGGAATCCAGGACAACAAACTATATCCGCTCAAAATGTTAGAAAAAACGTTGCTGCATTTGCTCTTCGAATGGCCAATTGTGCAACCAATGACGCGGCATAATCACAACGTTAAGTCACGTTAATTATTTTTTGGCTGAGTGTGATCAATAGCATCTTCCCAGAATAGCTTCTCATCGTCGTTCGCGGACGTGAGGCCATCGCGACATTCGGAATCTCAACGTTCGCTGTGCATACCGATACGACCAGAACATCTTAACGAATAGAGACAAGCAAGACTGAATTCTGGCGGATGCTAATCTTTTTTTACGGACATCCTGTTCCCATTAGTAATGGATTCATTGATTATAAAGTTGACGAACCACACAGTTATTGAATTACTAGTCTAAAATACACCTACCTAAAGAAGCAAGTAGGCATTCATGACAGAGACAACGACCGCTGAGGGAGAGATTGTTGATTTTCGGATCAATAGCGACACTGGCGAAAGCAGTGATGATTATTATGCGGAAATAAACGAAATTTGTAGCGTTGCGGCTATCCCCACAAACTTTATCTACTCTAATGACTGCCCTTTTCTACTATATGTCATCCTTATCTACTACATGTCACCCTTGTCTACTACATGTCACCCTTGTCTACTTCATGCCACCCTTGTCTACTTCATGCCACCCTTGTCTACTACATGTCACCCTTGTCTGCTACATGTCACCCTTATCTGCTACGTGTCTGCTTTAAATCAATGTAAATAAGAGTGCAAGAGACGATGAGTGTTCAATTGTTTCGAGAAGAGAGACGAGAATGAAGTTTGAGAGGCTCATTTTGTGTACGCACGGATAATCGCAGCGCTGACTATTAGGTCGTTAACTTAGCGATACTTGTGCTCTAGCAATAATTGCAATTGTAAATGAACATTTTTAAAGCGCTGCTCAAATTAGCGGCGCTCCCGATACAAGTCAGCGACTAGGTAGTAAACAAGAAGGTCTTCAAGCGCTTCCAAGACTGACCAGAGGAGAGAACGAGGAGCTCCGCTTTAAGGGGAAGGGGAAGACTATTCCAACTGGAGGGCCTACATAACCTTAGATCCTTGTCTGGGTCGTAGCAGTGCGCGTATGGGGGACCAGCAATAATCCACGGGCAGATGAACGTTGCGAATGGAGGACACTCTGGTACAGAGAGTCAAAAGGTATGCCGGGGCAGAGCCAACAAGACAGTTTCGCATCAGAGTAAGAACTTTAAAGTGTATGCGTTGAGGTGCAGGAAGCCAATGAAGAGAGTTACGCATGAAAGATGACATGTGTGAAAATTGAGGGATGCCCCCAATTAGTCGGGCGGCAGCACTAAGGATAAACCTAAGCTTAGATATGTTAGACGAGGAAAGATCAATATAGGCAATGTTCCAAAAGTCCACCCTGGAGCAGATCAAGGCGTGCACTAATGTCGTCACCGCATGCAGAGAAAGCGACTGGCAAATAGAGCGAAGTTGACACATATGGTCGGAGCAAGAGCGAGAGACAGCGTTGACATGGTCAGAGAGGGAAAGGGTAGGGTCAAGAAGGAGACCTAAATCCCGAACAGTGGAGGAGAAGGAAAGTTGGAGGAAGGTCTGCCAGGATGCGCCTACGAATCCAAATGAATTGGATTTTTACCAGGATTAAGGCATAAGCGGTTAGAAGATAACCATGAGTCAAGAACAGAGGAGGCCCCCAGCATGCGCACAACCATCAACTGGGCAGAGGAAGAAAGACCGTGCAGGAAAGTGTGTCATCAGCGTACTGGTGAGAAGAGACTCCTAGAGGATTAAGGATGTTCCCCAGCGCAGAGGTGTATAAGATAAACTGAAGTGGGGCCAATACCGATCCCTGGGGAGACAAAGGGTAGCGACAATTAATAAATAATTAATTATTTATTTATAATTAATTAAGTATCAATTAATTAATTATTTCAAATAGTAATAGTGGCATACATTAAATGTTTAGGTCGACCCTACAGAATTGGTCTATTGCTACTCTCGACATTAAAGAAGCAGTTGGTCAGTCATGATAGACATCAAACGCTGCCAACTGAGAAGGCTTGAGGCCGAGAGTTCGTTCGCTTCATAGCCTACAGCTCCCTCAACTCTGAATGTTAATGAGGGGGAAAGTATTGATTTTCTGGTCAATAGCAACACTTGCGGAGGCAGTGAGGATAATTATCAGACGGAATAGAATAAAATATTGTGACCATAATGAAACTGAAATGGGTCGACAACTGGGTTAACAAAGCATGTTCACCCTGCATAACCAGAAAGATCCAGCTAAGACGACCAAGTATTATTTTTACCTAAACAGCTGTCGTATTTGTTCAGAAACTGTCGATGTGAGTTGTTGCTCGGTTAAAAGATGATGGATCAAGAACACGCGACAGGAAAATTATTCTTAAACTGCATGACGAACATTTGAGTTGCGTGGAGGATGAACGTTGGTTAATGGGAGTGAAGAGGCGACTCAATTAAAACGTCACGAATAATATTATTAAGCTCCAAATGACCGTAAATGGCTACTAGAATTCGCTGATGCTAATTGGCAAGTTGCATTTAAAATGGACCGAATTTCTGATGTAGTCCGAAATTCAGTCGGTCAGTTGTTGAGGGCTTTTAGTCTGTTGGTCGGTCTCAGTATTGCGTTCCCATGCTCGTGACGTTGTCCTCGTTCGATTTTACGGGGATGTTTACACTAATCGTCATTAATTCGGGGAGAATTGTCCAGAGAAAAGTCTCCCAAACTCCGTCATTACAGTTGCCTAGTAATGCTGTAATGGTGGGGCCCCATCCTCGCCCACACCTGTGTCACCCATCCAGCAAAAGCTGGTAACTCCAACTGGGTCATTTCACTAAAGGTGTCGACTCAAGAAAATGATCATAGAATATTGGAATTTGCCACTGACCAAATTTATTAGAAAACATTTTTTATATTAATTCTTTTACAATAGTTATGTAATTGAGACTAACACACTACACTGTCGATAACGCTCTCTGATTACGGTGTCGAATAAGTAGGTGCGAATAATCTTGTTCATTGAAAACACGAATTATGTTTCTGTCTGTCAAGTGTGAGGTCTGTAACTGTCTCGGTCTGTCACGATGTGCAGAACTGTTTAAGTACAATAGTTCCATAAACGTGAGAACTGTAGATTTAATTCTTGTGTCAATTGCACAACTGTATGTTTCAAGACTTTTCAAATTCGAATACTCTATTTTAAACCATATTTCACGAGGCTCTTGAATTATTAGATTTAGACATAGATTCACGATAAGGCAAAGGAGATGAAAGCAGGAACCTAACTCAGCACCCTGTATTTCTACTTTTGATTTGACAAAGAAGGAAGAATGCCTACAAATTCTAATGAAGACAGAACGGCTTTCGGGAAGAATTATATGAAGGACAGGGCTTGAGTTGGGAATTTCTTCGCAGCGTTCGATCAAAAGGAAAAAGCGCAGCGGATCCGTCAATCTGAAAATCCTGTCATTACTTCTGCGCCGTCTTACTTTACACCGTTATCAAACACACTGTAACGGAAACCCAGAAGTATCCTGACACGCTAGAAATTTCACGGACGAAACGAATGTAAGCCAATAAATTCGAGATTTGAAATATGAAGTAGAGAAACATGATCATCTGCCGTCTGGTTTTACTGATCCGGCGGAACTATTCTTATGCGGCCAACAATTGAAGGTGTAGGCACGTCAGAAAGTTACTTGAGCCATTCTGGTCGAGGTTTGTGAGCAAATTTATTTATACCAAACGAAACTTGACAATGGAAAGCAAATGGACTTCCAGGTCATTGGAAATAGGTCGCCCATATACAGAAACTTATTTCACTGGCGCACCCAGGACCAGCCTTAATTAATTCTGAAACGATAGCTGTTCTTGCGTTCCTGAAACCTCTTCTCGCTCAAAGCCTTGCTCTACACAATCGCAAAATGGAGCATCGTTGGACAGTGCTGTGAACTGAGCTGCTTGACTGTAAACTCAGTGTAAAGTTAATCAGGGAACGGTAATCGATCTCTAGGGTGAATGCATGCCATCAAGAACTGGGGCCAGATAGCAAATGCATTGTTACAAAGCACTGATCGTTTAAGCGGTAATGGCTAGAATTTCCCCCGTTAATGCAAGATATGACTCTAAAATAATTGTCTGCTTTACTACACCTCCTTAGTGGAATGCAAATCAATGACAAATAAATATATCCACTGGTGTCTCAATTGCATTACAACGCTAAAATAGGCCTTCATCTCATCCGTCAAACGATGCAGGCATTTTCGACAGAGACAATACAACGTACGCTGGCAACTGAGAAGGCTTGAGGCTAGAGTTCATTTCAAAGCTTACGGCTCCTTAGAACCTTAATGTTAATGAGGAGGAAGTATCAATTTGTTGGTTCTGCAGCAACACTGGCCGATGCAGTGACGATGATCAATAGGTGAAATAAAGTGAAAATTGTGACCATACAGGAACTTTACCAAGTCGACTGCTTGGCGAACTTGGCATGTCTACATGTCTAAACAGCCGATGTGAGTGGTTGATCGGCTAGTAGATCGTGGATCAAGAACAGCCGACAAGAAAGTATTCGTGAACTGTATAACGAATATATGCGTTGCGGCGGACGATGAACATTGGTTAGTGGAAGTAATAATGATAACTGTGTATATAGTTCGAGAGCTACCAAATATTTCTGCATGGCCAAAATTGTTTGAAGTAACAGGAAGTTCAATGTGCAAAATTAGGTTTTCGTTATGAGCTTTGTGTGATGATTGCAGCTAGCATAGTGGGTTGCTGCTTGCATTGTTTGTTAATAGTGCACAATGTAGACTGTAGAGTCAAAATGTCACGCATTGTGACTTTGAATAAGATTGATGGTCAAATATCATGTTAGTGGATACGAGCGCATCCATTTCTTAGGAATTTAACAATTACATTATGGAACATTTTCAGAAATTAAAAAACATTATTAGGATTTATCGAGGTTCTTATTGATAAGTTCTAACAGTTGGTTTCGTTATAATTTTATTTCTGGGTGGAAGAGAATGTCAAGTTGTCTAACCACAAACTAAAGCTGTTTTTTTTAATTATATTTCTCCTAGTTAGTGAACCCTTATAGGCGATATTTTGTACAAGGCCCATAGGTTTTTAGTGGCTGATAGTCTGCTCGCCCTCGTCTGTTGTGTTACTCGGTTGCGAGATAACAGGAATAATTTTACGAAGATGTGTACACTAATCGTCATTGCAGTTGTCTAGTAGTGGAGGGATAGTCTGCTCGCCCACACCTGTGTCACCCATCCGTTTTCGTTGGTGACTCCAACTAGGTTATTCCACTGAAAATGTCTATTTGACATAAATGTTTCCAGAATTTTGGAATTTGTCACTAACCATAATTATAAGAAGACACATTTATATCAATTATGCACAATATTCCTTACATTTGGTACTTCGAAACTACACGGAAAACATAAGTAGAGCGTCGTGCGAAATGGACGAACCTACATTTACCTATTGAACCGAAAAAAATTATTCGTCGAGAATGCTGTAGGATTACAATATTGAGATGCGACTAATCTTGTTCATTGAACACTGTGAATTCTGCTTCTGTGAAGTTCTGTCAGTCAAGTATGAGATCTGTAGCTGTTTCGTTTTGTCATGATGTGTAGAACTGTTTAATGTGCAACGTTTAGTAAATGTTAGAACTGTCGATTTATATTTTGTATCAATTGCACAAGTGTGTGTTTCAGGATTTGCAAAAAACGAACGCTCTCTTTTAGACCATGTGTCAAGAGTGCCTTGGATTATAGGATTATACTGTAGATCCACGGAAGGTAAATGAGGTAAATGAGGTAGGCCTTCCTAATAGCAAACTAGATAAACTATCAACTAATTTGTAAAAGGACAGACTGGCTTTCGGCATAAAGTATTGAAGTACAAGGCTCTAGATGGGGATTTCTTCGCAGTGCTTGATCGAAAAGTATTGAATGTCGGGTCAATATCGACACTGGCGGACGCAATGATGATTATTAGGTGAAATAAAATGAAAATTATGACTATAATGAAAAAAATAAAGCCAGCCAATTGGAAGGTTAGGAGCCAAAAAATCGGGCGCTAGACTAAACCAAGTCGACATGCAGCTGGGCTAACGAGGCATGTCCACCCGTTCATAACTAGAAAGAGAGAGACGACCAGCTAAGATGACCATGTGATTGTTATCGACAAAGCTGTCGTCCTTGTTCAGAAACCGACACGATCACGGATTAATTAAGAACACTCCATTACAGAAGTACTTGTATTCTTGAACTGCTTAACTAAATTATGCGTTGCTCTGTTTGGTAACATATTTGATCGTTACGTACAGTTATCTGACGTTGGAAATTCTTATGAAAATAGACTGAATACTTGTGAGGTGCCAGTTCATCACTGGGTTTGATGGGAAGCTGACTTTGTTTCTAAATTGGAGAGATCCAAAATCACTGGAGGAAACAAAGGCACGCGGTCTGTCGACAGGTTTTCGATTCCCGATTGCTCAGTAAAACCACTGGAAAGATTACGAGTTTGAAATAAGATGATCATGCGCTTGAGCAACATAAAATGAACTGTGAAAGAGGAAATCGATCCCATGGCAGTTTGGCAAATTCTGTTAAAACAGAAGGAAAATTTGGAGATCGCGAGCAATTTCTTTGACGTAAGAAAAATTCCTGTGGCAGTTGGCCGGCGTTGTTTCGTCTGCAATAAAGGAGGACATTACAATTTTGGCTAATAACTGTAGGAGCAAGTTCGGTGACATGATAGGTAACCCGACGAAACAGAGAGAATTCGCTTCTGTGTTTACAGATAGATCTACAAGGGGTCATAAATTTATCCCTTGCACATGTAGGGAAGGTTTTAGTAGGTCAGTGAATATATTGCGAGATACAGTTTGCACAACTGTTCAAGTAATATAGGACTTGATCGTGATCGTGCATTGATAGTAAAGAAGACAACTCTAATTTTATTGTTCTGATGGGGTTTCAAAGCACCAATCGCCCTGTACATATAGAATAACCATTCTCTTCGCTCAAAGTGAAAGCCTTGTGCGTTGTTACTCAGCAACTAATTCATATTACACCGTGCTCCACCTACGCTTCCTAATACCACATGTGCATCTGCGCATCTGTCACGCTGTGTTAGGACACACAACCACCTCCACTGGTAGCTATGAGGGCAACGTATATGACTCGGCCAAATCTCAGGCCTACAACCACCCTAACTGTCTTTTTGTCCAGGACGAGGCAGCATGCCGCAATGGGTAGAGCAGTTAGCCAACGGGCAGAAAAAGGGCTGCATCCAGCCTCGCATGATCGACCACTTCAGTTGCCCAACGGCGGATCACAGCCAAATCCTCATCTACAAGTGAACGGTAACAGAGTGCTCCGCTATACTGTGCTTCCATCAGGACGCCTCTGACGACGTCCAGAGACACACCCACTTCGCCAGGATGGCGACTGGAGGTCGAGGGTCGATTGTGGCTGGGCGAGTATCGATGGAACGAAGTTCAGCAAGACCTCTCAGGCGTGACTAACTCTGGTGCTCTGCATAGCTTAATCAATGTCAAGGACAGAGCCTGGGCACAGGACGGGAGGGCTTCCTTGCAGATGTGCCCATGGAGAGGTCCTTAGCTCAAAGGATGGACTACTTCAGCGACATTTTTGGGATGTTCGGCGCCTTGCGTTCGGAGGATCGCAGGTTCGAACCCACCCCAAGTCACTTCGTAGCGACCTTGGACAAGATGCTCACCCATAATTGTCTGTGAGGAACGCAACGGGGAACCAACTCACTCATCTCATCCTCGGGTGGCGTAGAGCCAATGGACCTGACGTCGAGTCAGAGCACTCATCATCATCATCACCTTCACCACATCACCATCCACCATCACCATCACTATCCACCATCACCATCACCATCCACCATTACCATCACCATCTACCACCACCACATCACTATCACCATCACCACCACCATCCACCATCACCATTACCACATCACCATCCACCATCACCATCCATCATCACCATCCACCATCCACCATCACCATCCACCATCAACATCCACCATCACCATCCACCATCCACCATCCACCATCCACCATCCACCATCCACCATCACCATCCACCATCACCATCCACCATCCACCATCACCATCCACCATCACCATCCACCATCACCATCCACCATCCACCATCCACCATCACCATCCACCATCCACCATCCACCATCCACCATCACCATCCACCATCCACCATCCACCATCACCATCCACCATCACCATCCACCATCACCATCCACCATCCACCATCCACCATCCACCATCACCATCCACCATCCACCATCACCATCCACCATCCACCATCCACCATCACCATCCACCATCCACCATCACCATCCACCATCCACCATCCACCATCACCATCCACCATCACCATCCACCAACACCATTTGCTATTATTTCTCAAGGGTATCGGGTAAGAGTGGATGCTAGTAAGGGAGGTGAGGTAGATCTAAATACTACGAGTGCTGGGGCCGATCCCATGTCTAGGCGGGAAAGAGGCGTGGCGAAGGAATGCAAAGGTCACCGACAAAGGGGGCGTTGCGTTAGACTGGTGTTGTAGATCAGACGCGACTACCGATGCCAGGTCTAGCGGAGTTTGTGAATTGAGTGACATCTCTCGAGGAGATTAACTGTGAGTCCCCAAACTCACTGCTTCGAGTCATATGACCAAAACTGGTGCTTTTTGGAGTACTTTGACGTTGAACGCTACTTCTTATAAGCGAAAAGGAATAGCTGAGGCTGAAATAGGAAAATTTAGAATTCAGGCGGGAATTGATGGAAGCAGAGCAAGAATAGAAGAGGCAGAAGAGAACGAACAAAGAATGATAGGCCTACATGAGGAAAACGTAAGTGTTCAAATCTTGTTCCCGCACAAGTGGATCACGGACGAGCCTCAACGTGGTAGATAAGTCCCAAAGGTCGACAACAAGAAGGCCCAACTAGGAATATCCATGTAATAATAAAAGGCTTTATTTACAAGCAAGTAAGAGTGAGAATACCTTTACAACAAGAAATGACCAAGACCTACGTCTCATCGTAGGAAGCGGCGTCCAGTATCGAAGCACACCAAATAAGCACCACTGTTGGTCGGGAGCAGGAAATTCCCCCCCGGACATTACCCCCTCAGACATTACCCCCCTGGACATTAACCCCGGACATCACAATATTTCCATAGGGCATATGTACAAGCATGCATGCATGCATTCATACATACATACATACATTCATACATACATACATACATACATACATACATACATACATACATGCATACATACATACATATATACATACATACATACATACATACATATATACATACATACATACATGCACACATACATACATACATACATACATGCACACATACATACATACATACATACATACATATAGGTATACATACATACATATATGTATACATACATACATAAATTCATACCTATATACTTGCAAACATTCATACATACATACATACATACATACATACATATATACATACATACATATATACATACATACATGCACACATACATACATACATACATATAGGTATACATACATACATATATGTATACATACATACATAAATTCATACCTATATACTTGCAAACATTCATACATACATACATACATAAATACATATATACATGCATGTACATACCGATATACTTACACACATACATTATAAATGCTCACATACCTATATGCATACATACACACATACATTCTTACATAGCTATATGCATACAGCGTACATAAGTATATACATAAATACATGCATATGCATACATACACATTTACATATTTTCATACATACTATTTTAATGAATTTCTGATAAATTCCGATTTATTAATATCATAAAGATTACCCAATAATTATGTAATGGAATGGGCGGTGACACTGGTAATGTCCGGGGGTAATGTCCGGAGTAATGTCCGGGGCTAATGTCCTAGATTCACATCGTCGCCTGAGAGTAATCCTCGCGAATCTCCATTTTTGAAAATTCAGCAAATAAACGGCGTAAAAGTTAGGGCATCATTAGACGGAAATTTAAGAAAATCTGTTCAATATAACTTAACGCACAGAAGTTCCAGTATTGCATCAGCATTGCATGAAAGATTATACTCAATAAAGAAATTAAAAAATTGGTATTGAGAAATGTTTAAAAATGCTGTAAAAAAGTATAAATTTAAATACTTAACAACTCTCTTGTTATAAATTGCCTTGTGGAGAAGCATAAATTTAGATTACCATCGTACAAACATTTCAACAGTCACTGGGTTCATGCATCATATTAGCTTCTGTATAAAATAATGTTTAAATTTTGATTAAAAAATGTCAACTGAACAGAAATTTCATTACTGTAGTCCTAGCATTCCACTATTCAGTCATAAATCAGGTCATTGGAATATAATGCAGTCTTAACTACAGTCCTACTAAATGTTTAAGCACCACTGGACGCCTTGAAACCCTACTAAATCTTGATAGAAACGACGATTCGGCTTTAACTGGAACTGCTCATATTGTACATCATCATTGATCTGCTCAGACTGCTCATATCCTGTTTCATCATCAGCATCATTGATCTGCTCTGACTGCTCATCTTTTGTTCAATAGCATTAGGAGGTTGTCCGTCGACAACATAATAAAGTTGTTCAGGCTTTTTATGTTGGGCAATTATTGTGCTCATTCTGGAATTAAAGTGGTTTCTTTGCCTTTCCTTAACAGTGGCTGTTACTGCTGAGGGCCTACAGAAGGAACTTAATTCTAGTACATTACCTACGCAATGCGATACCAATTCTCTTACAAATTTAGGCCTATAGGTTTCTTGATGAGTAAATGAAATAGTTATGTGAGAAACATAAAATATTGAAATCGTTTTAAAACTTTAATGTTGACATTTATTTTTAGTGCACGAAGAAAGATGATAAATAGCTGTTAAAATCAACTCTAATCGCATATTCATAAAAAGTCGAAGATACGCGAAGACAATAATCTCAGGCGACGATATGACTCGAATCAGTCAGCTTGTGGACTTACAGTAAATCACCTCGAGCGGTGTTCCTCAAAATCACAAACCCTGCTAGACCTGGAAACGACAGTCGCATCCGACCAACAACAACAGTCCAACGCTACGCCCCCCTGTCGGTGGCTTTTGTATTCCGACCCCACACCTCTTTCTCGTCTAGACTCGAGAAAGGTCCCAACACTCCTAGCATTTAGATCGACTTCACCTTCCCTCACCAGCATCGCTGCTCTTACCCGATACCCTCGAGTTATTATTAAATCTATTATTATCATAACAATTATTTTTTATTATCATTATTTTAAAGATTTATTATTATTGGCATTATCATTATTATTTTTATTTATTATTATTATTTTTTACTATTGTTATTATTATTATTATTATTACTATTATTACTATTATTTTCACTATTGGTAGAACTATTAGCATTTTATTATCATTATTGCTATTACTATTATTATTTTATTATTATTATTATTATTAGTATATTTTCTATTATTATCACTATTTCTAGAACTATTAGCATTTTATTATCACTATCCTTATTACTATTATTATTTTTAATATTTTTTAATTATTATTTTTAATCGTTTATTATTTTTAATATTATTATTATTGATTATTATTGATTATTATTGTTATTATTATTATTATTACTATTATTACTATTGTTCTCACTATTTGTAGAACTATTAGCATTTTATTATCATTATTGCTATTACTTTTAATATTTTATTATTATTATTATTGTTATTTTTTTGTTATTATTGTTATTATTGTTATTATGCACGCGTGTTTATATTGTTTGGTTAAACTACAGCTGCACAAAAGAGCCTCTGAAGGCAACTGCGTTGAAGCGCTGGATACAAACTGACAATTATTATTATTATTATTAATATTATGCATTTTAATTATTATTATTATTATTATTATTATTATTAGCATATTTTCTATTATTGTCACTATTTGTAGAACTATTAGCATTTTATTATCACTATCCTTATTACTATTATTATTTTTAATATTTTCTAATTATTATTTTTAATTATTTATTATTATTAATATTATTGTTATTATTATTATTATTATTATTATTATTATTATTATTATTATTATTATTATTATTATTATTATGTCACATATGATATTATTCATCATTGGCATTGCCAACGGATCGCTCATCAGGCCATCTGGGTCGCCGCTTGTCAGATGATTGTAATCTTGACATAGTGCCCTGAAAATCCACCCCATTGAAACGTTGGATCAATGCCAACAAGTTCCGGAAGAGGATGCTTGTCTCACGGGTGTCACCGGTAGTTGTCTAAAGTCGGTGTCCAATCTCAGACAAAAAGGCGAGGCCCTCACTATTGAGGTGACCGAAGGATTCTATAGCGATTGGGACAAAAGTGTATTTCTTCTCCAGCTCAGAACATTTTGTGTGTTTCATTGTGGCTGCTATCTGCGCCGCTCCTCCGGCTGTGGCAGCTGTCTCGGGGATTTAAGAAGCGGCCACTGTGTTCACTACGGTCGCGTCCCAAAGTAAGGCCCGCCCCCCACTCAACTGTATCAGGGTCTGCCCGTCCGGTCTCTTTCCATCTAATCTAGAAAGACCTGACCGTTCCTTGACCGCTGGAATATCGGCTCTGTTGAGGCGCGATGGATAAGGTCGTTGATATTACAGTGTCTTGCTTGACGGCCAAAACACAAAGAACAGGACAGGCCACGTGCGTCTCTGGCAGAGACGAAGGCGCCGCATGCGCAGGTGTGCAGCTCGCAGATGGCCATCCCTAATCGTAGGCCGACCGCCACCCTCACGGTATCGTCCTCCAGTCTGAGATCGCGAGAAACGAGCGGGATAGCGTATAGCCAGTCCGAGTTGTGCGGTGACTGCAGGGCCCAAAGTCTCACCTAGTCGTAGGGATCCTGTTGCTTTTCTTCTAGTGCAGAACAGAATCGCGTTTAACAGCGGTCTCTCAAAGTGGACTTGTTTATAGTGTGGCGTCGAAATATTATTATTATTTTTTTTTTAAATTTTATTGTCCGGAGGGTCAGGCCTTATTATTATTATTTGTAGTACTATTAATATTTTTATTGTTACCGTTATTATTATTATTGATGTTATTATTATGATTATTACTGTAATATATTAAAATTAGTATTACTGTTATTGTCATCATATTATCTGTTTGCCATGACCAGGAATGATCAGCCGTAGTCGTTCTTATGGGGAGAGGAATGTGAGCGCGCGTGTAATCGCTAAAACGTAGCGCTTAACTTTGCCTTGGTGCTGAGCTTGCCCAATGATGACACAGCGCACATATTAGATTGCGACGCTTCCCCTGTGGAATTGGTGCAATGCAGCTGTTGCAACGTAAAGGCGAATATGAGCATGTAGTTGCTTACGGCAGTCGGTTACTCCCAACAGCAGATTGAAACTATTGCATCGCAAGAAAAAACTTCCTGGTCATAGTAGAACTACATTTCACTCAGATTTGCCGGCAATACCTGTTAGGAAGGAGGCTTACCCTCCGAACGGATCATTCGCCTTTGTGGTGGCTTCAGAAGACGACGAAGATAATAAAGGACAACAACAACAAGGGCGCTGGTTAGAAAAGCTGGCGGAAATAAAGTTTTACATAGGTCCGGGTGCAAACACGGAAACGCCAACGCTTTAGCCGGGAAGCCCTGACGCCAGTGTCCTAAGAAAGAAACTGATTCCGGAGTTTGTTTCTGCGGAAGGTAGGCCTAACCGAATTTACTCGCCCGGAGTGTGACATTTCTAATAACGACCCTATGTTAACTTGCTGAATCGAATTGATCTCTCTAATTGTCGAAGATGTTGTCGGATTACTGTATAAGTCTGTACGAATAACCTTGGTCATTGAACACGGGGTAGTGATGTTTCTGTTTCTATAGCGCAAGATGCGAATTCTGATCTTAAGATGGTTAAAGAATGGTTGTGGGAGGCTGCTACATTGTAGGTTCCGAGCATGCAGAAAATTCACCTGTACGAGGAAGCCGCGAAGATATCCTGGTATCAGCAACACCCGTTGTACCTGAAAGATGATGTCATAATATGTCGAAGGACGCCGGAATGATTAGTGCAAGTCCTCGTGCCAGAAACTAAGAGTTTTGTAGCGCTCGTAGATTGAGAAACTGCTGATGTCACAGGCGAGCGAAGGGTCAATGGGAAATGTCTGTTGCGTCGGAAGAACTGATCAAACACGGTATAGACATAGCAACTGAAGTGGTCACTATACGTAAGATCACCAAAGCAAGTACAGCCGCAAAAGAGCCACGAGTTAAATTGAGAGGAAAAACTCTGACGCCAGAAGACGAACCGAGTCAGGTTTGTGTTGATCGGCTGATTGGTAAGAGAAATGATTGGCAGCTTCCATCATGCTCTGATGAGGATGCGAAGAGGCGACTCAATTATAACGTCACGACTAATTACACTCAAAAGGATGTGTGCACTAATCGTCAGGGGAAATCTCCCAAACTCCGTCATTAAAGTGCCACATAGTAATGGTGAGGCCCCATCCTCGCCCACACCTGTGTCACCCATCCCTTTGGTTGGTGACTCCAACTAGGTCATTTGGCTCAAAATGACGACCCTACACAAATGGTTCCAGAATATTGGAATTTTTTACTAACCCTTATTATTAAAAGACTTTTTTAATATTATTCGTGTACAATATCCCTATATTTGAGACTTAAACACCACATTAAGTTGAGCGCAGTACGAAGTGGACGAACCAGTTGAACTGAATTGATCCCTTTAATTGTCGAGAATACTGTCTGATTATTAAATAAGTAGGAGCGAATACTCTTGTTCATTGAACACGGTGAATTATGTTTCTGTCTGTTGCCACGTAAGTAGAATTAATTTAGAAATTGAAGCTCAGGTTTGGGTTTTAGAGCAAATTTCTTTATACCAAGCAAAACTTGACATTGAAAGACAAAATGAAATACAATGAAGGACTCCCAGGCCATCGGAACGGTCGCTCATACTTGTGTCGCTGGCGTACCCAGTACCATTCCTAATCCACTCTGAAACGATAGCCGTCCTTGCGCTCTTGAATTCTCATTTCGATCAAAACCTTGCCATACACATTCGCCAAATTGAGCCAGTATATCGTTGGGCAGAGCTGTAAAATCAGCGATAAATTAAGCAGGGAACGGTAATTATCGATCTTTTGAGCGGATGCATGCCATCAAGGACTAGGACCAGATAACAAATGCAATGTTACAGCGGAATGATAGCTCAAATGCAGAAGGAAGCGGTAATACCGGAATTTCCCTCGTTAATGCAATTGTTGCCTCTTAAATTGTCTGACTGGCTGAACCTCTTCAGTGGAATAGGAATCCAGGACAACAAACTATATCCGCTCAAAATGTTAGAAAAAACGTTGCTGCATTTGCTCTTCGAATGGCCAATTGTGCAACCAATGACGCGGCATAATCACAACGTTAAGTCACGTTAATTATTTTTTGGCTGAGTGTGATCAATAGCATCTTCCCAGAATAGCTTCTCATCGTCGTTCGCGGACGTGAGGCCATCGCGACATTCGGAATCTCAACGTTCGCTGTGCATACCGATACGACCAGAACATCTTAACGAATAGAGACAAGCAAGACTGAATTCTGGCGGATGCTAATCTTTTTTTACGGACATCCTGTTCCCATTAGTAATGGATTCATTGATTATAAAGTTGACGAACCACACAGTTATTGAATTACTAGTCTAAAATACACCTACCTAAAGAAGCAAGTAGGCATTCATGACAGAGACAACGACCGCTGAGGGAGAGATTGTTGATTTTCGGATCAATAGCGACACTGGCGAAAGCAGTGATGATTATTATGCGGAAATAAACGAAATTTGTAGCGTTGCGGCTATCCCCACAAACTTTATCTACTCTAATGACTGCCCTTTTCTACTACATGTCATCCTTATCTACTACATGTCACCCTTGTCTACTACATGTCACCCTTGTCTACTTCATGCCACCCTTGTCTACTACATGTCACCCTTATCTGCTACATGTCTGCTTTAAATCAATGTAAATAAGAGTGTAAGAGACGATGAGTGTTCAATTGTTTCGAGAAGAGAGACGAGAATGAAGTTTGAGAGGCTCATTTTGTGTACGCACGGATAATCGCAGCGCTGACTATTAGGTCGTTAACTTAGCGATACTTGTGCTCTAGCAATAATTGCAATTGTAAATGAACATTTTTAAAGCGCTGCTCAAATTAGCGGCGCTCCCGATACAAGTCAGCGACTAGGTAGTAAACAAGAAGGTCTTCAAGCGCTTCCAAGACTGACCAGAGGAGAGAACGAGGAGCTCCGCTTTAAGGGGAAGGGGAAGACTATTCCAACTGGAGGGCCTACATAACCTTAGATCCTTGTCTGGGTCGTAGCAGTGCGCGTATGGGGGACCAGCAATAATCCACGGGCAGATGAACGTTGCGAATGGAGGACACTCTGGTACAGAGAGTCAAAAGGTATGCCGGGGCAGAGCCAACAAGACAGTTTCGCATCAGAGTAAGAACTTTAAAGTGTATGCGTTGAGGTGCAGGAAGCCAATGAAGAGAGTTACGCATGAAAGATGACATGTGTGAAAATTGAGGGATGCCCCCAATTAGTCGGGCGGCAGCACTAAGGATAAACTTAAGCTTAGATATGTTAGACGAGGAAAGATCAATATAGGCAATGTTCCAAAAGTCCACCCTGGAGCAGATCAAGGCGTGCACTAATGTCGTCACCGCATGCAGAGAAAGCGACTGGCAAATAGAGCGAAGTTGACACATATGGTCGGAGCAAGAGCGAGAGACAGCGTTGACATGGTCAGAGAGGGAAAGGGTAGGGTCAAGAAGGAGACCTAAATCCCGAACAGTGGAGGAGAAGGAAAGTTGGAGGAAGGTCTGCCAGGATGCGCCTACGAATCCAAATGAATTGGATTTTTACCAGGATTAAGGCATAAGCGGTTAGAAGATAACCATGAGTCAAGAACAGAGGAGGCCCCCAGCATGCGCACAACCATCAACTGGGCAGAGGAAGAAAGACCGTGCAGGAAAGTGTGTCATCAGCGTACTGGTGAGAAGAGACTCCTAGAGGATTAAGGATGTTCCCCAGCGCAGAGGTGTATAAGATAAACTGAAGTGGGGCCAATACCGATCCCTGGGGAGACAAAGGGTAGCGACAATTAATTAATAATTAATTATTTATTTATAATTAATAAAGTATCAATTAATTAATTATTTCAAATAGTAATAGTGGCATACATTAAATGTTTAGGTCGACCCTACAGAATTGGTCTATTGCTACTCTCGACATTAAAGAAGCAGTTGGTCAGTCATGATAGACATCAAACGCTGCCAACTGAGAAGGCTTGAGGCCGAGAGTTCGTTCGCTTCATAGCCTACAGCTCCCTCAACTCTGAATGTTAATGAGGGGGAAAGTATTGATTTTCTGGTCAATAGCAACACTTGCGGAGGCAGTGAGGATAATTATCAGACGGAATAGAATAAAATATTGTGACCATAATGAAACTGAAATGGGTCGACAACTGGGTTAACAAAGCATGTTCACCCTGCATAACCAGAAAGATCCAGCTAAGACGACCAAGTATTATTTTTACCTAAACAGCTGTCGTATTTGTTCAGAAACTGTCGATGTGAGTTGTTGCTCGGTTAAAAGATGATGGATCAAGAACACGCGACAACACGCGACAGGAAAATTATTCTTAAACTGCATGACGAACATTTGAGTTGCGTGGAGGATGAACGTTGGTTAATGGGAGTGAAGAGGCGACTCAATTAAAACGTCACGAATAATATTATTAAGCTCCAAATGACCGTAAATGGCTACTAGAATTCGCTGATGCTAATTGGCAAGTTGCATTTAAAATGGACCGAATTTCTGATGTAGTCCGAAATTCAGTCGGTCAGTTGTTGAGGGCTTTTAGTCTGTTGGTCGGTCTCAGTATTGCGTTCTCATGCTCGTGACGTTGTCCTCGTTCGATCTTACGGGGATGTTTACACTAATCGTCATTAATTCGGGGAGAATTGTCCAGAGAAAAGTCTCCCAAACTCCGTCATTACAGTTGCCTAGTAATGCTGTAATGGTGGGGCCCCATCCTCGCCCACACCTGTGTCACCCATCCAGCAAAAGCTGGTAACTCCAACTGGGTCATTTCACTAAAGGTGTCGACTCAAGAAAATGATCATAGAATATTGGAATTTGCCACTGACCAAATTTATTAGAAAACATTTTTTATATTAGTTCTTTTACAATAGTTATGTAATTGAGACTAACACACTACACTGTCGATAACGCTCTCTGATTACGGTGTCGAATAAGTAGGTGCGAATAATCTTGTTCATTGAAAACACGAATTATGTTTCTGTCTGTCAAGTGTGAGGTCTGTAACTGTCTCGGTCTGTCACGATGTGCAGAACTGTTTAAGTACAATAGTTCCATAAACGTGAGAACTGTAGATTTAATTCTTGTGTCAATTGCACAACTGTATGTTTCAAGACTTTTCAAATTCGAATACTCTATTTTAAACCATATTTCACGAGGCTCTTGAATTATTAGATTTAGACATAGATTCACGATAAGGCAAAGGAGATGAAAGCAGGAACCTAACTCAGCACCCTGTATTTCTACTTTTGATTTGACAAAGAAGGTAGAATGCCTACAAATTCTAATGAAGACAGAACGGCTTTCGGGAAGAAGTATATGAAGGACAGGGCTTGAGTTGGGAATTTCTTCGCAGCGTTCGATCAAAAGGAAAAAGCACAGCGGATCCGTCAATCTGAAAATCCTGTCATTACTTCTGCGTCGTCTGCCTTTACATCGTCATCAAGCACACTGTAACGGAAACCCAGAAGTATCCTGACACGCTAGAAATTTCACGGACGAAACGAATGTAAGCCAATAAATTCGAGATTTGAAATATGAAGTAGAGAAACATGATCATCTGCCGTCTGGTTTTACTGATCCGGCGGAACTATTCTTATGCGGCCAACAATTGAAGGTGTGGGCACGTCAGAAAGTTACTTGAGCCAGTCTGGTCGAGGTTTGTGAGCAAATTTATTTATACCAAACGAAACTTGACAATGGAAAGCAAATGGACTTCCAGGTCATTGGAAATAGGTCGCCCATATACAGAAACTTATTTCACTGGCGCACCCAGGACCAGCCTTAATTAATTCTGAAACGATAGCTGTTCTTGCGTTCCTGAAACCTCTTCTCGCTCAAAGCCTTGCTCTACACAATCGCAAAATGGAGCATCGTTGGACAGTGCTGTGAACTGAGCTGCTTGACTGTAAACTCAGTGTAAAGTTAATCAGGGAACGGTAATCGATCTCTAGGGTGAATGCATGCCATCAAGAACTGGGGCCAGATAGCAAATGCATTGTTACAAAGCACTGATCGTTTAAGCGGTAATGGCTAGAATTTCCCCCGTTAATGCAAGATATGACTCTAAAATAATTGTCTGCTTTACTACACCTCCTTAGTGGAATGCAAATCAATGACAAATAAATATATCCACTGGTGTCTCAATTGCATTACAACGCTAAAAGAGGCCTTCATCTCATCCGTCAAACGATGCAGGCATTTTCGACAGAGACAATATAACGTACGCTGGCAACTGAGAAGGCTTGAGGCTAGAGTTCATTTCAAAGCTTACGGCTCCTTAAAATCTTAATGTTAATGAGGAGGAAGTATCAATTTGTTGGTTCTGCAGCAACACTGGCCGATGCAGTGACGATAATCAATAGGTGAAATAAAGTGAAAATTGTGACCATACAGGAACTTTACCAAATCGACTGCTTGGCGAACTTGGCATGTCTACTTAGAAAATCTGAAACAGCCGATGTGAGTGGTTGATCGGCTAGTAGATCGTGGATCAAGAACAGCCGACAAGAAAAGTATTCGTGAACTGTGTAACGAATATAGGCGTTGCGGCGGACGATAAACATTGGTTAGTGGAAGTAATAATGATAACTGTGTATATAGTTCGAGAGCTACCAAAATATTTCTTCATGGCCAAAATTGTTTGAAGTAACAGGAAGTTCAATGTGCAAAATTAGGTTTTCGTTATGAGCTTTGTGTGATGATTGCAGCTAGCATAGTGGGTTGCTGCTTGCATTGTTTGTTAATAGTGCACAATGTAGACTGTAGAGTCAAAATGTCACGCATTGTGACTTTGAATAAGATTGATGGTCAAATATCATGTTAGTGGATACGAGCGCATCCATTTCTTAGGAATTTAACAATTACATTATGGAACATTTTCAGAAATTAAAAAAAATTATTAGGATTTATCGAGGTTCTTATTGATAAGTTCTAACAGTTGGTTTCGTTATAATTTTATTTCTGGGTGGAAGAGAATGTCAAGTTGTCTAACCACAAACTAAAGCTGTTTTTTTATTATATTTCTCCTAGTTAGTGAACCCTTATAGGCGATATTTTGTACAAGGCCCATAGGTTTTTAGTGGCTGATAGTCTGCTCGCCCTCGTCTGTTGTGTTACTCGGTTGCGAGATAACAGGAATAATTTTACGAGGATGTGTACACTAATCGTCATTGCAGTTGTCTAGTAATGGAGGGGCCCCATCCTCGCCCACACCTGTGTCACCCATCCGTTTTAGTTGGTGACTCCAACTAGGTTATTCCACTGAAAATGTCTATTTGACATAAATGTTTCCAGAATTTTGGAATTTGTCACTAACCATAATTATAAGAAGACACATTTATATCAATTATGCACAATATTCCTTACACTTGGTACTTCGACACTACACGGAAAACATAAGTAGAGCGTCGTGCGAAATGGACGAACCTACATTTACCTATTGAACCGAAAAAAATTATTCGTCGAGAATGCTGTAGGATTACAGTATTGAGATGCGACTAATCTTGTTCATTGAACACTGTGAATTCTGCTTCTGTGAAGTTCTGTCAGTCAAGTATGAGATCTGTAGCTGTTTCGTTTTGTCATGATGTGTAGAACTGTTTAATGTGCAACGTTTAGTAAATGTTAGAACTGTCGATTTATATTTTGTATCAATTGCACAAGTGTGTGTTTCAGGATTTGCAAAAAACGAACGCTCTCTTTTAGACCATGTGTCAAGAGTGCCTTGGATTATAGGATTATACTGTAGATCCACGAAAGGTAAATGAGGTAAATGAGGTAGGCCTTCCTAATAGCAAACTAGATAAACTATCAACTAATTTGTAAAAGGACAGACTGGCTTTCGGCATAAAGTATTGAAGTACAAAGCTCTACCAAGGAATCCCCAAGGCTCTGGGGATTTCTTCGCAGTGCTTGATCGAAACGGTGCACGTGAAATCCTGTCATTAGCCTACGTCTGCGCCCTCTAGTTTTACACCGACTGTCAAAAGCAATGCCAGAGAAACCCAGAAGTGTCCAGAAACTTTAGAAATTCCATGGTCGCGATCATTTGGAGACAATTATTTGGAGATTTTAACAGTCAATAGTTTGCAGCAGAGAAACTTAATCATCTGCCATCTGCGTTGACAGATCCGGCAAACAATTCTGATGCGGCCAAAATATATAAGCTGACAGAAGAAATAAGTCAGAAATTTTTATGGAGGTTTGGGAGTTAATTTATTTATACCAAACTAAACTTGACAATGGAAATCAAAAGAACTCCCATGCCATTGTAAATCGGTGACTCATATAAAAACATTGTTTAGCTGGCGTATTGAGGACCATTCTGAATCCATTCTGAAACGATAGCCGTCCTTGCGTTCCTGAATTATGTTTTCGACCACATTCGCCAAATGAAGCCAGTAGGTCTATCGTTAGGCAGTGCTGTTAAGTGAGCTGTTTGACTGTAAAATCAGCGCTAAATTAATCAGAGAACGGTAGTCTAATTGTCGATCTTTTGGGCGGATGCATGCCGTCAACGACAAGGACCAGCTGACAAATGCAATGTTACAGCTAAATAATCTTTTAATTGGAGAAGAAAGCGGTAATGGTTAGAATTTCCCCCGTAATTCTAGAAACGTATCTACAATAAATGTCTACCTGACTACACCTTCCCAGTTGCATGCTAATCAAGGACAAAAGAAATAATTTTAAAAAAACCACCTCTTAGTCTAATTGTCTCTTATGCAACCAATGGAACGGCACAAAGAGGCGTCACTGATTAAAACCGCAATATTAGGTCACGTTGTTTTAATCGCTGGATGTCATAATGAGCCGTCTTTCCATCAAATTTGGTTAACGGACGTCCAGGTAGGCTTACTGTTCTGAATGGTAAGAATGCAATCGCTTTTAAAGTTGATGAATCACTGGTCACTCAATCCGATTACAAAGCTAGTAATAGTCCATTTAAAGAAGCAGTTTGGCATTCGCGATAGAGACTTCGCTGCTGACTGAGGAGGCATGAGGCCGAAAGTTCGTTTTAAAACATATAGGTCCTTCCAATCTGAATGTCAATTAGGTGAAAAGTATTGAATGTCGGGTCAATATCGACACTGGCGGACACAATGATGATTATTAGGTGAAATAAAATGAAAATTATGACTATAATGAAAAAAATAAAGCCAGCCAATTGGAAGGTTAGGAGCCAAAAAATCGGGCGCTAGATTAAACCAAGTCGACATGCAGCTGGGCTAACGAGGCATGTCCACCCGTTCATAACTAGAAAGAGAGAGACGACCAGCTAAGATGACCATGTGATTGTTATCGACAAAGCTGTCGGCCTTGTTCAGAAACCGACACGATCACGGATTAATTAAGAACACTCCATTACAGAAGTACTTGTATTCTTGAACTGCTTAACTAAATTATGCGTTGCTCTGTTTGGTAACATATTTGATCGTTACGTACAGTTATCTGACGTTGGAAATTCTTATGAAAATAGAGGGAATACTTGTGAGGTGCCAGTTCATCACTGGGTTTGATGGGAAGCTGACTTTGTTTCTAAATTGGAGAGATCCAAAATCACTGGAGGAAACAAAGGCACGCGGTCTGTCGACAGGTTTTCGATTCCCGATTGCTCAGTAAAACCACTGGAAAGATTACGAGTTTGAATAAGATGATCATGCGATTGAGCAACATAAAATGAACTGTGAAAGAGGAACCTACATTTACCTGTTGAGCCGAATTGGTCCCTTTTATTGTCGAGAATGCTGTCCGATTTTTGCATAAGCAGGTGCGAATAATCTTATTCATCAATCACTGTGAACTATGCTTCTGTTTGTCAAATAGGAATGAGGTCTGTAAGAGTTGCGGCATGTCACGAAGTGCAGAACCGTCTAATGAGAAAAGTGTAGTTAATGTGAGAACTGTGATCATTGCGTGCCATCAAGGGCTAGGACCATATAATTGCAATGTTACACGTGGAATGTTCGTTTAAATGAAGAAGGAATCGGCAATAACTAGAATTTCCCTCGTAAACTTAATGCAAGGGACGCACCTAACGTAATTGTCTGACTGACTAAACTTTCCCAATGGAATGCTCGTTAAGGACAAAAGAAATAAGCCTGCCTCTAAATGTAATGGCCAGTTATTTGATCAGTTTAATTTCACAAGGAAACGCCGCCTATGGAAACCACAATGTTAAGTCGTAGATTCTCAATATGACTTTATCCAAGCGTGCAACAAGAAAGTGTTCTAGAAATTCAGGCAGATAGAGAAGCTCAAAATACTTCTCAATTTATCATACTTGTATATATATATTACAAATAATTTATATGTATTTATGATATCATGCGGTTGTACCAGTAGGCCTACTTTTATTATTTCAATTTTTCCCCATAGGCTTTATCTCAATGACACATGTTGTTCATAAGCCTGTGATTGTTCTGCCCTCGTCTCTGGCCATTAAAAGGGACGGTAGGGCCTACTCGAAGTCAGAAATTCAGTCGGTCAGCTGTTGAGGGCTCTCAGTCTGTTGGTCGATCGGTCAGTCACTATAGAATGGTCGCTTTGGTGTTCCTGCCAAGTTCAGACATAGAGGAATTAAAACGCCACTTGGCCGAATTCACTAATTTCGGTCGATGCTGTTTCACAACCGTTACACATGAATTTAATTGCCCTTTGTATAGAGCCCAATGTGGCATTAAATACTTAAGAGGCTAGAAACCAAATGTTGATGTTTAAAAAATGCTTGGAAATGTGGTACAGAGTATAGTCAAGCTTCTGCTACACACCTAGTTTCAAGTAGTCATTTACAACAGTTTTTGTGTGTTCAGAACTTTATTTTGATGGTTTTATTGCATGATGACATTTTGTGCCTCATTTTTGCACAGCGGGACTCTTATCCCATTGGGTCCCCATTTTGTATCCCCTCAGTCTTCCAATATAGTATTAATATGAAATATGATTATGTGCTGTTGTATGTGGGAGCTTTGTGGGAGCAATATAAAAATCTACGTTAAACAAATTAACACCTACCTACTGATCAATTAGAAATTTCTTATATCATTGGTGCATTACTTAATAATATATTTGTTCTGATTGTGTGAGATGAACTCTGTTTATTGCTTTATGGGAGAAATAAAGAGCTATGTTAAACAAGTTAAAAATCTACTTATTGATTTATTAGAAATTTCAGATATCATTGAGGCATTACATAATAATACATATGATCTGATTGTGTGAGATGAACTCTGCTTATTGCTATGATGTATACGACTTGGTTAGATGTTATTGGTGTAATTGCGGTGAATTACTTCATTGGTTGCATAATTGATTGAAATTGGGCGATCTCTATTAGCGGAACGGTCCGAGCCGTTCCTTTGGGGTTACCCATTGTTTATTCCATGCTTAGTTACTTTACTGTTATTATTTCGTTCGTGAACAATAAAGCATTGATTGATTGATTGATTGATTGTGGCGCTTCGGAGTATTGCGTCCTCATGCTCATTACGTTGTCCTCGTTCGATTTTACGAGGAACGGTACGCTAATCGTCATTAACCTGGGAGGAATTGTCCAGGGACACGTCTCCCAAACTCCGTCTTTACAGTTGCCTAGTAATGGAGGAGCCCCATCCTCGCCCACACATGTGTCACCCATCCGTTTTAGTTGGTAACTCCAACTGGGTGGTGGAGCCCCATCTTCGCCCACACATGTGTCACCCATCCGTTTTAGTTGGTAACTCCAACTGGGTGGTGGAGCCCCATCTTCGCCCACACATGTGTCACCTATCCGTTTTAGTTGGTAACTCCAACTGGGTGGTGGAGCCCCATCTTCGCCCACACATGTGTCACCTATCCGTTTTAGTTGGTAACTCCAACTGGGTGGTGGAGCCCCATCTTCGCCCACACATGTGTCACCTATCCGTTTTAGTTGGTAACTCCAACTGGGTGGTGGAGCCCCATCTTCGCCCACACATGTGTCACCTATCCGTTTTAGTTGGTAACTCCAACTGGGTGGTGGAGCCCCATCTTCGCCCACACATGTGTCACCTATCCGTTTTAGTTGGTAACTCCAACTGGGTGGTGGAGCCCCATCTTCGCCCACACATGTGTCACTCATCCGTTTTAGTTGATGACTCCAACTGGGTGGTGGAACCCCATCCTCGCCCACACCTGTGTCACTCCAACTGGGTCATTTCACTAAAGATGTCGAATCAACAAAAATATTTCCAGAATATTGGAACTTGCCACTAACCACAATTATTAAAAGACATTTTTAAAATTAATTTTATACATTATCCCTATAATTGAGATTTAGACACTACACGGAAAACCTAGGTAGAGCGCAGTACGAACTGGACGACCCTAAGTTTATCTGCTGAGCCGAATTGGTCACTTTAATTGCCGAGAATGCTGTCTGATTACGGTGAATTATATGTCTGTTTATCAAGTACGAGGTATGTAAATGTCTCGGTCGATGCCGGTTCATAGCCGTCTCAGAGGAATTTAATTGCTCTTTGTGTGGAGCCCAATACGGCGCTTTGGAGTATTGCGTTCCCATGCCCATGACGTTGCCCTCGTTCGATTTTACAAAGATGTATAAACTATTCGTAAGTCACTAAAGTTGTCTAGTAATGGTGGGGCCCTATCCTCGCCCACACTTGCGTCACCCAACCATCTTGGATGGTGATTCCAACTGAAACATTTCACTGTAAATGTCGATTCACAAATATGGTCCCAGAATATTGGAATTTGTCACTAACCGTACTTACATAGATTAGAAATTGTTTATATATTAATTTTTTATGATAACCCGATAATTGAAGACATAAGTAGAGCGCAGTGCGAACTGGGCGAACCTATGTGCAGTGCGAACTGGGCGAACCTGTTTGCCTGTTGAGCCGAATTGGTCCCTTTAATTGTCGAGAATGATCGTTTAAATGCAGAAGGAAGCGGTTATAGCTAGAATTTCCCCCATTAAAGCAAGAGATGCCTCTATAATAATTGTCTGCCTCACTAAACCTTCTCAGTGAAGCGCTAATTAGCATAAGAAATAAATCTGCCTCTTAATCTAATGACCTCCTATTTGAACTGGCACAATGTAACGACACCAATGGAAATTACAATGTTAGGTCAAGTTATTTTAATCGCTGAGTGTGAATTTGCGTAGGCCTATCTTTCCATCATCCTTCGCAGTCGTGATGTCACTGCGTCATACGGGATCTCAATTCCCTACAAACTGATACAACCAAAAGATCTAAACAACGCGAGAAAAATTTTGTTATCTGCGGATGGATTGTAGGCGGAAATTGAAGTTTAAATGATGCGCCCGTGTCAGTTTGGAGACGGTGTCAGAAGCAAGACCAGGGCCGTACCGAGGGCGGTGTCAGCGGTGCCGTGACACAGGGCGCAAATATAGATGAGGCGCAAATTTCAGGATGGAATAACTTTAATTATTCCATAAATTCATTCTTGCCTGAAAAATGTGGGAGCGCCAGATTAGGCCCTAGTGCTAGGCACAGGGCGCAATTAGCTTGGTGCGGTCCTGAGCAAGAGTATCGGGTTAGTAGCGACATTGGCAGAGGCAGTGACGATGATTATCAGGTGGAATTAAATGAACATTATGACTCGGTTAAACTTAGAGCCTGACCTTCTGGCCCTGGAGTTTCAGGGCCAGAAGGTCAGGCTCTAAATTTCACAGAGTTCATTCCTGGTTCTAATTAGGCGTGTCCGCCCTCATTACTAGAAAGGGATTGGCAACCAGTTAAGATGATCAAAATAATGATTGTTGCCTACAAAGGTCAGAAACTGGCGATGTGAGTGGTTGATCGGTTAAATGATCCTGGATCATGAACACCAAGTAGCAGAAGTATTCCTGAATTGATTAACGAATTTAAACTTTTACGCATTATGAATTTGAATATGGTTGATTATTGCACGATAGAGACACTACCTTTTTTTCAGTATGTAGCAATTGCATGCGACATATCCAGGAATTTCAGGAATTCTTAGGAACGAGCAAGGGTTCCTACTGGCACAAAAATGTACAAAAATGTAACTATTGGCTTCGCAATATTTCTCTCCCTGGGCGAAAGAGAATTTGAAGTAGTCTAACCACACCATAACGCTGCTTTTAGATTATATGTTTGTCTAGTCAATTAGAAACTAGCGGCGATATTTTGTAATAGGCCTATAGGTTTTTCAATGTTGGCAAGTTCTACTTGACCTCTTTTGTTGTATTGATAAGTTGCGAAAGCCATAGTTGGTAACTTCCATCATGCGCTGATGACAAGGCTTTAGTGGTGACACAATTAAAACATCACGAATAAGTAAGCTCTTATGGGCCTTAAACTCACAACAGAATTCGCTGATGCTAGTTCTCTTGATAAAGAACCGCACTTTCACCAGGATCTCAGTCGGTCAGTTGTTCAAGGTTCTCAGTCTGTTGGTCGGTCGGTCGGTCGGGCAGTCAATGACAATAAGCAGTACGGTCGCCTGTAATAATATGTGCTTGCCAAGGTAATGCCTAGAGGATTTGAAACGTTATTTGGTCGAAACAAATCGCAGGTTCTGCAGTTGAAAATCACGTTCGGTTAATACAAAGTCGATGGCCATTCTTGGGATTTTGCGAAAGAGGAATCGAGGTTTAAGCCAAGAGCTATTCGTCAGAGAGCGTAAATTTAGTGGGAGAACAAATTGTAGGCTAAATGACCTATGTAAGAGTCCTTTTAAAAAAAAATCACAAACTTTGATTTGGGTGTGACATTGCAAGGATTTGTTTATCTGACATTTTATACGCCCAAGAAGCTTCGTAAATTAATACACTAACGTACGTGACAAAATTTTATTAGCACAAAACTATGACCGAACAGCTCGTTTGAATTTTCTAACTTGTTTTATTTTAATATAGATTTTGCTAATTAACCATTTTTTAGATTAATTGATTTTAAACCGCAGAGAAGCAAATAGATCGAAATTGATGACAACTGCGGTGTACACGTCTGTGTTAGTAAGTATGCTGTACATTAATCGAACCGATAAGGCTACTCGCTGATTCGCTGCGATATTCAAATTCGAGCCTTTACTAACATTCGATTCGATTTTAGATTCAATTGACTATTTGTCACAGGTTCCTAATGCTGGTAAAACATTGTAAAACTTAACATTCTCACGGAGACGTATTCTTAACTGTCTGTCACAAATTATGCTTTCACTCTTACGCTGAAGGCCTGCTGCGGATAAAACTTTTTATACTTATTTACTTATTCCGAAATTTTATATCGTCCTTCTTCCAACATCTTTTGCCCAGAAGTGCACACGCCTCGAAGGCGCAATTGCAGTTGTACTGCAAAGTAATTGTGCGCGAAGGACTTATATGGTATACTATCGTCATTGCCCGGCTTTTATTTTGTGAGGGCAAGTATCCTTTTGTACTTCTTAGTGGGTCTTGCGACTCTTCTGGGCTCAACATTTGCTACCAGCTGATTATGATGTTAATTATGATGTGGACGTAATACTATTGCATAATATTGGGGAAAATAAAACGATTTTATTTAAATTTTCGCTGTTAAATATGGAGACATTTTACACGTTAATCAGGACAATGTCAACGCAATCAGTATAAATATATTTTGCTCTGCTGCCGCTCCGATGCCAGAGGGTAAGCGTCTTACCCCATGGGGTGTCGCAGACCACTCTGTCCTATTGTTAATTGTCTGTCCCTGTATGTACGCTTTCACTTTTATGCTGCGGATAAAACGTTTTATGTGGGATAATAGGCCGATTATCATTACCCGGCTCTAATCCTATGAGAGTAAGTATCCTGTTGCTCTAAATTTTCGCTGTTAAAAAAACCATGTGTATGTATTTCTTTACATAAATCTGGTCAGCAGTACCCCATTCAGATTTGACAGATTTTGCATTGCTGCCGTTCATAGAGGATTAATTTTTGATTTAATTATTTTCAACCCTGTTGATAGTAAAATGTCTTAGACCTATCTTTATCCATTTCCATTGCAACTAAGGAGATAAAACTTCATTTCTGGGTAATACCCATTTTGAATTAAGTCGTCTTACATCTCTTCGATTTTGTCTGTATGTTAACACCTTCAGGGTGAAATTTATACTGCTCCTTCACCCAAACTTCTTTGAATATCGGAAACTTGTAGAAGTAGATTCTTAGGCTGATGATGCTGTTGGTAATCGACAATGACATATATGCATCGCTATCGGGATGGGTACATTTTCCCTCTTTTGCTTGATTCTTTTTATTCGTTAAATACTCTACCCTCAAGTATTTACATAATAAATAAATGATTCAACTTTCCTGGGTAATCCGATGACAGGCTTTCAACAAAACCTTTTGTCTTCATTAACCGCTTGTGTAGGTCTACGAAGAACTCAGCGTTTAAGCGGACATTCCATTCGTGCGGTCGTCACCTCCTCAATCAGCGACACGTCAGAAAGGGGTGTCGAGCTACAGTAACGTAAGAAAGCATGGTTGCTATTATAACTGTAAATTTGTGATCACATAATTATATAGCTCCTCTAAAAAAGACAAATTAGAATTGAATAGACGAAAAGCTTCGTGGGTATAATGTCGTGACCTATGTGTGCTAGCAAACCTATTCGAAACAGTTGGATCGACCGCAGCGAAACATCTGTGCTGAACATGGAGGTTCCGGTAGAGATAGGAACCAGATATTCAGCAGAGCGAAGAAATCTACGACGAGGGATCGATGAGACCGAGACATACAACGCTCTATGATAACCCAACTAAGGCAAGGAACTCAGGCAAGGAAAGGCTAGATATTGCATGATAGCACAAGGCAAGGCAGGGAATAACGAGGCAATTTAAAATAATATCAGGGAATTTAAATGGGATCGTAATTGACAGTCAACCGAGAGGTCTAAAATCTTAGCCTTGACAGAAATCTGTTTAGAGATTTCCAATACATCTGCAACCGTTGTCGTAGCCATAATGATTAGAGTGATCTACGTTAATGTCGATGGAATGATCATATGCCGAGGCTAAGAAAATAAAGACGCCGACACTTCATTACCATAGCTGCTTCATGACTAATTTAAGGGATTGCTACACTACTTGTTTGTAATCATTGGTCAGTACATTTGAATTTGCCAGAGTAATATAAATTATTGTCTGAAATTATCAATGTATAAAACGAGTCGAAATTGTACATGAAGCCCCTATATTAGCCATTGTGCATCTGCACTCTGCAAGAGAAGTATGAAATGAGTAGCGCCCGCTGACCTTGGCAAAGTAATTAGAAGGCCTAATTGAACTTTCAGTTACAATAGATTACAAAGATTACATTGTTAACAGTACATTACATTGATCTGAGCAGACGACAAATCAAACAATGGGCGGTCTTAGAGTCGAAGCGAATGGATTTTTCGAGTTTATAACATTGTCTAAATTTGAGTTTCGTAGATTGAGGGGGAAAGTATCAATTGCGTAAGATAAGAATCGTTACACAAAATCACGTATGGAAAGGTGAGGTGAGATGACACGTGATGGTACAAAATCAGAAGAGACAAAATGAGGTAATTGAAAATAAGATTAGGTAAGTGAACCATGGTGAGCTATGGTGAAATAATCTAAGGTAATTATAAGGTACAGCTATAGATAAGGTGATGTATTGTAAAGCGCTGTAAGGTATATCATGGTGACCTGTTTGACGTTTCTCGCCTCTCCTGATACACGAGATGACAGATCTTCAGCAACAATTAAGCGATCGATTCAGTTTATTAACTATCAGCGGACAACCGTTGCTTATTCGGCGGGCGGTCGGAAGCCGCTTCCTCAGTCAGCTGCCAGACTCAGGTGGCGGATGAAACTGCAAAGTAATGTAGGACAGGCATTGTTATACTCGTAATCAATGATTTATTTAGCGCCTCCTCAAGAGAGATTCTTCATCAGAGATAACTTTAAGACGGAAAATTATAATCAAATGAAATGAATATGAATCGTTTAACGAAATAGAGGTAGAGGTAGACCAGGCTGTTAATGTCATAAGATGCAATAGGTAGGCCTAACCTATTGGAAAAATAGGTAGGCCTAACCTATTGGAAAAATAGGTAGGCCTAACCTATTGGAAAAATAGGTAGGCCTAACCTATTGGAAAAATAGGTAGGCCTAACCTATTGGAAAAATATGTAGGCCTAACCTATTGGAAAAATAGGTAGGCCTAACCTATTGGAAAAATAGATAGGCCTAACCTATTGGAAAAATAGGTAGGCCTAACCTATTGGAAAAAGTTGGATCGACCATTTCGATGCTACGCTGTGGACGCTCTGCTCGGAGGCACAAACAGATCGCACGTTGAGAACTCTGCGGCCAGTGATGGATGTGACCGAAACACTCAATTCACTCAGAAATTATCCAGTTTCAGGTAAGACAAAGTAATGTAATTCACGGTAGTTTGAGGTCATATAGGGGCAAGTAGGACATTTTAATATTAAATAGTATAAACAATGTCTGAAGTGAATTGAGTTAGGGTAAGGTGACACAAGGTTGAAGGAAGGTGTGGTCTTATTTTTGAGTAAAAGTCAGTTACACAATGCAAGATAAGCATAGGGTAACGTAAGGTAGGCCTGTATGATGAATTATTATATGCTTTCTCACCATTCGTCTGTTACCCATCGCCAGTTCGTTGTGGCAGATAGCAACAATCACATCACAAGCGACGACGGTTCGTTAGGGCGATGAATTCTCGTTTGGTCGATAGCAGCTGCAAATCTGCTTCAACAAATCACAGTTTATTTTCAACGAAGAAGAGTCGTACGAAGAAGAGTCATTTTCCAAGGAGATATTTTTCTTTCTAAGCTACTTTCAACGTGTGTTTGAGAGATCTTACCAGCGTCGAACTGGTCGAGTTCGATTTTGAATCATGCAGTTTTATGGTTATTCCTAAAATGTTAATCTTCTTTTGCCCATTTCTTTTGTGAGCGGAATAGGACCGCAGTTACGTGATGAATTCAGTTTATGCTTACCCGCTAACTATAAACAGCTTCTTTAGCCAATCCGGTCGCAGTTAAATAGGATATGGATTCTTGATTTATGAGAAACCACAAAATTAATAGACACGATAAATGTATTCGAATCGTGTGTTAAGTGGCGATGATGGTAACTTTCGATAGCCATGCTTTCATTTAGCATGTTTTCTTTCTAGTCGCAGAATTTCATATGATTATGAGTTGTTTCTAGTCTATGGTAATTAGCCAAAGACAAGGTATGCCTAATATGCGCAGTTGCATTTCCGCTTACTTGAATTGATCAGCATCTTTTTTCTACTGAAAGGCCAGCGTCTTTGCTAAAAATTCAATTCATTCTCAGTTGAGTTCGATTTGAGTTTTGGCTACGTCGTGTTTGTTCCCTTTAGTAGCGTCTTTCTCAGGTCTGTGCGTATTGAATCGAGCACCCAATAGTGACGTCTGTCTCAATTGAAGCGTGCGCAGTCCAGTGACATCTGCCGTATATCCCTGCTTGTGAATGGCTTCTGTTCCCAAATGTGAAGCAACACCACTAGCCGCAGGTGGGTAAGTCTTATTACCTGCGTTGGTGAACCGCGGTCGATCCGCCTGCTTGGTTTCGTGTCTTTGTCTTCCCTATTCGGAACGTTGAAGATCTCATTCATCTCTACCCACGAGACTGTGGTAGTCGGTGCCTTCATCATCGTGTCTCTCTGTCGAGATATATCCTGTTTAATTGCAGTCTGATTCTCTGTGTCTGCTTAGTTCTGCTATGTTGCAGACTGATTCTCTGTGTCTGCTTAGTTCTGCTATGTTGCAGACTGATTCCCTGTGTCTGCATAGTTCTGCTAAGTTGCAGACTGATTCCCTGTGTCTGCTTAGTTCTGCTATGTTGCAGACTGATTCCCGGTGTCTGCTAAGTTCTGCTATGTTGCAGACTGATTCCCTGTGTCTGCATAGTTCTGCTATGTTGCAGACTGATTCCCTGTGTCTGCTTAGTTCTGCTAAGTTGCAGACTGATTCCCTGTGTCTGATTAGTTCTGCTATGTTGCAGACTGATTCTCTGTGTCTGCATAGTTCTGCTATGTTGCAGACTGATTCCCTGTGTCTGCTTAGTTCTGCTATGTTGCAGACTGATTCCCTGTGTCTGCTTAGTTCTGCTATGTTGCAGACTGATTCCCTGTGTCTGTTTAGTTCTGCTAAGTTGCAGACTGATTCCCTGTGTCTGCTTAGTTCTGCTAAGTTGCAGACTGATTCCCTGTGTCTGCTTAGTTCTGCTAAGTTGCAGACTGATTCTCTGTGTCTGCTTAGTTCTGCTATGTTGCAGACTGATTCCCTGTGTCTGCATAGTTCTGCTATGTTGCAGACTGATTCCCTGTGTCTGCTTAGTTCTGCTATGTTGCAGACTGATTCCCTGTGTCTGCATAGTTCTGCTAAGTTGCAGACTGATTCCCTGTGTCTGCATAGTTCTGCTATGTTGCAGACTGATTCCCTGTGTCTGCTTAGTTCTGCTATGTTTCAGACTGATTCCCTGTGTCTGCTTAGTTCTGCTAAGTTGCAGACTGATTCCCTGTGTCTGCTTAGTTCTGCTAAGTTGCAGACTGATTCTCTGTGTCTGTTTAGTTCTGCTAAGTTGCAGACTGATTCCCTGTGTCTGCTTAGTTCTGCTTTGTTGCAGACTGATTCCCTGTGTCTGCTTAGTTCTGCCATGTTGCAGACTGATTCTCTGTGTCTGCTTAGTTCTGCTATGTTGCAGACTGATTCCCTGTGTCTGCTTAGTTCTGCTATGTTGCATACTGATTCCCTGTGTCTGCTTAGTTCTGCTAGGTTGCAGACTGATTCCCTGTGTCTGCTTAGTTCTGCTATGTTGCAGACTGATTCCCTGTGTCTGCATAGTTCTGCTAAGTTGCAGACTGATTCCTTGTGTCTGCATAGTTCTGCTATGTTGCAGACTGATTCCCTGTGTCTGCTTAGTTCTGCTATGTTGCAGACTGATTCCCTGTGTCTGCATAGTTCTGCTAAGTTGCAGACTGATTCCCTGTGTCTGCTTAGTTCTGCTATGTTGCAGACTGATTCCCTGTGTCTGCATAGTTCTGCTATGTTGCAGACTGATTCCCTGTGTCTGCTTAGTTCTGCTAAGTTGCAGACTGATTCCCTGTGTCTGCTTAGTTCTGCTAAGTTGCAGACTGATTCTCTGTGTCTGCTTAGTTCTGGTAAGTTGCAGACTGATTCCCTGTGTCTGCTTAGTTCTGCTATGTTGCAGACTGATTCCCTGTGTCTGCTTAGTTCTGCTATGTTGCAGACTGATTCCCTGTGTCTGCATAGTTCTGCTATGTTGCAGACTGATTCCCTGTGTCTGCTTAGTTCTGCTAAGTTGCAGACTGATTCCCTGTGTCTGCTTAGTTCTGCTAAGTTGCAGACTGATTCTCTGTGTCTGCTTAGTTCTGGTAAGTTGCAGACTGATTCCCTGTGTCTGCTTAGTTCTGCTATGTTGCAGACTGATTCCCTGTGTCTGCTTAGTTCTGCTATGTTGCAGACTGATTCCCTGTGTCTGCATAGTTCTGCTATGTTGCAGACTGATTCCCTGTGTCTGCTTAGTTCTGCTATGTTGCAGACTGATTCCCTGTGTCTGCATAGTTCTGCTAAGTTGCAGACTGATTCCCTGTGTCTGCATAGTTCTGCTATGTTGCAGACTGATTCCCTGTGTCTGCTTAGTTCTGCTATGTTTCAGACTGATTCCCTGTGTCTGCTTAGTTCTGCTAAGTTGCAGACTGATTCCCTGTGTCTGCTTAGTTCTGCTATGTTGCAGACTGATTCCCTGTGTCTGCTTAGTTCTGCTAAGTTGCAGACTGATTCCCTGTGTCTGCTTAGTTCTGCTATGTTGCAGACTGATTCCCTGTGTCTGCTTAGTTCTGCTATGTTGCAGACTGATTCCCTGTGTCTGCTTAGTTCTGCTATGTTGCAGACTGATTCCCGTTTCTGATGAATGATTGGGTGAATGATTTAATCGGCCTTGGGTTCGATTCACCAGTCAATCTGTATGCTTACTTAGCGGTTACACTTTTTCCCAAATGGGAAGCAACACTTCCAGCAGGAGGTCCTGGACTTGGGTCTTGGTTTCTGCGTTGAAGAACCGGGTCTTGGTTCCTGCGGTGAAGAGCGGCTGCGAATCGTCATGCCTGGCTTCGTATCCTTGTCCTCTCTTTCTGGAATGTGGAATATCTCATCCACATCTGCCCAAGAAAGTGTGTTCGAGGGCATCTTCAACGTCTGGTCATCCTCTTCGAGATCCATTCCGAATTTGCATTTGTTTATTAGTGCAGTCAGTCGTTCATCATCTGCGATGGCACGGTTGTAGGACGCCGCCGATCTCTTCGGTGGTCTCGGTCTATTCTGCATGCGCTCCTCCTCGTCCATCGGCTCTGCTAGGACGTCATCGATGGAGTCCTTCGCCAGTTTCACAGACGAAACCACTGCAGTCGTATCCTTAGCATCATCTGACTCGGCATCAGGAGACGAGGCCACTGCGACGCTTTTCTGTTCCGTGTCTCCGTCAACGGGATCGATCGGATCGGGAACCCCAACCATCTGCTCCACATCTGGGACATCGACTTCATAGGAAGGAAGGTCCAAGTCACTGTCAGACAGACGCTTCCCCTTCGGATGGTGGACCAGGTCCGTGCTTCCGAGTGTGATCCTCAGGGAGGTGCGGAGGATAGACGAGGGGAGCGACGCAGCTGTGCTAGGCTCATGGAGCGAGTCAGAGGGCTCTGGCACAGCGGGTAAGGCAGCGGGGGTCGACACGAGGGGCAATGTCTCGTTCTTATCTTCCGTCGGGATCACTTTTCCCGTTTTCTTGCCGAAGAGACGGCTACTCCATCCCGGTCTTGTTTTCACTCTGCCACCTGGCTGAGGCAGACTCTCATCGGCCGACACTAGAGAGTCGGTTGGAGCTGACACTCTAGCGGCGGGACCTATCACTTCCACATCCGGCGCAATGCGATGAGACGCTGTACTAAAGAAATTTTTTCGCCCCTTCATGGCTAAGGGGACTTAATAAGGTAGATATGTAATAGGGTAAATAAGTAATAGTGTAAGTAATCCAATTCTGAAAACCAGGTAAATTCAGAAAAAACCTGGCGTGACGAGATGTCACTAAAATCTAAAATATACAAGTAATAGTGTAAATAATTATAATTAAGAAAACCAGGTAAGTCCAGAGACAACCTGGCGTGACGAGATGTCACTGAAGTCTAAAATGCCTAAAAGTACACTAAGAAGAAATGGAAAAACAGTAACAATGAGGTAACAATCTTAAAACAAATAACGGTTGAACAATATGAGAAGAAGAAAAATAGTGTAAAGTTTAAAATCGCAAAATCTCTAGAATAAACGCTCGCTCAATCTCTCTCTATCTCTCGCCAAAATCACAAAGGGAAGAGACAACAGATGAGACAATCGAAGGTTCCAAAAACACCATGGCAACGTTATTGTACGTCGTAAACAAAGCTGGCATCGGAAAATGGCGCCGTAAACATTGCTGTATAGTTAGTATAGTCGTTTAATTTTATCAAAATTTAATAATGATGATGGTGAGGACAACGACCAGTTCCACAAAATATTCGCTACTAAAATATTTATTATAATGATATGAACTAGGCTATGCTATATTGACAAAGACTAGTGGTAGCAGCCAGTAGCCCTATTATTCGTACTATAATTATTATTAATAGTATTAATATTTACATTGATATCAACGCTAATATTAACATTATTATTATTATTATTACTACACCTGTTGTTGTTGTTCTTCTTCTTATTATTATTATTTTTATGATCATGATGATGATGATCATCATCATTGCCGGCGCCATTATCATTTGAATTTATACTGTTTTAGTCATAGTACTATAGCCTAATTGCATTGGTCATAATTGCAGTATAGACCAATGCATGATACTAGGTGATAGAGAGAAATAGACAGACAGACAGAGACAGAGAGTCAGCGTGTGTCTATAGAAGAGGCCGGGAACGAAGGGAAAAGGTGAGTGATGCGTAGGTTGGGGAGAGGAAGCGGAAGGTAAAGATATATCGGGAGGTGGGAAATAGAAGAATGTAAAGATGGTAGATGAGATAATGGGGGAAGAAGGAAGGAGTGGAGGAAGAGTGTGAGTAAGTGAGGAAGGCAATGAGATTCTTACAAATAAAGGATAGTGAGCGGTTGACGAAGAAATGGAGACGAGGAATGCAGATTGCCGAGGGAAAAGAAGGCGCGCATGGAGAACAAAATGGAGAAGCGAAGTATTTATATTTTACCCTAAAGCAGCCAAGTGGTAAAGGTAAACTGTTGAGCAACACAATCCTTGATGTGGCATGCAAAGATAGAGCTGTTGATCCGACCTGCGCTCATAAATAGACCTACGCTGTCGTGCTCATTCGATCGTGTCGTGTTTGAGAATTTATATAGCGCCTCTCACGGATCTAGCTATTCAGAGGCGCTATTTAGGTGTAATTTTAAACAGAGCACTTTCTCCGATTGGCAGACATTTGCCATATACATGTATATATAACTACAGAAGAGTCATCTTGCCCACACCATAGGACACGTTCACCCAACCAAAAGATTTCCGATTAAGGTTCATATATACATCCGTTCGGAGAAGCTTCTGCAGCACAGCGGATGAAATGTCCGTTTGTTGACCGCCTGTCTCTCAGACGACCTCATGATGCTTCCGCGTACAGTCAATAATCAGATAGTCAATCAGTTCAGTGCACATGTATACGTGGGGCCTACTTATGATTTATTTGCCAACTTTTAAGGTATTAGTGACGTTTATCATGGAGGTCTCCAAGACTGCTGAATAATGAGCCATAATGGACCTACATTTTACAGCAGGCTATGCTAGCTGTTTCAATTTCATATATAGCAGAAAGAACTAGTGAGCTAACAATGGGACGAATAGGCGGACACGGTTATGCTTGGCAGAGTGCTTGAATAAGTAGAATAGACGGCAAAACAAAAAAGAAACGAAGCTTTATATAAGGAATTATAGGTTTTATATAATATAGGCCTATATATATATCTTTCACCAATAGGCATAGAGCTATATATAATATATAGGTCTTCTTACAAAATATTATGTATATATTTGTCAATTGGAGAAGCGCCATACTAATTTCTAAAGGACAATTCCGGAAATGGAACAACTTATTTCTTCAAACATAAGATGATTTTCCACCCATCGTCGTCCTTTGACCTAGAGTCAGCTACTGTAGTAGTCGTTTGACGCTGGCGGAGGGTGGGTGGGATAACGCCCGAAGCGCTAACGTCCATTGAGTGTGTACAGCACCTCGACAAAGGTTCAACAGATCTAATGGTATGCCAGGATGCAGGGTGAAAGCCCTATGGGGAGGGTGGTAGTGAAGCCAGAATTGACACCGGATCGTTATAATTAGTATTTTGCTCTCTGTATATTCCGGGTCACGGAGATCTTTTGGTCATTTGATCCCTGCCAAACTTTTCCTGCAGAGCACAAGCGTCTTACCATTGCAGCAATATGTAATATATATATATTATATATTTATATGCGCGCATAGGCTCATTTGTGTATTTATATATGTGTATATTATAATGTGATCGTAATCTCCAATTTCTAAAGCGCCATTTTAAAGCTAAGCGCAGGGCTCCAGCTTATTCACGTATAGACCTACATGCTCCTCCTAGTCATCATCAACAGTTGCTGACGTCATCCATTAGCCTGCGGTTAGTCTGCTAAAGCCGGGTAATTTCCGTCATCAGGCATTATGATGTAAGCTTAATTATTCTCCTTTGGATGTCGTATTTGCTATTCTGAGACTATTAGACGACCAAAATAGACGATGGTTTGCTAAACGGGTTCTTCATAGGTGCTGACGCTTCGTAGCTTCTTGTAGTTTCCCGATAATCAGTGCTTCGATTATAGCTGCAATGATCAGCCAAATCATCCACTGGTTTTGTCAAATCTTCGTAAAATCATTTCTTGAAGCTCTATATTACTTTCTATTTATAGGATCATTGTCAGCTGCAGTTAGCAGAAAATTATTATATTTTGGTTAGAGTTTTTGCACCAGCCTCACTTTAGTAGGATTCTTGCGTCGGTGTTGTTTACGGTAGTAGGATGCATATGCCCCGTAGACTGTCGTGAGCAGCAAAACTTTGACAAGCTTTCCTCGGTCAAATCAGATTCAGTTAGGAAGATTTTATTAGGTTCGGCACAATCAATTATCTTGAACTTAAAAAATTAATAAGGATCATTTCAGCGACTGAACTCCGGTTTTCTCGGTCCATACGGGGGGGGGGCCTCAAATCATCAAATGGCGTGGAAATTTGACCCAATCAATTCATTGAAAAATTAGAAGGGGCGAAGCCAAATATGGTCTCTATATAAATAATATACATTTACTGTTGTCTGAAGCTCCCCATTCACAAAAGACACGATGAAAACAATTGATCGATATCGTATATCCATGCACTAAAACCGATCAAGGACCCTTCAGCTTTAAACTTAGATACAGAATCGAGTTAGACAAATTGTGCAGACGCGTTCGAACAGATTAATTTGTTGTTACTGTTGATCAAAAACACTTGACTCCTAATCAGTTTCTCGCGAACCGTATTTAAGATTTTCAGCCACTCATCGAGTCCTACGAATCAACGAGTCCTTGACGAAGTCTTTTAATCGACTTCTTTGTGCATTCCGCCAAATGTTGACTCCATATAGATAATGGATCTTAGGGGTCTATCGAGCAATAAACCTGCCGATGAATGAACAATTGTCGTCATCAAGCTATAGACCTACGCATTCTGCTGATGCACGTTGTAAAATTTGACTTATTGTCTCTCAATAGGCCTTGGTCCAATGTTTTCAACAATAGCATTCGGCTTTAGCTGTAAATCTTTAATTCCTTCGATTTGCGTCGTTACAGTTGATGCCGATCTCCGATTTATTATAATCTGGTCTAAACTGTTATGTTGACTAAACCCATGTAAATAGCATAGGTCATCCTACTTAGACCTTTAGGCCTAGAGGACCTATGCAATGCAAGCATCTCTATGTATCTATGACCGATCGAATGTAGAGTTCTTCTCTATGGGAGTTATGTGTATGGGCAGATAGGGCGAGGGGATGAAGGGGAGAAGTAGCCCTCAATAGGTGCGTCCCATTCGCTTGCACAGCATAAGAGATGGACATGGCCAACTAGAAATATTCACAAGTATCTTACAGTCTAGTCACTCTAGATTTATATCAAACACAAGTTACTAGTCATGTTAGAACGCCTGCTGCCATGTTTGATATTATTCACCTCTGGCAATAGTGACCAACTTGCTGGCATTTAAAGTCACAGAGTTGAGATTCACATCCTCTTAGAACCGCAATATTAGGGTCCATTCCAGAATTTCTATCGCATTCACATTCCTTAGCGAAGTAGATATACACTGCTGCTAGAATCCCGTTTCTTGAACATAAACACAATCTAAATATCTGCCTTCAAGATATCAAGAAGGCATAAACGTGTTTCATTAAATCCTCAACTCTAGCTGCACGCCCCTCCTCTCCCTAAATCACTTAACTTGAAATACCTAACGACCTATCTCTTCTTCAGGATCTCATTTCCTACCTGCTAACTACATGCATGTGATTTAGCTCGTGATATACGTCTCGTTTGTCAGAATTAGGCGTCACATGTATGTGAGGATATCTATGATATTAGTTTAGAATTTTATTGACTATTGTAATTCTCTTCTTGTCAGAAACGTTCTTAATTCACTTGATCTCTTAATTGTATAGTAAATATTACGGCTCAATCAGTTAAGTCATTTTGTCCTCAACGCAAGACTGCTTTCTATCAAACTCGATGAGTTGCCTCTCTACCCTAGTGGGCTGATCTTTTCAAACAGGCCGACTACTATACCCGGCCTAACTGCTTTTGGTGCGCCATCGATTGAAGCTTTATGCAATATACATAGCATCAACATTATAGAGTCAATAATTATATATAAATATGATTACATTCAATTAGATCATATTACACCAAATTCGAGTAAAATTGAAATTTCATCTAGTGTGCAGATAAGACTTCTGAATTCTTCGATCGATTAGAATTCATCCTGACTTATTATCTCCAAAGAATATCGACTTCAAGTAATGTCATATTCATTGTTATAGTGGCGCCACAGAAGTCAATGAATGAGCTACATCGGATCATAGGACATGGCCATAAAAGATCGTTACATTTGTTGGATCAATAATCAGTATCTCGTCAGTCGAATAAATCTAATCGAACGCACGATTATATTGACAATAACAACTGAAGAAGTTTGTCTGAGCACGTTGTCAGGCTCATGGGCTATATAAATGTCTATGCAATTGACTGGCTACAATAAAAATTACGGTCCACCGTAATTAATAAAACGGGCATTAATTAATTCAAGCCGTGATCTCATACGAACAATGTTTGTTTTGCGGCGAGCCGGTTTCAAATTTCTTGATTAGGCAGACTGGCTTATTGATTTGAATTTATATAAACCTACAAATCAGGTTTACGAAAATATGCTTAAGAGATTCTGACCTAAAGTATCTGTAAATTACTGTTGCACCATAATTTTTACAGTTTCAGGTTTGCATTTGAACAACTGAAGTGGTAGCCGTATACATAGTTCACTGCCAAGTGTCGGTGAAAGAGGTTGACTGGGATTAGGTGCCAACCCGCTGCTTAAGTCGGGCAAATGTTTAGTCTCCATAATCTTATTTGCATCGGTTCAAGGTACAGTTGGCCTTCGTGAAAAAAGGCATTATGATTTGGGGCTGAACTGGTCTAAGTACACTATAGCAAGGCATATTCCACGAACTCAGATTCCGAAGATTTTGGACTGATTTCAAATGCATGTGGTAGGCAACATATAATATGGACAGCATTTTCCTACATCTCATGGCTACCACAAGTCGATCTTAACCATTAGAAGAAGATGAAAAGAATATTTAGGGACGTCTTATGACAGCAAAGGTCTTTGACGTCTTACCATGTTGTTGATTCTTGTGTTTGATACATTTTACCTGTCTCAATAGTTTCGTCAATCTAGCAAGGACCTTTCGAGTTGTTTTCATTCTCACTATCAGACATAGGGCTCCTTGGTCTTACGGTTTTCTTTATTCTTCGTTATCTACAACACTACTAGGTATATTAATATGAGTTGTGTTTTTTAAATAATTTTTGTTTTTGTTTTTTGTGTGTTATTGTTTAGACTACAAATGTAAATAGTTATATACGCAATATGTTTACACGCTGTTATGCAATATCAAGTTTTGAAACATTTCTATATGTGCATATTTATATTTGCATATTTATGCAATGCTATATAGGAAATATTAAGTGTAGATTTAACAAACATACTGTTTTGGTTGAGTAGGAGCGATTAATGTATTCTATAGAGTCTTACCATTGGTGATCGCACCAATGATTCTTACCACCTCCTTCTGCAGACCTGTGATCTGGAGGATGTTTCTTGTGGTGCAGTGGATTCCGAGTTCTTGGAACTTGTTGCGTATGGATCGGCTGATGTTCTTCCGTGAACATTCCAGGAGGAGATGATCGATGGTGTCCGGAACGTTGCACTCATCACAGTTTCCATCAGGGTGTCGATTCATCGTGTGAAGCCACTGATTCAGCAGCACTCAACTCAGACGTAGTCTAGACATCTGGACCTCTTGCCTACGCGGAGTATCCGTGTGCTTGATTCTGGTTGACACGAGCGGATCGATCTGCTTGTAGAAGGCTCCTTTCGGGTTGTCGGTGTATTCCTTTTGCCACTTTTCCAATACGTACCGGTTGATCTTGGCGATCATCTCCTGTTTCTCGATGTACGTAGTGGAGTCGACAGCCGGTAGGTGGAGTCCTTCTTTCGCCGCTGCGTCAGCCTCTTCGTTGTCATGGATACCCACGTGGCTTGGGGTCGAAGGCGGCGAATCTTTTCCTCGTGAGCGTTCAGTTCTGACAGATCCAGTCGATAGCGTCTCGTATCGCCGTCAACTAGGTTGCATATACACTGGACGAGTCCGCCAGTTGCAAGATTCTCCTGTATCCGATCTCCGGAATCACGACTGCTGCTGCTGGCGTGTCCTCGTGCTTCGACCCGTCCGTGTATATGTTGGTGTGGCTGCAGTACCTGTCGATGACTTCAAAGGAGAGCATTTCCTGGATCTCGGGCGATACTGTATTCTTGTCGATCGACTTTGTCAGCGATAGGTCGACCTGGATGCGTCCGTTCTTCCAAAGAGGCGAGTTCTTGAACACCGGGCCTTTGCACTCCTGAAACATAGTATCAAAAAACTCCTTCCTGCGCTGAAACAAAGGTTGCTTACCATCTTGGAACTTGCCACTGTGTTGGATCCAGTGGGTTTTACCCATTAGACTCCCATTAGTGTCTTTATAACGAACGAATCATTTGAGGGTTTTCGATAATACAGAATGCATTGTGGTTCAGTTCTATAGAGACCAGTGAAAGCGATTCATTCATTCGATCACTCCATTGGAAGGCAAACCAAACGTGTTAATGGTTTCACGGACCACCTCCACGGTCCACCTCATCTCATTTGGTATAGTATTTCGCTTACGCACCCCATTCATTTAAATCTACTTGCGCGCGTCCTTATGCAAGTAGCACGTAATTAAATGTCAAATGGGGTCATCTGAGCACATCGGAGAACGTCCTCGATCCATCGTTTGCATCTGGCCAAGGAGCAAATGGGGGCACTGAAGAGGAACACCTGCGATGTGTTTATACCACATTGGACAAAGAAAGGTGTAATGACTGGAGGCTTTACAGTGATCAAAGCGCCCATGGTAAGCGGAAGAAGCAACCAAGAAGATGGACTGTCGTCCATCTGTCGTCGAGTGCTAATTAATCCGATTTAAGAAAGGAATAAAGTCGACTTTGCTCTGATTAGCTTTGTCCACAAAGCATTCTTCTGGCCGAACAGTTTAGCATTTCTGTGTGACTTTGCGATTTTATTCATAAAACTAGACGTAGTCTACTTCTCGCTAATCGCTAGCCTATCTCGTTTGGGATTTTTTTCTGCCTTAACTGAAAGCTCGTCTCTTTCCAGTATGTATGCATGTACATGACCATTTATATAGCGCCTTACAAGAACCCCACGAAGTCTTAATGTGTCCTGCTGCTCAGCCTCAATGCACACATCTGAGCTTTTAAACTGTTATCATCTGATTTCAGTTGTATTACTGTGTAAATGACGCTTACAGTCGAGAATGTGATTCTAAGCATGTGTGCGATCGTGCACAGTAGCGCCTTTGCAATGCATAAATGGGCTACATAAATGTTTAGATAATACATACACTGATGTCATGCAATGTATTATGCCTATCAAAACAAGAAATCGTCATGGATGATGGAAACCAATGCTACACCTATCCATCCACAGCAAAAGAGAGGAGGCTCAGAGGGGCAGAGTGTGTTTCAAAGGACACGATGTGTAGGCACATATGAATGAACAGCAAACGGAGAACACATTTAAGCCTACAACATGCACGGTGTATATCTAATCAAGATTCTAATGGCGATTCAAGTAGAGCTGGTCATTTTCCGCTCTTTTGTCCTTGAACTGCATGGCGATGGTCGAATGCCAATTAATATCCTTGACACAGGATCAATTTAGTGAAGGATGACGTATACGCCATTACCTACTTATTAGCTGAGGCATGTGGCATATCATTGTCTTTGATGGCTGAGACAAGTGTGTGTGTGTGTGGGGGGGATGAACAGTGTGTCGTGTAGGGTCGTGACAAGGCTCGCTAAGTAGTCTCGAACATGCAGGCTTTCGATTACTGACCAAAAGTGGGGCGAAATATACAAGCGTAGTCTACAAATATCATGTCTTGTATAAAATGAACACTCAAGAAGGCTTTGACTTTCTCGGCTAGGTGCAATTATCGATATAGAGACGTATTCGTAAGCTCTAGACTTTCTAACTTGTCCCTCGAAAGCCAAGCACAGGACACCAACTCCTTCACATACGCTGCATCGAGTCAGAGGGGTAGTTATCTGGAGGAGCAGTAATCTGCGCTTGATTTTCCCCGTAAGAAATTGTTGCTCTGACTTCCGTTCCGAAGACTGGATCGTAGATGTCTAACAAGCAATAATTTCTTCTTTGCCCAACGTGGCATAAATACATCGCAGGAGCTCGTCGATTTTTTCGCTGATGACGCCACTATTTATGTCTATTCGCTTATGACGTCAGTACGTATGTTTAGTTGCCGATGACGTCATTATTCACATTTAGTCGATGCAGGCTTCTTGCACCTGACCGTAATGTTGCGCAACTGCATTTGGTACTGAAAGCGATTACCTTTTTATCGTTTCGTCTATAATTATCACGAGTTCCTTGAAACCATTCGTAAATGAAGTGATTATGATCTACACAGGGAAACCACTATGAGTCTATATGAATCGCAAGCGCGCAACGCATATAGAACCTGTTTACGTGCTATGGAAAAACATGGACTGAGATTGATTGAAATTAACTATTTCCAATTTCATGTACCATAATAACGAGCGGGTATTTATAATCGTTTTCTCTCGATTATTGCCATTGCGCACGCACAGTTCTTCGTTGCAAATTGCTGATGGCGCCCATTCGGAACATATATATTAGGGTTGAGGTAGGCGTCCGGTGACGTAGCAGACCTACGCAACCAGACGCCTCTGCTGCGTACAAGTGCCGTTGCACAGCAGGAGAGTAATTGGTCCTGGCCGCTATTCCAATTAATCACACGGAAAATCTTTATTTAAAAGGAAGCAATATTGGGGTTTAACCTTAGACGTATAAATAGATTACGTACGAGCTGGGGTGTTCACTGTTCATCTGACCTATAGACTCCCTGTAGTCTCCATTTGCGCCCAGTATGCACGCCACGTCTTCATATAAAAATAGGAATGACACTGGATTGGTGAATTTTATATAACGTGTAGTATTATATGTGTACAGTGCACACGAAAACACCATGTTCATGTATATCGTAAGACTTACAAAACAGGAAGTGCATCAATCATTCTCATCGCAGGTATACGCTGGCACCCTTCTATTGGCCTATTTGGATCCCATACCGCATATGGTGATTCTGAAAGGTTCTCCAAAAGGAGCCATAGTAAACCTTCATTGCGTACGTTGTCAACACTTGCATACACACTTACGTTAAGTTTGTAATTAGTTGTATACAGGCCTATATTATAGTTTGCGAATAGGCCTAACCTGTGATTGTTGCATAGACAACATCGCCTTGTTTCTTATTCGTAAATGCCCTTACGCTGCCGCACCTTCCAGGTTTGAACTTCATCCATCCGTTGCTATATATGGTCCCTACACGCAATCATCATGGGCATTCAAACTGGAACAGTTAGCGAGAAACCTACACATCGCCGGTTTAATTAGACTGATGATTGAGTATGTTTTGGCCAAAAGATTTTCAATGGAAAACGTGTGCATTGACATTTGATGATCATTCTAGTTTTCTTTGCGTTGTTTTGCCTACGCGTCAAATGTATGCTTAGTGATCAATTACATTTTTCAAATGTATGATTAATGATCAATTACATTTTTCAAATGTATGCTTGATGATCAGTTACAGTTTTCATCGTATCCGTTTGATTAGTTTTCTCTCGAAGTACGCTGTATGAATTTTAACAAAATCGATTTCAATTAATAAATGCAATGAGAGTAAATTCATGGAGATCTATGTGTTTCAACTGACCTCATTTTCCTCACTGCGTCTAATCGTAATCTCCGGACTTCTAAAGCGCCACTCGAAAACCAAGCGCAGGACACCACTTTATTCATGATCGCGTGTGAGGATGGCAACCAGATGAAACAATTAAATTAAGGGGTCTTTGTTTGTAGAGATGGGGAGACTAATGTTGTGCGATGAAGAGACGTTGGTTATTGGTTAATCTACATAATCTTACATAGACAACATGGGCAATGTTGCCAACAATGGGCATAAAAATGATTATATATTCAATTGACGATTGTAGAACAACATATCTGTGCAACGGTAATTTGCTCCTTGCTTACTTGCCTACTAGTTCATTGCAAACCACACAACCTGACTCTTCAAATCCCTGTGTAGATGTCCCTGTGTAGATGTCCCTGTGTAGATCCCGTTTGTGAATTGTTGATCCTTATAACCAGGGAAGATGAGACTCTGAATGCTAACAAGTTTGAGTGTTTGCATGCCCTATGAAAGGGCCCGTATAGACTACAAGTAGGGCTATAGAGCAATGGAATAAGGAAACATAAAACAGCCAATCAGCCATAAAAGCAGAACGCTGTATACGCTGCTCCTTCCGGTCCATATTACACAGCAAGTATCATTCAGCGAAGGTTTCTTGCCAATCGATCAATGTTACTCTGACATTCACAAGTTCGTTGGTCTTCGACTAAGTGCTTTAAAGAATTCCGATCATGTCCTATTTGCTTCGAATCATCAGTTCTCAGTTTCTTATGCAAAATACGCCCAAAGCACGTTAATGAGGAGGTCGCCTCATGCAATGTAACGTCAATGTTAGGCTCTGAAGTTTTTCACTTAAAGCCATGTCGTAAAGGACCAGCTTAAGCATCGGCGCTGTATAATTATCAGATAATGCTTGCTGAGCGTAATAGCAATGCTATTTGAAGCATTCCGGTGTCAGATGAGAATCTATGGTGGCCAAGCCAAGGAGACACCATGGTGCTACGGCGGATATCAGTCACGAGTGGAAAGCTGCAGGGGAGGGCAATCGGAGGAGAGGTGAGAGTATACCAGAATAGATGAGAAGATGAACTAAAGTGCGGAGATCTTTGGGAGTCTGATCGAAAGAGCTGGTGAAGTACAGACTAAGCAATGGTTGCGGAATTTCAGAGATAATGAGATTGGAGCCCGAGGTATACGATGATGAACGAGTGGATGTGGGTTGTAGGATGAGGAACGCTAGAGGGTTGAGATGCTTAAAGGACGAAAAAACTTTGCTTGAAGGTCATAACTGAAACATCATCATCGTCGTTGTCGTCATCATCATCATCGTCATCATAAAAAAATTACTCTGTATATAGAATTATACTGCAAATGCATAAAACACGTGAAAATCGACATCCCCATTGTTTCTGGCTTCGCTTTGTCTTTGTCCCTCTTGCTGCACCAATCAAAAGTCTGCTATCGTAATCCTATGCAACCCATTTCTCTAGCGCTACTCTAAGGCTATGAGCACAAAGCACCAGCTCATTCACGTGCGCTACATCACGTCAAGGGCGTTGTTCACAGATCGATGCCAGTGAGGATCCGAGTGCGGTTGTCATGGAGACCAAAGGAGGAGGAGGAGAAGGAGGCATAGCAGTTGCTGAGACAGGTTCTGTTGAGGACGAGGAAGCTTGAAAGGCGGAGGATTGGTTGGATTTGGGTATAGGAATTCTGAAGATGCGATACTTCATATTGGGATGGAAATCCAGTGGCATGCTGAGTGGATTAGTCTGAGGCTCGCAGATGACGGATGGTGCAAGTCTATATATATACATAATATATATATATACATAATATATATATACATAATATATATATACATAATATATATACATAATATATATATACATAATATATATATACATAATATATATATACATAATATATATATACATAATATATATACATAATATAAATATATATACATAATAAATATATATATACATAATATATATATACATAATATATATATATACATAATATATATATATACATAATATATATATATATACATAATATATATACATAATATATATATATACATAATATATATATATACATAATATATATATACATAATATATATACATAATATATATATACATAATATATATATACATAATATATATACATAATATATATACATAATATATATACATAATATATATATACATAATATATATATATTATATATATATATATATATATACATAATATATATATACATAATATATATATACATAATATATATACATAATATATATATATACATAATATATATATACATAATATATATATATATACATAATATATATACATAATATATATACATAATATATATACATAATATATATACATAATATATATACATAATATATATACATAATATATATATACATAATATATATATATATACATAATATATATGTGCAATGTATATATACCTATAACACAATGAAAAACTTACAGCACAACTGGGATAACCTGTATCTGTGAAAATTCTGTGTAACATCAGACACGTATTCATGTGTCTATATATATATATATATATAAATTAGAAACGGAATTCAAAAGAGCATTAAAAAAACTTCTAATGTTCGTGTTCATCAATTCCTGACGTGCTCAGTCAACGACACCATCAGCCTCGCGTTATAGCCCAGGAACATAGAACACACCTTCAACTGAACATAGGTCTATCTGTAGGCGTAAGTATATATTACGCACGAAATATATTTCGCCTTCGTGGATTCGATTCGAGCTCTTCTGATACGGACTATAAATCTGGCGAACGGAAAGCCGCGACGTGTATGAAAGAGCTTAACAGTCTATCAAAAGGAAACTGCTTTGGTTGTACATAGGCCTAATTATTGTGATAAAATCGCATATTACATCGGTAGACGGACATAAGACCTCTGTACAAAGCTAATCCGGACAAATCTTCTGGACAAAAACCCCGAGGCTATAGACGTAATTCTCTCCTATGGTATATATACGGCCTAATTGAATTGTCCAATAGTTCATATGAAATGACGATTTAACATACCTATTATAATAACTAGAGGAAGAAAATAAATAGATTTATAAATAAAATACATTTGTCTATGAGAGATTGTTGGCGTGTTCTCAATGAACTCTCTCATCGAATATAATAAGGTTCTACGTCTTCCTTTGGTTATTACAATGCCGAATCTCCAAAGTTCTAAAATGCAAACCTCAAGCTATAAGCGAATTGTACCAGATTCGTATGAGATGTGTTGTGTGGTTGCTATAGAAACATCAACCAGACCCATATAAATCTTAATGTTATAGCGAAAGTGGCCTAACAGCTGATACTTACATACAGACGCTGTTCTGATCCGACCGAAGTCAATCGTTAGGAGCAAACAATTAAGCGGCTGGTGGGTGAACACTGAACAGCATTCAACTTGTAACGAATATGAAGCATAACGAATTGTGAATGCTTGCAGTAGTCTTCCCTCTGTTGTCTGGAAGATACATGACACTGAACAATATTTCGGAGATCCTATCTATATGCGAATGGCTCAGTGCAAGCAATTTGGTCACTGGTGAATAGTCACCGCATTCAACCGTAACGCGGGGTGAGAGAGAATTTAATGTACTACGCATAATCTGAGAAAGGAATTTTATCTGGGGGCTTTTGTCCCGGCGGCTTATTGTCTCCATTAGCATCGACAGCGACTTAGCAAACTAAGTCGACTTAGAGAACTAAGTCGGCTAATCCAGCTTACACCGCCATCTCAAAATCGGTCATATGGAGGTGGAACCAGGCTTGGTTCCGCTTCCAACTCAACACCATAGAGATTCAGCAAGGTCAAGGAACACTTAAACCAAATGATGCCAGCTATGCATGTAGCTTACACATCTTGTTTGCCTTCGTCTCTGCAGTTCTCGCTCTTATTGGTTACCGTAATATTTTGATTTTGTCAGGGCTAAGAAAGTGTCATGACATGTCCGGTGTTGCTCAGCCAAAAGCAAAAGCACAAAATATGGAAATTCATGAACTCCACTTGACAACAAGCAAAATGCTCTACTCGCAAGCGAGGACGCCATGTTACGTTCTGTAGCCTATATGCTGGATCTAAACATTGCTAAAATAAATGACACTTATTTGCGCAAAACATTGCATTTTAAATTATACAGCTAACGGCACCTGCTATGGTGCTATCACTCTGGTGCCCGCCGTCCATCATCCCTGTCTTTGAGAAGGCGCCATCTTGCATACGACGAATACAACCAACCACACACTCATAATTATATCTTAGTTGTCTAACTGGACTCCAAACTTCAACAATTTCGAATGGGAATGGGTTGGCATTGCTTATTTTCGGTTCATCTAGTCTCTCTTCATCTCGCTTGCAACTTGTTGGTCACGCATTGCATACTCTAGAGGCAGGAGTACACGCCTGCGGATTAAGTTTGCTCATGTACAATCTATTTTAAATTATACGTATAGGCCTATACGCCATCATTCTGCACGCTATGTAATTCGTGTGTGTTTGCAAGATGCAAATAAACGCTATTTATGTACTTACCTAAAAATTTTGCATATAATAATGGACTAAAATATTATATGCCTATGTATACCTGGATCTAATGCTCTCTGAATAACTCCTCTCTTCACTCCTGTGAAGGCATGTCCTGCGTGCCTTAAGGTTCAACGCGGTCAGGTCAACTATTCACAACGCGTTCAGTTTATTAATTGTGGCTAATACAGTTTGCACAAAGAGTTTGTTCTATATCTCAATAAACCGCTAAAATTGATCATATATTATTGCTTCACTGCCTGACAGTTGATGGCTCAATTGTTAATATTGCAACCCATGTAGTCGACGACGAAAAAATCAGCTCAACAAAGAGCGCTATATCAGATGAAGTCCACAATCCCTGTAGATAGGCTTTAAGTTGAATATAATGGGGAGAATGTATGCGAGTTTGTGCGAGGTCGACAAAACGAACCTAGTGGTACTCCTCAAGGCTAAATTGGCTAGAGGCGAAGGTGGAGCAGATATATTGAAATAAATCTCTGTGTCCTGCTGGGTATTTGAAACCCAGAACTCTCGATTGGCAGTCCTTCCAATTAACCACTAGACTATCGTGCTGTCTCTGCACTGGTATAAGTTTATTTAACGACGCATCCATAAGAAGGATGATATGCGTTAACTATCGAGCAGGCAATGAGTCATAAAATATATTCAGAGAGTCACCAAACATACATGTAATTACGTATGTAATGAACACATGTAAGCTAGAAATGCAGGTCAAGACACTTAACTTATACGAGTCTGTGTACATAGCTATATATCCAACTGGATCTTTGCACTACATATATATTTATTTGATCGGCGGCTCTAATAGCTTTACAAGTGCAATAAACAATTTTATGCTGTGCTATCTGATGTCGCGAACTTCAGAGACGCTCGCAATAATAAATGAGTCTCTGGAAAGGAAGATGTTAAGACGAAGAGAGCACTCAGCGTCTTTACACAAAGCCAGGAATAAAGCTACAAAGAATCCCACAAGCGTTATATTCGGCCTATGAAGATGACAATGAGGTGATAATGAGGAGGAGGACGACGACGACGAGGAGGTGAATGAACACGAGGCCGGTTGAGCAGAGAGGGAAGAAGAGGTAACAATGAGGAGGAGAGAGGAACAGAGTAATGTGAACTCCGACTAAAGGTTAAAGTATGCCTAGCCAACAATCGGAGGTCTGTGGAATAGATTAATGTTTATTTGCGTGTGAACAATGATTGTCTGGTTCAACTGAGTCCATGTGAGATGGCGGTTGGAGAAAAATGCTAGTTTTTACCAGATGCCTGGAATAAAATATGGAAGACATCCCATAACTCACAAAAACGTCCAACTCAGCTGACATGAAAGACGCTTCGGGGTCGTCCACTGAGGACCTCGACAAAGATGGGCAAATGAGTGATCACCAAACAATTGGGAATGGTTGTATAGACAATAGGGAAGGGATATACAGACAATAAGGAAGGGTTATAAAACATTAAGGAGGGATATGCATACGGACAATAGAGAAGGGTTATACGGATAATGGGAGTGTTACACAGACAATAGAGAAGGGTTATATAGACAATAGAGAGGTTTATGTTCAACGCTAAAAAAAACGTCCGAATTAAAATTTCATACATAGTTATTTCTGACATGCCTTCAAGCATCAACCGCAGTCAGACACCAGACAATCTCTATATACACAGGTCTCACTGGATCTAATTAAAGTCACGAAAGTATCGTGGCTCCTCTCCCCGTAGCGGTGCTCTTGATTGCGGACGTCCACAGAGGGAGGGTGAATGATAATACAACGATGCAGACAAACGAGGAAAAGGGCAGGAAAGGGAGGGAGAGAGTCCGGGGGAGGTTATGTTTGGGGATATCTTTTGTATGGACGACCCCATCGTCTTTGATAGAGAGGAGACGGAGGAGGAGGGGAGGAGGAGGGGAGGAAGAGGAGAGGAAGAGGGAAGAAGGAGGGGAGGAGGAGGGAAGAAGGAGGGGAGGAGAGGCAGGTAATGCGTTGACGATTGATGAGAAAGAACAGGTGGCAGTGATGAGGGAGAAACGGAGACTGGATGAGGGTCAAGGGAAACGATGGGAGTCCGCAAAAGCAGAGGAAAGTATGACGTCTGTCGATCTTATGCAGACAGGTTAGAGTTGGTTTGATGCAAGTGAAGGTTTCTCTGTGTGTGGGGAATGAATCGTCTCTTTCGTCCGAGCACCTGGCATACACGTGGGACGACTGTATGTATGTCAGATTGTCAGTAATGGATAAAATGGCTAACAGGAAATGACCTTTATCAGCGGCTAGTATTTTGTAACGCGATAAGAGTCAACGGCCGAAAAACACATATACATACATCCAGACAGACATACGGACGGACATACAACGAACATAAAGACATACAGACAGACTGAGACAGTCAGATGATATGAAACTAGAGTAGGGCAAAGTAAAAGAGCGTGTCGGATGGCCGGGGAAGAGAAAAGGCGATGCTGGTGGAAAGAGGAGGGTAGTGATACAAAGAGGAAGAGATAATGAGGAGATAGAGGGAGATACGGCGGCAGGCAGTCAGACAGACGCCAGGCGCCCAGACAAAGCTCTGCCCAGCAGTTGGCGGGAAGTCTGCGCTCAGCCGCGCGGTCTATAGGCGCTGAATCAAAGCGCAATTACCCATAAGCCAACGAGGCATCCTAGGCCGCCGCCGTCTATCACACCCACACACACACACTCACGCGGACGCGACAGTACGTGCGTATAACCTAGTGTACACAACAGGCGTGCACTCTCATGCAAACACGTGGTTGGTTGGTTGTCTGCAATACGAGCCCTGATCTGTCGAAAGCTCGCTTGATCGGACAGTTACGATCGAGGTGGTAGGCGGACATTCGCACTGCCCAGCAACGCCAATACCTATGTAAGATCAGTTTTGAACGGCGTTACGGAACACCTGAAGCTCAACGTAGTCTCCGCCTTTTGCATCTCTACGCCAAGCTCTAATTTATAAGGTTGATTAGTCTAATTACAGTTAGATACGTAGCGAACGTATAATAGGGCAACTACTACCGTAGGCCGGCGTCTGGCCTTGAAGCGAAGAATACCTTGTTCACGGTTGGGCTGCTCTCTGGTTGGTTGATTCAGAGGAGGGGTCAACGGAGGGTGCCGCTGTTTCTGCGTCTATTTATATGGCGACCGTTGCGTGTCTTGGTGTGGATGGAAACTCAACTGAGGATTGTGATCAGATCGAAGGGTTCTGTGGAGATAATCTCAGAAGAGACCGAAACGAAACTCTGCTCAACGAGTTCCTACGATTTAGTCCAATGCGTTATTGGTTGATCCGAGGTTAATTGAGACGTAGTCCAGTTTCGTCAGTGTGTGAGTGTGCATACCTGTCTAAATCTACCACTGCAGCGGTTGGCACCAATCGCACAACAGGAGAGTCGAAGACAAACGTTACGGGTCATTCGAGTTCCTGCAAAACCTATTGAGGTAAATCACTGACAGTATAATTATAGTTAATCCTGTTTTATCATCTTTATCGTCAGTTCCTGATGCCGACCATTTGGCGGCGATGGGTACGAATCAATGATCTCCATTGTCCCCAGTCATTTACCATATATAGTGTGACCCTTAGTGTTTGTCAAAACGATGGCATGTCCTAATAGTCGTAGTCGGCCTATTGTATTGTCTTTGCGCTTCTGAAATCGTTGCCGTGTGTACCTTAGATTACAATAGTCCACTTAGGCTAATTGGTCTTCACGGCGTCATATTGTATGTGTAGGCCTACGCAGCCTTTGTAGATCGTTCATTGTTAAAGAGAGCGTTGCCCTCATTGCAGTCGTGTGTGTGATTCATGCGAATATTGTAGGGCCTACGTATTCTGTGCGTGCGTTGGGCTTATGCACGACGTGTATGCCTGGGGTATGGAGTATGAACAGGGACATCTGTTTCACTTCTCTGCTTCACAGAGACATGTAATCTCAGAAGCCTCTGTTTCAATGCAGCGCCAGTAAATGACTTTCCGTAACTTAACCTGATTAAATTAATCAACAGTTAGACTTATTAGATCACACGCTTAGTCCAAGGCTCGAGCCTATCCTGCAGAGGAAGGCGCTAAATGAACACATAGGCCTTAACTAATAAAAATTGTTATGATACAGGCCTACACTTGATATGCCCGTGTTATTGTTAAAGCATACAATAAGTTAGAGTTAAATGTTTATAGATTTATAAGTAAAACGAGGTTACAATGGGGTGTCGTCAATTTTGCCATGTCTCTTGCGTGTACTTCGCAGTCCGTCCCATGATAGTCAAGCAGACAAACGCATGAAATATTATATTTTGACGTGTATATTTGAATTATGAACTCTATTTATGCTGCGGGCCTTTATCCAGCCTTTGCCTATTCCGAGCAATCAGATGAGTATCCATAGCCACGCTACTTGTTTTTTTAAACCTATTGTACAGCCTACAGTATGGGCAACAAACTACTAGAGATGGATTGCCATAAATTCCGAATGTCTATATTGCGAAGTAATTTACTATGTCCATATAGGCCTACGACGGTCTGTAGCGTACAACCGGATGTTAAGTCACAGTTAATATTAAACAAAGGGGCTACTTAGTTGTACGCGCGTAACTGTCATATAGAGTACAATAAACCTCAGTTCAGTCGAACTGAAGTCCTATTTTTTTATCGCTTCAGACGAGACCATTCATTAGCCACGTGTGCTGACTCCTTGGCTGCCGAACCTATGTGGCTAGTCGTCTGTCATAATCTCGTGGCAAATTTTACTACGCACGCCTATTATAATAGATCGTAATCTTGTTAATGGTATGCGAGCAACCGATAGTGATATCTAATTAAATTTCGCTTCAGAATCTCGTGAATCTCCATCGAAAATAGACTATGAACGCTACAATAAGTGCACACTTGATTAGTTGGCGCACTCAATTATCTCCGATTGTTTCATTCTTTCGTTTTGCCATTTTAAAGTGCAAATTTATATAGAGCATGCCTGAGATGCGCATATTTATGTAGAGCTTGCTTAGAGGCGCTCCAGAACCGATAATTCAAGACCATGGCAGCCTGGAATGACCTTCAGGCTCTCACCTAATAGAGGCAAAGAGGCCCCAGTTTTGGATTGTTTGAAGCCTATCCCGTAATTAGGGGTCTAAGACTGCTTGCGATGCAGAGCGGTGAAGGAGACAGCCAGGTACTTGTGACCGAAAAATACTGAGGTATAATGGAGTTCAACCGACCAGGCAGTGGCCATTTCCATCTCAGCTCGTCTTCTTATGGATGATAAATCAGTAGAACAAATGACCATTAGAGACACTATTTAAGAGAAAGCATATATCAGGCTAAGATGAACAAGAGCGCCTTCCTCAGTTGGTAGTACAATGACCGCAACAGTGAGCGGAAAAGTACAGACTCAAATGGTCAGTGGATCCACACTTTCGGACGCACACAGATACTGACGCCCATAGTTGCTGACGCCTACTACCAAAGTGCCCTTTCTAAAATCGCCATCCTCTGGAGCGGGAGAACGGCTGACGTGATATATGTATAGATAATAATAGAACAGAAAATTAATAGTAGCCTAATAATAATTCACGATATATACAGTACGTGACCAATAGTAAGACATAATTATGTCACTTGGGTTATACGATGCAGTGCAACTTGTATTTATAGCGCGCTTTAATAAAGCAAAATATTACCCAAATAACGCGTCGCCATGTAGCGATTAATCATTGTACTCACAAAAGAGTTGAGTTTAAGTTTTAGTTTTTAGAATATTATTCGAGGAATCTGGAGGAGGATCTTCGGATTGTCTATAGAGTGTAAAAGTTCAGCTGTACAGCTAAGTTTCAAGCATTTCTTTTACCAGTCCCAAATTTCAAGCAGCTGCAATGAGGTCGATCTAAGCTATAGTCGACACAGATGGAAAAGGATTTTTCGTGTTATCTGCTTCCTGTACGTGCATTACGAACACATGTCAAAAGGAACACATGTCAAAGAAACACATGTCAAAGAAACACATGTCTGTCGGTAGGCATACATGTCACTATTAGACTGATTGATTTCTTGCGCACACATGCTGCCTATTATGAATGCCAAGGACATGCAAACTGTCAATGGGATTCCTCTAGGATATCTCTGTAATTAGAGAATTTTTGACGTTATCTCACCAAAGCGTTATATAAATTGAGGAAATATTTTTATTCTGCCATACTTTTTATAACGAAGTGCTAAATTGATGCATACTAATAACCAACGGAGGCAGGCTCTTTAGTATACTAGTGGCGCCTTAAAACACCTTAAAAATCAGGATCTTACTCAGCGTACTCGCTGGTATACATTTTGATTAAACAAGATGCCCTTGTTGAACTTTTTCTCCGCCTTCTACTAACACTACCATCAAGTGAGTTCATCATAGCCGTTGCCAAACTCGTAATCTTTATATTATGCAGCCTCTAGCATGTCATTCACCATCTCCTATCTCCACTCTATCCCCTCTCCATTCACAAAATGAGACCTAGAAAACAACCATTACTATCTCATACTCTCACCCAAAGACAACTCTCGATTCACCGTCAGACCTTGTCTAAAAACTATAGTTTATTTTACTCTACCAACTACCTTTATTACCCATTATCACTTTTTATTGCATTTCTGTGTTTCCCCCATTGCTGCTTTCTTGGACTGTTATTGTCCATGAAACGAATATGCTACACTATTCTTTTTGATGTTTCCACCTGTTTCTCACCTGCATGACCTTTGCTCTTTCTGCTCTTAACTTCTTGATCATTCGCACTCCATCGTTGTTTCTTTGTTGACTCGGTGTTATCATTGCGTTGGAAAAATTCGTTATTTATAACTGCGATGAACACTATGGTGTAGGATATCTTGTCGAAACCGATTGGGGGAGCCCGGCGCCAAGCTAATAATACCATTCCGTCGAAGACTGACATTCAGTGCATCCGCAGTGTTAATGAAATGGAATGTTTTCAGAGCTGTGTAAGAGTTTAGATCTGAAGTCCGTGGAGATACGGGGGAAGAGAGACTAAGTTATGGATGGCAACTGGTGCTCCGCACTCCTAATAGGAGGAAAAAGATTTCTTAGAATGTGGACAGGGTTAGAGAGGATGGAATTGAAAAGGGGGACATCGGCTCGTTCGCAGAGTTCATCAAATGATAATTGTTCAGAGGTGAGCATCTCGTGTCGCACCAGCTTCCGAACAACAGCATTGAAGCGAGTGCGGTGGCTAAAGTGGTAGTCCGCACAACGTCATGGAAGGCCACGCCGTGAGCCCATGGGCTCTCAGAACGCATAAGGCGTAGATGAGGTGGCATTGTGTCTCTAGCATAGGCAGCGGTTGTGCTTGTGAGGCAGGGTCGCGGCCATGCAGTCGCTATATAAAAACGTGTCCATTTGCATAAGACTAAACTCTTCTTGGACTTTGACAGTGCCAGTCCCAAGCCTGGAAAAAGGAGGAGGGTGACACCAACTCATCTTCGGTATGGAACCGTGTCGTTCAAAAATCAACAACTATAAAATAGCCGAAGTGAGTCAGTCACGTGTTCACTGGACGATAGCTGTACTTATGATGATAGCTTGATATATGTGTTGCGAAAACTGCTTCGTTCTGTGATCAGACAGCGCTATGTCCCAGCTTCTGGAACGGATGAGTCAATGTGCATCAATGATGGCGTTGATGCGTGACGCAGTCTATTTCTGTCCCGGAACTTAAGACTGCGCCGATGCGTATTCCATATCCAGCCTACAACAGTGCAGTTGATGGGTGAGGATGATGACCCAGTTGGGCCTCGCCCATATAGCAGTGCGTCAGTTCCCAAGTCTAGCTGCGCTGTAGTTTGGATAAGATCTACAGCGTCAATGATTTCGGAATGTTGAAATAATAGACAAGTTAAAGGGCGTTTTGAAGCCAACCAACCTAGTGGAGCTGAGTTCTTGGTAAATATTAATCATACTTGCAACTGGTTATTTTTTTATTGACCTACAGTCTATTGAGTCGATCAAATGGAGTCGTTAACATTTAACAGATATTTCGCTTGCTTCTCTGATGAACAGGCGAATGAAAGGATAGTCATAAAATATGAAAGAGAAAGAGACCGAGCTGTCATATCAATCATTTACCAAATAGGACGGATTTCTAGACACGGTCTATTGTCTGTGAACTTCTGTCGGTGCATTGGACGACTGAACCGAATGATTAAAATAACACGTAGGAAAGAATTGACAGGTTCTGTGAGATGTAGGCTACTAATATTCACCAATGTAACAGGCGTATTATACTCTTTAGGTTTACATTATTAAGCCTACATAAACTAGCGTTTTGTAACTATTGACTGGCCACAATCATGCCCTTCGGAGCAGCCTCTCTGTGGAAATATGAAGAAGCGCTGTGGATGGTCATCTGTTGACAGCAACATGTTAACTAGTTATGTAGTGCGTTGCCAGTGATTCCCCTAAAAAACTGACTGTTGTGCCCACAAGTGTTTCTATTCATTTACAGATACTACGCTCATAGCATTTTCTAGTGTTTGGTTCGCCACAGCTGGTTGCTACTCCTATAGATTAGAGTGATTGTAATTTAAAAAACACCGTTCAGAGACGCTCCCTGCAGCGGCTGCGTAGGCCTTCGATTTTGTAACGGGTCAAACAAGGATTGGCCTCGCTACTTGACTGTGCGTTCTTAGAATTCAACGAACGTGTAATACATTGTAAAGATTCGACGCTTTACTAGGCTTTACTGTTCGCGTAACACGTGGAGGTCTATGACCTGATTTCATACATAAGGATGTTAGGCTACAATAATAATTCTCGCCCATGAAACTTACTGCGCGTTTGGCTCATGTGCTTGTTATGCATAAGTTTAAAGTTTGGCATGGCATTAATTTTATGTCTGACGATTTCGACGTCATGACTGTCATCATCGTCAGTGGCATGCAGCTTCCAAGGTCAGCGGCTGGGCTTAAAGGTGCCCCATTATGTCATATAGGCCTACTCGCTTTTCTCAGTCATGTTATTATTTATGCCTCTTCCTGTGTGTGTGTGTGTGTGTGTGTGTTTGTGAATAAATAAATATACGTACATATACAGACCCTGATGTTGCTGATTAACCGAATAGACATTGTAAAAACAAACTGTATTCCTATATTTTATCAATAGCTGTACTTATGTTGATATATTGATATATGTGTTGCGAAAAGTGCTTCATTCTGTGACCAGACTGCGCTATACAACCTACAACCTCACTGGGTTACAGTTCTATTAGGCCTATGTTGCACTAGAGGAACCGACACTTGCAAGTGTCGTCTTCCTCGCTCCACTGAAATTCAGCAGCAGCAGCATTGGAAGGAGGCGGCTGAGCAGAGGGGCTTTGTTTCGATTTCAATGACCGCCAATGACTGAAGCACATCTCAAGACAAAGGGACTCAACGCCACGAAGTCGATAAATCAATCATGTATGCCTTTCAAACTGTCCATTGATATATATATATATATACACATACATATAATATATATATTATATGTATATTATTATTAGGTCATCAATATCCATTTCAGTAAATAAACATATTTGTATGTAATACGTATGTTTGTATGTTTTGTATACCTATTTAGTATGTAGGTCTATCCTGCTTGTGCTGTCTGTAGATGTCGAGTTTGATGACTATGTAGAGCAAGCACAAATCAGTCCAATAGGCCAACTTTTAGAGGATCTGCAAATACATGTTTTAGAAGGTGACTGGTTGCTTGTGCTTCTCTCTTCGATGGTTTTGATTTGCTGGTGTAATGCAGTAGTCGTGATTGTGTCTGTGGGAATGTGGGTGCGTGTATGCTTATGCATGAATACAGAATGCACCTATTATTTATTCATGCACGAAGGCCATACATATAATAATACTGGCTTGGGAAATCGTAATTTTGTGTTGGGATAAGTCCACAATGTGTCGTTGTTAGACTTCAAAGGTCGCAGCTGCAGATAGGGTCAATGTAGAGACGAATAAGATCAAATCCACTGCGCGTGTCCAGCGAGCCGCCCGTGATTTTTCCATCATCAGTGTAAGGTTGGATGTACTGTCATTCATTGCCGAGGTCGCTTTAGGTGCGGTGGTGTGGGCCTACAGGCATCGTATCGTATCTTTAGATTTATATCGCTGTTGTATTGTAGTCCTCATTATGCCTTGGCAGAGATATGAATCTGTGACTATGTGGCTGAGGGTCTGACAAGCGAGCCACTATTATACTACCCATGGTATCACGCGCCCGTTAATCCAGATCAACGCACATAACATGGGCTGAACATTTAAGACTGGATCGCTAAAACGATAGAGTATATGATTCATTAGTATTACTTATGTCGTATTGGCCTATATTATTTCCGTGTGCGACACTCCTCTCTTCACCTGTGTTGTTGATCCACATTGTTAGTAATTATTTAGCAGGGTGATTTAGGTAATGACAAATTGCCAGGTTGCGTGACCTTACAGGAAGATAGCTGCAAACATATAGTCGGAGTCTTTAGCGATTTAACGACGGACGTTTATTAACAGTGACTGGAAACCAATGCAGCTCGTCATTCGGTGATCTGAGACTAACCGATCATCCAGAATTACATACTGACCGATATAGGCACTGCAGGTCTGTAACCGCCCAGCTGTGAGGCCTGCATAGAGTGAGCAGCAGTCAGCTAGTAATCTAGTCGAGTTGAATCAGAGGAGTAAGACGAATGTACCGGTGGATGGAGCATAGTGAACGAGCAACAGACCAGAGTGCGTAGCTGACGCATTTGGTTATAGAAATAACGGCAATAACGGCGGAGACGGTTAATATCATGACTAAGTAGCAAAGGTATACAGGTATACGTTCTTGGTCCAGCATGACTCCAATGTTCCGAGCAATAGAGGAAAAGATTAAAAAAATTGAAGTCACAGATACCTAACTATATATAAAATATTATCATTATAGATCTATGCCAGTAGTATATAATATCTTATAGTTTAGGGTCTACACATATAACACAGATACATAAATCGGAGAAGTATGTAAAATTTTATTTATTGTGCGCAATGATAGGCCTATTCTGCAGCTGTCAGAAACCGCAGTGCCATGGTCTATTTCAAACTAGGACTCACCTTCATGCTGCTGAAGGTTAATTAGTATCCGGTAATAAACGTATGTGAGAGCCAATATCTGCAGATGGTTAATCCTCCAGTCTGCAGTCCAGTCGATCTGTGTCCTATCTTATGCATCATCCTGTTGTCGATTTACTGGAAATCTAAATAGCCCATTAGTCCGTCCCTCAACTTGATTACACAGTTCCCTGCTGCTCCGTGCTATTTTTGCATCCAGTTTCCAATTAATGAATACTGTGCATGGGTCTCTTTTGAAATTGGTTTTTGCTGACTGATGGTGGCTTCGGTTTGTGGGGGGTCATGCCTAAAACAACATAACACAGGGTTTAACTAAATTGGCTTCGTTTCATTGCGCACTTATGACTGATGAGTGGATTATGTATTGAACGACGTCTATCCGCTCCATCAATGAATCGAATCTCAGTGCCTCGTAATGATGGAAGTTGTTGCTAATTTCTCGGCTGTGCTGCAGTGGTGCTGTGCGAGAACAGTGCTTGTGGTAATGCGAGATGGCGCGAAGATTTTCGTCGATGCGGAGATGACGTTTCGCTGCTTTCGCATCTGACTGTCTTCACTCGAGACTAGAAGAATCTGGACACTAATTATAGTAATTAATCGACCAAAGTATATCACGGCCAACAGCATACCCACTAGGAAATGACGAATCTTTATCTGAACTTTGGATTCATTTTGCGTTCATCAATCCTAATAGTAGGCCTACTGCCCGTTCAGGGATGTTTCCGATTAAACCGTGAATCGTAGATTTCAGCTACTGATATAGGCAATGAAGGAAATTATTACTGGCTGTCGAGACCAATGAGCAACATTGACCGAAATGTCACTCTCACCTGCACAGAGCACATAATTATCCAAGTTAGCCTCTTCTTCTTACCTTACTTCAAGCTTGGTGGCGCTTTTTATTGGTCTGGTCTAACACGTTCTTCTGAACCGTTGCAACCATACATACGAGGTCGCTGGTTGCAACTGGCAAAATGTGCTAACACGATAACCGTGTGTAATCCTAACCCATATTTAGTCTGTTATTGCAAATGTCGTCTGCTTTCAGAAGCGCGTGGAGGTGAAAACGATTAAAATTGGTCGAGACTAAACAAAGGGTAACAATGGATGACGCCGATAAAAGCGTTGCGACTTTCACCATTCCGTCTGACGATCCTTTGGATTCTGGTCTTCAATCGAACAGCGACGATGCCCAGCAGAGGAATCCGTCACGTTTCAAGGTGGCCAAAGTGGAGTTCGTGGTTGACGAGCCTAGTAGTAATCAAGACGAAGACCAGGACGGCTACGACCCAACGAATCACGCCTACCCTCCGGCTTATGACGATGGTATATCATCGTACGACACGCAAGGGCAGAAAACATTCGGTCGAAACACTCTGGAAACTCTTCCTCATATTGACCACTACAGAAATTTGCTGTCGACAACTGGTGGCATGCGTAAAAGACCAACACTACTCGAACTTCATGACATCGAAGTTGCGGTTAGTAGGCGTGCAGTGCATATTTTGACAGATTATTCTATTATATGTGCGCTTTTGAAGACATAATTATTATTGTACCTTGATATGAAGCTGCAGCTCCAGAAATTTAGACATTTAATTTTCTTGTTCTTTAAAAGTAACTTTATAGCTTCGTAAAGTTGTTTTTATTTTTAAGTTGACTTTAAATGTACACATTCATAATTTGGCATCAACTTGTATGTCGGTGACTATTAAATGCACAAGGAATCAACCGATGGTGCACTATAACCCGTAATGAGGTCAAGGTCTGTCCATAATGAATGGTGGTTGAGTTGTTTGAATACTCAAGGTAAGTTTTGAGTTGAGAACAAAATGATGCATGCAACAGAGCAGCATTCTACTGTCATTTATAAGTAAGTAAGTTACTATGTATGTACTTTATTGAACCACCTGCAAGCAACTTTAGCAACAGGTTATACCTGGAAATGACTGCAGATCTGGCAGCTGTACGATATTATCAAATAACATTGTCAACTCAAAATTAAAGGTTTTCATTTCTTTACAGTAGTTGAATGCTGATTGCAGTTTTTTAGCTATGATTTTAATGTCAAGCACATTCTTAATATTAATTCAACTGAGCAGGTAGCTACAGACCGAATCTCACGTAATCCAGTAAGTTAGCATTAATATTTCAGATTTACAGGAGTTCCATCCTTTAAATTGCGTGTTACTGACAAATTAGTATAAGTTATTTGTGATTAATATAGTTGACAGGATATGATTGGAGCGGCTTTGTTAAAGGTTGATACATTTTGTTTACTTGTTGTTCATTCTGTTAGTAGTCCAGGAGTTTATTTAGACAATTCCTGTGCTCAGATGTTTTTGTCTTTGTTTTGTTTACGTTTATATTTCACAGATGATGCATAGAATTTTACTTAATAATTAAGTAGCAGCCTCTTGTTTTAACTCATTCATTTACACATAAATGTTTGGTTTCTTTCTTTTGTGCATTCAATATAAATATTAATCTGTGGTTGCAAATGCAACTGCCACTATTTATAACCTGATATTTAGTTTTGTTTATAAATTCCTGGGTGCTGGTTGGTTATGAATTGATAATGCTATGATACATGTAGGCAATGATTCTCCAATATTTGATTTGACTCTGCTGCCTACATGCTTGTGCAGAGTCAACTTCCTCAATAGCACTTATATTATTAAGCATTCCCATTACTCTGCAGTTAATGAAAGGCCGATCGATAATGATCAATAAAAGCAATCTGCACTTTTTATTGCAAACGTCTGTGGTCAGTTTGGCAGCCAACAATGGCAGTTGGTATTGGGGTCATTTTTGTATTATGATTTAGGCATGGGTTTCCTGTGGGAAATTTTGCAAGTGGTTTGAATTGTTCATTTTATCCTAATGGGCTTAAATTTAAAAGAATGTTTCATATTTTGAAGCAGAACCAGTTGTGTAATTGTAGTTGTAATTGTAGTAGACCTGACATTTATAAAGCACCACTTCAAGGACGTGCATAAATAATTCAGGTTCTGACCTGAGTCAGTGAAATCGGTGTCAACGACATCCCACAACCCTCTTCCTCCTGATTTGGTGACTTCTTCTTTCCTTTTCCTGCCTTTCATTTCTTCCCTATCATTAAGGTTACATTACTGAAGTCTATTGACCAACACAGTAAGTAAGCAAGTTGTGCTTTCAAGATTGTTGGGGTACTATGCCTCATTAGTAACTCAGCTACTCTTTGATAAGTTCTCCTGATTTATGGTGGGGTTTAATTAGCCACATTCTGACAGTGAGCTATAGATTGGTAGCCTTAGGCTGCCATTCCTGGCCATTTAAAGTTACCATCAAATTGTGACCAAGTATAGGTCAACTACCCTCTAAAATCACTTCCTTGTTTGGCTGAACATTTGCAAAAAGCTTAAGGTAAAGCTTTTGTTGTTCAGGTGATTATGGTGTACCTTGGAGCAGAATCTGCATTGTCTCATACAACTTACAATTACTGATGCCAATTATTAATTTAAAAAAAAGAAAACATCTGTTTTTACTTCTAGGGCATTTTATGAGGTTTTCATTATTCAGTTATTGATTGCTATCCAGCCTGATGAGCTTTGCTGCAGGATGTACTGATTTGCATATTTCTCATATCATAATTTAAACACAATTGCCGTAAGTCATTTAGTCACAAAAGTAGAGAAAATGGATGTTTCTGATTTACTGCTTTCACAGTATTACTATGCAAATGAGGACAGAACTTGTAACAAAAGTTATTCATACTGTTGGTTAAACTGCGAGTTAAGACTTAATGATGGAAGTGCATTTGAACCTAGTACTGTTTGAACTTGAGCAATGATTTGTAAGTTTCTTTATTGTATGAATTGTACGAAATGTAATGTAATAGAAGCCTTTATATCCTTCACCCATATCCATATGTCATAGAGTTCTTACGTTTATTATACCTGAATTATCCTGATGATGAAATTGCACATAATTGCATGCATACTACATTGATAGAATATTTTATTTGGTTCTAACATATTCAAGGCTGGCATTGAGATTTAAATTCATTATGCAATTCTATTTATGTGACATTGTATTCTATTATTTGTGCATTAATATAATAATATTAGATTGGTTGCACAATAATTAAAATAGGTTGTATATAGTAAATATTTTCAACTCTGCAAAGTATTTGGATATGTTTCATGCCATTTGAAAGCTAAAACATGTTGCTTTATCATTAGTCAGTGTACATAGTCCTACCAACAGTTAATTTTGCAATATGCCGCATTACTAGTTAGACATAAAATATAGATATATATATATATATATATATTGTTTGCTTATGGGTTAATTTGAATAATCAAGGTGTTTATTTCTCTTTAGGTTGATTGTTAATAGCAGGCACATACAAGTAATCTGAAAATGTTTATTTTATGAGTGTTTTTCTGTTGGAATTTAGTGAACTATTCTTACAATGATGCAGACATAGTTTTTATGGTAAATAATGTCGTCCCGAATCAGCCACGTCAGTGCTACTTGGATAAACATCTGATTTGATAAAGACACCAAACACTTGAGGCTCAATGTTACATAATTTATTGATCATCTACCTGACGTATTCAGTTGTTTTATTTCTTTGGTTGATTGACTGAATTCATTTGCTGTTGTCTTCTCAATTACTGCAGATGGGATGTAATAATTAAATCTTTTGACCTTCACTGATGCACCTTACCTTTTGTCCTCAGTTTTTAAATTGCTGTTTTCTGTACATGTTGCAAATATACAACTTTATTTGTCTACTTTTCTGTAAGGAATAACGGAACCCAAAATTAAAGACTATCCGGTAACTAACTTCTTGTGTGCAAACATAGATTGTCACTAAACCTGGGTTTCTTTGTTTAATAATGAACAACACGCCCAACAATGTTTAGCATATTGCTCACTAAATTATAACTTAGAATTTTGTTCCTGCAGTGTGAAGTGGTGAATGGTTTTATGCCAGTTTTTTCAATTGCACTTGGTAAATTTCTCAGTTTCGGTTTTATTATAGAACAGCAAGAAATTCTTTGATTATAGTTAAATTAATTGTTGCAGTAGAATATATTCTAGAACAGGTGGATGGCATTGCAGTATTTGTATGGCTATATGTGATCAAACTGTTAGGAAGCTGCTGATCAGTTGCTGAACTACGATGACAACGAAAATGGGGAGAAGTCTGTAAGAGTATCTGTTGTTAAAGAAGAAACGCAAGTTGCAACGGCTATTAAGTTTGGCTGGATTCAAGGAGTTCTGGTAAATGAGTTATCTTTATTTTTAGATAATAAATTTCTACATTGGCTGTATTGCCAGTATATCTTTAATGTGATGTAATGCTTTGTTCTGTGTAGTTCTGGTGAGATATGTTAAATTTTTTGATTTGAGAAAACTGATATACTCTGTGAAAATGCAGAATTCCTGCACAGTTTCCTGTAACAATGCTGTTTTTATTTTGTCAGTAAGGTGCATGTTTCAATACTAATGAAACGAAGGCTAGATTCTAAGCAATTGCTAATTGATTCAGGTGTAAACAGTCCACTCATTATCGAAGAAGTTCATTGAAGCAGAGCACGGCCACTCTCTATGCAGTACAATAGAGTATGACCTGTAGGCATCTGGGAATTTAGTTAGGAATTCTGAGAGGCAGAACCTTTGACCCAGATTTTGGGAATTTGAACGGTAACCCTTGTAGCATTAAAGCTTCCACATGTAGCATTATACTAATTGAGGCTAATTGTTGGTCAGGTGTTTTCAAAAATGAATGAAAATGGCTATTTTGACAACATCAAATACCTGTGGGTGTAGAGTAGTTGGATGCCTCATATATTTTCCTCTTAGTCTATTATTGCATTTTGTGTAAGGTTGTAGACAAATGATTCTGCTTTAATTCAAGTTTCAGTTTAAATTTTGCAAATTTAATTGGAATTATAGGGTAATTTGCAATTGATGAAGTCTTCACAAATTTTTCCTTCTGTTGCGACTGTAATTTTAGGACGAGATTGATGTCAAGACATCGCTATTCAGGCTTTCATAACTGTTGATGGATTTTGTTTTTCAGGTGCGATGTGTCCTCAATATTTTTGGTGTGATGCTATTTCTGCGCCTGTCTTGGGTCGTAGGTCAAGCAGGCATTGGTTTTGCCTCCGTTATTATTCTGCTGGCCAGCGTAGTGACGACTCTGACGTCATTGTCGATGTCGGCCATCTGTACAAATGGTCTGGTGAGGGGAGGTTGGTGGCTTTTTTTTTATAACACACTCTCCTTATACATTATATTGCATAGTAAACCATCTATTCATTCATTCATTCATTATTACTTTTATATAGCACTCCTCAAGTACAGTGTAGCTACGGTGCTATATAAATGGTCGTAATTACAGTTACATTTGTCTACTCAAAAAGTCTACTTGGAAGCGCTCCCAGCCCAACCATTGCGATACAAATTGGGTTTAAGCAACTTGTTATACAAGGTGCAGTACTCCTTGGCAGCAATCATGTCTATGTTATGTAATCATTTTTTTGGCTCTGCCTAACCCCACCTCTGTTGGCAGGCCATATGAATTTTAAACCCCAAGGATATTTTGTGAATGACCATTCATCCAAGCATGCTTGGAACTTATCAGATAAATAGTTTATCGGCATGTGTTTGTTTCTGGAGTTTGCTATCAGCTTTAAGACCTATTGTGTGTATGTACAATTATACATTATGTACACCTGTATAATAGCTACTAATGGATTTTAATATAGGCATATAATGTAATATAAGTTATTTCATGGAATATTCTAGAGCTTGAGTCTTCTCTGACTTGACACAGTGCTTGTAAATAGGCCGTTGCTGTTCACACATATTGGCAATTTATGCTATAGATATCTTAAGTCAGGTTACTTGAGGTTCAGATTACAGAATATTATATGACTGTGTGAGTATAGTAATATATTGTACATTGTACAGTTATTAATATTACCATGGAATACATATATAGTGTATTTCATGGTAATATATGTATTCCATGGTAACACTAAAGTTTGTTACCAAAGATTACAGAATTGTGATCTGTATCATGCTGTTATTGAACCCACAGTAGTGCATTTGGTGTTTATCTTGGAACAGACTGCAAGGCCCCAGTCACTAGTACATGATAGTGATGCCAACAAGCAATTTCTAAGTCGACTATTTCATTAAAGCTATGCCGTCGAGTAGACTTCTGTTCAAGGTACTAGAGAAATGTTACATGAATAAATGCTATAATGCATAACCCACTGTTTCTTTGGTTTTCTCTGTTGAACCTTCTGTTCAGGCTATGTATAATGATGCCTGCTGTTTCTTGTCTTAATCATGACGTTGTTTTGTAGCTATTCTTGAAGTGGTTTGACTGATTATGATAAATACTGGCAAATACCATCTGTTTATTCTTTTCGTGCTAAGCTGATAATCTGTCTCTGATTTGTTTTGTAAACAATGGGTGTTTTTTTTATTCTCGAATAAAGGTCTCATCTGCCATTGTGTGGCTTTCTGGAGAAGCATGATATAGATGCTTTTAAAGTATCAGAATAATTCTGCTGTTTGTCAGATGGCTTCATAATTATCTAGAGCTTCCTGTGTTATTTTGCTGTATTGTTTCAATATTGTTTAAAATTTAAGTGCTTTAATTTAAATGTGGGATATGTGCACCTGTTACTGTATTTCTAGGAGGAGCCTATTATATGATATCTCGCAGTCTTGGACCTGAGTTTGGAGGGGCCATTGGAATCGTGTTCTCTGTGGCCAATGCGGTGGCTGTGGCTATGTACGTTGTTGGCTTTGCTGAAACCATTCGAGACATCTTGAAGGCAAGAATCAGTCATGCACCACGTTTTGTTTCACAACCAACATTCTTTTGCTTCAGACCACCCTAAACCATTAATCATTGTGATGAGAATTTTATATTAAGCGCCCAGGAATGAGGATACAGAATTAAATTTGACTTTAGAAGATAGCCTATTTTTTTATGATGCTTTATCATGACAGTAATATGACTGGCAAATGTTGTGTAGTGTTTTAAGGAGGTTCTGATAATTTGATTTGGAAGTCATACTTATTTATTATCTTATATGATTGAAAGATTAATATTCATTTGATCATTTCATTTGCCAGTTGTGAACTGTGCCATCTATACTGATACAGTTAGAGTGCTTAAATGACAACGACAAGTTGAGTGGTTGCTGTTTGCAGTTCTAAGTAGATTTTGGCTTATAGCATTTTATGGCAGAAGGGTATTCTGTGAGGTCAGTGATTCATTTTGTGAGGTTGACTCAAGTGCTGAACAAACATATAGCCAAGCAAAGTAAACCGATCTGAAATGGAGTGTTACTTACAACCGAACTGCTTTCTTGCATAGTTAAGTGTGTTTGATTTAGCAGACTATAGTGGAACTTCCTATTTGAACAAAATCATAGATTTTGACATAGATTACGAGATAGATTATGGATTTTACCATTATGTTATTTATTCTGCACGGTGACATCCTGTAGTCTGACTGGAGCTTCTAAACTGATCCTGGCATTTTAGTCGCATTCTGGATCACTTTCAGTGATTGGACAGCAATCGTCTGGTTATTTTTGTTGCCCCATTGCCCAGAATTGTTTTGCTTTCATTAATCCTCAGCTATTCTAGTCTTGTTACTTACATGGTAGCTCTATATTTTATGATAACGCACAGGGCTGAAACTTTTTGGATAAGTTTTCTCATAAACAGGCTTCCTGAAATGTAAACACAAGCTCGCAAAGATTAGACTGAAATGGTATTAAAAGAAGTGAAAACGAAGGAGAATTTCATAGCCATGATGTGGTTAGTTCTGCATCTTCAGCTGCTTTGTCTAGCCAAAACTATGACTATGGTATTTCCTATCCATCTGATTATGTCAGATGGAATGTGTGGATTATTGACCATGGATTTAGTATGATATATGTAATACATGCATATATATTTATATATATATATATATGCATACTTATATGTACATTGTACATATATAAAATTATATGTGTGAGTGTGTGTGTGTGTGGAATTCAGAGGTTTCATTAGTGTGATCAAGTCACTCTCAAGTACTGAGGATGATTCCAAGCACAGCTTTATACAGGATTCTTTAAACTACAAAGCCCTGTGTTTCAAAGAAATGCTCACCAGTCACTTGATATATGACTTCATTCAGGAAGCTTTGAGCTGCTGAGCCATTGTGTAGTGTATTGTCTAAACATGGCACTTTTCTAGCACATTCGGAACAATCTATAGTAACTATCTTCAGCCCTAGGTAGAATCTCATACATGAAAATTTTATACATGTTGAGCTTCTATTTAGAATACCTAAAACCAGACAAGAGAAGGAGGAAGAACAGTAGAGAAAGATATGTATGGAACTATAGATGCATTTAGTTCATTTATAGATACTGCATTTACATGCAGCATGATGTAACCTATAGAGTACTTTATAAGAGACTACTGTATAAATATTGCTATATTAAGAGTATGGTGTTGACAGGTGCTATATTATGATGCAGAGTGTAGTAAAATTGCCATAACGGTTTGCCCCAAATGTTTCCAAGCATCAAGGGTTTCTGCATCCTGTCTAAAACCAGTTTTGTATCGTCTTTGAAGGGATTTTACTAGAAGTTGTTTGAGGAATGAGGTGTTGCTAGTCTAGGAAATACTTGAGCTGGCAGTTGGGGTATCAGTAGGCAGTAGTTAAGTCTTTTTCTACCTGGTTAGAAACTGAGCAAATTATTTGAGACAGTTGTCGCATTTTATAATAATTAATGTCATATCGGTATTATTTGATGATGGGACTGAGTGATTATAATCAAATGTAAAGTATTGGTGTATAAAAGAAGAATCTTTTGCATGTAGCAGACATGGGTGCTGTGTTTACAATCTTACACTACTTACCTTAACACTCTAACAAAGAGAGTGTACTAAGAGTGATTGAGAAAGCAATGCAGGTCATTGTCAAAGTAATCTTTTTGCAGTTGTTTATATTAGTGGTATGTAAATTATGCTGCACCAAAGCTATGCATTATAAATTAATGTTACTATATTTCAAGCAGTTTTTATTGATCCAGCGCACATTTCACATATTAGTCATTACATTCTTGAGTCGCAATCTATGGTTCATCATGTTTAAGAATAATTTATGCAATATTTCATTTCAGAATTGTTTTTGCTAATATTTCAATCTTTTGTTTCCTTGTGTTGACCATTGTGTGTTTAAAAATATTAATAGAAAGTAATAATGATTTTCAATTGTATATCTTAAAGTTTAATATTGTGTTCTTTTTGTTTTATGGAAATAGGATCATGGGTGCCTTATGGTGGATGAAATCAACGACGTTCGCATTATTGGTTTGATCACAGCTGTTGTACTAATGGGTATTGCGATGGCCGGGTTGTCATGGGAAGCAAAGGTATTCCTTAGCTGATACAGAGGCAAATTCTGAATTCTATCACTGCTTTCTATAGACATACATTTGTACATTCATCTTGTTTAACATTAGAAAGGTGATGAAGGCAGAGCTAATGTGAGGATTTTCTATGTTTACCAAAATTTGTAAGAGGGAAGATTTCATTTTCAATTTCTTTAAAAAAAACCAAGCATAATATTATACTATTTAACTTAAACCCAATAAAGCTTTGTTATACATATGCAATGTCAATAAAACATACAATCAGAGACACTTTTCTCAGCCTCTGTTCTCCTCTGCTAAGAGCAGGGAACTGATCTTGTTGTGAGGCAAATACTAATTGCCCCTCCACCTGTATCTGAATATAACTCTTTTGAATGACTATGAGCAGTGGTTAGCTTATTTACAGTCATACTTAATTGCGCCACCCATAAATATGTTTATGCATCATACATTGGTCAGTCAGGTACAGTAGTTCTTTAATTTACATTCCAATTAAACCAAGTATAGCTAGATGTATGTGCACTCTGAACTGCCTCTAATATCCTTTATGCAATTGCTAAGAACCCTATTTGCCAATTAAGGTCCTAACTTCCTGTTAAAAATACATTGGCTCTTCATCTCACAATGGTCTATCTATTATTGATCAATTATTGATGCATTATGTTAAATTTGTAAACATGTTATTGATATATATCTAATTTTTATTGAGTAAATAAATTTTTTTTACCAGGATTGAATAAATATTACAACATACATTGAATTTCGTATTATTATTGTTGAGAGAAAAACAGTGCCCTCTATTCTCAATAGGGCAGGTAACCCATACTGGTACTATGTTTTCCCAAACAAAAATAACTGTTTCCAGTTGAGTATCCCTGTTCAAGTCATCACTGTTGGGTCTTAAAGCGCTTCCTGTGCTGCTCTTGGAAATTATATCATTAGCAATTCCAGTTATGCATGAAACTGCAAGTAACCGGAGATGAGCGTCATTGATCCTGGTATTAATTCAGCTCCTGTCTTTGTAGGCTCAGCTGGTGCTCTTGGCAATTCTTGTCATTGCCATTTTAAACTTCATCATTGGTACATTCATTCCACCGACGACGGCGAAATACGAGATGGGTTTTGTTGGCTATGGGAGTACGTGAGTCTTTGCACTTATGCTTAACTATTGGCTACAAAAAACGTAATATTGGCTCAGTGGTGATGGTATTATCTTTGTTTTGAACTGAGGGTTGAATCCCAGTGCAAGTACTAATTTATCTGTATTTAAGAAAAGTTTTCGGGCGGTTGGCTTGTATTGTGCTTTGGCTGGAAGATCGAACAATCTCAGTAAATATTGGATTCCTGTGAGTTGTAGGTGATTGGTATTTGGAATTTATTTAGGAGTTCAAGAAAAGTATTGGATTCGTATGAAGTTTGTCTGTACATTTATTAATACTGTTAACTGTTTATTGTTTTGCATTATTGTTAGCAATTGGCATAGGTATTAGGGTGATGCCTATTTTTGAAGGTAAGAAATATGATCTTACCTTTCATGTTGTTCCTATACCTTAAAAATTCGGTCAGATATGACTGTTAGATTAAATTCAATGGGGCTTTCTTTCCATTTGTAGTGAATGTATCTGTATTTTTCATATGGTTATGATTGTCTGTTCAGTGGAGACACTTCGGGAAAACTTTGGTCCAGACTTCCGTGAAGAGCACACCTTCTTCTCTGTGTTCGCCATTTATTTCCCAGCTGCTACTGGAATTCTGGCTGGAGCAAACATATCGGGTGACCTTAAGGTCAGTCTTTTCCTCTACCAGAATTTTTTTCTCCAAGATGAGAATTATTGCTTCTGTTGAAAGCTGCTGCTGGCTGCTGCTGCTGCTGCTGCTTCTGATGCTGCTGATATGCATTAATACATATATACATTAATGTGTATATTGTATAAGGTTACATTATTGATTAGTCTTGTCATATCCACACAATTGACTCGGCATTATCAAACAGTTGTCAAGCACTCTGTGTCAAATAACTGTCGAGCTGTGATGCATGGCAACTGCCGGTGGTGCTCTCATGCTGTAAAAATGTAATTATAAATTTTATAAATATCTGCTGGATATTATATCTGCTGTTTCCTGATCTATTGTTGAAAAGGATGCTCAGAAGGCAATTCCCAAAGGAACCCTGCTGTCCATATTTGTGACGACGCTGGTCTACCTGGCCGTTGCTTGGATGGCCGGATGGTCGATATTGCGAGATGCTGCCGGACCCGCTGCCGTCGGTCTACTACTGCCTCTTAACGAGACGTATAATGGCACTTTGACGGATGGAGTGGAGCATCTGCTGACTAACTATACTACGGCTGCATTTCTATCTGGAGATGCAGAGGCAGACAATCTGCTTAATAACATCTCTATGACTTTGGCAACGGAAAGCAATGCCTGTGTGCCAGGCAGTTGCGAGTATGGACTGCATAATGATATGCAGGTGAGAAATGGTGACAGTTACGATTTATAGGATACAGATTTTTGGCCTCTTGTGCAATCATATGTTTATAGGCATGTATTGATATATATCAATCAATCAATCAATGTGAACTTGATATAGCGCCTCTTCAAGGTATCTACTCAGAGGCGCAAATGTAGGTGACTGAATGTCTTGAATGTATGTTCATATGAAATGTATGTATGTTTTAATATGTATGTGTTTATATGTATGTGTTTACATGTATGTGTTTATATTATTGCCATTGAAGAACCTGTCTTTAGGTTGTAAGCTTTGCTATTTAGATGTGGACAATGTTGTGGTAGTGGTGATGTTGGCTTGTTTAAATATGGTCTTAAATTTGTATACCACAGTATAGTGATCATTGATTACTGAACTCCTTGGTTAGTCAAAATTGCTCTAGATAGATCACAATACATTGTTGATCACATTTGAGTTTTAATCATGTATGTCTTCTAGAAAATTAAATATGTACTAATAAGTAGAAGTATGTTAAACATTAAATCATGCTCTGAACAAGAGTATATCTGAGAGTTTGAATCACTGAATTTTTGACCATTCCTGTTTGTTTACAGAGTGAAAAGATCATTTCGTAAGTTCTGTTGGATATACTAAATAATTATGCTGTATGCAGACAAGTCTAATCTTTGTTGTAGGTCATGCAAATGGTATCGGCATTTGGGCCACTAACTATTGCTGGAATAGTATCTGCAACGCTGTCATCTGCTCTGGCCAGCCTTGTTTCTGCTCCACGAGTTTTTCAAGTGAGTCTTTTGAGCCATGAGGCACAATTTACCAATTGCTCCATGACTACAACATCATCTTCATTAGTGGGCTGGGAAGAACATAGAGATATTGCATTGAATGCGCAGAGAATCTTTTGTAAACCTGTTGGAATCAAATGTAGGACATTTAGCAGAAAAATGTTAAAATATTTTGAGTTCTAGGTTAAAGCTAATTAAAATGTGGGGTTTAAAAGATAATAATAATAATAATGGTGTTAATGATAATGATAACAATGACAATGTGCTCAATGATTAGCTCAATGATTAACCATTCATGTGACTTCAGAAACTTTTTTGTTAATTGTTATTAGAACAATAAATAAATTGAATAATTGATAAAATAATGATGATGATGATAATAATAATAGGAATTTTAATTTGCCTGAAATGGCTGCAGTGAGCAATAATATTACTAAACAACAAAAATGCTTCCCTTGTACTAAACTGATTAAGGAATGTAGTAATATTGTTTTTGATTGTAGGCTGTATGCAAAGACAAGATCTTTCCTCACATTCACATTTTTGCCAAAGGTTATGGCAAGGGTGAAGAACCAAGGCGTGCCTATGCGTTGGCCTTCGGTCTGGCATTGGCTTGCATTTGCATTGGTTAGTGTTTCTTTCTCATATTTCTTCATTTGCTTTTTTATTGGTTTAAATAAGTAAGTAAGTCTTCCTATTCAGTGTTGTCTTTGTTTTGTAATGTTTCTTCTTTTGTTTTATTACTTTTTTTAATTAAGTCTTCCTTTTCAGTTCCTTTGTGCTAGTGTTCTACTTCACTTAATCGTGCTTTCATTTTGTGCCATAATTTGGTAGTAATTATTTCTTAATATTTACATATTTACATATTGTTTTATGCTATTTGAACTTGATTAGTTGTGACTTACCTATGAAAAGTTTTAAAGGCTATAAAGTAAGGGAAAGAATTGTGATTACTGGAAATAAATTTGCTGATGTAATGACGTTTGAAAACAAATGAAGTCGATTCAATCTAAAAATGGCAAGGTTGAGTTATTCTTTGAGACTTGCAAGATGTTTTTAAAGTGTCCTTTTTATGCTTACAATACATTTATTCACACTGATGTTGTTTATATATTTTTAGGTGATCTGAATGCCATAGCTCCACTCATTTCCAACTTTTTCCTCATGTCTTATGCACTTGTCAACTATTCCTGTTTTGATGCATCGCTTGCTAAGTCTCCAGGTTTGTGTAGAGCTCATCATCATCATTGTTTTTTATTCTCAATATTGTAAAATAGTTTTTATGTGCGGAATGACACTATGAGTTAGCCTGTGTCTTCAGATGGGATTATTTCTTAATGGGACATGCCTCTACAATGGAACTTTGGATAGTTTTGAAAGGCATCCATTATAAATTTGGAACTCAAGGATACTCTTTGCCATTTATTTTGGAAGGAAAGAAAACATTTCGATGGCACCTCTTCGAGGAAACTATTAGGAGAAGCTAAGTTGTTGGCAAGGAACATGCAATGCACAAAGAGTTGGACACCATTTCGTTTATTGTTGTTTTGTTGTACACAGCTTTGATGAGTTGAATTTAGAGAAAACATTAGACAACTGAAGCGTTATTTTGTGTCATTGTAGGTTGGAGACCAGCATTCAAGTATTACTCCATGTGGCTAAGTTTGGCTGGTGCATTACTCTGTGTCTCTGTGATGTTCATCATTAACTGGTGGACTGCACTCATTACTATTGCCATAGTTGCAGGACTGTTTTTCTATGTCCATTATCGCAAACCAGGTAAGAACAAAGTCTGAGTGAAATTTTAACGATATTTATGTTATGTTGATTCAAATAGGATAACGATTAGCTGTCTATGTGGATGGATGGATGGATGGATGGATGGATGGATGGATGGATGGATGGATGGATGGATGGATGGATGGATGGATGGATGGATGGATGGATGGATGGATGGATGGATGGATGGATGGATGGATGGATGGATGGATGGATGGATGGATGGATGGATGGATGGATGGATGGATGGATGGATGGATGGATGGATGGATGGATGGATGGATGGATGGATGGATGGATGGATGGATGGATGGATGGATGGATGGATGGATGGATGGATGGATGGATGGATGGATGGATGGATGGATGGATGGATGGATGGATGGATGGATGGATGGATGGATGGATGGATGGATGGATGGATGGATGGATGGATGGATGGATGGATGGCATTGGAAATGCTAGAATTGGATGGATTGAATTGGGTGGATTGAATTGGGTGGATTGAATTGGGTGGATGGAGTTAGGTGAATGGGATTGGGTATTTGAATGGATAGTTGGAATGGAATCGAGTATATACATGGATGAATGGAATTAAATAAGTAAGTTAAGTATTTATTAAGCCACCTTCATGCACAATGAAATTGGATATATGGGTTGCTACTGTCACATCTGTTCTCTAGGGCTGCCACCTGTTAGCTGTTTTGTGAGATGCCCTGAAATGGCATGGCCTTGTTATAGCACCATATAAATTCTGATCATTATTATTATTATGAATGAGGGAACATATAGAAGGATGGATAGAGGGTAGAATGGGTAGGTGGGGGGGATGTTGATATAGAATTGAAGGAAAGTATTGAATTGATATTTTTCACATTTACCTTGATTTAGCCTCCTTAATGAACAGGAATGGAATGATAATTATATTCCAACCTTAAAACTGGAAAATGAAGTAGCTGTGTGATATTGTTTAGTCTGCAACAGATATGAATTGTACAGAGATGAATGCTGTAAATCATGAAACCTTCTAACCGTGTTTCATAGTTAGAAGTTTCACGACTTGAACAGGAAAGAAGAGGAGTAGTAAGACACTATATGCATAGATTTTGGTTAATTAATAATTAAGCTAATGAGTTATGCTTATGTTTGTTTATTGCATCTGTCAGATATCAACTGGGGATCCTCTACACAAGCTCATGTCTATAAGAATGCCTTACAGAATACTCACAAGCTCCTCAACATTAACGAACATGTTAAAAATTTCAGGTAGTGTGAATGCTCAATATATCAGTCATTAGCAATCGTATTTAATTACTTATTTTTAGTAAATATTGATGTTGCCAATGGTGAGCTAGTGTACAAAATGCTCACTCCAGTAAGTACAATACAGTACATGGTTCTCTGCAGGCTTTTCAGGGATGTGACTCCATCCACTGGTTTTGGCAATGACGTTTTTAATGGACATAACATTAGGAACATGTGGTTCTTGTTTTAATATGTATCTGTGCCAGCAATTTCTGGTTGTTATTACAAGTTTTATTTTACACTTTTGTAATTGAATTTTTGTTGCTCATGTGTCGAGTGAAAAGACTGCACACCTATAGTTTATATCCTGCACTGCAATCTTATCATGTTTTAATGAATCGTGTCTGATCTGTCTGTTCTCAATGAGGACTTGTTTAAGCTGACTGCTGAAAAGCATCAGGATTGCATGATGACAATGATGATGTCCTAAGAGTCATTTTTTAAAATTCTAGGCCTCAAGTCCTTGTTCTGACGGGGTCACCAATGGATCGCAAATGTCTTGTTGATTTCTCTGTCAGCATCACTAAAAATGTTGGTCTCATGGTCTGTGGTCACGTCATTTTGGTAAGTATCTAGTCTTGCCTGAAAGATTAATTATACAATATCATGTCTATGTATGCAGCTCGAACAATGTCTTCTGCCACAAACACTTGCTGTCTGGATTTTATGTAATCGTTTGCGGCTTAATAACAGCTAGCAAGCAGCCGAACTAGTTGGACCTAGGTTCCCTTTCATCCGAATTTCCTACCTTTGTCTTCTTCACCTGTGTTCACTCTAGACCAAGAGCTATATTTTTTTGGCATTTTGCAGCATCAACTCGTTGCTGTTATTATCTTTTGTTAGGAGCATCTCTGAATGGTTATCTTTAAGGGTCACTATATAAATTACAATAATACATAAATTGGTATTTTGACAACCTCGAAAAGATGGATGTTGTGATTTCACCATATTCCAAAATTCTTGTTTTGTCTTTATAACTCTGAGCTTTAAGGATATGTGATTTTGATATTGATGGATGAAACTAAATAATCGGAGATTACATAATGATTTGCCTTTCCTTTGTATTTTAGTTCTTCTCTTTCATTTCATATTTTTGAATTTTTAGGGAGATCCAGAGGACAAACTGATCGATCTAAGGGCGATTTCAAAGAAGGCTTATATATGGTTGACAAAACGTAAAACAAAAGCTTTCTATTCTGCAATATTGGCTCAGTCACTTCGGTTGGGAGTGCAGTCCTTGTTACAGGTTGGTTACTTAAAATAGTTCTCATTGTTCTTTCTTGCTGCATGGACTATTTAATCCTTTCATTCTTGCAATTCACTTTTAGTTTTTGGAACAGAGGTGACAGTCAGGAATAAAACATAATTTTTGTGGCATGTTTGATTGCAGATATGTGGCAGCAACTCTGTAACTACAGATATTTTAATTGCATCGTTACATATGTTTTTGAGATATTTGATGGTGCATCTCTGGTGGTTGTTCTGGTGGTTGTTGGTATTATCATATTGAAGTGATATACATAGCCAGTTTGGTTTGTTAAAAAATATAACACAGCAATACATCAATTTTGCGCAAGATTTTCATTTAATTGAATCATTACATTATTCATTTGTCATAATAATATTTTTCATAATAATATTTTTTCATTTGTCATAATAATATTTTTTCATTTGCCATAATAATATTTTTTCATTTGTCATAATAATATTTTTTCATTTGTCATAATAATATTTTTTTTCCATTGTCATCATATTTCTTTAATTTGTCATAATAATATTTTTTCATTTGTCATAATTATTCTTTTATTTGTCATAATAATATGTCTTCATTGTCATGATGCTATTTTCTAGATTCAGTTTGATCTGGTTGTGCTATGTGATATTTTAGTCATCTGGACTGGGAAAACTAAAACCAAACACTTTACTGATTGGTTTCAAGTCTGACTGGCACAGAGCCCCATCAAGTGAAGTTGCTGAATACTTTGGACTTATTAAGTAAGCATACACACAGCTGCATTTAACATCAGTTGAATTAACAACTGCTTATTTGAGTGGCATTATATAAATTATTGTAACGAATATATATCATAATTTGTTACAAGAAGTTGATGATTAGGGTTGCAAAAGCTTCTGTTTAGGTTAATAAGAGGCTGAGATGAGTAAAATTGAAGAAAATACTCTGTCAGTTGTGGTTTGTTAGTTAAAAAACCAGGGTGTTGATATATCTTTAAAGGAATCTTGTAAACTTTGTATTTATATTCTGCGGCAAATACGATCTGCTCATGTTATTAAAGGACTTTTAATATCTATGCACATTTATTCATTTCATGTTCACTATTGATGCCAGTGTTTGGATAGGATGAGAATCGTAGAGCAGACTACTTATCAAATGCTTACTTTCCTTTCAGTGATGCCTTTGATCTGCGCTACGGTGTGGGAATACTCCGACTGAGAACTGGTCTTGATCTCTCCCATCTCTCGCCAGGTGGTATAGATGGTATGGTAGTTTTCCTCTCTTGATCGCTGTCGGCTTATCTCAGTCGCTCTTAATCTCTTTGTGTTTGATTGTAGCTTTAAAGAGGGTCCAGAATGGTTGCTCTGTAGTGACGTCAGCACTGTTGTCTCAATCGATTGTGTAAATAACTCGATGGCTCACTCTGATAATAGAATGGCTTTCAGTGTTGCCAATGCAGTTTAGCGATTGTGGTGCTGATGTGTAGTTGTGAGGATCGTGACCATCTGCCTGCCTTGTTAGCATGACGTACACGAGAGCCTGAGTTAGAGTTGGTATTAAGATGCAGGGCAATTTCGCAGTTATGTAGCACTTGACAGCTTGATTGTTGATCAACCCAGAAACCTAGATCTATCATGAATTGGTATTTGTGTTATATAGTGATTTTTCTGGTGTTTACCATTACCCCATCATTGGGCTTTGCTTGCCAGTCAGTTTGCAGACCTGTGTTTTGTCAATTGCCTAACTGCAGCTGTGGCAAGCATATCATGTACTGAGGGCTTGACTAACCGTATCATTCTGTAAATGTTCTTAAGGTTATCAACGTCTTCATGAGATCGAAATTAGTGTTCACAGCGGTCTCAATGGTCCACCGAACGAAGACAAACTCATGCGGGACGATGTTGATAACAACGATGAGGACAAAGATGACGACAAAGAGGAGGAAGAGAGCGATGATGAACAAAACGATGAGACTAAGCAACTGCCAGATAACGTCGTCGCCAAGGACACTCGTAACAAGGGATTCATTGATGTCTGGTGGCTGTTTGATGACGGAGGTTAGTAACAGACGATACAACGAAGTCAATGTTTGTGTCTATAGATGAGTGGACAGACACTTTTGATCTCAGCCTCTGGGAGAACCACTCTTGCGAGTGAGATAAAAGTTGCCGCTATGTGGTCTGCATTCAGAAGTATCTCTGAAGTATCTCTAAACCTGATGTGATTGGCTATACATGATTCCTCATGAGCAAGTCATGAACTGGTGGTTGATCTGAGTGATGATGCAAGACCAACAGCACTGATGTTTACTAGGTGCATCAATCAGACTTTTGATGTCTTATCAAAGGGAAATCCTTATAAGTTTTGAGAGCCTTTTGCATATCATTGTTGCCATGGTTTTGTGGCATTTAACTTGACAGTAAAATGTTTTAAGTGGCCCGGGTGCTCACTGTTGATGTGTGAATTGTTGCTAATACGGAACATTGTAAGTGGGTCATCTGTATGTGCAGGAGACAACTTGCAGTACTAAATCTTAACTACAGAGTGGAATATGTTTCTATTTGTTGCAAGAAAGGCTCACAGATGGACTGATATGGCAATAGGAAAATATTTACAAAACGTTCTTATGTTAATTTCTAGGTGAATTTGACTGTTTTCAGCTACAATTTGCTTTATGGTTCTATATTTGGACATTTTTACTCATAAATTGTACAATTAGTCAACATTCGATATGATAACAACCACGATTTGCATTCACATCATCTGATGGCTGTGCTAATTTTAATATGCAAATCAGATGTGTTAGTTATATAACCATGGCTTCACGCGGAGACATTTCACAGCAATAGAGTTCGATATTCAATCCCAGGCAAAGCTGTTCTGTAAGGCTTGTATATTGTAAAGGCAAGTCTCTTTTTACAAGTACCTTATGCTCATGTTGTCTTTCAGGTTTGACGTTACTCATTCCCTACATTCTTACAACAAAAAAACAATGGAAGGGATGCAAACTGAGAGTTTACATGGCAGGCAGCAAAAAGTCAGCACTTGACAGAGATCAGAGACAGTAAGTGTTCTTACTTTGAAGATCTTATTGTGTTTAATTAAATGTCTTTTGAGATTAAACTATAAACGAAATTCCATCTGATTATTAAGCTACAGAAATATTCTGTTAAAAAAACCATTTGAGGTCTATGTTCTTTATTTGTAAATATTTTATGCTTTACGCTCCTCTTGGTTATATTCCTCGTTATGGTTAATATCTTGTCTAACCCTACTTCCTTGCACTTCACCTGTGCTGTCTTAGTAAGGTTATTGCCAAACTGATATTGAAGAGTCTTTGGGTCTCAGTGACTGAACCGTTGAACTTGCTCATTGGATGCTGCAGGAAGACACTGGGAAGGTTCTCTGTAACGAGACAGCATGGCTTGTTACCTAACATACACTAGAAACTGGTGACAGGTCCTATTGTGTATTTATTGCATTGTATTTTTTTTACGCTCCTCTTAAAGCATTTGGATAGCACCTCCATTAGAGTGAACCATTCATAAGCGATGTATGTATTCACATCCTGAGATTTTCGTTTTGTTTGTTCTTTTCTTGGGGCCTTTTAAATGATAGAACACCTTTTCTGAATTTTGCCATGAGATTTGGCTCAACAGTTTAAAGGGGCAACTCCACCTCGCAGTTTAACGTTAAACCAGGACCGCCCATTTAATGAGTATGCATGCCAATCATATCTAACCTCCAGAATTGTATCGCACAGTCTCAGCTGCCAGACCAGCTGGGACTGTGGCCGTCGATTGAGTGGTCTGTTATGGAACAATGAATTATTAGCTTTGTGCATCTCTTTCAATGGAGGCACTATCCGAGGTAAAGACGTAGTTCATTTGCATTTCAATTATAATATGGGTCGCGAAGAACAGATATACACATACAGGCACAAACACTGACAGTACTAGCTTCGATTACCTGGAGATGATTTCGTAACTGGGCCTTGTTTTCACGATTCCTTCTACCTGTCACTGATTTGAATTGAAGCCGAGGACTTCGTTACACTGCCAGTGGCCCAGTGGGCTTTTGGCTCCCTGGTTCCAACACAACTAAGCCATGTCCTATCACGTGCAAGACAATAATTTAGCATACCATGAAAGTGTCCTGATGGTTTATTCCAACCCTCATTATTTTGGATTGCGTTAGAAGCTGTTTCTTACACGACTGCAAATTAGTAAGCTGAACATTAGTTTGGTAATTTATTTTTGGAATATATGTTGTGTTCCTTTAGATCATTGTTATAAGTAGGCCTTTATGTTAGCAAGGACAAGACAGTAACATGACAGCTAAAATGATAGACAGTGATGAAACATCACATGTTGATGCCAATAACAGAACTGTGAGGAAAAGACTGTCAAGTGGAAGCATCAGAACATATACGTATGCTCCTTTGGCTCGAAAATGCATCAACTTCTATTTTGAAGACGAAAACGAGAAGCTGCAATTTGAGACGAGATGTAGCGAGCTGCAAAGACATTTAGGATTAAGGACAATCCATGAATCAATCAAAAAGGTTCTTGTGGAATATAACACTGGAAGTCCGGTCAAGCTTTTGGTCTCTGCCGCCCCTCCATTTGTATTGTCTGATCCAGTCTCTTTTACCGATTCAGCCTCAGTAACCACTTCAGTCTTTGAAGAAACAGGATCGGAACTGGAAAAACAAATGCCAATTCCAATTCCTGTATCAGGTCCAATGGTTTCTTTGGAATCAGAACATCCCAGTTTTATTGGAGAGTGCAACAGCATTGTTCGTCTTTGCGATTTGTTCTATGAACATTCCATCCGCTACAACCAACAACTGACCATACAAAACATGTCTCATACAGGTCATATACTTTGTGCTGAGTTCATTTGCAGCCTGAAACATGAATTCAAGTGGGCTTCATCTACGCACATCGACGTAGAGCAAAATGAATTCTCTTTGAATCACCGAGTTATGTTTTCATATCTGGCATCAGGAATAACAGCTGTGGAGTATAAGAGATTTTGAGATTTTGCCGAAATAGGCGCATTTTCTGAACGGTTCCGCAGAAACCATTTATTACGGTACAGTTCAGTCACGGAATTATTGCGCAAACAGTCGGTTTTTGCGGCGAAAGCTCGAGAATTGGCTCTGTCTGCTGACCAATCAATATCCGATATGACAGACGCTCGTCACCACTGTCGCCGAAACAGCTACCATACAGATTATGTGGCACTGGGATTTAAAACACATGTGGTAGTTGATATTCAGCATATCAACCGCGACGAGGAGCCGTGCTCACAAAAGCACGAGGTGGTAGGATTTGACCACATGTATTCCCAATTCGAAGCTGAGCACATCAAGGTCACACACCATGTGCACGATAGAAATCTATCAATAAACAAACGTCTCCGGGAAAAAAAGCTGGCAACAAATTCGAACAATCACTGGCATTGCACTCGTCCAATTTCCAGAGGAATGAAAAAAATTGGCCAAGGCGCCAGAATACATTTGGGTAAAAATTGGCACCCTCAGCGGGCGGACAAAGGTGCAGCCGTTATAAATCATATATATTGGTGCATGGACATGTGTGGTGGGAATGCACAAACGGTGAGAGACTTAATTGACACGTGCATTCTTCACTTCCAAAATGTACACATCTCATGTCATGCGGACTCTGGCTGCTGTGTCGATGGCTACATGGTAGAAACAACATGCATCACAGATCCAGTAGCGGCCAAGTTGCTCACCAACTTCTTACATTCTTTAGTCGTGTACAAAAATGCCAAAGATTATGTACATGCCCATGACACATTTACATTGAAAGTTTCAATAATGTGTGTCTCATATATTTAGATAAGAGAATTCATTATGGAAACACAATGTATGAACTCAGGCGTGATCTTGCAGTACTGGACTGGAATGAACATGTCGATAGACCATATACGTCGATTTACAAATCTGTTCGATCATCCAATCCTAGACGACAGGCTGGTTCAAAAGTTCATGAAAGAAAAACTTATAGATTTGTTAAGGACATTTGGGATTTATATTTGGATGTCTGGAAATCATTGGATTCAAATGCCAATAACGTTGTGGTGACATATGAAGCTAGTATGAATGACGATGTGTGTGAAAGTGATGATTCAGCCGAGTCATCAGATGATGTTGTAGCCAGTTTGGACTTATCTGAATGTGATTCTGAATAATGACGTCTGCATACATTGAATTATTAATCTTCGGTGTAGTAGAATGTTCTGTTCCTTGTTATCGGTGGGACGCAAGATTGAAAATACCTCAAGTCACTTGCAACCTGGGACAAGTTGCTCATCCAAATTTCTCTGAGAGGAAGGCAATAGGAGTGACACCATTCATCTCATCCCCTATTGATATCAAACAAAATGAACCTACCCTAATGAATAAATTTCTTCATCATCACCAACATCATCATCGTCAGCAGCATCATCTGTGAATGAAGCCTCTGTATAACGAGATTTGCCAGAGTGACAACTCATCGTGGAATTCAAATGATGATGAGATGGGAGACATTTATGGACTGATCAATGACATCAATGCAGTGGATACAAGTGAACAGTAATAAAAAAACACAGTGACATTTTGAGGAGGGCACAGGTCTTTGACCCATATTTGAGTGAATGCAAAAAGTTATAAATATTTATGACCTGCAATATATATATATATATATATATATATAGCCCTGCTATCAACGCACGTCTGTTGTTATGTCCAGTCGTTTGACATGTGCGTCATATACTGCCGTCTCCCGGCATCTTTGACCCTGTTCAGATGGACTACCCTAATTGTCCCCTCTGGAGCAACTACAATTGACAAGGTCGGACCTCAGCCCAAATTCAGGGACCTATATTATTTTTGAAATGCAAATCAACTACAGAGAGGCACTAAGCACCAACATTTCCATCACTGACCACTCAATCGACATGGACGGACCCAGCTGCTAGACCCCTATAGCCTTCTGGTGGTTCGATATGATTGGCATGCGTACTCATGAAATGGGCGGCCCTGGTTTAACGTTAAACTGCGAGGTGGAGTTGCCCCTTTAAGCACATCTGTGGTAACCCAAATGGATGGAGGTGTGAGTTATTGTGACATTAAATTGTTTTACACCTGCTGACCTTCTTACTTTTCTTGTTAAGTGCATAGGGTTGTAAGCAGGGATGATGAATGAAGTGTTGCCTACCTGTGTTATTGTCTTTGTTATGATCTGTCTGTGTTCATTCAGCATGGCGACGCTGTTGAGTAAGTTCCGTATCGAGTACTCGTCCATGACTGTCCTACCTGACTTTAACAAACAGCCAACTGAAGAAAGGTAGGTGGCAGCACACTGCTTAGTTTCACCGCTTGCTCATTAGCGTAGTTGAACATTAATATGGTATAATTATGTGCTATACTGATAAGAAGTACTGATAACAGACATTGTGAAGAAAAAGACTAGACATTTAGATACAGATGGCTTAGATTCATTTGGCACACTTTACTGTGCCATTAATGCAGGGAAGAAACCAAATGTTATAACCCAGACATTAGAGATGAACTAAAACTCGGTTCAGAACTCGGCTTGGCCCGAGTTTTGTAAGTCTGCATTACTCGGACTCTGACAAACAACAAGTCTGAGTATTAATCTTTCCGATTTTCTGTTTTGAAAAAAATCGGATTTATTCATTTAAAAAAACGACAATCGACTTATATACCCATATACTGTTATTATTAGTGCTCCCTCCCTAGTTACAACCTCCTAGTGTAAACCAGGGCAAAAACAACAACATTCATAAAAGTTGTGCAAACTGCCAAACTAAAAATCAAGGGAATGAGACTTTTTAAATATTCTAGACTCAGACTCAGCAAAATTGATCTCACTCGGACTCAGTCAGAAAATCAAACTCGGTTTATACCTACCAGATATGAACGTTGATACAAAAACAGAATCTATCTAGAGCATAAACTGTAAAGTTAGAATTATGCACTGTAGGCCTACGTCATTGCTGAAGTCATTGCTTAAAATGTAATTGCTAAATAAACTGGTGCATTTATGAAGCCGATATATTAGTACCCGGTTGTTTTACTCTGACTTTCACAGAGGTGCATACTTCTTGAGTTGTCTCTGTTGGCATTGTATGACCTCGTTTGGTTGTTTCAGCATGGTAGAATTTAACAAGTGGACTGCCGACTGGATGCTTAAGTCATCACAAGGAGAAACGGAAGAAAGTCATCCGTGGAAGATATCAGAAGAAGAGCTCCTTCTCCAGAAGGACAGGGTTAGTCTCTATTGTTCCATATCTTATTTTGAACCTATTTGTGCAATGATTCATAATGATAAATATATATATATAAATGAGTATATATATATATATATATATATATATATATATATATATATATATATATATATATATACCATTGGAATAACAAGTACCAGAGGGTTGAATACATGTAAAATAAGGTCAACTAATGACTTACATATTCAAGCAATATATAATACATCTTTTGTAGTTGCTGTTGCCTATATGTTTAAACTATCACTAAGTCAATCAATGTTTGAATCCAAAGTATAATTTTGGGGCATTAGTTTTGGCTTGCCTTATTAAAGTCTGGTGTGACTTTGTTGTCGGATAACGGACATGTTTTCCTGATGTGCTTCTTATCCATCTGAAGTTACATTTCTTCTCATATGTTGCCGGAAAATCAATGTGCTCTACTTAAGATCATAACATTATGGTATTGTCATTTGAATGTCACATGGCTGAACTTAAAATGTATTATAAATGTGTATATCATTTCAGTGATCTATTATGGAAGACTAAGCATGATGTTTTTGTGCATGACACTTGAAACTCAAAAAATCATGAAGTAGAGAGAATACACATACTACCCTATAAACACCAAAATTCTGGGGCTACAGCATTCACAAGGCCAAAGGAAGAAAGCAGCATGAAATTGTCTATGAAGTCGATAATTATAACAACGTTTGAATGTAGTCACTACAAGATAGCATCATCATTAATTTGTTGACTGTGTTGAGTAGTCAGTTGAACAAAGGTATTATTCTTCTGGTTTTTACTGAGATGCAAACATCTCCAGTTGTGTGTATTGTCTTAACACTTCAGCCAATTTGTTGAGGTATAAGTGACATTCCAAAATAAAGATAGATGCAGAATTTATTGACTGTTAAAAAATGGTTTTTGTTATAGACTCATCGTCATGTTAGGACACGTGAGTTGCTACTGCAACACTCAAAGGATGCCAAGCTGATTGTGATGTAAGCATCTCTTTTATATTATAGTTTAATAAGTTAGTATTAAAGTATTTTGAAAATAGAATAAATGATACTGTGGTTATGTCTTACGTTTATAAAATTATCATTATGAGTCATCTTGCTGTTGTTGTTTTTTCAAATTTTATTTGGACTCGGCCATGCTGTGATGATGTATTAATTGTCAATATTTAATTATTGTTTCTATAAAATATTATGTTTTGGTATAGCATTTAATTTTATTCATAGTTGAATTCACTAAGTAATGGCTATCTAATGCTGAAAATAATGCTGTTGACAGGTTACTCAATGGACCTATGTTAAGCATTTGATATGCATATACATACATACATACATACATACATACATACATACATACATACATACATATATACAGACATATTATATTGTATATATATTATGTAAAATTATATATACATACATGCATGCATGGTAAAATAATTTGCTAACATATAATGCACCGAATGTTTCAATGCATTTTTTTCAGGACTTTACCCATGCCACGAAAAGGAATCTGTTCTGCCGGACTATACATGGCCTGGATTGACACCTTGACACGTGACATGCCTCCCATTCTCCTTCTTCGAGGCAATCAAGAAAATGTTCTTACTTACTACTCGTGATTCGAAAGACGTAGATATGCTAGCAATCGTCCATCTGACTTGGAAAAAGCTGACTCTACAGCATGAAGATTTGGACCATCACTAAGATTAGGACTGTGATGAGTCCCGCTGAAGAATCAAATTGTGGGACTGAATCTGATCTGCCAGTTAAATATCGCACAAACATGTTATGACGCAAGATCATTTGGCATGATTAAGGCATATGATCTCAGTTAGTTTTGCGGTTTTGTGTCGTTCTCATTCTATATGCTCCGTGGTACAATCAGGCTTTGGTTGGTAGGAAATGTTCATGCATTGCATCTGTGATGATCTGATGCTGGTATGTTTCCCATTTCAACTTTGTGCACTTGGAATGTTTTAACTCCATAAACCATGTTCCATATGGTTGGTTTCGGCCGTATTAGCGTAGAGCATGCCCTAGTGTGGCCCAATCTCTGCCACAACATATCATAGTTTTACTGAAGGGGAGAAGGTTGAATATGAAGCCATGCCCTTAATTAGTGCAGTATGTGATCAATAATTCCAATGTTTTGTATCTGATCTTTTTGTGTTGAATACTTTTAAGTGTGTGAATCAGCGTGCTTGCCAGCAGAAAACTTGCTCATAAGATTTGTTCAGCGGAGGCGCTGCAGCAGAGCAGGCCATTACATTATACGATGCAACTGCAATTTGATATTGCCCTTCCTAAAAGGTTCTCATAAAACTCCCAACTGCACACTTACATCAATGCGATTATATTGCAGAGCAATTGTGCACAAAGGACTTGCTCAAGGTTCCTACACAGTAATTCACAGCCTGATCGTTCTAACCAATTGCCCTTAGTCAATTGACCACCCACCGTGTGCCCTGGTAAAAAGCCTTAAAACTCATTGCCTTGCCAAAGGGCAGCCTGAATTTTTGCCCTTTTGAGAATTTATTTAGGGCATAATAACTTGCCCTCTGCGCTGCTTACCTGTATGACTGTCCTGCTCAGTTAAAAAATGTCTGGTACCGCCTCTGGATTTTTTTTACTTGAGTTTTGGTTTTTGTTACATTTCATAGTAGTATAAACGCTGTGCCTCCACCTCCTGGAAATTTCTTTTCCAGTAGATGGATCTGCAAAGACTTTTCTTACTTAGACATGAGAGGGCTTGCTACAGTAGCTTAGACTTATAACAGATATATTTATATGTAGTGCTTTTGGGGAAATTTGTTACAGACCTCTTCCATTACAATTTGTTTCGGGATTACACATTTGTCTTGCTGTGCTAGCTGTAGTAATAGCTATAAATAGATTATGATTATTTTGCGACACGAATAGAACAATTTTAATTGTACTATTTATTGATTATGCTGAGATTCAGCATTAGACACACTTTTATTTTTATAAGGATATCTACATGCAGCTTAGTTTAGAATTTAGATTCTTCGAACCAATAAGATGTTTTGAACCAGACAATTCCATCGACCTTTTGTGCAAAGCTGTTTGTAATAACCTAACAGTGAATAAAATATTAAACTGATCATAAACGAGATCGTTTGTTTTGTGATTGGTTATTTTTTTACTCCAGAAGTGGTAATCTTTCAGTGGTGCACCAAGATTCTATTCATTACAGACCTATTCCCTTTGCATTTGGCATATGCTTTTTTATGACAAGTTCAAGCTCTACTGATTAAACTTTGAAATTAAGGAAAAATCTCTAAAGCCCTCTCTAGGAAAAAGCTTCTTATCCACTCTTCGATAACTGTGTAGCATTGCGCAAAATCGTGACCTACACAGAGAACCTTCTTTCGATGTGTATATATTTGTATAATACAATGTAAAAATTATACGATACTTTGTTTAATACACCGTTTTGCAAAAATTGCAGGCTTTGTTTTAATTTCTTACGCTTTACTGACCTATGTAATCTGTTTAAGGTAAGCTTGCAAGAGCATTGTAATCTTTAGAATTCTTCAGTGCCCATAACATTAGGAATCGTGTTTTCCGTTAAGCGTGTAAGTGGCCGTCCATATATTACGCATGCAGCGAGGCCTCGGGGTAGAGGTTTTTGGAACCCCGTGGTTTTGCGTAAGGGTGCGTATGGTGGGGGGAGAGAGGGGGTCCAGAAAATATGTACGTAGGCAAATATAGCTAGTTATGACGTCTACAATACGGAATATTGAAATAAAAGCTGTAAACCCAGTCACAGTGCCCATAACATTGAGAATCATTATCTCCGTTTAGCGTGCAAGGAATTGGGTTGATAAGTGATAACCTATAGAGTATAGACCAAAGAAATAGATTTGGGGGAAATGGGGTATTCTGGACCACTTAACTTATTTGTGTATTTCTAAGCAAAATAAAGCATCAATGCGATCCAATTAAATTGCATTCAAATATTTTCATCATAACGAAATAAAAGCAGTAGGTCTATTGTTTGTGAACAATGAACATCAATTTATTCAATAAAATAGATTAAATAGGTCGAAGGTAGGCCTACACGGGTCGTCATTTCAACATTTTTGACAGACTTACCCCTATATCGCTTATGCCTCTCAGTTCATTAGTATATTAACTTCAAGAATAATTTGTTCGGTGGTCCTCGGTGTCAAAAGGTTGGACAGCACTGCCGTAAGGATTAGTGATAAGGAATTTATGTGTAAGGGTGGCAAAGTGAACTTTGTCATGCAGTGCACGAGAGATGAGAGGAATGATACCAAGACGCCTTTTGGCCTTTTAATAATTATTCTATAGATCAGCATGGCAGCACAGTTAATAACCGATCAGGCCTATCAATCAAGCATTGGCAAAGAAATTGGGACATGAATTATCATCAATCTCGGTACGTCTAAAGTTTTAGCCTACTACTGACATATAGCGTGGCGACATGGGTCCCGTGTCATAATTATTGCTCGCGGAAGAACCTCTTCAAAATTAGATTTAAGATTATGCAAAATGTCAAAAAATGACAATATAAATTACACTGCATATCAAATGTGATGTTTTACTTTACACATTAAACTGTTTAGTGCTTAAACAATAATAATTCGTCGATTTTCCTCATAGAAATCGCAATGCATTGTAAACACGATTTTTCACACCTTTGTCGCTAGCTAGCCACCAGCCTCCACGGCACACGACATGTTTAGGGAGTTTCCAGTCCTGTGTTTCTTGGTCCTTGGACGCCATGCAATGGACCAATGGTCCAATGGACACAAATTTGGAAGTAAATAAGTAAGCACGCCTTTGAGAAGAGTACTACAGAGACCGGTTAATTGTAATTGAGGAATTATATAGCGCCTCTCACGGAACTATAGCTATACTTAGGAGCGCTCTATATGTGCCATTTTACGCAGTGGGCCTACGTTGTTTGATAGACAAGACATTATGTTGTTTATTCGTTCACACTCATCCACAGTGATTTAGCACGGTGACCGATTGGTTAAAGCGATCGGTATGTAATGTGGCGATTACGGGCTGTATCTGCGTCCGAGGCGGTTACTGTGCAGAGACCTTGAGCAGGTGGGCTGCAAGCTTCAGCTTCGTGCATAATTGCTCTGCCATAATTATAGCCTAGGCCTAATTGCATTTCAGCTGCGGCGCGTGTGTGCACTTCTCAATTTTTTAATAATTAGGGCAATATCAAAACGCAAATGTATTATATATTGCACTATCGATCTATGTTGTCGTTCATTTAGTATCAGAGGTCCATGAGAATTGTGCGCTGAGGATTGTGGGCCTGGAAACAGCCGACTCTGAAATTCTACCACTGTTATCGATAGTGATATTATTATAAGTCATAATTATACATCATTGTGTTGAGCGCTGAGGACGTTTCACTAAGCGACGTTTTCTTTATTCGTTAGAGGCAACAACAACTGAAGTAATCGCAGATTATTTATGGTGATAGAGAAGGAGAGGCAGGAGGGGTGGGGACCGACGGGTGTCATGTGTGATGTAGTCGTCATTGATTTCCCGCAGCGCCTTTTGTCTTTAGGGCCTAATTGGACACAAAATTGACCTATTTTTGGCCAATAGCTCGACGTTTAACCAATCGACCTTTCTGTGACCCATCAACCTGCTGCAGCGGCGTTCCGGCGAGCGCAGTGGAAGCAGAAACGGCGCTGTGCAGGCAGTCACACCCGTACCCAATATGCCATGCCATAAGACTGACCTCATTAGCTATGAAGTCGCTGACCGCTGACGGTCGCTGACCGTCGACTCGCCATATTCAAGGCCACCGACGAAGTCACGCATATATACGTGGTCATGTAGGCTATAAACTAGACATACAGACATGCATGGTATAGCACACCTCCTCAAAATAGACCAATCGTGTTGTTCGGCGCTCCCTTCCGTAGGACGCAACTGCAGGCGTTGATCTCAAGGCTTCCACTTTCCATTTCAGAAATCCCAAGATCTCGCGTCATAAACATTCCAACGGTGTACTAAAACAAATCCCAGGTAGCCGATAAAGATAAAGTCGTGATGAGATATGAGATGTATTTTCAAAAAAATCACAATTTATTCAAAAACTGCCGAGCTAAAAACTTGCAAAGAAGAAACCAGAACATAACATTAAATTAGCAAATCACAAACAAACCTCCTGTTACAAAATCCTAAATGAATGTTCTTCAGACAAAGGTCACACAGCCACTGAGAGAATATTTTCTAATCCGATTCGCTATCACTGATAGAAAGCTAATACAAAATTTTTAAGGAAATCCCCAGAATAATATTAAAAATCCCAAATTCCCAAAATCTTGGAAGTATTCCAGGACGTGGAGGCTCTGGCTGACACGTCCGCCCACGCAGCGTCACTACCGCATCCGATGCTAGTTAGACGGACAGCCCTGATTGGTCGCTTCGACGGACGACGTCATTTGCATAGATCAACATAAATTAGCAAAATTTTGTTCATTCAGACGGAGGGTTGACGGGAAGCGGCGTACGGTCTCCCGTCAACCGTTGCCACGCATTCGCATTTAGTAGAACCGGCGGATGGATGGATGGATGGATGGATGGTGGAAGGAAGGCACCATGCCACCTGTAGGCGTTCTTCGATGGCACTAGACGCACCAGTAGCAGCAACAGCAGCTGCAACCGATGCCAGCAACCGTACGGATGCATTCGGCGTTTTCAGCTACTGCGACGACCAGCGTGTTCTTCATAATGTTAATAGTGCTTCGGTAAGTCCATCCGTTTGTCCGTCCGCTTGTCTGTCTGTCTGTCCGTCTATGTGTGTCTGTCCAGTCGATGCCCGCAGCTGCGATAAATATTTACGCCGCCGATTCACAGAGTTCTCTGTGATGAGCTGCGCGAAATCAATCATGTATTCAATTGCTGGTGTGTAGTGTGTCCGTACAAGTGAAGGAAGAGCCTTGTGGATATGATGTGCTGAGCCGCGTGAGACATCCTCAGAGCAGAACAGAGCGCTTGTGTTCTTGTCTTGCATCATAGACCGACTGGAAGGGATGAAGGATCGCTGAGTACCAGCTATAGTGACAGGTTCCCTCAAATAATATTCCCAAAAGGACTGATTGGTTATGTCGCGTAACATGAGAGAGAGAGAGAGAGAGAGAGAGAGAGAGAGAGAGAGAGAGAGAGAGAGAGAGAGAGAGAGAGAGAGAGAGAGAGAGAGAGAGAGATTATGCCAGTGAAAATTGTAAATATAACTTGCGCGCCGCTATTGCATCGGGCATGAATGAAGACATTAATTCTAATACCACTTGTAAAATAACGGATGTACAGTAAATAATTGCATTTACTCTGCTTTGCAGCGATTTCTAATGTACACAGAGCGTACGTACTATAAATAATTATTGATTAATGCATGCAAGCATTCATTGACCTGAATTGTAGCCTATGTGAAGAGGTTGATGACTCGTTGGTGTCACTTAGCGACGTCCAGGGGAGGACGATTTGTTATGTTCATCATCATTATCAATGACACCGAGGCACATACGACAGCAGAAAATGAGTCGATTACTCTGCCGATGGAATCACTTTCAGCTGAGAGATAATTGTTTAATGGCATCATTACCATACTGACATCATTTAAGTACTCGCAGTTCTTGCTCATCTACGTAATAGATATTTCGAAATAAATGCTTTAAAAATTGATGCAATCAAGATTGAGAAACGAATTGAGACATTAGGCCTACTTCTCAAAGCAAGAGACAATTAACGTGCCACCATGAATTTAAATTCCGACAGTCCATATTGTATAACAGTCTGACTGGGCTTATAGGGGCCTACGTTGTGGAGAATTTGTGGCTATGGTTGACGTTTTAGGATGTAAAGGTCTGACTCAGTATCATTCATATCAGTTGTATTACGGTATAATGTCAAATTGTTTTGCATATGAAATTGCTGTTCGATAACTGGTCACACGTAAGATAATAGTATGATTAAAGTATCTCTAGTGGCAACGATTATTCCTTAAGCAGGCAGTTCCTTCAAATCATTACCTAAAGACTTTCAATATAGAATCAAGTGTATTGTCGGAAAAACACTGAATCCAGACTTCTACGTTTATTTCTAGACTTGTAGCGTGTTACGTGTAGACTACTTAGGTTCCTAGCTATACTTAGGAACACGGATGTCTATATGTTTGCACGCATATTCCATACAAATATAGGTCTATTATATTTGTGATAGGCCTACCAATACACATTATGCAAATATGTTTATTATTTATATGGTATTGCTGTAAACGTATATAACTTCAGATAAAAGACCGATTCTGAGAAGACAAGATATCAACTACAGATCTACCAACAAAGAGTTTAGGCCTATAATTATGTACTATGATCTAAACTACTTGGATTCACTTCGGTTCTGTCAGAAAAGAAAGATGTTCCACGCAGGCATCGTTAACTGACCTATCAAGAGGTCATTCGGTCAATCTACCAATAGGTCGTTAATTCGGTCGACCTACCAAGAGGTCATTCGATCGACCATTCGAGTTACTAAGAGGTCATTCGGTCGATCTATAGTACCAAGAGGTCATTCGATCGACCATTCGACCTACCAAGAGGACATTCGACGTATACTAAGATGTCAGTTGGCCGACCTAGCAATAGATCATTCGGTAGACTTATCAAGAGGTCTTTGGGTGAACTTGGATCTTAGAAACTCACTTCGATCCACAACAGGAAACATGATGCGATCGTCTCCTGTCATCTTGTATCTGTCGATAGTATTAGTATTGTTCGGACATCTTGGAGAAGCACATTCAGAGGTCATCGGAGGTCAGATACTGGACAGAGATCGACGTCCGGTCTACGGCCGTGGACGAGTGGACACGAGTGGACAGCGACCACTGTCCAGCAGCGGTCGACCTATCCCTCTACCTGCTCCTGCTCCTGCTCCTGCTCCTGCTCCTGCTCCGTCACCTGCAGCATCATCCAGAGGGGATATTGATGAGGAAGACACGATCATAGCAGACCTTCAGATGCCTGGAGTTCGCACCAGTCAGGTACGCTTCCATAAGTAGTGACCCATTATTACAACGCATCATTTGTTCTGACTGGTCCTAGATATTATTCTACTTCATTATAATTATGTGTCATTGCGTTCAACTCAATGGAAACCTAGAAATCCTTCCTCTTTCATATTATGTATCCTTCCTATTTCATATTATGTATCCTTCCTATTTCATATTATGTATCCTTCCTATTTCATATTATGTATCCTTCCTATTTCATATTATGTATCCTTCCTATTTCATATTATGTATCCTTCCTATATATCCTTCCTATTTCATATTATGTATCCTTCTTATTTCATATTATTTATCCTTCCTATTTCACATTATATATCCTTCCTATTTCACATTATGTATCCTTCCTCAGCCTTTGTTTCTGAAATGCCTGAAGACTATCTCATTTCTTCTTATTGACAGCACTGACATACATGTAGGTTGGTAGCGCCTCTGAATCTCTGATCGGCGCTAAATAAACGATCGATTACAATTATTACAATGAACTGCAATGTAATGTATGTAAATGTAAATCCTCGAAAATTTCTCAGCGCCCACAAAACCCACGTCAGGGAGACCAGCTTATTCACCGGCGCTATGCCAATTCAAGTCCGCAATACCCAATCCTCTCGTTTCCTTTCGGTGCCAGGACGAAATCCAGGGAGTCAAGCCGAGGAGACAGCATGGTGCTACGGTGGTAGTCGATGATGAGGGTTGTCATGTGGCAGCACAGAAGTAGAATCTATATAGGACACATTGAAGAGTTCGGTTTTTATTCGAGGATGGAGGTAAAGTAGCAGGGGATAATTAGAGCGGAGGAGAGGTCATATTTGGAGTTGAAATGTGGGGCTGAGCAAACTGACGGAGTTCTTTTGGGAGTACGTTCCAAAGTGCTGGCGCAGCATAGACTAAGGAGCGGTTGCAGAATTTCTGAGACGATGAGACTGGAGGTCGAGATAGAGAAAGATATGACGATGACGATGACGATGAGCGAGTTGATCCGGTCGGTTGGATTGTAAGGAGTTGACGAATGTAAGAGGGTTGAGAGGTTTGAAGTGCGTTGTAGGCGATAGATACAATTTTGTAGTGGATGCGTTGAGGAACTTTAGGCCAATGAAGTGATTTTAAGACAGGGGTTATACGATGGTGCTTTGGGGTTTTAGTGACTGCGCGGGCAAGAGCATTCTGAATTGTTTGGAGGCGTCTTATATGTGAGGAATCAATGTTGTGAAAGAGAGAATTGCAGTAATCTAGCTTTGAGTGAACAATTGATGTGGCTATTGTGTATGCAGTCGGTATAGGCCTAGCCTCCAACGAATTACTATGAAATCGTTTTTATTCAGCCTGCACCGATAATACCGTACCCTGGTCAGTCGAAGATGGTGCAAGACTTCATGATGGCAACTTCCAAAGGATACCCACAGGCGGACAAGTATAGACGAACAGAGGCAGACGGAAGAAGCATTCCTCTGTCTGTCTGTCTGTCTGTCTGTCTTTCTGTCTGTCTGTCTGTCTGTCACCTAGAGATGAAACTCATCGTCTGTTTCCGTTCGTTAATCCTCCTTATGCCGGTTGCTTCCGTTTCTAATCTCTCTCTGACTGATCGACGTCGACCTGTCGTCATCGTCGCCGTCCGTTTCACTTGATGATTGATGATTTGTGCTTAATCATAACAACGACCGGCGCTATAGAAGTCATTAGACTTCAATTAGATTTGATTAGATCTGATTGTCTCGGTCTGTTTGCATGTCTGTCACAGAAAATATTGACGGAAATATGAATGTACATACAGAGGTACAGAAGGAGAGAGAGGGAGACAGACAGAGAGACAGACAGAGAGACAGACAGAGAGACAGACAGAGAGACAGACAGAGAGACAGACAGAGAGACAGACAGAGAGACAGACAGAGAGACAGACAGACAGACAGACAGACAGCAAGAGAGACAGACAGACAGCAAGAGAGACATAAACAGAAGCAAGAGCAGAGACAAATACGGTGTCCGTGAGAAGTGTCGTTTATAATCATATTAGAAATTCATCCGGGTCTTTCTCTTGATATGTTCAAAGACAGATGCACAGAAAAAAGCCAAACACAAGCTAGTATCTCCATAATTATATGCAAAGACAGACAAGTAGACGGACAGACGGACGGACGGACAAGCAGGCAAGAAGACACAGAGTCGCTTGTCGAATAGTGTGATGATAAAGAAGACCAGGTAACTGTACCCGCATATGCTCAGAGGTCCTCAAAGAAACCGAAGCTAAGAGAGACAGGCGATCAGTCAAATACTACAGCATCACGCACATACAAGTCAGAGTGTGACAGACAGACATATACGCACCCAAATAAGCAGACGCACACAGACAGCACTTCTTAACGGACGCCGCTCTCGTGTTTGCGCTCGACGAATACGAAGAAGTGGACGACGATGACGCAGATGGAAGATGGAAGGAAGCCATGGAGAAAGGCTTCTTTGGAAGCCAGAAATAGCCGTTTTTAAAGGACGCGAAGAAAAAGGAGGATGAGGAAGTGGAGGAAGAGGAAGGGAAAGAGGAAGGTGAATAGAGGGGAAATGGAAGGAATTAGTGACAGCATCAGCCCCTGAAGCAGTCTCCGTAGACACATTACTCAACACATCGCTGCATCTCAGATGACGTTGACAACAGAAAACAGCCTTCAGTTTGTTGGTCTGCATGTGTGTGTGTTTTTTAGAGGCCTCTCTGTCGTATATACGTCCTCCTCTCTCTCTGTCTCTCTCTGTCTCTCTCTGTCTCTCTGTCTCCCTGTCTCTCTCTCACACTATATGTATTTATGTCTGTCTCTGTCTGTCTTTGTCTCTCACTGTATGTATGTCTGTCTGTCTATCTCTATCTGTCTCTGTCTTTGTCTTGGTCTCTGTCTGTCTGTCTGTCTGTCTCTGTGTCTCTAACGATGATGGTGATCGGTGGCGGTTGATGCTATGGTAGTGGAGATGACGTGGATGACGATGAAGAACAGAAAAAATGCTAAAAACACGACACAAACGAAGAGAAGCCAAAGATGAAAGCTGGTTTAAAGGTTGGATGCGGTGTTAGTTCTGGGGATGACAGTTATTTTCAGATGACACGAACGGAAAGAATCGACGCTCAAAGACCGACCGAAATGCGCTATATAACTTTCCAGTTTCCTTAGGTCTACGACAGTAAATAAAGCTAGAACTCACTCAGTCCGTGTGTACCACAAGGCAAGGCCTATAAGAGGCGTAAACATATTGCAGTGTCTTCACAGAATTCATTTAGCGCTACTCTGTGTGCACAACTCGGCAGATGTAGTTCCTTTTTCCACATTATCATTATGTAGCTCAGGCGTCCATAGAACTTCGACTTTGTCCAGCTGTTTGAGCAAGAATCGGGGAGGATGGACTAAGACCATACATGCAGAGAAAGACCGCCTTCTACAGCCTCTCTCTCTGTCTCTCTGTCTCTGTCTCAATATATATATATATAATTATATATCTATATATATATACATGTGGTTGCTTCAATTGTTGCATTACATTACCGCCGTAGGCCTATGATGTTCCGTATCACGGGACCACCCAATGTAATTTAATGTTGAAGTCATGTGATATAATCTGGGCTGATCTTATCTTTTCTAAGATCATCATAAAAATATTTCATATTTGGTGCTGTGATAGCTAAGCGTGACAGCTAAGCGGAAGGATATCATTAGACCTTTTAAATGACCGGTGGTCATTGCAGTCGATAATCGTAATCTTACTAGTCACACATTTCCATAGTACCCTCATCGCGTCTATTTTCCTGTCTAGTGAGTCACTGGCATCCTTAACAGAAAAACATCTTTGTGGTTCGTCAGGTTTTGAACCGTCGACCGCTAAATCAATTAGCAATCGATCGCTGCGACTTGCACTCAAGAAGATTAAATCGCAATGTAGCGCATTTACTAAAATGTGCGCTATATAAACGGATTGGCAATTACGGCTGACACTGTGATTGCTTTGAGGAGAAGGATTGTGATGATGATGATGGTCTAATGGTTCATTACTATAATGGTGATTAAGAGGATTATGGTAGTGGTGAATGGTGATGACGATTATGATGATTATGATTATGATTATGATGATGATGATGATGATGACGATGACGATGACGACGACGACGAGAATGACGGCGATGATGATGACGATGGTGATGATGATTACGATAATTACGATGATGATGACGACGATAACGATGTCGTCGACGACGACGATGACAACAACGACGATGACGATGATGATGATGATGACGATGACGACGGCCTTGTCGATGACAAGCTGTCTAACTTATAAGAAGCACGATGATGTACTAATAAAAATAAAATATTTAACAACACACTGAAAATTACGACGTGGTTTTAAAATCGGCGGTTGACCATTTGGCGTAAGAAGCCCTTGATCCGTAGGCTTTGTTTCTCTGCAAGTTATAAAAACAAAACAAAGCTTACAAGTTAATTTACGAAGCGGTTGCCTTGCAAAGTGCTGGACTCACGACTGTGGCAGATGGCGTAGTCTCAGCAGTATGGCTCTCGACTCAGTAGTATGGCTCTCGAAAGTGAATTGCAGCCAATATAGTGCAGAGCAGAGAATAAAAACATTGACCATCAGGCACCCAAACTGATGGAAATAATTATTATAGATTCATAAAATGTGTTTCATTGCAGGAGTCACAAACACGACGATTCCATGCAATTACTATTTCGATGCCAAGGATTACAAATCACCTACTGGAACATCAATATTTTTCAACGAATAAATTGTTGGCAATGTATGTTAGCGTTGGGCCTTTTAAACACCACACGTCATCTTATGTTTAGAAAAAGCCAGCAGCTCCAACGAAGAGTAATATATATATATCCTAGAAGCATTGGACTCGGATTTGATAAGAGAAGATAAGTATGTTCTTTATTTCAACCAACTACATAGGACCTATACTGCAGACACTTAAATAACAAAGTATTCTTGTCTAAAACGTTTTCCTCACAAGACTGTCTGCCCCGTAGGGGATAATTCGGTCGAGAGTATCGGCCTCACGGATTAGGGTGGTAGCCTCAAGGGTAGAAGGAGTTGGCATTATCTTCGTATTATTTATGTATTGTAGGCTTTATTATGTGCTGTAAGATTTATTATGCTGCAATGCATTTTATTCATAAGACATAAATTATGGTAGCACAGAAATAGGTGGAAAGTGCCAATGATTTATATATGGAACTGAACAGTAGGGTCTTCAGCATAGGTCGCACCAATTCCTGTTTTGTATATCCTTCTTATGCATCGATCCTTCCTCATCCCAATTTATTCACATTATGTGTCCTTCCTTAAGAAAGGTCATTATGAAATCAGGTGATAATCAGATGTGGAATTTCAATGGTATATTTATTCAATATTCATTAACACCCTCACTCGCGTTCAGAATGCAGGCTATGTGTAGTAATATATATGAAAACAAAGACTTGGATAAATAGCCTTTCATTAGTGCAAGGCACGCTCATATTTGAATATTTCACTTCGGCCTATAACTCAAAAGTTACGCCTGTTTCCTAAATATGGTACTTTTTATGGTCATTTGAAGCTTACCTTTTTGTCCTGGCTGGAGTTGCCTTTAAAGGGCGCTATATAAATTGTTGAATGAGTGAATGAATATGTAGGCAGCTGTTATATATAAATATATACATATATTTATATATAAATATTACATATACATATAGGCCTACATATATATATATGCTAGCCTCACAGCTCCGTTTCGCCTAGGAACGTGTATCTCAGCAGGAGCGCTGCTTTGTCCAGGAAATTGCACTCGTGCAGGTCTATGTCTACACGATCGCGTGTGTTCCATTTGGCGAGCGCTACAAATGAAGCCATAGCTTTATAATTAACGCTTCCGATTTGTATATTAGAATTAGCATAGCTTTCTTCAGATGATACGAAGGGCGGTTATTATTATATCGAATATCGAAACTACAAATGTCCAAATATTGGAATAGAAAGCAAATTGTGTGCTGAAAATAGTCATGCTGACCTAGAAATTCGTGCATGACATTTCGTACAAATTTTTCATATCGCCAGAGCGTTCCATTCGCGACCCCCCTTGCTTGGACGGACAGAAAATATGTCCTCTTCACTGTTTATATATATATATATATATGTATGTAATGTATACGTATAATATATATATATATATATATATATATATATATATATATATATGTTTTTAGGAACTACTTTACCCTTACTTCCACTGTTAAACCTTACAGCCTACGCTCCTCTCAAAATTATAGACCTGTTTTTGGTAGGACCAATACAAGAAGATTTTCCATCAAATGTGCTGGCCCATTTGCCTGGAATCAAACCTCTGTTCAAATACGTGGTGTTAGCAGCTACTATCTCTTCAAATCCAAACTTAAAGATTACCTGTTTTCTAATTTTTTGTGATAACATTTTCTGCACTCTCTGTTTGTCACTCTTGTTCTTTTAGTTAACTAGTTAAGTTAGTTTACTTTATGTTATCTTATGTTTATTTAACCTGCTGCCTTGAACTTTTAGTAAGGGTGGTCCTGCTAGCGGGACCAGTTGGTCTCTTTAGGGTTTATATTGTATCCCGATTGTACACTTCCAATCTCGTTCTTCTGTTCTAAAATGATAATTGTTTATGTTTATGTTTGGTACAATAAAACACATTGTTATTTTTATGGTTATATATATATATATATATATGATCTCCATTGCCCTCGATCAATCGTCAAGTCCAGAATTGTCCAGTGCCTTCTCAGTGTTGATCCAAGTGATGTTTTGTCCTCATTTAATATGTTGTCTGTCGATCCTGATCTTCGTCTGCCTTCGTTTCTCTTTCCTTCAAAATTTGAGTGTGGTGTATTGTGTGAAATTCTGTCTGCTGGCATACTCTCCATATCTCCAAATCATCGGAGCTTTCGCTGAACGAATTTTGTCGATAAAATAGAGGAGTTGTTTGGATAGGGCCTACCTAATTCCTGTCGAGTAGGCCTATGATCTTTTCTTATTTTCTGCTGTCGTGAAATCCCTGCGATCGTCCATTTCGGCTGTAGGGATTCTTTTTTAACCTTGTTTTCACGTTATCTGTTGTGATAGGAAAATCAGTTGTATTGTCGTCTCGTATAACACTTTCCTGTGTTTCTTTGTAAATTAAAATTGATCTTATTCTTTGTATTTTTAATCACCGCGGTTTAATTTTCTCTGCGTCGATCAATGGGCTGAATCTTCTGCTGTCTTCATCAATCTCTATTGTAATATGATACAGTTCTGGTCAGCTTATAGTGAGGAGGCCAAAGTTGTAAGCAAATTGAAGATTATTCACCAACCCTCCAGTTAATTCTCATTCCTGCCTGCCTCATTGTCTTTAAGGCCGAGTGACAACACTGCTTCTAATACAAGGTCAAATAGGTCAATTGGGTATAGGTACCCTTCTTTCTAATACTAGGTCAAATAGGTCAATTGGGTATAGGTACACGTCCTTCTAATACAAGGTCAAATAGGTCAAATGGGTATAGGGACACGTCCTTTTAAAACTAGGTCAAATAGGTCAATTGGGTTTAGGGACACGTCCTTTTAATACTAGGTCAAATAGGTCAATTGGGTATAGGTACCCTTCTTTCTAATACTAGGTCAAATAGGTCAATTGGGTATAGGGACACGTCCTTCTAATACTAGGTCAAATAGGTCAATTGGGTATAGGTACACGTCCTTCTAATACTAGTTCAAATAGGTCAATTGGGTATAGGTACCCTTCTTTTTAATACTAGGTCAAATAGGTCAATTGGGTATTGGTACACGTCCTTCTAATACAAGGTCAAATAGGTCAATTGGATATAGGTACCCTTCTTTCTAATACTAGGTCAAATAGGTCAAATGGGTATAGGGACACGTCCTTCTAAAACTAGGTCAAATAGGTCAATTGGGTATAGGGACACGTCCTTCTAATACTAGGTCAAATAGGTCAAATGGGTATAGGGACGCGTCCTTCTAATACTAGGTCAAATAGGTCAAATGGGTATAGGGACACGTCCTTCTAAAACTAGGTCAAATAAGTCAAATGGGTATAGGGACACGTCCTTCTAAAACTAGGTCAAATAGGTCAATTGGGTATAGGTACACGTCCTTCTAATACAAGGTCAAATAGGTCAATTGGGTATAGGTACACGTCCTTCTAATACTAGGTCAAATAGGTCAATTGGGTATAGGTACACATCCTTCTAATACTAGGTCAAATAGGTCAATTGGGTATAGGTACCCTTCTTTCTAATACTAGGTCAAATAGGTCAAATGGGTATAGGTACCCTTCTTTCTAAAACTAGGTCAAATAGGTCAAATGGGTATAGGTACACGTACTTGTCCTACTCCTATTTTCGTCTCAGGTCCATTTAACAGTGTAATCACTACTACGGCATTTGATTGATGTTGCAAGGCTCTAAGGCATATATATATATATATATATATATAGAGAGAGAGAGAGAGAGAGAGAGAGAGAGATATCATATCTTCAAATATCTGGAAGAAAAATGGAGGTAGTTTAAGGACCAAGGTGATGTCCTGGTGCGCGGGAGAGCGACGAAGGAGAGGAAGACCGAGAACAAACTGGCAAAATATCATAAGAGATGACCTAAAATGTTTGGAGATGTCGTGGGAAGAGGCCTCTTTGGATAGAGACGAATGGAGGAAGTGCGTTGCCTGATGTGTAGACCTACACAGGAAGGACTAAGTACTAAGTGTCAGTGTGTATGTAGATGTGCTTGGCCATAGAAGATGACTTTGGGTAAATTCTGCCATCCCATGAATGATATTATTCATACTACTTCAAATAGACGTTGACGTACTTAGGCTTATGACGACTGCGTTGCTAAGGACCGATGCTAACGAACCGCTAAAAGCGTAGACAGTAGACACGTCTAAGACGTTGTTGTAGTTGATGAATTTATTTACCGCCATGCCAGTTGTCGTTCACACACGACACACCCATCTACACCCACCAATTTACACATAAACACTCACACCAACTCGCTTGCCTATACTTAACAAACACTTACACACCACTACGCAAACACCAGCGCACATGCGTACCTAAACAATATGAAAAGCTACAGACGCCTACACACACATACACACACACATACACACACACCTACACACAGACAGCTACACACACCTACAGTCCTACACAGTGTATAAAAGACAGAGATAAATACAAAGAGACAAACAGAGTGGGAGAGACGGGAGTAGATGAAGAGAGTCTCTACAGATTGTGAATTCCGAAATAAATCCAAAGCCAGACGAAAGAGACTTAACCGAGTTCATAGCATGAACAGCATATATGTTGCTTGGTAAAAAATGTCACGTCTTTCTATGTTTGGCTGCACTATGCGTTCGTCCCTCTACTTGTATGTCTGTACCTGGCTGTGTTTAGATCTTTGTCCGTCAGATCTGGTTTCCATTAGTCTGCCTCTCTCTCTCTCTCCCCCTCTGGCTTCTCAATATAATTGTACCTTTCTTTAACTGCCTCAATATCTGCGATAGCTGCTCACTGTACGTCTTGATTTCCAATTTCTGTGCATCGTTCAACCTGTGTTTCTTTGACTGATATTTTTTTTCTATTTGCGCGAATGTGCATCAATAATATGTAACGTACATATCTGTAATATTATTTCTACATGGATACGCTACATGAGAGACAGGCTCAAGCGCCGGTGCTATATCAGCTGGCCAGTGCACACTTGCACACAATGTTTGGCTTATCTTGGTGACAAATCTGAAAACGAAAGGTCAAGCCGTGGTGACAGCACGGTGCTACGGAAGGTCTAGATGGTTGGTGTACGAACGGAACCAGACTACGTTGGCATGAGGAGTTCAGGTGAATGCTACAGATGAGAGAGACAGACACACACAGAGATAGACAGTCATATATACACAGAGAGACAACGAGAGCGATGGAGTGACGAGATCGACAGGTGACGGGGAGAGAGAGAGAGAAGAGAGAGAGACTGAGAGAGAGACAGAGAGAGAGACAGAGAGAGAGACAGAGAAAGAGAGAGAGTGAGGTAAGTAAGAAGATTTAAAATATTATTGGAGTTCTGTAAACGTACAGGTCGTGTACGTCTCTATGTGAAAACTCGAATCCGTAGCTAAACTAAGTGTTACAGTCATATGTAGTAGTCTGATAGCGGCTTACTATAATTAAAAATTATATATTGCTGGTTGACTGTTACGATACCTTACATCATATATATCGGGGGAAGACTAGTCACTAGTCAAGATATTCCACTAATGATTTAATACAAACAATTCTGAACTGTATACAAAAGCAATGCGATGAATCTTATCTAACATGAGGCATTACAATGTTCGTAAGAAATGCCTTTCAGCAATATAACTATCATCCCGTTGGTCTTTCACCATATGTCGTCTTGGTTATTCTTTTCTGATATATATCGTGTCACTTATCTGAATACCTAGCCAATCTATAGGTATAAGGAATTACCTTACAGACAATTAGCTAAGCCACGATATCAGCCAGACAAAGTATCTACCAACAGGAAATTATGGGTGAACTTAGCAACTCGCACGAGAGGTTTAAAATATAACGAAATAAATTGTTTTATTAACACGTAAACGATAACTCTAATAATAATCAAAAGACTTTAGAAACTAACATTAACCTTAATCTGCACCGCGTACTTAGACGTCTTAGCCTACAAGCTTTCAGAGTTCTTTCACTTATACACGATCACGCTGATAATGAGTTCACATACATAAAGTTCATAATGAATTACTACTCCGTTTGAGATTTCAGAATAATAACAATAAATATATGAATAATTTTATCTAGATAATGACACAGTTACCGTCTACGTTCAATAGCGGAGTTTACCAATGCATCACTAGCGGCAGTTTTCCCAAGATCCCAACCTACTTGACTATACCTTAACGAACCCACGAACAACGAGCGATTCCAACCAGACAGACCTTTTGTCTACAGTGCGCGGTTATTTTATACCGAATCTCGTAGTCAGACAGAGCGGCAGTGCTGTCAGACCGAGCAGCGGGGTCAGCCGAATCTGAGGGACCTGATCCAAGAATACTGTTCCTCTAGTAAGCCTGACCTGTGAAACAGACTGACAGGTCACCCAGTTCTGCCCAACCAGATATAAAGATACCACCGACAATGTATCCAACGAGCCACTAGTTCTGACCTATGAAGCCGGCCGAATACCTTTACTAAAAATACAGGCCGTCAGACCAACTAATATCATCACTAGTGCACAAGCAATGACCTCCTATAGTGACCCAGATCTAGTCTTAAGCAATGCCTCCCTGGAGTGGTCTGTCTAACTATAACGTAGCATTATATTGACCCTATGATATAACTAAGAATGCTCAATTATACATTGTACCTGAGAATCTCAGATTGATACATTACGTTGCGTAGTAGGCTAATTGCTCAGCGTTGACGTTCGGTTGATGAAGTTATGAGACGCAATCGGTTACGATATTGACTATTGAAATGACTAAGTAATAATTATATTAGCGTTAGCGATCTGGAGCCATGACATAACTAGAAGTCGCAAGCGAGCCTCCAGCTGACCTGGTCTGCACTCCGGCCGTCGTCATCCAGCCTTGGTTCTTCCTTGGAGTTCCTCCATCACGGCCAGCAACAAACGACCAAGTTTTGGGGCTTACACTAACTTATATACTTTGTCTTAGACTAAAAGCCGGTCCGTGTAATGGAAAGTTCGGCGCTGTATAAGTGTCAACCAATGAGGGAATGATCGGCATTGCAATAGCTAAAATTGATCTAATGACAGTTACTAATATATGGAGGTTGGCTTAATTGTCAATACAGAATAATTTTTAATCTAGCAACGGCCATCAGTGTTCATGATGATGAAATGCTATTAATGTTCAGATTTAGAGTATTATAGTTAAGATTATAAAAAATTAGTTGAACATCGCATGGTTACGGTTCGTTACAAGTAACATATTATTATTATTGTTATTATTATTACTATTACTATATAATCTAGGCATACAACCTTGTAAATTCTCAATCAACGCCGTGATATTATTATACATGACGTCGATTGAGGTGCGTATAGACTATAGAGCCTTGAGAACATTAACCCTATAACCAATATCCTATTACCCGTAGACCTATACACAAAATCCAACCGATCAGAATAAATAGTGTCCTGAAATCCGAGCAATTCAAAGAGAAGAAGAGATAGAAAGCCTGAATGGAGAGAGAGGCTTTGCTTTCAAATTCTTGGCTTCAAAGTTATTCTAAGTCTCAACTTTAAGTCAGAGCGCTGTGGATAGAATCTCTTGCATGCAGTTGTATAACTATTGGCCTAGTCTTCTGTATATATATATATATATATATATATATAACGAACAAAAGGGTCGCCCAGTCCAAATATCCTCGCGACTCTTCACGACCCTGCCAACCCGATCATCATCCTGTCTGAGCCTTTCTCGATCCCGGTCATTTCTATCTCAAGTTTTCCAACCGCTTCATATCCTTCACTGCACCGCGTCTTTGGAACGAGCTTCCTTTTGAATTCCGAACTTTTCGGTTCCTCAGCCATCATTGTCAATCGCTCACATTTGCCTCATGCTCTACTATCCATCACCCTTCAGACTTTCCACCTCTTCAGCAACTCTAACCCCGATTCAAGTGATCATCCACCTTCCAATTCTTGACCTAAACAACACCTACCTGCCTATACAACCTCTCTACCTCTTCCTACCCTCTGGAACCGGACTGCACTGACCTTCAGGGTATACCCTTCTGACGCCTCCATGGCGTAAAGCCGCGCTCGTGAATAACCTGGCGCCCTGCGCTTGTTTTTTGAGTGGTGCTTTAGAAGTTTGCAGATTACGATTTTTTTTACGCGTATACGATTGCATAATATTGTTGACCTATGCATAATATTATATGCAAAACTATATATATAGTAATTTCCTTCTGCACTAGACTCCAACGACAAAGGATCCACTGACACACACGCAATACGAAAATCAAATAACACGCAGACTCCACTCCCAACTTATGCAGCGCTACATCCGCCTCAATTCGCGGTCGTCCGATGCGATGTTGTCAGTTGTCAGAAACATAAACAGGTCCGTCGATAATTTGATAACGAAACCTATTTCACGTTTCTCTTCTGTAAGTACATTTGATTCGATGGCCACGAGGACAACGACAAAGTTAATATAAGCATATATATATATACAGCTATAGAGGGATATGAATTATATATTGTATATATTATATATATATATATATACATAGGGATATGCATCTACATACATGAAATGCTGCACTGCAAACGTATCATATATATATATATATAAGTGCGTATGAACACACACACATAATATGTTTGTGTACAGGGTATATATATATATGTATATATATATGATCCTTATATATCTGTGTGTAGTGCATAGGGCTTATATATAGGCCTATGTGTGTAATATAAACCCACGGTTGCGGCTCCTCTATTGTATATAGGGGCCTACTTTGCTAACCGACGGTGGTGGCGGAAAGAACTCAATGATTGAATATTATAGGCCTATGTATAACCATATATAATATATATTATACATTATGGCTGATATATATACACACATATCATATATTATATATATATATGCATGTATACCTAGTACATCTACCGCGTCTATAGCGCTGCATAAGTTGGGAGTGATGTCAGTGTTTTATTTTATTTTCGTATTTCATGCGTGTTCATGGATCCATCTAGTGCAAACGTCATTCTTGGCTACCCTCCATCGCAATATGAAGGCAGTGGATTGAGTTCTCTCGATAGGTGACCAAGTAGGCTATGTACTGACCCTCTTGTAACATATCTACAATTACATTATACAGTATGAATGTAACGATTCCCTTCCGACATCAAACTAAGCAACAGAGAGCCTGACTCAGGGCAATACGTCAGCAAGAATGGTTAATTATATACATATACATATATATATATATATCTTTCTCTTCCTAACCCTCTCCGTCTCTGTCTGTCTTTTTGCTTGCCTGTCTGTCTGTCTCTGTCTTTGCCTCTTTCTCTCTGCCTGGGTTTGTATGTATGTTTCTGTCTGTCGCTGTATGTCTCTGTGTGTCTGTCTGTCTCTCTCGCAATATATATATATATATATATATGCGTGCGCGTGTGTGTAGGTGTATGTATCGTAATCTCCAAATTTCTAAAGCGCCACTTGAAAGCCAAGCGGAGGGCACCAGCTCATTCACGAGCGCGGTTCGATGTGTGTGTATACGTACATGTGTGTATTGTGTAGGTGTATGTCTGTGTGGCTCCATGTGTGTGTGAATGGGTGTAAATGTGTGTAGGTTTGTACGTGCATGTGTGTATGTGTAGGTTTGTAGATGTGTATGGATGTGTGCAGATGTGATCATTATCAGGTGTATGGGTGTATCCGCGTGTGTAGGTGAGTTTGTATACGGCATGACGTCTGCATGTTACAACTTTAATGCATGGGAGAAATTAAATCAGCTGGTTATGAATTCTGCTATAACTGGCCAATGGTGCGTTTTGCATTGCATCGTATACTTTCATCAATTATTATTATTGCGTGGCTCACAGCAGTTACTGTAGTGCTCTTAGTGCGATACCCACGAGAGTAGACAAGACTCTGAGAAGGGAGAATGATGTACGAAGAGACCGAGAAAGAATGGTCAGGCGTTGAGATGAGGGAGGGGCATTCTATAGGAAGGGATCAATGATGGCAAAAGATCTAGATTGAGCAATAGTGGTCCTAACTCGCGGAACAAAGAGAACTTGCCAGTTCAAGGAGCGCAAAGGTCGATGAGGAACCGCAGGAAGAGGGGAGTGAATTTGATCCATGCGATATTTCAGAGCAATATCCAGTTTGGACTTAATGACCAGAACTCTGAACTGAATGTGATCTGATAGAGGAAGTCTGTGCAATTGCTTGACCATAAAATGAGGAGATATGGGATAATTTAGGAAGCGAGCAATCAATCTGGCAGCAACAGCATTGAGAAATGACCAGACAGGGCGCAGGCGCACTGGGGAGACAAATGAGGAGAGAATTGCAGTGTCCGATTTACCGGTTGGACCCCTATGCTTCTATCTCTTGACCCCTCTGCTTATAAAGTCTGATCGACCCCCGAGGGGGTCGACTCGACCCCCTCACATTCATTGAGCGCACAGGCATTACTCGAAACAGATTTTTCCGGCCATGGACTGACAGGCTTCGAAATGATTTCAGTCGTGAAGAAATGATTTGACCCGAGACGGAATGATTTGAGCCAAGACGGAATGAATTCAGCCAAAACGGGCAATTAGCGGTCCTGCTCGTATGTGTTGTTTTTCACAAATTGGCGGCTAAGCGCCTGGTATAAGGACTACATATAAATAATTATATATATATATATATAGGCCATGCACACACGGATGTGTATAAGCATAAATAATTGACACTGAGTGCATGGAGCGACGCTCAGAAATCATATTCTCGCATATGCCAGATGAAACACACGTTCATCCAGATTTTCAAATATTCCCCCACCCCCATGCTAACTTGGGAACTAGCCCAAGCCTCGATGAAGGAGCAAGTCGTAAAAGTGAAACTTAATACTTCTCCACCTTGTGAGTCAGTAGGCAGCATCAAGCAATCAATTTAACATTTCTGCAGACGCCAGTAGAGCTATACAAAATATATAAAACAAAACGGGCATTTGAGTGACTCTGCCTTGCCGCAGCGTTGGATTTAACAGAAATGAAACGAGTTAGCAGTCAGCAAACGATATCTTCCTTCTTCGAACGTCCTAATGCCAGAAGGTAACTTACTCAGTACATATATACTGTAACATAATTTACTTGTAAAAGACCATTCAAACTTTTGAGTAAATTTAATACGCATGTGTTATGAATAAATTTCAAATGCGACATGGTGTTCTGTTGCTACAACACTAGGCCTATGCAAAATTGTTCAACAAAGACACGTAGATAGAAGGCGAGTTCCCAAATTTGATTGGTCGTAAATAAGCTGGTGCCTCGCGCTTGGGTTCCTAAAAGTGTGTAGAATATGATTACGACAAGTGGGACTATTTGCACGTTTTGTTGACAGTAATTTAACACGTAGGCCCTAGGCCTAGATCATTTGCCCGACATGCTAAGTTAACTGTATTTTAATTTTCCACTATGTCAAGGCTTTTTATTTTGTCATATGAAAGTTTAAAATTATGTGAACATATTAGGCCTAAACGCTTTTTTATTAAGGATTAGGAAATGTGAAAAGTAAGTTTTACATAATGGTTTTATAGACTCCATGTGGTTGCTTGACATGATATTAGCATGTTTATTATTATTATTATTATTATTATTATTATTATTATTATTATTATTATTATTATTATAACTGTTATAGGTTTTCGTCCCCATCGGGCTGAACAAAAGAGCCCCTGAATGCCACTGCATTAAAACGTTGTGTACAAATAGAAAGACGTTGAAAAAGATGAGTCGTTTCGCGAGGGTCTCCCGTTGCCTGTTTCATACGGCGGCCCAGCTCTTGTAGAAACTCTATTCCAGTACGGTTTATAGGGCCCAGTGATTCGATGGCCACTGGCACAAAATCATGCGTGGTAGGGAGGGATGAGTACTTGATGCACTTTCGTTCTACGGCATGTTCTGCTGCTCCATCGGCTGTTGATGCTGTCAGACGTACATAAGAGGATGCGCATGTGTGAATGGCTGTTGCGTTCCATCCTAGGTGTCTGCCTCTCGCCCATGGGATTAATGTGGCGCCATCTGGTCTCTTACCATCGGTGCGGATCAGTCCCGATGGTTCTCTTGGGCTCGGAATGTCCGCTTTCAAGAGAGCTCTCCAGATTATTTCATTTATGGCAGAGTGTCGTGCTGCTCTTCCCATTGATCTTCTGCAGACCAGACCGTGATGTCCACCTGGATCGACGCTCTCCCCGCATTGACATGGATGTGGTGCACAGAGCATTAGTCCTAGGCGAAGTCCTGCCGCAACCCTGACCGCCTCATTGTTAAATCCCAACCCGCAGGAAGCCAAAGCCAGTCTCCGGCGTGCGGGGCAGATCATGCTCGCATTCTGGCTTGACTAAGTGGGTTGTCGCATCCGGACCAGACTTTCAGTTTATCTTCGTTTATCAAAGGTCTGTCCCAGGTCTTCTGTTGGATCGGAACCGGTATCATCGTCACTGGAAGGGAATCCTTACGAACGTTGAACATTTCCTTTTACACGTCGTTCCACTCTTCCACGGCTAAGCGAGACGGTCGACGCAGCTGACGCCAAATAGGCTGAAGTTGCCAGCATCGATACCCGCATGGTCCCGAGTCTTCCATCTCTAATCGGGAGCGAAGCCTGTAACCACTGAATGTCATTGAGCTCCGTGTTGAGGATCTTCTCCAGTCCTGTTTTAGTCTGATGGTCTGTTGTCTCCAGTAACGGGTGGTTCCAGCACGGAGAAGTCCGCAGCAGGTAAGTCATCTTTGCCGCCCCAAAACAGGATCTCAGCATTATGAGGGCTGCTTGTGACTGGAGGTCCATAAGGTCTTTCAATATTCGATCAAAATGTTCACTGTGTTCTTGCAAGGCTTCATCAAGGGCCTTCCCTCTTAAAAGTGGAGAACCCAAAAGGGTCAGTTCCTCTGGTTCTCGTCTTCTGAAGTCCTCAAAACCCTCTCCAATCAACTCTACCTCCGAGAAGTATTCACATTTAAGTCTGTTCAGGGAAATTCCGAGCGTTATCTCAAGCTATTTTATCGTTGTCAAATCTTGCCGAACGTCATCCACGTTTTCTCCTAGGGAAAGATCATCGAGGTACCCAAGCTTAAACGGAGATCGCAACTCCCTTAACGTCGGCTGCCGGGGAGGCAAAACAGCAGAGGCCCTAGCGGGTCTCTCTGCTGTGGTCCCATCCTAGACCTCACTACAAATCGACCGAATTGTAGGTTGGCGTCAATTGAATATGCCTGGTGGGTGAACGCATAGAGTTCTGGGATGGTGTCATGGACGGCTCGAAGCATTACATCTCTCCGCAGTGTGTTGAAAGCATTTGCGAAGTCCAATTTTACAAAGATTTGGTCTCGTTGCATGTTCGTCACAAAATTTCTTGCGGCGTGAACCGATGCCTCTCCCCTCCAGGGGTTGCAATGCCTACCTGGAACGGGGCGAAGAACTCTCCCAGTCGTTTCGGGGCATAATTATTGGCACATTTTGCTGCCAGCCTGCGCCATACATATCCGATGACAATCGATCTGAGGCCTTCTGATTTCTTGGAAAGAGCGATAAGAGAGCCTCCAAATATCAGTTCACGTAACGCGAGTGGACAATCACCACGCAGCAGTACATTCATGAAGTCCGTCGTAGACTGGAGTAATGTACCAGCCAATTCCCTGGTGTTTATTAGGTCGAGAAGATGCTGGGGTCGGAACCCATCCGGACCCCCCGCTGAACCCGCCGGGAACGATCTAATCGCATCTTCCACTTCTCTCACAGTGACCTGGAAAGAACGCGTTTGTGACGACTCAGGCAGGTCTGACATTTAGTCCGTCCATCCATTTTCTGGGTGTCTTTCCTGCATAGCGTCAAGTGATTCGGTCGCAGCCTCGGCTGGGCGGTCCTGACTGCAGAGTATACGTGATGCGGCCCTGATATTGCCCTCCTCCACCTTGGCAATCACCGCTGCCAAAAACAACTCTCGAGCATCTACCCTCCTTCGTGTCCCGGACGCACAATCTGCTTCCACATCATCCTCTCTCGCGTAGTCCTTATTCTCGAGGCGTCTTTTAACCACATTTGCCGCGTAATGTCTGCGGCCTGTCCGCTGTGGCTGTGCAAGAACGCTGGAGGCAAAGCGAAGCAGCTGATGCCATGTCTCAATGTTACTTGGGTCGTTGTTAATGGAAGCCAGAATTCTCTCGAGGGCCTGTGAACATGCGAATCGAGCAGCCTTCGGGACATGCTTCATGACGCCTCCACTTCTTTTTCTCGGGTGATTGATATTTCCTATTCCTTGATGCAGAACCGCCTTGCCTCGCTGGGTCAGCATCTCTGGCTCTTGCTGAGCACCGTCTGTCAACGATTGCCTGTCCGTCACCGATTTTTCCTGCCGCAGCTGGGTCAGTGGAGGCTTCCTGAAGCCTGGGCACGGGCTGATACGCGGACCATGTAGGTGAACTGGGCCGTCTTTCAGGTGCAACTGTCTAACTGAAAAGCAGTGACTGCATACCCCGCTCGCTTTTTTTTAAGCCTGGTCCATCAATCTGTGATTGGTCAGACTGTGATTGGCTGGATCCATTGTCATGGATCAACACTCTACAGATTACACTCTGTCATATCAAACCCAGTCTTAGTAGAAGTTTTAGATTAATTCGGGAATAAGATTCTCCTTCACTTTGTTTTCAAATGCACCGCCATTTAAATTACAAACGTTGCCATGATGAATGTGACGTCGTTCGACAAAAATCATGGTGGACGGCCATCGACGTTAAAAGTTCAAAATTGCGTATAAAATCGGTGATGGTAGAAAGTTTAACGAACAAATTCCGTTGTGTTCTTAGCAGTTCAGCTATAGTGGAAATGATCCATCGTGTCACGAGTTGCTTTTTAATTAAAAGACGTTAAAATTCAACTCTGACGAAAACGTAAACCGCAGTGATTTAAAAAAAAGTAGAACGTTAAAAATGTTACCACCTACGATGTCCGCTGACGTCATTCAATTATTATTATTATTATTATTATTATTATTATTATTATTATTATTATTATTATTATTATGACTGACAGTTCTTTAATTGTCGATCCCAGTGGGCTGTTTGAACGTGCCTCTGAACGCTACGGCGTTGAATCTTTGAGTGCAAATGGAGAGACGTTGAAACAAGTGCACGGTCTCCATAGGATCTCCTGATACGGCGGTCATGCGGCGACCCAACTCCGTCAAGAACTCGCTTCCAGCGCGATTGATGGGTCCCAGTGATTCGAATGCCAAGGGAATGAAGTCATGTATGGTGGGAAGAGTAGAATACGTAGAACACTTTCGGTTCGTGGCATGTTCAGACGCACGACCAGGCACTGCTGCAGACAGGTGGATGTAGGAGGCGGCGCACGTGTGGATAGTTGTTGCACCCCAAGCGATGTACTTGCCTCTCGCCCACGGGATGAGTGTCGCTCCATCCGATCTCTTTCCGTCGCTCCGGATCAAACCTTGTGGCTCCTTCGAGGAAGGAACGTCTGCCCTTAAAAGGGCTCTCCAGACAATATAATTCAAGGCGAAGTGTTGGGCCGCTCTTCCTGTCGAATGTCAGCAAACAACACCGTGATGTCCTCCCAGCGGTTTCTCCACACTGACATTGATGCGGCGCACGGATGTTGAGTCCCAGGCGAAAGCCCACCGCCACCCTCACGGCCTCATTGCTCAGACCGAACCCGAAAGATATGACGGGAACAGTCGAGATCCAATCTCCAGGGTGGGGTGATGTCATCGCGCCCAGCCTTGCCCGGGTGAGTGGGTCATTACTGGAAGACAACACTGCAGCTTTGTCGATGTTGCTCAAGGGTCTGTCCCAGACCTTCTGACTCGTCAAGGCCGATACCTCATCATCCGGGAGTGTTGGTGTGCGGGCCTCAAGGATTTCTTTCTTATGATCGTCGATCTAATCCTCCAAGTCGAGAACAGCGGCAACGATGCAGCTGAGGCTATATAAGCTAAAGATGTCAGCATCGACACCCGTCTCATTCCTAATCCGCAGTCACTTATCGGAAGTGTGGCCTGTTTCCATTGTATATTGCTGAGTTTGATGTTAAGGATGTTTTCTAATCCAACTCGCATATGGTCGTCCATCTTCTCTAGAAGGAGGTGTCCCCAGCAGGGCGCTGCACGTAGGAAGTAGATAAGTTTCGCCGCCCCGAAGCATGAGCGTAGCAGCATAAGTGCGGCCTGAGCCTGGAGGCAGGTCAAGTCCTTCAATGCCAATTCCAGAGAAACGCTATGTTTGAGAAGAACTTCATCCAGCGCTTGTCCCTTGAACAGCGGAGCGCCAAGAAGAATCAGTGAATCACGCTTCATCCTCCGAAAGTCTTCAAATTCCAAGTCCGTTAGTTCGATTTCAGAACAGTATTCACATTTGTTTCGGTTCAGCCGAATGCCGTGCGAATACTCAAGTTTGATTGCGGCCAGGTCCTGCTGCACTTCCTCCTTCCTGCCCCCAAGCGAGATGTCGTCAAGGTAGCCCACTCTGAACCCGGAGCGGAGCGATTGGAGAGTAGACTAGCGGCAGACAAAATAACAGCGGGCCCAACGGATCCCCCTGTTGAGGTCCCATCTGAGACTGCACCACAAAGGAACCAAACTGTAAGCTTGATGGGTGAACGCGTATAGCTCAGGTATTGTGTCATAAACTGCCCGCAGCATGACATCTCTTCGTAAGGTATTGAATGCATTGGCAAAGTCCAGCTTCCCAAGAACGTGATCCCGCGGCATATCCGTGACGAAACTGCTTGCAGAGTGAACCGCTGCTTCACTGCCGCCCGGTGTTGCAATGCCCACCTGGGCCGAAGAAGGATCCTAGTCTGGTCAAGGCGTATTTGTTTGAGCATCTCACTGACAGCCGTCGCAGACGTAGCCAACCACGATTGATCTGAGACCTCCTGATTTTTTTTGTAAGGGCGATGAGGGTACCTCCGAAAAGAAGTTCTCGTATTCCAGTGGGCATTGACCCCTCAGCAACACATTGATGAAGACGGTCAACGCTTGTAGGAGAGTCTCAGCTGATTCTCGGTTGTTGAGCAGGTCGAGTAGGTGCTGGGGTCGCAAACCATCCGGTCCCCCAGATGAACCAGTCCTCCACCTCTCTTTCTGTGATCTGGAAAGGGACGGCTTACGTCACTTCCGGCAAGTCAGCCAGGTTGGCAGCCTAGTTGTCTGTCGGATGCCCTTCCTGCATAGCTGCCAAAGAATCGTGTGTCGCCTTGACCGGACAGTCTTGATTGCAGAGGATGCGAGTGGCGGCACGAATGTTGCCCTCTTCGAGTTTGGCACCAACCGCAGCCAGGCGTAGATCCTTAGCACTGGGGCATCTTGCAATGCTATTATCCTCCTGCTCCGTCTCATCCCTGGTGCGCAGGACTGCTTGGCTGTCAATGCGTTTCTTGATAACATTGGCTATATATTCGCCTGCGACCCGCTCTTGGTGTTTGTGCCAGTATGTTGGAGGCAAACCACATTAACTGACGCCAAGCCTCAACTCCAGCTGGGTTGTTATTTATGGAGTGCAGGATGTCAGTGAGAGCCCGGGAGCAGGCGAAACGGGCTCCTTTTGGGACATGATTCTGCCGCCATTCTGTCTAGGGTGTCGGGCAACACTATATGTGACCGCCTCGTTCACTGCTTCTACTCCTGAAGCATTTCCCGTGCGAATGCTCAACGAGACCAAACCCCCCCGCTTCTCGTCGGCTAAGCCCAAGACTGAACCAACTTCGACTGCCTTTGCAAACAGCGCCTGCGCCGAACCATGGCCCAGTGGTGGCTGCTTCGAACCTGGACTTGGGCTGTTTCGCGGACCATGCAGATGAACTGTGCCGTCTCTCAGGTGCAACTGTCTAACTGAAAGGCAGCGACTACATACCCCGCTCGCCTTTTTTAATCCCTGTGCAACGTTCTGTGATTGGCCAGACTGTGATTGAGCGTGTTAAATAGTTTTCCGGCTCGGAGCTGGAAGTGACTGGTCTTTGTTGTTAAGCCATATGGATACCCGAATAGGAAAGGAATGAAGATATATTATTATTTTTATTATTATTATCATTATTAAAATGCATTCATTTGTCATACTTGCATCGTCTCACACTGCTAGTAATTGCAGAATCTAGACGTATTGTGGAAGTTCATTAATTAATTGACAATAAGATAAGAAAAGTTCGAAATGTTGGCTATTTCCATTATTTTTTTCTGTGGAAATCAGACTAGCCAAGGGATTTGAAACGCGAGGAGCAAATCGCGAATAAAAAATTCATTGCGGCTTAGGAAATTATTATTTGGTCTTTTTGTATAATAATATTTTCGACCCCTGCTTCTTTTTTGACAAATCGGACCCTGGAGAATTATGATAGTCAATTCTATAACAGACAAATGTAGGAACTAATGTAGTCAGGGCAAATGAGGCGACAGACCTGCAAATGCACATGAGACGCCGGAGTTGAAAGCAAAAGGAGCGCATGAGGTTAGTGATGTGGTCAGAGAAATCAAGACAGATTGTTCGGTGTTACATCTATGTAACGTACGCTGGTAGATAATTTAAACTGGAAGAAGTTTTCAGCAAGAAACAATAGGTCAAGTCTCTGAAGTTGATGGGAGTGGCAAACCAGGCGAGTTGAGTTTTGGAGGAATTGAAAGAGATACGATTTGAAGTCATGCATCCATAGGAAAGTGTCTTAATACGGCCAGCAAAAAATGAATTGAGCTGAAGGAAGATCTTAGACACAAGCCTGCTCGTGGCTGAGTGATTAAGAAATAATAAAGTAATATCAACCGCTAACAGAATGAAGAGGATGGGTCCTAGGTTAGAGCCCTGTGGAACTCCTAGAAGAATTGGAACCTGGTTGGGCCTGGAGTGTCCAGATATGATCATCTGAATGCATTCGTAAGTAGGATCAAAGCCAAAGGGAGTATTATTTCCTTAATTTCAGCAACTGATGAAACATCAAAGAGAATGAGAATGTATATAGAGGTTAAAAAAAACTTATAGGATTTGCCAAGAGCTGAATGGATGCTAGACAACATGGAAAACAGAAGTGCTTCAGTTAATTGGTCGCGCAGAATTCTAGATCGGCGAGAAGAGAGAAGGCCTGAGAGCTCAAAGACAAATAGGCGCCTTGCAGGTTGCTATAATAGTCTAAAGCCAGGATTGCGATGCTAATGAGCTTTGTTGTTACAATGGGTCGTAAAACTGCAACAATTATTAACTGGTTTTGGTGTATAGTTCGGTCTCACTTTTAGACTATCTTATTAACGTGGATGACGATGGTATACTATAGTATATATATATATATACCGATTGCATAAGGTCACGTGAACTCATTCATTACTTGTAAATAAATTACACGAATATATAAAATTTATAATATATACGTGCAGCCTATTTGCATCTATATCTGTATTATATATATGTAAATATATGTATATATATAGGAAGAGAAGGATAGTAGGAATCAGTGTTGTATGCAAGACATGAAACTTCAAAACCAAGACGAGACCGAGACCGAGACACTAGGTTCAAGACAGTACGAGACAGTAAAAGACAAGTGATCCTATATAAAATGCTGATAAATGCTAATGCATCAGTTTTCGGGAATAACGTTTATTTGTAATTTCAATTTGAAACTTATAATGTATATAGCACAAATTCCTGAGAACAGTTTTTATATTGCCGCAAGATTTTAAGACAGTTTACGCGAAACTTATCGAGACCCCTTGTTCAAGACAGAACAAGACATTCGCTTCAAGACAGTTTCTAAAAATTCGAGACACTACCTCGAGACCGAGACCGAGACCGAGACAGCAGGCTTCCGAGACACTAAAAACTGTCTCGAGACGTCTCGAGACCGAGACACTGTCTCGAGACCATACAACTCTGGTAGGAATGGTTCTTCCAAGCCCTAGTACATTCTCTATCTACAGCTCAATTATAAAGGTAATTACATTGGGACTGCTAAATGCCAGAATAACTTGCGACCTTTCTCATTTTCCTATGTCTTTTACATTTAGGGGAAGAAGAGTTGAGTCAGTTAGGGAACGCTTCTGCCTAATTGTGGGAGTTTTGCTGCCCCCCACCTCGGGTTTAACTGCCGCATACATCTAAATCTTCGTTCTGCATCTCAAGGTGACTTGCAGTCACCTTTGCACGCCGCTTAAACACTCAGCATCATGCTGTTTCAATGGCTGGGTCGACCTCATGGAAAGCCCTTCATTTCGGATCTGCATGATCTTTTAGCTAGAGACTATTCACATTTACAAGCATCTTAAAACTGTTCTTCTTCGCCGGAGTTGGTCTGGGAGCGCCTCTGAGTAGGTTTTCTTGGAGTGGCGCTTTGTGAATCTTCCGACTGAATGAAAGAAAGTAAGAATGAATGAATGAATTAATGCAAAATTTTAAACCTGTGAGTCTAAGGCTTGTAAGCATACGTTTCAGCAGTGATTCAAACTGTACAAATTTTTTGTCTGTGTCTTCAGATATGATAATACTTTCATAGCGAACATTGGTCAAGCATTTCTCATGGGTTGGGAATAGAAATGATTGCGAACCTCTGTCTTAGATTACCACTGAAGAGCGACATTGTTGAAGGTTTGCAAATACAATACTGCAGTTGCTGCAGCAGCTGATACAAGTGGTATCGAAAGCACTGGTGCTTTCCTCCCAACCGGTTTGTGTTGCTACATACTGCTCGTAAAAGATTAATTGCGGCCATGCATGCATGGAAAACAAATCCAAGAGCACAATATAAGCCACCATAGACTCTAATTTATATGCATCTCTGTGGAGCCATTCGTACAATTGTGCACAAATATCAAAACGTTTCATGTATGGTGCTTCTATGTGTACATTGCGTCGTCGCATACTGTAGCAGTTTCAGTTTAACGACACTGTGTGATGACAAAGATTGTTATCGTCGCCCTTCTCCATATCCTGGCTTGGGACTGGCACTGCGGCTGGAGTGCAAGCAGTGTGTAGAAGTTACATCGTGTTGTCTAGGCTCATAAATTCATATAAATTCGAGTTATGCGGGCTTATATACGATTGCGTGACACTGCGTGTAGTACAGCTGCCTTCATGAATGCATATTATCTGTAGAGATGTATATTTACCCGGCATGTGTTTATGCAAGCATATAAAATCATGTATGCATTCGTGCTGGGGATGAATTGGCTGCTGGATGAATACGAATGAATGAATGAATGGGCGACTGGATGAATGGATGACTGGATCGATGGATGGATGGAAATCTGAGCAATTCTATATAATACATGTATTATTATAGTGCCTTTTAGAGCGTCTTTTATAGGCTCTTATGCGTGACAGTCTTATAACTGGTGAGACAGACAGACAGACAGACAGACAAATGGACAGACGAACGTATACACAGACATATTACCAAACGAAGACAATGATATAGTAGTGGAAGGGATAAAATAATCGGACAGCATAAGCTGGCAATCAGGGACTACAAACCGTCAGCACTTGTACACGAGACGAGACTTTATGTCTCTAGACTCCACTCAGAATACAGCAGGACCTTCTGTGACCTTAACCAGTTGCTGGACAGACTGAATCATTATACATAGAGGAATATCACAGACGAAGAACTCACTGCCAGCACTCACTGATGCAGACAATAACATGGGATGGACAAAAATCTTCGTAATTTTAATTTGACTCCTGCATGATCTTCACTTGCTCTTAGCAGGTGCTTGCGTCTGTATGCTGACAGGGAAAACCATTAATGCACTTGTCATAGCACGAAATTCCAATCTACAGAAACCATCGATCAAGCTGCCCTTTCATCTGCCTCCTCCTCCTCGTCCTCCACCTGCTCCTTCTCCTCTTCCTCCAGTTCCCACTCCTTCTCCTACTTTGTATCCGACATGACCATTAGGGGCATTGTGACCAGCTGTCTGACCAAACGCTTTATTGAACGTTCATGACGGAAGAGATGGAAATAATATATTGGCTGCTCTGGGTTTTGATTTGAAATTGCTTTTTCGAGTATTCGGAATTGCTGACCTTGAAGCAACAATAAAGCCAAAAATTAATGTTTAGATGACTTTAACCATCGACCAAGATGCAGTGAAAATCAAGAGAACATTGCTAATATTAAATCATGCCGTAATCAACTCAATTCCACGTCACATGTTAACATTTCAGTGTGACCTTGCGTTCGTTACAATCCTAGTTACTCAATAATTATCAATAGTGATCAATCAAACGGGCTATTACATTATTTTCGGCGTAAAATTTTTGAGGAAGAATAGGTACACATGTATATTACATTTTGTCGCGATTTCTCGAAAATTTATGCCCATGCAACAGATAACATAACATGTTTAAAAATGACGATCGTTTCACACGATTCATTTTTAATAACAGTTCGACATCCGGAAAATATTTCAATAGAAATTGACCTATATGTGACCTCACCAGTTGCTGGACAGACTGGCATCAATTTTGACATGAATGAATCATCATAGACTATATAGAATAATTGCAGGCGAAGAACGCCTGCTCCTATTCCTATGCCTATTGCCACTTGGTTATGTGCACGACTGCTTGGAAGAGCTTCCCATTGGATCTTCGGCTCTTGACTAGAAAATCTCTACCCCATTTTTAGTCCACTCTGAAATCTGTCTTATTTGGCCGAGTTTGGACTGGGAGAGCCTCTGAGTAGATTCCTGAAGAGGCGCTATGTTAGGTTTCATTAATTGATTGATTGATTGAACGATTGATTGATTTATGTTATTTTAAACTTCGCATCAATTACATGATCTCACTTTCTCAGGTCTTATAGTTGCAGCTTTTGTTGTTGTTGAAACAGGGAGATGAATACGTGTGCAGTGCATGGAAGGCTCCAAACGCTGATAGCTACATCAGTAAGTGTCTCATTGCAGTATTGGCTGCTTTCTTATCAGATTCACCTTTTCATTTTCGGTTTATTTCTGTCTCCCACTTACTTATTATCTGTTTACTTGGCCTACTGTTACAGATGGATAATGAGTTTGCAGCTCTTTCATCTCAAGCACATTCCCTTTTACAAATTATAAGTTTCCTTGTAATACCGACGCCTACCGCCTTCATCTGACTCATGCTACTCTACATCATACCACATGTACGTACCACTTGACACGCTATAAATCCATTCAAAATTAAAGTTCCATCTCCTCAAGAGTTTATCCTCTTATATAATTATGGGGACATATTTAGCATACATTCATATACATAATAAGGCATACGCTAGATGGTCTTGCATATGAGAGATAATCTGTGTATGCGAGAGATGTCCTGTGCATATGAAAGATGGTCTGTGCATATGAAAGATGGTCTGTGCATATGAAAGATGGTCTGTGCATACGAGAGATGGTCCGTGCATGTGAAAGATGGTCTGTGCATACGAGAGATGGTCTATGCATATGAAAGATGGTCTGTGTAAACGAGAGATGGTCTGTGCATATGAAAGATGGTGTCTGTGCATATGAAAGATGGTCTGTGTATACGAGAGATGGTCTGTGCATATGAAAGATGGTCTGTGCATATGAAAGATGGTCTGGGCATATGAAAGATGGTCTGTGCATATGAAAGATGGTCTGTGCATATGAAAGATGGTTTGTGCATATGAAAGATGGTCTGTGTATACGAGAGATGGTCTGTGCATACGAGAGATGGTCTGTGCATATGAAAGATGGTCTGTGCATATGAAAGATGGTCTGTGTTTACGAGAGATGGTCTATGCATATGAAAGATGGTCTGTGCATATGAAAGATGGTCTGTGCATATGAAAGATGGTCTGTGCATATGAAAGATGGTCTGTGCATACGAGAGATGGTCTGTGCATATGAAAGATGGTCTGTGCATATGAAAGATGGTCTGTGTATACGAAAGATGGTCTATGCATATGAAAGATGGTCTGTGTAAACGAGAGATGGTCTGTGCATATGAAAGATGGTCTGTGTATACAAGAGATGGTCTATGCATATGAAAGATGGTCTGTGTATACGAGAGATGGTCTGTGCATATGAAAGATGGTCTGTGCATATGAGAGATGGTCTGTGTTTGCGACAGAGTTTATGGTCTCGAGACAGTGTCTCGGTCTCGAGACGTCTTGAGACAGTTTAAACTATAATTGGCTTGTCCATGCTATTATTAGCCTATAGGTCTATAGATTACTGACGTTGATGACGTAATTGCTGATGACTAGGACCCGTGATTAATGCGATTATGCGATTTGGCAAATTTTCGCATAATTTACGAAAAGTGTTCGCATAACACACTGGGACCTACATATATAGCCGTGAAAATTGTAGGTGCACTTATAAACTCATCTGCTGCAAGAACTCAGACAGTGCCTGTCCCAAGCCTAGATAAAAGAGGAGGGCGACGCTAATGATCTTTGTTATCACACAGTGTCGTTAAACTGCAACTCCCTACCTTCACTAACCATCAATATAAATGACAATTGAAGGGATAGGCATTATAATGGGATCTAGGAAAATATAATTCAACTGACATCTTGCGAATTTCAGAGAAACCAATCAACATTCTGCTGCGATAAGTCGCTGAATTTTATTCCGCCTAACTCAGAGAAATTGACACCAATTTTTCGGTGAACAGATGTCGATTGCATTTCTCCTATCACGATATTCTTGTAGTGAGGTCGTTTGTAGATGCACCGCTTCTTGTCTCATTGCATACTCTAATTTTATGCTAGATTATTTTATAGTTGTGGTGATGTTACCATTCTTCATCGCCATTGTGCACTCACTTTTCTCTTACTGAAACTTGCCCCACTTGGTTCTCCCAAATGGCATCTCTACAACTCCATTCAGTCTTAAAAGCCCAATTACGATCACTTTAGCTATAAAACCCCATCAAGTCGTTGTTCGCCACAAATCAACCTAAGATACTAATTAGTAAATAAAAAAACTACCAATCGCTCGCAACAACACAGTGAAAATTTGTGCGGTACAGTGGCCGATCGGTTAGAACGATCAACCCGTAACGTTGAGTGTGCACCAGAGTGGTATGGTCTCGAGACAGTGTCTCGGTCTCGAGACGTCTCGAGACATTTTTTAGTGTCTCGGTCTCGGAAACCTGCTGTCTCGGTCTCGGTCTCGAGGTAGTGTCTCAAATTTTTAGAAACTGTCTTGAAGTGAAAGTCTTGTTCTGCCTCGAACAAGAGAGAGATCTCAATAAGTTTCGCGTTAACTTGTCCTAAAATCTTGCGGCAATATAAAAACTGTTATCAGGAATTGGTACTATACATGTATACATTATAAGTTTCAAATTGAAATTTCGAAATTACAGCATTTTTTATAGGAGCACTTGTCTCGTACTGTCTTGAGTCTAGAGTCTCGGTCTCGGTCTTTGTACCTCACTGTCTCGGTTTCAGCACCTCACTGTCTCGGTCTCGTCTTGGTCTTGAAGTTTCAAGTCTTCCATACAACACTGGTATACGAGAGATTGTCTGTGCATCTGGGTGATGGTCTGTGCATATGAGAGATGGTCTGTGCATACGACATATGGTCTGTGTCATCCACTGCAGTCTGGTCTTCTTTGAGTCATAGCGAAGGCTTTGATCTGCCTTTAAATAATAAATGCAAATGGAAAGCTCCAGCCATAGTTCAACCGAAAACTGTCAACAGTTCTTCAACACATGGAACGTGAACGATGCATAGCAGTCGTCCGGCCTCTCAGAGTTTTTTAATGTCCAGCAAATAAATGTGGACAATATATCTTCATGCACGCCATATCTCTACGTGCACCCATTGGATTGTTGCTAGATGCTCTCCCTCTCTCCATTTTCCTTCTCTGTCTGTCTGTCTGTCTCTGTCTGTCTGTCTGTCTCTCTCACACTCTCTATTGAAGCGACCTGTCCTAACTGTTTCAAAAAGGGGCATAGCGTGACAATAGATAAATCTACCATAATTTATCTTCATATATTGCCTATCATTTACAGGTTCATGTCATATACGATTATCTGGACATGTACAATATTACACACACACACACACACGCACACACACACGCGCGCACACACACACACACCCCTACACACACATGCATACAAACGATCGATTATGTAGCTGCTCTTTAATGCGAATGTCTGGCAATTGCAGCACAGCTTGAGGCGTTGGCTAAGACCTCCATGGCTCATCACATGTTGCTCTTTGGCTGCGAAGAACCAGAAACGACGACTGCCTCCGTCTGGTAAGAAGATGCTGTGGTTGCTGCTGCTGATTTTTCTTGCAGTTACTTCAACTGCCACCGTCGTCGTCACCGTAACATTCGTCGTTGTAGTCACCATCATCACCAACATCGCCATCACCATCATCCCTACATGACTAACACTCTATATCACCATGAAAGTGGCAACGCTTACCTGTTATAACGAGGCTAGAGTCATTCGTCATGTGGCCTCTAAAACCTGTGATATTAGCATGCTGGGGTTAGGAGCGCTTTTGCCTAATGACCTTACAGAAGTGCTATGCATAGATTCTCGAATTTAAAGAACGAATGAATGTTACACAACTCAGTAGCTGAATATTATATATTAGTGGTGTTCAATTATAGCTCGCAGCTTAAGCTCAGAGCCAACGTTTAAGAGAGTCCACAGTCAAATCCCGTAGGTGACAGAATTTTTACAGTGGTTTTAGCACAGACTAAACGTCTTCTGAACCACTTTAAAACCTTGTTATGTAATGTAATCGTTGCTCGTCCTAGAATTTTCTTTAAATGCTGCAGAGAAATAGATTATTGCGAAGTCTGCAGGGAATTTCAATTTCTATCTAAAAATCGGAATCAATCGCCCAAGCTATGTTATCTATGGACCATGTTCGTCGACGCTTCCCACCAGATCCTCTCTGCCTTTCTTTCTGTAAGAGGATATATATCGAGTGAAGACTCATTTGACATACCTTAATCCGATGGGATAAAAATTCTCCTTCTCATAAACTGTCGTTGACCAGACGATTCGTTAAATCAACCGTCGCTGATTTTCGACTAGAATTTTTCTTGGGAATTTAGAAACAGAGGATCTCCCCCTCTCTCTCTCTCCCCTCCATCCCTCTCTTTACCCTCTGCCATCTGCCTCTATCATCCTCTCTGTCTCTGTCTCTTTATCTCTCGGTCTCTCAGTCTCTCTTTCTCTCTGTCTCTGTCTCTGTCTGTCTGTCTGTCTGTCTCTCTCTTTTTTAATCCCTCCTTACATCCCTCTACTCTCTGCCATCTGTCTGTCTGTCTATCTCTATCTCTATCTAGCTCTCTGTCTCTCTCTCACACCTCTACACACACACGCACAAACACACACACAATCATGGCATTCCCACCTACATAATGCGAACTCGCCTACACGCATCCACATGTATATACAATCAAGTATATTTATACATGCATGTATGTATGCATTTTCTTCAAGCTATGGCTAGTCGCCTCCGTATTTATAGTCAACGTTCACCGGTTAATGAACATGAAACAGAACTTCATGTGCGGCATAGGGGCTCATAAGGGACGACGTGTCCGTTGAACTAACTGAAATAAATTGACAACGAAATTGCTTCAGGCAATTGCAGACCAAATTTAGAAAGCGTTTTATACAGAGGCGAGACAGTCTAAACGATCAGTTGAATCGAATACGAGAATACGACTCATTTCTGTTTACTGTCGCGTGCAGAGGAGTTTAAAGAAAAAGTGACCAATTTCATGCAAATTAGCCAAACCGTTTAGGTAACATTTGTCGGTGCAAGAGCTGAAGACTTGCGAAATGGTAAAGATACTTAAGTAGAGACTACCTTAGTACATTATAAGTTCGACAGAAGCAGTTAGATAGATGATTATCATGATATGGAGCTCTTACAGGTTAAAGAATATACTGCCGGAATTGAATCACAGATGTTCTCCATTGTGCTTTCTCCCTCAGAGGTACATGTATATTCTAATGGTATAATGTGGTACAGTATGGCTGAGGTCAAATGAAACTAGTTTAATCCCCGGGTGCTGTAAACTGTTAAGCCTCATGTCAACGTGCTTTAGTGTTGACATGATTATGGATGGATGGAGACACGTGGTTGTTGATGCGTGTGAATTGGCTAAGCGGCAATAAAGCTCATCAAGCTCGCTCAGCGCAGAGTAGCGAGAGAGAGAGATAGAGAGAGAGACAGAGAGACAGAGAGACAGAGTGACAGAGTGACAGAGTGACAAAGACAGAAATACAGAGACATGTACAGAAAGACTCAACGGAAGTATTATGACACATTGCAATAGATAGGTATAGACGTAAAATTCGGACGGAAAACGCCCATGAACAAGATTATGGCAACTACTACACTATAGGTCTATAAAATATGTATGGCATGCCTTATATAATTATAAGAAAATGAAAATAATGTTTAATATGTCGAACATAATTATTTATATTGTATTTGGCATTTGATGGGTGCAACAATGAAGAACCATGTTGGGGTAGGTTCACAAGGTTGGAAAGGGAAATCATCCGATTAGATTATTAGTGGAGCAATATATATATATATATATATATATATATATATATATATATAACATTCACGCTTATCTGACTAGCAGAATGAATACACACATCAAAACAACCAGCAGCCAGGCATATTGCTGCATCAGTGGTGATGACTATGGAAGATGATGCTGACTATTGTGTTGATTGTGGTCGTGATGATGATGACGATAACGGTAGTTTTTCACTTTTGTTGTTGTTATGATAATAGCCATGTCATCATTGACTATAATATTGAGAATAATAATGGTTTTTATATTGATTATGATTATTATCATCATGTTTTCCACCGAAGTATATACATGTACACGACGTTGCACGTATTATGATTCCTTGGGATTCCATAGATTAGGGTGACTTTGTTCTGGAATGACTAGGCTTCGCAGATTGGATTGTTGATGCAAAAACTGTTACGAAAGCGACTGCCTTGACGCGCTGGAGGATCACAAAAATTATGTCCTGAGAAGATTATGTTGAGAGGAGATTATATCCAGAGAAGTTTATGTCCAACGTGGAATATGCTGAGAGAAGATTATGTCCAGAGGAGATTATATTTAAATGATATTATGTCCAGAAGAGATTATGTCCAGAGGAGATTATGTTTAGAGATTATGTCCAGAGGAGATTATGTTTAGAGATTGTGTTCAATAGAGATCATACCCAGGGAGATTATGTTGAGAGGAGATTATGTGCAGAGAAGATTATGTTCAGAGCAGATTATGTTGAGAGGAGATTATATCCAGAGAAGATTATGTCCAGAGCAGAAAATGCTGAAAGATTATTATGTTTAAAGGATATTATGTCCAGAGGAGATTATGTTCAGAAGAAATTATGTTAAGAGGAGATTATGTTCAAGAGAGATTATGTTCAGTAGAGATTATATCCAGGGAGAATATATCCAGAGGAAAATATGTGCAGACTGGATTATGTCTTGAGCAGAATATGCTAAGAGGAGATTGTGTCAAGAGAAGATTATGTCCAGAGAAGATTATGTTCAAAAGAGATTATGTTAAGATGTGATTATGTTCAAGGGAGATTTTGTTCAGTAGAGACTATATTCAAGGAGATTATGTCCGGAGGAGATTATGTGCAGAGGAGATTATGTCCTGAGCAGAATATGTTGAGAGGAGATTTTGTCCAGAGGAGATGATGTCCATTGCAGAGGAGATTATTTTTAGAGAAAGTTATGTCCAGAGGAGATTATGTTAAGAGGCAATTATGTACAGAGGAGATTATGTCCAGCGCGGAATATGTTGAGAGTAGATTATGTCTAGAGAAGATTATGTCCATTGCAGAGGAGATTGTCTTAAAAGAAAATTATGTCCAGAGGGGATTGTGTTAAGAGGAGATTATGTTCAGAGGAGAATTTGTTCGGTAGAGATTATATCCAGGGAGATTATGTATAGAGAAGGTAATGGCCAAAAGATATCATATCCAGAGGAGATTGTGCCCAGAGGTGACTGTGTTCAGGGAGGGATATTGTCCGTCTACCCCTTCGAATGGGTGATACAAATGTCTCTTTGTAGGAAACAGTGTCACAGCGCATGCAGGACCACGTCTTCTAATAACATCATTTTCGCTTGGGCACGAAATGCGCCGTCGACTAAAGTGCCAAAAGGTGCAATGAATATTTTGTCAATCGTTTATCACTGTCGCTACGCAAACCTTTCATGTCGTGGCAAATGATTTATAAAGAATCGTTTTCGGTGTCGAAATATGATGCATATATGATGTATTTCAGACTTAAAAGTGATTGACGCTGTTATATTCAATGACCATTTAATCGATACATAGATGCAAGGCATATTTGCTATCTTTGATGCATTAGCAACTTAAGCCTACATGTCTCAGATTCACAGTTGGTTGGGATCGCCTGTGCGTTACAAATTCAAATTATTAATTTATTAATTTATAATGACAGAATTAATTATAAATACAATTACAATAACGATCAAGCATCAAGATAGTTGATATAGCGCATTTTGGTTACCTCATAAAGTGACTTTGGTGCTTTCTGATTCTGTAGGCTATTACACACAACTGGGGCCTATTATTTCTTTATTTTACTTATGGAACATTTCTATTTATTAATTTTCATTTAGTTAATAATCTTTTTATTTATTTATTATTTTTTAATTTTTAATTTTTTTATACAGAGACATATTAATACCAAATGAGAGTTCATTTCAGAATATATTTTGAACTGACACAAATGACTGATAAATGTGTTGAACATTTGGAGATGAATAAACACACGAATCGTATACATTAGAAAAGGTCTGAGCGAACATTAAGGCTGATAAGAAATGGCCAAACACGTAGCAGGCCGATGGCAACTGACGTTAGGCCCTGTATACTTACAGATGTCGGCTTCCAGATTGGAGGACAAACCTCTGTTCGATACCTTGTGCTGCAGATTCACTACAACTCACCCTTTCAAGGTATCGCATGAACCAATGATCGTCGATGATTCAAATCTGAGGATGGGAGCAGGGGCGGCAATCCCGGGGTCGAGGGAACAAGTCCCCCCACCTTTTACAGAGAGGACACACGTTTGCCCCCCCCTCACATTTCCCTCCACACTTTTCTATCCCTCTCATTGGGTGCCCCATCCACCTGTCAAACGAGATTGCTGACTCTGGAAGATATGATGACGTTTGGGCATTCTGATTTTATGTTGTGTGCGTGTTTGTACGTGCGCACGTAGACACAAGTTTTGCATCTAAATTGTTTGCATTTCGTAAACTTCTGGTGGTGCTATTATTATTAAGGCTTAAAGCTCATAGGCCTACAATTAGTAGTATTTAATTTTACTGGTGCTGTATTTTAGGTTTGAAATCGATGGTGATTTTTAATTTCAAATTAGTAATTGTACGATAACATGAAACTCCTATGTATATACTGAAACCTTAGAAATGACGAATTGTGCCTCAAAGTTGGATGTATTTATAATCCAAGTGCATTGGCACGAAGTAACAAACATTTAAGAAAGTAAACATTCTCGATAATATATGCAGTCGCCTTGAAAAGGACCATTTTAATGTGTCTAAGATGTATCAGTATTTCATGAACCAGCCCTGGGTCTCTTTTTCTGGCTCACGATTACAATGGTTACGATGAGTCTGTTGAACCTCTGCGTTGCAGATAGCCAGTCATCGGACTATTCGGGACTTCGACTGACAGTGACGAAGAAAAGGTTAGCATCGACATTATCTTCAATCAAAGACAATGCATTTTTATGCGTATTCAGCCACCGTTTAAATAAATTGAATTTATAGTAACATATGATTAGCATTTGTAGTTTTTGAAATCGGTCTAATATCTAATCCACACGAAGTAATAAAAGTTAAACCGTAGTCAAAGATTGTTGATTGAACTTCGATGGAGTACTAGTAGTAGTTTCAATTCAACGATGCTGTCTGGTAACAAAGATCATTGGCGTCTCCCTCCTTCTTTATCCAGCTTTGGGACTGGCACTGCCAGTGTGCGAACATTGGCGGAGTGTCACAGCTGAGAGCATTACAGAGTGAACTCTTCAGTGAAATTAGGGCTATAGTGATCGAAGTTTTAAGGCGACTATAAAAGAGTGAGAGTGGTCCTGGGGACAAGCGCAAGGGCAGCAGGAGACTGCTCCAGATTAAAGGCCAACCACTGACAAGGCATGATTTTGTTTAGTAGTTGTGCGGGCAAACGGGCGATGAGTAGACCTCGCTCAGTAGAGCGGAGAGAGCGGCGACCCGGTTCACTCAAAGTAGAATAATAGAGATCGCAAAGATAGGCAGAGGCGAAACCCAGCAAGGATAGCCAGACCAAAGCGATGATATTGGCTGCGGGGGTAGCCAGTGGAGCATATCCAGCACATAGCATATACATATTAATGTATGCAGCTGAATTTTTACATATCGCCTTCTATGTTCCACCTGGAGTTTCCGCATGCATAATTATTACTGGTTGTCATAGCAATTTGTAATTTATTCCAGACCAAAATTCATGGCCGGCATCTTCATACTGCTCGTCAATTCTCTGTCCATACCAGCTCATTCCAAGAGTAAGTCTTCTTAAGATCTAAATGAACTATTCATTGACCACATAAAACCACCTCATTAATCCTCCGTCAGCAAAGACATCATTGTATTCGCCGTATAAAACTCTTCTCCCATAAGCTTTAATTATTTTGGTCGCTGACTTGCTCAAGAGCTTCGGAATCTTAGATGCACTGTATCGAAACTGCCTGATTTATCGTTAATGGTCATTAATGACTGAAGGTATTATATACAGTATCTGTTAACAGATACTTCAATAATAGGCCCCCATTAGTTAATTTTGCGTATACGGTACTGGCAATCGCCACAATAAATAACCATGACACAAGTCAAGACAACGAGGCGGCAGAATGATAGGCATTAATTCTCAGCGCAAATTAATCGAATACCAATTGGGATTGTCATTATGGCAGTAGTTCATTGTCAAGAATATGAGGAAAGGTTGCATATTAAATGCATAAATGATGATGCAGCCAATGCAGCGTATGCGAATAGGAATCTCTGATATTATGCTTAGTTCTACTCTCATAGGACTAAGTGTAATTATGAATATACATGTATTTGTGAATGCGGGTATATAAGTGATGATGATGATGGTGGTGGTGGCAGACTGCAGTAGTCGTGCATGGTGGTGATGGTGATAATAAAAATAACGATTATTGCAATTGAGATAATGTTAAAAAATGAAACGTGACAATTATTTATGTAGTCTGTTTGTCTATTATGGCTTTGTTCTCTAGAGTCATATGGTGACGTCAGTTGTGTTTTTGACGACGATTCGGAGCTTCATCCCTTTGGGTTCAGAGTTCACGCACACGACCTTGGTACGAATAGACTATAGATATCAGGGGTGTAACAAGCAAAGCCCCCCAGTTTTAGTGCTCAGTGCCCCCCCCCATGTGTCTCCAAAATCGGTTCTTTTTTTGTTTCTCCAGTGGCTTTTAAGATGACCTTTGTTAAGATAATTTGTGTCCCCCATTTTTCAAATTTCTGGAGGGCAAAATTCAATAAGTGGGGGGGGAGGGGGCAAAAAATGTGTGCGCTTCGCGCTATTTAAAAAAAATCATATTCCCCCCCACTTTTCAAAACCTTGTTACACCTCTGATAGATATAGGTATATAGATATAGGGAATATTCGTGTAGGCCTACATACACAGCAACCATAAGTGCTCTTTGAGATCTAGTCTTAGATCAATTCCGCATTTAGATTCCATTTTTAGCTGATTCTCGAAGCAAAGAACCCACTTGAAATCAAAATGATACATAAAATACCATTAATTGTATCGACCTGAAATAGTTTAATGCCAATCAAGCCACATCATGACTAGTAATTAACAGCAGGCACGTTTCAGAATTTCTGACAAAGTGCTGGTAACTAATCTAATTAACTTCTCGTGGGCATCACTTGCCATGGATACAATTGCAGAAACGCCGCGTGGTATTGACAATTTCCATAGTAGCACCTCTGAATATTTTTCTAGAAGAGGTCCTATTTATAATCTGTGTTCTTGCATGCAGTATCCTAAAAGCATCCATGAATGTCAGTGAGTATAAGACATTCATTAATAAACATCTAACATCAGACGTTCACTGAGTTTTACAGTTTTACAATCAGTACAATACAACAATACAATACAACTGTAAATTATGATATCGCCCTTCTTACAATTAGCTCAGAAGTGCACTCACGGCGCAATTGCAGATATATTGCAAAGCAATTGTGCGCGAAGAACTTGCTCAAGGTTCATACACGGTAAATCATCGAAAGAGGGTCGAACCCGCACTCTCGGCGTTACGGTTGACCGCTCTAACCAGTCGGCCACCGTGCCATAGTAGGCCATAGACAACCCAGGATTCTGACTTGAAAATGATGAAGCAACCTGGTTAATGAGGACCTGATTTGATATAACGCCTGTGAATAAACTGGGTCCCCCGGACAAAGCTTTTATGTGCGCTGAAAAATCTCGAAGAGCTGCATAATATTACAAATTCATTGGTTGATGTTTACGCAATAAAGCCTGATATTTACATAACGAATTTGCGTAGCGCATGTTTACTAAATTCCACACCAGAAAGACGTTTGTAGAATATAATTATAGTTGAGGCTTTAATAAAACAAGGTGATAAAGGCCCTACTGACGACAGTGTGTTCATTTGATGTTGCTTGATTACAGGTAGAGTCATTAGCGGGTACCAGGTGCGTAACGGGACCTGGAATATGATTGGCAAAAGTAATCCACGCTGGCCTCAGGTAAGCTTCTGATAAGAGGCGTTGCTAGGATATTTTGAGCAATGAAATTAACGCCATTTATTACACATTTTTCAAATACATTGCCAGTCAATTTAGATGTAGATGCAGATGTCTATGACGTTAACTATTAAAAATAGGCGTACATGCTTACTGTGTAGTGTTCTTAGGTTATGTAAATTTATATATGTGTGTAAACATTGTGTTTCAACAAGTCAATCAATTAAAATTATCTTTTCATATGGTACCCTTAATGCTCAATGTGGCACCAAACTGCCAACTGGATATTTTCGGACACCAGAATTAGCTTTTATAAATTTATTTGTGACAAAAATAATTCAAAATTGCTTTAAAAAATGAAGTGCTTAAGTCATGACTTTTAACCTTCATTTTAGCGTCCATTCCTTTTGCGCCCAGTGTACATTGCCATGTCCTTCTCTGCATCCCCTAACTACGCCTCTGCATTTTGGCCAGCGAGATGCTAATGCCATTGTGTTCCATTAGCCGCTGTGCTTAAAACCATTATAAGTGGAGACTTGCTAGACGAACTGCAAAAATCATCGGATTTAGACCAACTTAAGGAAACATTTAGGGATTATGACACTATGTGCTTCGCGGCTTTCACTCATGTATATATATATACATGTATATATACATGTATATATACATGTATATATATAAGATATAATGTAGGCTCTAAAACGACAAGTGATGCATTAGCGACAATATATACAATGATTTTTTTATATACCCTAGGTATTAATATTATTAGCATTGCTATGAACGTCCGTTAAGACGTTGTTGCAATATTACTAAAACTTCCACTCTTCGAAAACATTGTAATAATTGTCCAGATTGTTTGAAGCTGAATATAATTTCCATGTTCTTTTCAGGCATTTTATCCTGTAGAAAACGCTCTTGTAATCAAGAAATCTGATGTTTTGGTATGTCTTATATACTTAACCATCGCTGCAGTTTAGTCCATTTAGTTACCATGGTTCATTTAGTCCACTTAACGCAATCGGTTCATTTAGCTCATTTAGTCAAGTTAATGTATTTTGTTTATTTAATTCGTTTTGTCCATCTGCTGAAAGAGGACAAAGTGATTGCTTGAATTAAAGCGGAATAGCGCAAGTGCGCGTTGTCTTTGTTGTCTCTCTGTATTTGCACAAAATTAATGTTGTCTAATTTGTCACTATCCACGATGCACAAGTCGACGCCATAACCATCATCATCATCATCGTCGTCGTCGTCGTCGTCGTCATCGTCATCATCATCACCACCACACACTAAACACCACCATCATCATCATTTTCATCAAAATCGTCCATTCAGTATAGTCGCCTTCATCATTGTCTGTTCGACAAGCCTTATTTTTGGAGCCACTCTGCCTGTCCGATTACGATGCTGCTATGATTCCTTTTTACAACAATTTCCTTATTCATCTGAGACTTTATAAACCTATTATCCTTTCCTAGGAGAAAACTTCATTCTGAAGCTTGCCATTGTATGTTATAAAGATTTTAATTCATGACCGTCACTTTACTCGTGAGCTGGTACTTTATCGCACAACTACGGTAACTAGCGTTTATGTATGGGCCAAGGTGGCAGAGTGTCAGCAACAATTCCAGGCCACTCTATAGCTCAGTAATTTCAGAATTTTCATCAGTTTTTTTATACTGTCATATTTTTTAATTATGATACGACCACTAACTTAATCTTCGTTCATTCGGTTATGTTCCTAATTAATGTGCTTAATTCCTTAGAATCAATGAAGGTAGACTTTTTAAAGGCTACGATTTGTCTTATTTAAAGTTCCAATAGCAATAGCATAATGTGCGGCGACCGAGTTTTGCCTTTTCAAATGAGCTCGTTTTGTCTTTTCTCTTATGTGCTCCAGATTTGAAACCAAATTGCATAAATTACCTAATTTTGAGTTAAACCGCACAATGCATAATTTAGCAGAAGAAAGTTCTTTTTTAGGTTAAAATTTAAGTAAGGTAATATATAGATGGTTGGAGCTTGAACTGATTGTAGTTAAGTGTCTGTAATACAACATTCAAGAGAAAAAATCATAAAATTTTAAAAAAATGAGCATTTTATATTTCAAATGGTTGGAGTTCGATCTGATTGTAGTTAAGTGTCAGTAATGTTACATTCAAAAGGAAAAAATCATAAAATTATATACAAAATTGAGTATTTTGTATTTCAAAAGTTAATTACGGTTCGGTCCGGGCCTCCCAAACATCGCCGGGCCCATGGGTATTTGCCCTCTGCCCCCTGTCGGCGGGCCTGGGTCTACGCTTATAAATGAGACAGGGACAGAGGCTACAGCCAGCACAAAAATGTTGGAACATCTATGGGCCTTCCTGCGTAAATTAAATCCATGCATTCGTGATATAAGCTGGTGCCCTTGGCTTGGCTTTCGAGTGGCGCTTTAGAAGTTTATAGTTTACGATTACGATGCATATCATGCAGTAATTAGTAATTAACTAAATCGAATATACAAAAGTCTGTGGATAATCTGTTGAATGCGATATACTTTGTTTTCTACCTTTTCGACAGGGTCATATGTCCAATGTCGCCATTTCTCTCTGTTCTGGGCCTCCGCCTTCATCCTCTTGTAGTCATCCCTTTCCATAATCCAGTCCAAGATCATTGTTCTCGGTCTTCCTCTTGCTTTTCCCCCTTCATTATTCCTTCTATGATTTTTCGTAGATATAGTAGACCTATGCTGTTTTGTGATGTAGTATGCTGTTTGTCTTACGACGAGAGATCATTCATGTAGAATTTGTAGATAAGGTCCAAGGATTTATGCACTAAATGCCGCCATAATGAGACTGTATAATACCAGGTAGGCCTATATCGCTGCTTCTTGTACACTGTACAGGTGACTAGATGCACCTACGATGCTTCCGACAAAGCAACGATCACAAGAATAGGGTGAGGCATAATCTCACAGCTTAACAGTTGGTCAGACTCATTACATCTGTTTATTTATTGCATTTATTGTCTGGTCATTGAGCCTTCGGTGAAACGGCAGAATATTAACAGACTGACTGTGTGGGCGTTCAGTCTGTCCTCCGACTGCATCGGGAAATCGACGTCTCGCAGATTTATTAGAAATGTCGTCGTCGCCAGACAAAATGGACGCAATATTAAACGGAATATTCAGTTGACAATCGCCTTATTCAACATGTCTCTGTCTCTGTCGCTATGTCTGTCTCTGTCTATATCTTTGCCTCTGTTTCTGTCTCTGTTTCTATTTTTGTTTCTTTCTCTTTATTTCGATTTCTATCTCAGTAGTCTATCTGTTTCTGTAGCTGTCTCTACCTCTGTCTCTGTCTGTCTGTCTGTCTCTCTCTCTGTGCCTATCTCTGTCGCTATATCTGTCTCTATCTTTGTTTCTGTATGTATTGCTGCATCTGTCTCTATTTCTATCTCTGTATCTGTCTCTGTTTCTATCTCTGTCGATGGTTGCTTCTGTCTCGTAAATGGTGATTTTCTACCTCAGAACTTTCGCGTTTGTGTCTGTCCTAGTTTATGCCTACTTGTATGTCTTTGTGTTTGTCTGTCTGTCTATTTAACCATCTGTATTTATGTTGTCTGCTGCCTACTTGTTTTCCTCCTTGTCTGTCTCTGCTTGTCTGTCCCTATACTTGTCTACCTGACAGTTGTCTGTCTGCCTACTTCTCTTTTGTCTGTCCGTCAACCTATTCATTATCCTACAAGACTCCAATGACTATATAGAGTTTTTCGCAAACTTCTCGAGTTTGGGTGTGGCTTCATTTGTCTGTCTCTGTCTTTATCTGTCTCTGTCTTTATCTGTCTCTGTCTTTATCTGTCTCTGTCTTTATCTGTCTCTGTCTTTATCTGTCTCTATGACTCTTTATTTGTGCATGTATCATTTATTCCTTGCACTGATTTCAAACCACAGAGACATCATTTATTATTCATAAAGAGAACAGATGGATGACAACCTGTCACAAACTGACCCACAGGTCACGAGTTTAGTCTTTAGATGAACTGCAGAAATCCGTCTATGTAACACAAGACATAATTCGTGTAGCTGAGTTTTATGTTTTCTCAAACCAACATGTAGACGTTAAATAAACGATATTCAAGTGAGGGGCGACGATCCCGGTGGGTCGACGGGGGACAAGCTCTCACCTTTTACAGAGAGGGGACACGTTATACGTTTGTCCCCATATTTTCCATCCCTTTCTTTGGTTGTCCCCATCTGTCCCCATCTGTCCCCATCTGTCCCCATCTGTCCCCATCTGTCCCCATCTGTCCCCATCTGTCCCCATCTGTCCCCATCTGTCCCCATCTGTCCCCATCTGTCAAATGAGAACTTCAAATGTAGACCTTTTTATGTATAGAATGGAAGTGACTTGACTTAGGCTGAAAATCAATCCACTGTTGTCTGGTTTCTGTTATAGTCCGACACATAATGACGAGATGTGTAATTTCTATGTAATGTATTACACCAACGCATCCAGTGGCAAATCCTTCTACTCCTGCTCCGGAAACAACGTTCCCGATCTTCTGCGGAATTCCATTCCATCTGACTCGGAAATTCCACTTCCGGCCAACCAGGCCCTCGACGGAATAGCGGAAGATAACGACGGAGGAGGTCACGTGCACTCAGACCATCATGGCAGTACAAGAGTCTCTTCAACGAATGAGGGGTACGACGAACGACCCTTGCGGGGTTACAGTGCGGTTGGTGGGATAAAGGGTGGTTCAGGGCGTGGCTTCAAGAGTGGGGCAACTGGTTACGATGACGACAGTCGATACGTTTATTCTAAGTACGAGCCAGAAACGGCCAGTTCAAAATCGGAGGATTTTGCGGCGGGTGACTGGGTAAGACCTCGCGGAGGGGGTGATGTACGCCAGCCGGATATTGGTTACGTCAACGCTCGAGGGCCGGATGACGTCATCTATGAATACCTTCCAGAGGGAGGAGGAGGAACAGCAGACGACCGCTCTGTACAGGACTACATGGATGAGGTCACAGGGCAGAGGAGCCGCTACAGACACCGCTATCCGGTCGATGGTGTCCCTCAGGAACCTTCTGGAGCCTACTACCTGCGCGACTCCGCGGTACCTGGATCAAGGTACGTTGCTGCGGAATCACCAGATGGTCAGATGGCGGAAGACAACTACGAAGATGGGGGCGCAGAAGAAAATCGGAGGAGAGGGTACGCGGATCGACTGGTGGAGGATTACCAGGATCAGGGAGGACTTCGGAGGACGGGAACAGACCAGGAAAACAGTCAGGTGCTTCATCGATTAAACAAAACGAAAACCTGGAATCAGCAACGAGCCACAACTGCCATTAGCGACGCCGAAAGACGGTCGTCGTGGTCGACTTCAAGGTCTGGTAAGTTCCAGTAAGTTTTCGGATTTTGTATTGTAGTATTATATTCGTGTCTGTTAGGCCTATTATCAACTCAACCTGACACACGGCAGCATGCTTACAAGTCATAGTATGAACGGATGATTTCAGGCTATAGGAGCTGGATTTAACTGCATGGCAGCTTGCAATGCGCCAATCCATCCTTCTGCTCGTTTTGCCAACGTTACCTAGCGAATGAAAGGCTGAGTCGATCTTTATGGTGATAACTGGGATATCCTGAGTCTATGCTGATCGTCTTGCAGGAGTTTTAAAATTTACCTAAGCTGCATTTTGCTTGACCACGTTTGTCACAAATGCCTCGTTGGAAGGAATTAAACCAGCCGTGACCTTCCATCCGAAAGCTGGCTGCTGCCGATGATAATGTAAAGCTTAGATAATTTCTCACCGCCTCCATAAGCCACGTCAGGGAAACCAGCTTTTGATGACCGAGGTTGAGCGCAGCTGTATATAGAAGAATTTGCTGAATTCAGGCGACTTTAGGTGTCCAATAAAATAATTAGCTTTAATTATGTTGCTTATTACAAGATCACAATATCGAAGCGATTAGTGTTTATGAATTGCAGCGTTCGGATAGCCTACAAGAGCTCTACCACTTCATGTCGCCTTATTTCACATTCACCTTTGCGTCAATCAGTGATAACTTACATCACAACACGTAGCCTATTATAAGTGTAATAATTCAACCATTGACAGTTTTACTTTAGAAGGATATAACGAACACCAACTTAGCTGGAGGCAAGACTCGTAGACATTTGGAGTAGTCCATTTAATAATATAAAAATTTTTTTAAAGTCTCAGCAAAAGTCCTTGGTAATAATGTTGAAGACTTGAAACAATTTTATTTACATTTGGGTGCTTAGCTGCGTCTATTGGGGCAGATCTACTCTGTGCAATGGTTTCAGTATTATTTTCAGCCACGTAAACAGATTTTTAGATAAATCGCATCGAAAATAAATTGCCTACCTCTTACTTCCTCAAAGGTGGCTTATAAACTGACTAACTCGTATCATGTAGGCCTAATGATTGATGTAACTAATAGTTTTAATGTTTGTCGTTTTTTAATAAAATGTCTAATGTTCGGCGCGGCCAACTGGTTTGTATTTACTGTCTGCCTATAGCCATGACGGTCGTCCCAAACTGGCCTCGCCTCGGAGACCTGGTTCTTGGTGAGGTGACAGGAGTGGCAGTCGACGAAGCTGGCAGCAGCGTCTTTATCTTTCACAGAGGATCACGACACTGGACTCAACGGTATGACCTAATCAGTTAAATGATGTGACTGACGTATATATATATATCTAGGCTATAATCAGTTAAACGGAATGACGTAAGCAGTAATACGGTGTGACGTATTGAGCTAAACGGTATGACGTAATCAGTTAAATGGTACTACGTAATCAGTAAAGCGTATGACGTAATCAGTTAAATGGTATTATGTAATCAGATAACCAATATGACGATATTATATGCTTCAATATGTGTACTTCTATGAATTACTCTTGTATGAGACATTTCCAGATTTTACTTGCATGGTTTTATATTGTATGCATTTACGATATCTATTTATGGCCAAAAGTCTCTACCCAGCAGCATCCATGTATGGCCAAAAGTCTCTACCCAGCAGCATCCATGTATGGCCAAAAGTCTCTACCCAACAGCATCCATGTATGGCCAAAAGTCTCTACCCAACAGCATCCATGTATGGCCACAAGTCTGTAAACCCAACAGCATCCATGCATGGCCCAAGTGTCTACCCAACAGCATCCGAGTAATGGCTACAAGTCTCTGCCTCACAGCATCCAGCTGAAACGTATCTAATCATTATATGAGGCTATAATTACATTTTTGTGCATCTAAAGCTGCATCGAAATGTCATTTGCAGCCGCGTTTTCAATTGGTCCTCTTAAGACTTCTTTTGAATCGTGTTTTAAGTCCTCTTTTATAAATTCCATGGAAACGGATAGCGCGTTTTACAAGAGTATTTTGATTACTAAATTATTAGTTAGACCAGAGCAGGAACGACTAATGGTGTTTAAAAAAAATTCCGTTGACACATTTTGTGGTCATAAATGCGATGCTGGTCGGTTGTCATTCAGATCATTTGATATTTACAATCGATTTCGACACATGGCTGATGGACCAATTCCTGAAAACACGGTCTTCGTCTTATCCGCTGAATCAGGTCAAGTCATCGGTCAGTGGGGTCATGACCTGTAAGTGATTGCGTTTTTAAGTTCCTTTGTATATATATGTATATTTATGTGTGTGCGTGTATATATATACATATGTACATATATATATACACTTATAACAAGACTTGAATTATTGATCAATATAATGACAGCGCGGTAGAAGCAGTTTGTCAATAACACACTGGTGAGTGTGACGTAAGATAAACGTGCACATAATCCAACATGTGGCTCACGGTCACTGTATCACATGTCTGCCATTTGTGAACTTAATTCAATCTGCACCGAAAATTACGTATATGCCTAATAATTATCTAAGGTTTCTGAGGCTTTCTAAAATAATTTATCTATGGCGTCTTGTTTGGTGTTATTTCTATAAGAACTTTCTTATGGTATTGTTTTCATTATAGTGATTGTCTCATATATAGGTCTCAAATGTACGGTATGCCTACTCCTTGCTCGTCCCAGTGTTGTAGCTCAAACATAATCAACAATCATTTATTGTTCAGGTCATTCTAATTTTGCAGTCATTTTCAGAAAACTCTCTTCTGTCATTGCTTTACTCTATGATGTTTCAAGATTGGGTGTTGCTTCCAAATACTCTATACAATACATATTATAATTTAATCGCTTTGAATGGTCTGTGGCTCTGTGCGGCGCTAGTCGTGATAGATTGCTAATATATGTATAAACATGAAGAGGCTTATCAGTCGTGGAAGAGTAGACGTAAAAATAAGAGATTTACAGAAGACTTTTCATGCAAAGAATAGCTTTTGGCGATTGTGAGAGTCTATACTGACATATCGGTCCTATTTATTGACGACGGAAAGAGTAATGATGTTGACAATGATGGTGACGACAATGGTGCTACTGACGATGACGATGATGAAGGCAGTGATGATGATGATGCTGGTGTTGATGATAAATACGAGAAGGGGAAGGAAAGGAACGAGTTGAAGTGAATAAGGCACTCTTGTATTCGGTTTCCATTTCAGAAGGCTAATTCCATTTGGATCTGATGTTGATGGTTATAGGTTTTATTTGCCGCATGGACTGACAGTTGATCAGTCAAATCGTGTCTGGATAACAGATGTCGCTCTGCATCAGGTCAGTCAATAACAGGGAGACAGTCTGGCTTTTTATTTAGATGAATGAAGGCAGATCAATCCCGAAATCATATAAATCAAATCATGTTTATCCACTGTCCATAATTAATTAGGTAAACCTAAGTGAACCGAAGTTGCACATGTTTGTCATGAAGAATGGACCTAGCGATGCTCTTTCTAGACTGTTCCTGGGACTGACGTATAGGCAATATATACATGCATATATATGTGTGTGTATATATGCATGTACATAATATGTGTATGTGTCTGTGCGTTGGTGCGTAGGTTGGTGGGTGGTTTCATCATGCCACTTTGATTAATCGTCTTTAAGGTAGCTCTTGTCAAAGGTGTTGCGTAGGCCTATGAAGTAATTTAACTGACATAGAAGTGATGCTCTTGTTAGTTTGCTTTAAAGCAATAAATTATGTACGAATGAGATGATTTGACTGTGTAGTCAGTTCTCTCGTTTTAGGTGATGCGCTTTCAGCTGCCAGAAACGCTGAAACCGGATCTGGTTCTTGGTGTCCGATTTGAACCCGGAAACGACAAGTTCCACTTTTGCCAACCGACAAGCGTCGCTATCTCCACTTCCGGCTCCTTCTACGTGGCAGACGGGTGAGCCAGAGACTGCTTTCGTCGGTCACCGACGATATAATAATTATGATTTTACCGGTTATCTGTTGAAGGTGACCCGTCATCCCAATGACTCCCTATGAACTTGACAGTCCCCAAGCAACTCCATCGCTTACAGTGACCGTAGTTACATGTATATACAATATTCGGTCAACTGATGGGCTTCTTTATTCGGTCTTCATATTGTGTAGCCTGTACATGGTTCTGTGTTTATTGATGAAGGAGAGAGAGACAGACAGACGGACAGACAGACAGACAGAGACAGACAGAGAGAGAGAGACAGAGAGAGAGAGAAAGAGGAGACAGAGACAGAGACAGATAGAGAGACAGAGAGGCGGAGAGAGAGATACGATGGAATTTTTTTCCGCGAACGCTGATGAAGGAGAGAGACAGACAGACAGACTGTCAGAGAGACAGAGACAGACAGAGAGACAGACAGAGAGACAGAGAGACGGAGAAAGAAGAATACGATGGAATTTTCCGCGAACGCTGAGCGAACGACCGACGGAAATATCTCCGTTAAGTCGGAATCTCTTTTCCGGTGGCAAACACTGCGCGTGTGGCAGCAGCGTCATGACAAACTGTCTTGGGACTTCTCCTCGGCTCTGCAGATGATGTTACTGCGTAACTCCGAAAATCCATGACCACGCCTTGTTACGAAGCATATATCTGGGATTATCTGGGCTGAAACTTAATAGCATTGTTGTAAATTGAGAGAATAGTCGACAGGCTATAGCGACAAGATCCGACAAGATCAAAGCCATTCATAAAACCACGATGAGTTGAATAACTGGCAATTTCAGCAGCATGACATAGCCTATTGCGTGAATCATTTTTTTCGTCTGAGGTCCATAGGATGTCTCCAGGACTTCAAAAATTAATTACAACGATATATAAAACCCTGACATAATGGTGTACATACATTTGATGATGTTAATGTCACTAGCACTGTTATTATTATTGTTATTATAATCATCATTGTCATCATTATCATCGTCGTCATCACCACACCCACCACCATCAGCATCATTATCAGATTATAATCATTGTCGCAATCATCATCATCTTCGTCAACTTTGTCATCATCATCAGCAGCACCGCCGTGATCTTTATTGTCATTATTATCATCATCATCATCATCGCCATTGTTATTATCATGACGATTTGCAGAGCGTATATTGCTAAATTTAGCCAAAAGCACAAAAATGTACTAATGAAAGATCAGCTTATCCCGGCTTTTCTTTGCTTTCATTATGGATTATTGCAAGGCTTTATATAGCTTCGACTAGCCTTCGAGATAAATCTTGGACAATAACTGTCCTACATTATTCATCGCATCTGTGGTCAGTAATGTAGGTATAAGGCCCCCTATACTTCCCTACAACAGACGACGTCACAACTGCAGAGATTTTCCAAACTGCGGCCTAGAACTATTTAACACCAACCAACGGAATTCCAGTCAGTCAACAGCCAGTAATAAATTCACAGAAACAGTTACAATGGCACAATTTCATACTAAAAGAATTATCCGTGTATAAAAAGCATTTAAATGCATTCGATAGCCTACAGTCAGCAGCATTGGCTGTTTCTGACACCATCCATCCGGTGGCGATGAGTACGATTAAATGTCCTCCATCATTCCATTTATGTTTCTTTAGCTTAGTTAAGTTTCGAACCGAGATTACTCATTTTTTTGCTTCATGTCCTAACTTGCTACTTTCAACGAGGGTTGCGTTTGTATTTTACTTCTCTATAACGTGTATTGGAAGACAACGTATTGTAACCTCCACTTATTAACATTATTTGCTGGAGAAATTACTCAGCCGTCGTTCTAAGGCTGTAAATGTTTATCGATAGGCCCCGCTAGCGGGATTCATCCCTTTGGAGCCCAATTGTATCATGATTTATGATTGCTACTGAAGGTAGATTACTTTTACCACTATTATTATTATAGTAAAGAATATGTTGTTGTATCTTGTAACTAGATTACGGTGTGCCAGCCGTGATTTACTATCGAATTACTAATAAAATTGATTGATTGATCCTCGGTCATTCGTCATAATTATTTCCAATTCTCCTCTCAGTTTTGGTCCTAGTGTTATTACTGCTTCTAGTACCTGGATAAATATGATGATAAGGTACTCTCTTGTCGTTCACTTTTCGTGTGGAAGTATTATAGGATCTTTTTTTATCAACTTTTTCAGCACTTGATAATTTTAGACTAGGCCTATATGTATCTGTTGCACAATTCCCTCTGTTACTCTGGTAGTCATCCGTTTTGTATCGCTTTCCATATTCCATCATCTCATAGTCCTTATTCTATAGACTACATACATTTAGAATGAAAATAATTACACGACTGACGACAATTTCTTTTAATTCTTTTCCAAAAATTTCGTTTTAAGTTTATAACCTAACTAATTTGTTTTCAGATATTGCAACAACCGTATACTTATGTTTTCCAAAGAAGGAACCTACATCACAGAATGGGGAGAACGCAGTAAAAGCGTCCTTGGTAAGTGATAAAAAGGCAGCAGAAAGTCTTCTTATGGATTTTCCCCACTGCTAAATCGCACCTCGACCTCATTTTCCTTCCTCAATAAAAGTTATTCGAGTACAAAATCGATATCGATAATTACATCGTCGCCTTGATCTTTTATACTGTACTTTGTCACATAACTCAGCATTCTCTTCCTTTGCTTCTACTTATAACTAACAAACTTCTGGTCATTAATTCTCATCCACGCCTTTCAGAGTTGTCAATAATCTTAATATAGAAGCACTATAGGAACCCAGTATCTGTTCAACTCAATCTTACACACAAAGTCAACATAATAAGCCATAATACTGTAATTATTGTACTACACACGTCAACTCGACTACTTCGAATCATCAACACTTAACTGTGGCGCCACACGTGCGGAGCACACACCTCTATCCGGCCAAATAACTAACTATACAAGGTAAGACGCTGCCAAGCACCTGTTCAACTCGACGCATACACAAGCGGATTAAATACACAAATTATGTTTAGGCTAATATATATAACTTATATACACGTTCACAGAAATCACGTTCTCATACATGTGAGCTATTATTCTGAAATCAATCAATCACTCGATATATAATTTACCTGTAATTGTACCTGTAATTGGTGAACCATGATCAGTTTTGATCGATGATGTCTCATGTATTACACATAGGCGCTATAAAAGTTGCTAATAAGAATCGCAATTAATTATACAGAGGACGGATTCCCTGCTCCGTCGACTTTCGATGTCGTTCATAGTCTGAAGATTTTGGAAGACCGAAAGATGATGTGTGCAGCAGACCGTGAGAACGCCAGAGTGCAATGTTTTCACCTGGAGACTGGTCAGTTCATCCGACAGATTCATCCGCAGCAACTAACTGGTCGACTCATCGCTATTTCATACTGCAGATCTACAGGTCAAATATTGGGCTTCGATCTCTAATTTAGAGTACTCTGGAATTCTATAAAAGACATCTCATCAATTCACTGTTAAGCAACTAAACTTAGAGTGAACATTAAAGATCATGCACTTTATAATAAACTTCAACATCAAATTTTCTATGGAATAAACTGTTTAAAACCAAATGAAGATTTGTTCCAAAATCTACTGTTTGCAAAATTGACTAAAAATGGTTCACATTTTGCACATGTAGGCCTAAGCGTTTATGCACGCTGCTCCATGCGTAGGCCTATATAACTGAACGTGTTGTGGCATTTTTTTATAAGCACAAAGAATCGCATTATTGTAATTGTATTGTATATGATCATAATTATATGAACTTCACAATTTCTAATGCAACGTGAAACTTCGTAACTCGCCCTTATAGTAAATCATGTAAATGGTTTAGAGTTGGGACCCTTTACACGTCATAGAGTAAGCCTACTATATTATCTGATCAGAACTCGATGCTTGTGACTGATAATCGTAAACTTTTCAAGCGCCACTCAAAATTAAAGCTCAGGGCAACAGCTTATTCGCGAGCGCTTGTAGACGTTTGACCGTGTGTTTTGTACTGTGACATGAACAGGTCTTCTTTACGCCATCAACGGCCATAATTCCTATCGCAAAACAGACCTCGGGATTTTCACGATCGATCCAGCTACGGGGCAACTGCTCAACGCATCGAGGCTGAACGGAGGGGCAAGTATCGCTCTACAGAGCAACGCTGTTCGGCGGCGTTTACGATAATTTATTAGGCCTACTCTCTTACGGGCCGCTCTAAACTATAGTTACTTTTGTAGCACCGTCATCATTACTTAATACAAGGCACTGTTTTAATGCTGAATTGATGCACCGTTGCATGCGTTGTATATTTACATTTATATAGGCCTTACATGTTCGCTTGTTATGCAACCTTTACTATTTATAGGCCTGTAACGAAGTTTTCAAAGTAGCCTATAGCTTATATATGACTAGTGCAGCCAGCGAATTAGCTGGAAATACATGTTAACATTGAATAGGACTTGTAGTTGCTGCATCGCATTTTGTTCTTACATTACTTGAAGCACATAGGCTTATCTTAGAGTATTATATCACTCGCTCTCATTTGAGATAACACTGTACGGGTGGCATCACAACAAAGTTGGTTTCATGTAGAGGCATAATGCATGCAGGGCTTGTGAATAAGCTGGTGCCCTCCGCTTGACTCATGAGTGGCGCTTTTGAAGTTCGGAGTATACGATTACGTTTACGTAGACTCAAAAAATGTCAAACAATGTGAAGCTCTGGTTGGCATCATATGAAATGTGATTGTTCCTGTCCAAGACGTGCATGAGATTTTGGTCACTATTGTTAAACAACGCACTTTTCTTTTTCTTTGGTCTGCAGGAACTGTATCGACCTCATGATATGGCATCGAGTCCTGACGGTCGGTTTCTATACGTGGCTCATATCGAACCCAACAACGTCTGGAAGGTCAGAATACACGAAAGAGACGGTAAGATACCTTTCAGTAACATTTCACTAAAAATGATGTTACACCTTCGTTAATGCGTCTCATAATATTCTCCCCATGACACAGATCTATCCAGCTTCTCTGAATGATTCTGGGTATAGTGGATTTTGACCTATAGGACATCATTTGGAGCCACCATTGAACTGATGCCTTATGCGCCATAGAAGTCGTTAGATCAGATTACGTAAGATCAAATTATTTAAAATTGGATTAGAATTCCATTCCATTGCAAAAACTTCAAGATAGGTCTGAATGGCATATATACATGTATATAGTCCTAGGGCCTACACACAACAACGTCTTTGTTAAATGCCCATATAAATTATTTTTAATATAATTTAGGCCTAGTCTAATCCAACGACTTATATAGCGCCGTCACAATAATGCCTGAGGCATCCAATCTGTGAATGCTCGAATTGAAATTACAGGCAAAAATAATAATTCATTAGAAAAACCATGTCAAAATGCGATAGATTAGAGAAAGTAGACGCCTGGACACGGTTGATGGTATGCAAGTGTAAAGAAATCAGTCCATGTTTACATTATGTTTCCCATTGTTTTATTTCGCTTGGTATGTCCTTCAGCACCGTCGGTGGCCAGTGCGTCACAGATGACGTCATCGGTGAATTCGGTTGAGAAGGCGAAGGAGTCGACCATCGCCTCTGACGTAGCCGTTCGTTTCATCCAGAAGTCGCCCGTTCTTCAGATATCATCATCATCGTCGTCGTTGGTCGGGGCCGAAGGAACGTCAAAGGAAGAAGAGGAGACGGACTTCGGTGTGTCACTGGCCATTGGAGGTCTCCTCATCATTCCAGTCTCGACCATTGCTGTCATCACGCTACTCATTCGCCTGAGGAAAAGCGGTACGTGCATCAACAATCAGAAGACACTTTCTTAAGAGCATAGGCCTATATAATCATTTTATCAGTGGTTGCCTACTCTTGATCAAAGACGTGAATCTCAACCTAAATAATGTTCCCTCTAATTTTTTGGAGATCGTGTGCGCAAGAAACTTCGGGTGTGCAACATTTATAAATGGTTCACATTTGTGTGCACAGGTCCGAGCTGAAAGCGGCGATAGTTACATTAGGACAAGTAGGACCTAACTAAAAGTCTATGGTGATAAGTTCTGATAGGGCCTAACCTAAGAAAAGTCTCTTGTCTAAAAATAAATATATAATTAACGGATTTATCAACCATGAAATAAAAATTTCTGGAGTAAGAAAGGCGCAGTCAGTTAGGAAACTCGATTTGCGTACTTTTTCATAAAAGATATCGTGTCTCGTTATTTTTTGGAAAATATTTTTGTGAGCACACAAAAATCTTATGTGCGCTGGCCCCAAAACTCGTGCTCGCGCGTACATGCGCACAGCTTAGAGGGAACATTGGGACCTTCCTAATCCATCCAATCAGTCTCCTTCGACTTCTCTTTGATTTCTCTTAACTTAAACGGTAAACCTACACAAATGACACAGCTTCTCAACATTTTTCCTTTCATCAGCTCTAATAAAAATAAAATCTTTTCACGCGGTATCTCTTCTCACTAGAAGTAGGCCTATCGCACGTTGCTAATCGGGTGCCAATTAATCGCTTAGCGTTATAGTATCCTTTCAGAAATCTTCAAGCTAAACACTGACAATGAGCCATTCGATATTGACTCTGCGTCTAACAGGAAAATGCCGCCTGCTGAGTCATCGCCTACGCAACAGACGGTACTCGTTGTCTACGCTGCTGAGTCGGCGAGGGGGCGCCACTGGTCTTGATGGCTTCGATCGTCTGCGCACCGACGACAACGCTAACCACGACGAACTAGAACACCTGCGCATCAGCAACAGCGACTCGGAAATCGATGACGTCAGCACCACCGCTAAGCACCTCAAAGCATGATGACGTCACAACGATGGCCTGTTGGGAACGGCGCGTGGTGGCGAGTGTATCTCAACGGTGGACAGTATCAACATTCCAGAATCAGCTTGAATCGAGTCTATTTTATTTTCATAATTGAATAATTCGGCCATATATTATATGCATACCGCATGATACCGCGACATTTATTTATATGATGAAGGCCCCACTGCATACACAGAAACTGGGATATATTTGTGATCTCATAAGTTTATGGCAGACGTCATTATAGGGCCTATCAACAGAAAATAGATGTGAAGCAGGTTATTCGTGCTTAGGCCCTAATGCAGTTCGATAAAGCTGGCGGAATTAAGTACAACCATAATATAGGTGAACGTGTGAATTTTGCTGTCAAAATCTTTCTTGAGTTGACGTTCTAGAGTACTGTACATGCTGTACTTCTGCTGGATATTAGGCTACTTATTATAAAGTGTGGACATTTGCTAGGCCTACAATAGACTGCAAAGAAAACAGATGCAGGTCTACGGAAGTAGGGCTACGCAGGCCTAGTGTTTCCGATTTGCAGACATTATGATCTGACCTTATGTTCACACTTTTGAATCGATGCGTTACAATTATTAGAGAGTAAAGGGGTGAATACAATCATTGACTAGGTCAACACGTTTTTAATTTAATGCCTCGTTGTAGGCCTATTGGACCTGGGACTAATATGGATTATTAGTCTCAGTAGGCCAATTGGACAGATAACAGAGCGTTGGCCGTGTTATATCCCAGTCGTTAAAGACTCAAATTCCAATGAAAAGTGATGGCAAAATGCGCTTGACCATAGTCAGATGGCGAAGAAGCAGGGCGTACCGAGGGAGGGGCCAGCGGGGCCGTGGCCCCGGGCAAAAACGTGGAAAGGGCGCAAATTTCAGGATGGAATAACTTATTATTCAATAAAATGCACTATTTTCAAAACGTGGGGGCGCCAAATTGATGCTACGCACAGGGCGCAATTAGCTAGGCACAGGGCGCAATTATAGCGCGATCTTTACGGTCCTGCGAAGAAGCAGCGAGTCTTGCTTCTGTTGATGAATGTAAGAAGTTTATTTTTAAACTATGGGGTTTACAGTCGGTCTTAAGATTAATTGCAAGTGCTGTGTAATCAGTCTTGTCGTTAAACTTGTGTCAGAAATAAATGAGTCTGTCCGTGGTCGTCTGTCGCCTTTGATTTTACGTTCTACTACGATAATCGATATAATGAATCTATTGTATTCAGAGGTGACAATCCCAGGGGTCGAGGGGACAACTCCCCATGCCTTTTACAGAGAGGGGACACATTATGCGTTTCTTCCCCCACATTTTCTACCCCTCTCATTGCGTGTCCTCCATCTGTCAAACGAGATCGCCGCCTCTGATTGTGTAGGCAACTTCAGTGCTAAATCAAAAGTTCAGTTTGCGCTGGAGTGAGCACTATAATTATTTAATTTCATAAATAATAATTTAGCATATATACACACGGCCTCACTTCTCTTAAACTGCGTCACCTCCTTGCCAAACGGCTACGAGTTTGTCAAAAATAATGACCTTCACGTTTAATTTTTTTTGCGTGGGCTGTAGTTGGTGTCCATGTAGGCGGCAAGGCCTATGCATACAGTATTGCGGATATATCTGACTAACCATGTGACTGACTTTATCTCTATCAGTCAATGTGAATTTGATGTAGCGCCCATTCAGGTATCTATACTCAAAGGCGCACCTGTTCTGACGGCTTTATTTGCAGACAGGTTGTTGGCAACAAGTCGATTCTTTACTTTTCATGAATGATTATATTCAATTTAAATATCCCCAATTATTGTTACCGTAGTTATAGCACAGATGGATTAGAAGTTAACATATTCGGATTTCCTTCCAACATGCCTTTTTAAACGGCATTGCCCCCATTAACACAGGCAGCAGTGTTGAAGTATCTCACCCAATATTCTAGTTCAGTAAAAGAGAGGAGGATCGAGGCCATGATGTGGTCGCTGTAGAGAAACCTTTACATTTGAAGTGAAGGTATAAAGTTTGCAGCAGGGTAAACTGTGCCCCTAGTTCAATGGCAACAATTATTTCTTCTTGCAGACGCGTCCTGATTTGCGGGTTGATGGTTTCGATATTTCTGCAGGCTAGCATAAACATCTGTGAGGCTAGGCATCTAACATTTATTAAACTTCATATTGGTGGCATAACTCTGATTTTAAATGCGGAGATAATTCTAAAATTGGTAAAAGAAACAGAATACATTACATAGGGTTTGAATAGAAATCAAGAATAATAGTCTAAGTGAAATGCAACTTTAAACTATATTTACAAGACAAATCATGTATTGCAGTCATAGCTTTATTGCAAGCTTCTTACAGCATCTAAAAAGTCTGCTGGAGACATAAAACTCTGAAAAATAAAGCTACAAATTACATTCAAAACATGCGGCACAAATGCTGAGAGGCACTGACTCACAAGAGAATGCTTCTCCACATGTTCTAGCATGAGAATATTTAGTAAACTCAAGCCCCATAAGCATTTAACTTCTTCTACCTTGGAATGTTTCACTCTTTCAAATCAAACATTGATAGCAATTACAAGAAATCATTAAATACACCGAAATCGAATTATTAGACAAGCGTTGAACAAATGCAGAGACAAAAGAAGGTGACGTATTATAGCATTTAAAAGTTTTCAATATTGATCTCCCTTCTGGATATTAACCTCGTTAAGGAATTGGTTCTGGTGTGTCACAAGTTGATGCCTTATGCATTAAACACTGTATGATAGCAGTTGTGATTATTATAATTATAAAAATGTCTGTACTTTGCATCCATATTAGTAATTAAGCACCGGATTCTGCTTTCGTATTACGAGCATTTTTGTTGTTAGAGCCCATCCACATTACGTATGCAAAAATTATACTTTGATTGACCTTCCCCTTGTTGCATCTCATACATTTTGTGAACCCTTCATGCGTACGTACAAGTATAAGCAACCCTAGTCCCTACACAGTATTTTTACAAAAGTTAATTAGTCATTCATAAGACATTTATTCTAAAATAGGCTATGATTTCTTTTTGTTAAGCACCATATTTGCCATCCAAAATTTGTTAACTGTTATGAAGATATTAAATACTTACACTCACATCTTTAAAAGCTTGACTACTACATAATTATTATTATTATTATAATTGATAATGTACGAACATAGTCAGTGATTTGGTCTATAGTTCCGATTTTAATAACCCATAACTTAAAGTCACAATGTGAACAGAATTTTATTAGAATAGAAAATCCAGATTTCAGATGCACTTAAAAAAGTCTTAGGGCTGAGATCGATAATGTTAATAGTTTTCTATTATATATAATTATACATAGAATTACATAGAATTATAGAGAGTAATAAATTTATAGGTTAATGTGGGCATCATAATTATACATTTATTTTGCTCATGAACACATTTTGTTGAGACCCCCTCCCCTCACCACATGCACCCATACGATAATTCTCCTAAATCCGATCACCCTTCCCCTCATTTACATGCCTACATAATATATGGGTAGGCCCTTATGTTGCATTATAAGCTTTCTAAACAATGCTGAATAATCTAAAAAAATCAAGGTATAAAAATGCAGTTGTCTTGGCGAGATGAGCAGCCAGGCAAAGTAAAGAGCAATACTGTATTATTCCATGACTGTGTGATATTAAAATTTCCAACACCAAATAATAGAAAACGTTGACTTACATTTCAAAACATTGTTTATGAAAATAAACCCTAGAATATATTATTTCACCCTCCCTGGTGTTCAAAATCGTAACACAAATGGAAAACAGTCTTCAAACGATTCATCTATAGACTGTTACTGAATGTCCTTCATTCTCTCTACCGCATCTGTCGACTTTCTTTCTCTTTTCTACTTCACTTTTTGTTTCCTCTACTCCATCCTTTCCACCTACGGAAATTCCAAGTAGCTTGCATATCAATATCAAACACGCTGCATGTCTCTCTCCTGCCATACTCTGTCTCTCTCTAAATCCCTCTCTCAGTCTCTCTCTGTCATGTAATCCATGGGTATAATTATCATATCTTGAGTGCATCAAAATTCATGTAGAAAAACGCCATTGGTGTCAATCTGCAAATGTGCAACTTCCTTTAATCCTCTGTAACCTCCCAAATCAACACAACCTCAAATCCTTCTTTAAAATTAAAACCAAACCATTATGCACAATATAAACGCTTTGTAAATGAAAACAAAATAATGTTAAAAATAATTTTTTTAAATCTATACCTAGATGGATGACTAAAAATAGCTGTTTGGGACACAACCCAAGACTTCTTTAACAGCAACTAACTTATAACCAATATAGACAGCACAAATAGCATGTGTACTAATATCAAATAAATCAATTACTATCTGCAACTTTAAATTGAGGTGTTATAATGGATACCTGAGTAAGCAGTAAACCAACCAAAGCAGATCACTAATTAGTATTCATTTCGAAAAAGTCAGAAATGCATCGAAGGCAAATTTTAAAGCCCATCCAGCCATGGCTCCATATAAGTTTGAGAATCCTGAGGCAAGCCAATGAGTTGGAATCAACATTTTTAGATACATTGTTAATTTAAGGGGTAATTAATTCAACAGCAACATTACACATCATGTGGCACGGTGGCTGATTGGTTAGAACGGTTGGCCCGTAACACTTAGTGTGCGCTGATTGAGCAGGTTCAACCCTTGTCCAAGGCGTCAGTCACTGTGTAGGGACCTTGAGCAAGTCCTTTGCACACAATTGCTTTGCAGTACAACTGCAATTGCTCCTTCGAGGCATGTGCACTTCTGAGCAAATGATGTTGGAAGGAGGGCGATATTAAATTTCCGAATAAACATATGTTGCAGATAGGTAACAATGTGAAAATATACCCACATGGACTCCTTCACATGTCCTACATAGGGACCCACAACACAGACTTGATGTAGAATTGTTATAAGCTTATCTTAGCTTCAACCCATGGCATCGCAGTTGGGCCAGTAAAATTCTGAAGCCAAAAACAGAACTTGAACTAAAAGAGACCACCAATAATATATAAACCAAAGTAAAATGTCGTTGAAAGAGTTGGAATTTAGACATTATCAACAAAACAGAAAACAGTTAAAGAAAAACTACCAGTAATAATGAACAGTGAATTTAGGTGGATCAGTGCTTGCAAACTCCTTTGAAAGTTGCAAATGGAAACATAAACCTGATGCTTTTTAAGCAAATACATTAAAACCACCTAAAACAAGAATCAATAAAAGCACTGATCTGTCATTGAAAAAATGACGTGTAGAAAACCGGTGAGCTATGACAGCTGGGTCAGGTCCAAGGTTTGAAATGGGTATAAAGTAAAAATTGGAGGTCAGTTGCAGTGGAATAAGCAACAAGGATAAACATCAGACTACGATGTTAAGGGAGGGAGAATACATACGACCGTCTGAATCTAAACATTTCAGCCTTATACCAGTATGCACTAAACAGAAGGGAAATTTATTCAAACTGAATCAAATGAATGTTAGAGACTAATTAGCAAAATACATGAATCACCAATTCAAAAGACAAATAATGAACAGACTTTGCATACATGGTACTCTTTTTATAAGGAATTCTGCCTAAGTAAGAGCAGAAAATAAATTTGAGTTACTAGAAGCTCAAGAGAGAAGTTTGCCACCTTGCAATTGAAAAGTAGATTGCAGGGACAAATGTTACAATGTAATTGAAAAGTAGATTGCTGGGGACAAATTTATTACAAATGTTAAATCCAGCCAGGGAACTTAATTTTATGCTTCAAAGAGAATGAACGGTAAGCACTAGACACAAAATAGTTAATAACAAAGACAAAAACATCAGCAGAACAATTGCAGAATCTTAAAATTAATGACTAGATTCTAGAAATGCCAGCTGCAGCTATATGTATCTTTAAGCTTGGAGAAACATGCCTAGAAAAATGATGCACACTTATAAAATAAGCAGTCCTTTCATTTCATCTTCCAAATAATACAAAGATGTCATAAATACAAATACATATAAATTCTTAGTTAGAATAATCTACAAACGAAAATAACCAAAAACTCCAAACAAATCTTCGAAATTCCAGCTGATGTCATAAATTAGAAACTTTACTATTGGAAAAAGCAATAACAATGAGGGTCACAGAGAACTAAAACTGCATTCCCTCTTATTTTACCACCAAAGAGTTCATCCAAAGAAATTTCCTAGGAAATTGGATGTCGGACACCACGATATGTAACTGTCAAAATATTGGTTTTGCAGTTCCATCGACTGAGAAAAACTTGCAAATTTCTTAATGAAACATGTTCTCACACATGCTTAAAAACTGCAGTAAAGCAGAGTATAAAACTACATCTATTTATTATTCTATCCATCTGTTTTCTTTATATATACAAAGCAGCATGAGCAACAGATGTCCAACTGGGCAAACCTCATCACTATACAACCATCCATAATTCATGCCATCATCAATAATTCATGACATCATCAATAATTCATGACATCATCAATAATTCATGACATCAACAAGCTCTTTCAAACATAGTGCTGCGTTAGAACAGTTAGCCTGACATACAATAGAACATCGACCCAACAATTCTATTATCCAATTCGAATCTGTTCTAATTATGCACACACACTACATTTTCTTGCTGTCAGCACCAGTAGCTGGGCTCTAGGCCCTGCCTGATAAACATGGATAATATAATCCAATTCAGCAGCTAGTCACAATGCAATATCACTGTAACTTGATACTGCCCCATAAACAAAGTTCAGAAGAGCATAGTGAGGCTAAGACAGCCAGCCACACATCTTAAGAGGTGGAACAATTTCCCATCCTTCAGATGAATTACAATAAACCACAACAGTTCCTGTTATTTGATAATGCCAAGGTACTTACAAATTCAGATGTGCACACATAGACTGGGAAACACAAAGTGCAGAGCAATTGAATTAAGTGCCAATTCATTTCAAACAACACTATTTATCAAACTATGCTCCGTGTCCAAAATTTGAAAGGCACATAAACGTGAAAGGCACAAAACGAGAGAGGCTTCCGTCAGCAGGCATAAACAACAAAAACATGTAATGACTCTATTTTACCTTGCTTATGTTAAACCAAGACTACCTTCCAAAGAACTACCCTTACAATACATGAAGTGCATTTGAGTAACAAATGTTTAAGAGCATCACATTCAATTCAAACCAATGATCAACTATGATCAGTCAGAGCCTAGGTTTGCGAGTCATTAACTTGGAATGATTAGCCATTCATACTACGGCCATTGATTACGTACTGATAATCAAAACAATATGAACCACTACATATCAAATGCCAATTCAAGCCATACAGGTTAGATTGACGGAGCAGCATACCAAGCCAAAGAAATAATTCAACATAGAATCCAGTGATTCCCAATGGTCAGTTTAACCAGAAACCAAGCAACTGTAAAAATATGGAAATGAGGGAATGCTAGCTTTAATGCATTTGCATCGATGAAAAGAGCAGCTTAACGCAACCTGATCAACCGAATCCCTGTCTATGACAAACTGTATTGACAAGGCCATGATGGCTATAATGCTGTCTTGTTTCAGTATGGCCTGCCATGATCTGATTCTAGTTCATTACTGTCTGGTAGACTTTTGTCTCCTGAGTTGCTTGATCAACAAAATCCTGTGGATAACCTCGAATCGATGATCATTTTGTGAGAGTGCAGCTAAAGGAAACAAGTTATGATGACATCATTAAACCTGCATCACAGATAAGGCATTGAACAAGAGTTTCCAACCAAGGACTTCAATTTAGCAAAATTGCCACCCATAAGCTGATATATATGAGAGATTGAGCAAACACCGTCTCTGCTAGAGCTAGAAGAACATGTCTCAGAAACTAAGGCAAAATGAAATACATAAAACAATCATATCTCAAAGCATGACCCTGAAAAATACTATGTGAAGCAAAACTGCCCATCACATTCCAGTGTTTTCCCTCTTCACAGTTAAGCGGTTTAACATCTGGTCTGGATCCATATCTAAATGGCCTGCACTTCATCTCTTTAGCTCAGATGCTGTTGCTCAGAAGAAGTGCAGCGCCTGCTTCCTCCGTGTTTGAATGGAGACTGGCGCGATCTGCACGGCTGATGCCAACCGGACGCGAGCTGACGGCCGGTGTGAGGTGAGTTCCGAATGAGATGCTCTCTGTATCAGGATCACGCTGAAACTGTTGAAACTCTGCCGTTTGATTAGAAGGATTCACAAGAGTCGGATGTCGTAGCAATGAGTCGAAGACGGTTGCAATGATGATCACTAGATGGCAGTAGGCTAGTAGCATCTAAATTCCAAAGAACGGCAAATGAAGATACCATCACCTTTGTTATTGAAGTTTGCAAAAATAACATGCTCCCGAAAATTGTGCAGAAACTACTGCACATTTGAGACCTGTTTACATGGGGACTGTCTACACGGGAATTTCACTAAATTAGGAGTTACATCACAACTCACATCAATACCTATGAACACACAAGAAGCAATAAGATGAAGTACAAGAATTTACTGTGTATCCTGTTAGTAGTCTGCTTCTTTCTGCATAACTACCTGAATACAGAGAACAGCCACTAGATGCATCTGGCTGCATAAATCAACTAGTCTTCATGGAACCCAAGGGTTCTTCTGGCAATGACCAGTTCAATATAAACTTTAAAAACTTCATTGAGTTCACAAGAGGATTACCAATCAGCAGTATAATTATTTGCAGCACTCATCAATTCATGTAAAATAAGATGTTAATATTGGATGGAGGACACTTGGCAAACACTGTCACCACTGGTGGCAATGAGCAAGAGTGTCACCCAAGGGGAGAATGGCAGGTACCTAAGAGTAGACCAGAAAGTGCCATGTGGCCGTACATAAGCCAATTGTAGAGTCTAGTGAAAAATCTTAAATAGCCATAGAAGGATGGAATGGGCTCATCAGGTCTACTTGGAACTAGAAATTGAAGCTGTATCAAGGTGCTGGTTGGACCAAAGGACCATTCAAAACCCTCCTTGTGCAAGAAGTGGTTGGGTGAGAACAGTGATAAGAAGCACTTGTCCTCTGCTGCCATTGATCTAACATGGAGTTGCCTCAGCTACATCATGCACTGAATATCAAAGCAAGACATTTTAAAAAGTGCAAGGGTGTTGGCAGTCATCACCAGCACAGCAAAATTAAAAAACTGCTATTGTCAACAGACATTGTTTCTGTGCACTATTTTAGAGTGATAGACTAAAGTAAGTATGTGTACTATACTAGCCTGCAAAATTGGGTGCAAATAACTGGTAGTTACGAGCAATTGATAGAAGACGCTGACAATTTAACATTGGCTTTCCAAAAGCTTTTCTGAAAGTGTCTTTATAGTCTGACCTTCACAGCACCTTTCTACTGAATAAATTCACGAAAGAGTTGCCTTCTATGTATCAGTAAACTTCAAGCATTTCATAGTCTTCTAAAAGTGGTTAATGATTCAGATAAAATTATTTCAGCAAACCTGAATGGAAAGCACAACCAATGGATACCAAGTCACCACTGTAATTCCACTTGCATCTATTGAACACAAGAAAAAGACAAAAATCCACTAGGTATATTCTTAATTCCTTCATACACAAAGTAATGAATTTCAGGGTAAAGTAATAATGCTATTTAGAACAAGCACATTAGAGGATTTCCTTAAAGATAAACCTAAAATGACTCAATTAAAAAGCAAAATGTGTTATATTCGATGAACTAATCAACTTTGTCCTGCACAGCACAGACGCAAAGATATCAGAAACAACAAAACTGTTACAGAAAATTGTAACAATATTTTTGTGAGTTCAGTTATACAACTTTGACTTTAAACAGCGTAACACTAAAAAATGATTAAGTTGAAGGCAGTGAATGTCTTTCTCACCATTGCACAATGTAAACACAGAAATGGAAGTATGTGTCATTCTTAGAAATGTAACCACATACAGTTCACCTGGAGAAAGCTTTAATGGGATAACCCAACCACTGCTCTAAAACAAAACCATCAGAGTAATTATTGTAGCACAACAAATCCCATGTGTTCTCCTTATCATCATATTTCTCAATCAACAATACCACATCGACATACTCTATGCTGAAAATTAGAGCTGAACCAATTAATCGGCCAGCCGATTATAGAGATATCAACGAAATCGGATATCGGCAAGATAATCTGCGCCAACACACAAAAAAAAATTTTTCATTTTATTTTCAGTCTTTAAGAGCAAAATGACGACAGCAACATCATTGGGTCTATGAAGGTCTGCATTCCTTCCGCTTCCCATAGCGTGGGGAACTCGAGCTTCTACTTCAGACCACCCAGTAGCCAATGTGCTAGACTGCTAGTACCGTGGGAAAGTGTCTACAGCTGTGTGCAGAATGAGTCATAGTGCCTGCTTAATTACCCTGGGCGCCATCATGTCATTTTAGGCCAAATTGGCAGGTCGTAAAAGTGGTCTGTCTGGGGAGGGAATGGCATCATTGGCTTGTTAGAAAAAGGCTCCAGTTACATAGATATATCTTTCCTCTCCTCCGGCATGCAAGGTCGACAGCTGGCGGTTTGCCTAATCTGTGATGGTTGCCTAGGATTAGTCCCCAACTACATGTATACGTCTCCTACTGAGCTGGTGTTTTGCATGTATCACAACAATAGGCAGTAGCAGTAGGTCTATCTTTTTGAACCGGACATCTTGGGAAACACAATGAAATAATCGGTAAAATAATCGGCTAAATAATCGGGTATCAGCAAACGAATAATCAGCAATAATTGGTATCGGCACAATAGGCAAAAAGCGATATCAGCACAGCTCTACTCCAGAAACTTTGGTTCCTTGGCTGCATTCCCCAACATATCTTTAGACGGACTTTCTCAGATTATCAGAACTAATCACCATAGACTTTACATATGATCTCAATTTACTCAATTTAACCATCACCGCATTCAGTTCGAACCTGCGCACACAATGTGAACCATTTGTAAAATGTTGCACACGAGAAATTTCTTGTGCACACAATCTCCAAAAAATTAGAGGGAACATCACATTGTGGGTTTCATGCTACTTAACTGCTGTCACCAGCCACAAAATCCTGACATTTGAGTCAACTGCATGCAGTCTGTTACTGTGCTACAGTGATGTTACTGTGCTAGGCGGTCGCTCGAGTTCACCGAACTGACAGCACAAGGTGACAAGGTGCATGCAGTCTAATTCTCCTAATAGGGCTAATACGGCTAAGTTACAATAGGGCAAAGCAAAATTGCCTACACTCGCAACAGATGTGCATAACAGAACACTATTGAAACGTTTACAAAATAACATTTAATCAAATGTGCCAATACTACTGGGCTAACTCACAAATAAAAATTCAGGCATAGTTGTGTAATGCTTATTGTAAAAAAAATTAATTTCTATTAGCGAAAATAATTATCAATTTTCTATAGAGTAATTTTCGTTAGTTAATTACATTTTTTAGCTACAATTAAATTTCATGAAATCATTTTATTTTCATACATGAATGAACATCTTTGTTAAGGAAACAGACTCATGATGTCATAAAAAAAAATGACACATTATAAAAAAGATATAAAATATCTGGTGGGAAATCACACATAAAAATGCAACCTATCAAACTGACATATCAATAACATAAATTGCAGTCATTATATCATTATCAGTTTCTGATACCAATCATTTGGCGACGATGTGTACAAACAAAACTTTGTCTTTGTTTGTTTGTTTGTTGTATCAAGCGCTGCTATAAATGTCACAACCTATTGTTCAGCATAAATCATTATATGCTGATCCTGATATACAGAAGCATTAGCCAGACTCATATAAAAAATCATGGATTTAGGGACAAGGCCACTTTCTGCCTGATATAGGAAGCATCAAATGGCTACTTACTTTTATCGGCTGAGGCCATGATTTAATCAGCTCTAATATATACTTAGTCAGTGAACTTCTATGAGCCATTCATAAAAAATATACTCACATCAAACCGATAGAATACTGTATAAAGACTGGCAAAGAGAACCAATGACGAAAGAAAAGAAGACAACAGAATAACTAATGTAGGTTTCTGTCGGAGAAGATTTGTTACCAACTCAACTGCAAATAAGAAAAGCATTACAATCAAACGGATTGAAAATGACCAAACAAAACTAATCTTAATTAGTTAAACAGATTTTAAGCACAAAAATAATTTGAATACTCTTTCAGCAGCAAATTCAACTACAATCCTTAATTAAATGCAATTAATTATTTGTATTAAAAAATGGTCTGCCTTTCTAGAGTTTGAACAGGTCAGCCAAAAGACTGAAAGAACTGATAAATGTAAGTCACCAAATGAGTTGCTATTTCAAATAGCACTTAGCCAGGAGATCAGAACAAAATCAAAGGGCTTTGCATTAGGAGACTGACATTAGCCCTTTAATGATGATGACCTGCACAGTTTTCCAAGCCTCTTTAGACACTCCCATAATAAAAGGACTATAGTAAAGAGCAACATCTCAAACACTATTTACATACATTTAAAGGAACTCCTCAAAAGCATTGTTCTGGGCACGGAAGCTTTTTCAGTAAAGGCACGCAAAGCAATATCATTTCAAAACAATGTAACCATTTAACCACTCCACCTGCATTGGCACTTATTTATCAGTGGCCCATCCAAGTTGGGTTGAGCAGGCAGAGATAGCCTGGTATTTTATAAACTGCACTTGATAATATTGATTAACCATGGGCAATGTGCCAATCGTTCCAAACCTGTGACATAGAAGAATTTTTCTACGCACGCCACAAGGCATATATCTGCCGCACTAAATGTGTGCTAACCAAAGTGGTTGAAGGTTATGGAACTTATCATCTTTCTATGTAAATATTTCGACAGTTAATTAGAGAGATAAGTGATAAGTCAGCTAAAAGCAAAGAATCCGGAACATTCATCACTATCTTATTGAGTAACAACTGTCCTATACAAAGGAATTCATTTATCTAACTATAGAACTATTTGTGAGCAACAGACGCTGATCTTAAAATGCAACTGAACATAGCATATCAGACATACCATAGAGGAAGAGAATTAGAAGAAAACTGAACGAAACAAGCACTGCAGCAACGTATGGGTTCTGAAAAGTAAACATGTACATTCATTAGTGTGGGTCAAATGTCCACAATGAAAAAGCTAAAAGAACAGTAGCCATTGTTATCTTTCTGGCCTGACTAGTGTTTGATTTACTCAAAAACAATTCATTCGATAAAAAAATCTAAAAATGCCAGACAGTGTTTGGATCTCATTTTCAAATATAAAATTCTATTTAACTTTCGTCTATCATACCTTAATGCACTACTTCATCTATGATAAATGCACCACATAGTAATATGTGTCACTGTTTAGCTCAATAACCTTTGCGAAAAAAATTAACAGCACATAGTCCGACAATTGAATGCTACTGTAAACTGCTTGTATGCTTCAAATGGTCTGTTGTGGCTTCAGCATTGACAGGTCCCAGGATTAAAATTTTGTGACTGATTTACCATGCTTTAACAGACTTGCACTTAAGTCTTTGATAAAAAATTATCTGAAATGCATGCAAGACTGTGCACAATGTAAAACCTGTAGCTTACATGAGGCTCATCTGTGTGATTTGCTAAGGAGGAATCTATCACTGTTTCTATGAGCATTGCCAAAATCTGTAAGAAAATAATGTAGCCAAATGTAAATCAAAACATAAACACATAGCCAAAGGATATAAGCATAAAATAAATAATAATGACATATTGAAAGCCACATGTGTATATTAACATTATATAACTTATAGAATGATTGAAGGAAATATCACATCATAGAAGATATTTCAGTATATTCCATGTGTATTAAGGCGACCAATGCCTCTCTAGTCTCCATCTCTTTTGCATTCTAGACCTTTACCTTCATGACCCATACACCTAAGGCGTGATGGGTTTGCTCTTGCTACTGTATTGCAGAACATCACAGGCAACGAGCAAATGCAAGTGAAAGACTTGCTCAACGTCCCTACAATCGCCATGCCGTGGAAACTCCAACCCACACACTCCATGTTACTTGTAAGCCAAGTGCCCTAACCAATCAGCAACCATGCCCCTCTTCAATGCTCCGTGATGATGATCAATCTTTATATGATGATGCACAAGTTCGATTCTGATTATGTTTATGTGACGACATAAATCTTGAATTTGGTCTGTAGCGCCATTTTGCGCATACATCAGCAATCCCAGGGGTTGGTCAGCCTTTTGAAAGTGAGGCTGTGAAATGCTTTCCTCTCAGATGTATAACAATTTATGTCACTAAAATGAGGTTAAGGCACCTTAACCAATCAGTGTCAATTTCACTGAATCAGACAAACACTAGCATCCTTTATTTGTCTGAGGCCTGCAGCCAGTTTGGAAAATGAAACATCAATTATTCACCAGTCAGGGCATTGAGTTACAGAGCAGCCCTGTAACTCTGATTTATGTCTTAGGCAATAGTTTTATAGGAACCAATAAATGTGTTGCAATAAGTCAAACTACAATGAATGCAAGTTCGATAAAGCAGTCATCTTTGCTTGTGTTTGGATCGAAAGTGGCTGGACATCAACTCTTACTCAGTATAACCGAAAGTTAAAAATCACAAAGTTCGAATTACTGTAAGTCATACTTTACATACACGCTCACATGCACAGATATTTACAGAAAGTCACACAAGTATACACATCAACATTAGGCATAACCACAAATCATCTTGTTCATTTGCCTCGGCCAAAAATCCCATTTTTCGAGACTATCCGGAAGTATTCGCCTGGGCAAATATTACACACACAAATAGTTACAAACAAAAAAATTGTATTGACTAATTTTTTTTTATAAACTTTTACCAATCTAAAAATTAAAATTAAAAATGTCAAGCCATATTAGTAGTTATCACAGGCACAAGCATTAATTTTACTAATTTTTAATTATGTAAAATTGCAAAAGTAAAAATTTCAAGTTTTGCCTGTGGATGCTACTTGCCAGGCCAGAGTTGCCACTACTATTCGGTTCATACTCAGATTCGGCTAATAGTGCATTCTAAATGCTCGGATTCGGTACTCGGTGAAAATTGCCTGCTCGGTTATGCCCTAATCGACATACATAAGAAATGCACAGTTAATTATACATACATGAAAAAGAGGCATGCATAGCATATGTGTCTAACCTGTATTACTACAATCAGCACTGGAACATATCGTATATAACGGCGAACTCTCTGATACAGCCTGTGAACTGAGGGCAAGACTCTGTCTTCTGTGAGGCGACTGTCCTCAGGGGGCGTCCTCTGGCGCATTCCATTCCTGAGAACCTGTGCTGCTTCACCCAAACTGTGCAGCAAGTACTGTGCTTGGTTGTGAGTCAGAGCGCAAGGTCGGTCTCGCCTTCAAAAGCAATGACAACAGACAGCACTTAAAGAATACAAAACTCTTCAACAACTGGTTTCATACAAATCAGGCTCTTATCATCCACTAATCTGGTCCGACATGTCAACGTCCCAACCCATTATCACAACCACACACTTAATCTCTTGTTCATACTCTACACCACTCTGCTCAGTTCACTCGTCAAAACATCCTCAGTCGACCATCACTTATATGCAGGCAACACCCAATGATTCGTCTCTTTCTCTACAAGCAGCTTCTGCAGTCCCATACATCATCTTTGCCATTTTGTTACCCAAGTCTTATCCTGGACAACTTCAAATCTCCTGTGCCTGAGCCCCTCCAAAACTAAATTCATACTTATATACCTATGGGAGAAACATAAGAAAATCCAAGATCTTTCTATTTGCCTCAATCTTGACTGCAAAGACCTACACATTCACTGCAAATTCTCCCATCAGCAACATAGGTACAGTTTTGACCAAAAAGTCAGCTTCTCTGATCACATCACCCATCTTTCCCACTCTTGCCTCATGCATATACGTGACCCTTGCAGAATCAACCCTATACTTGACTTCAAAACTATACCTCCAATGGTTACATCTATAGTTTCACTGCACATTGGATGACTGCAATTCAATATGTCTCAACATAGACATCACCCAAATAAAATGCTTTCAAGCCATTCAGTAGGCCTAATTGATTTTTCATGACTCTCTGCATCGAGAGCGCTGGGTGAAGTTTTTCAAAGGTTAACAACCAGATGTTCAGCTTCAACATGTTGTCTCTGGCGTCCTCTCGATTCCAGTTTCAAATGAAAATTGCAAAACTGCATAATGAACAATCTTTGGAAAGACAGTAGAAACTGGCTAAGCTTCAAACTCATGAATTCGAAATGCCAGTTAAAATCAACTTTCACATGTCATGCAGTGACTTATATGAGTTTTTCCGTCAAGTCCATAAATTATAAAACATAGCAGCATTACAGAATGTGTAAAAATAAATTAAAACATAAGCCTATACTTATATAAAATACGACCACCACCAGCATTTGCACTTCTGCCTCCTCAATTGCTATAATAGCCTAGTCGTGCATATGATAAGAAAACCTGTAGGTTGCAAGAACACTAAGTCTTGTGCATTGCCATTTCGGTTTGGTTTAGATGTAATGCTAGTATCTTTATTTTATGAATGAGCGTGGAGAGCGCACTGCGTCAATCGTTCATCATAATCGAAACTTAGAAATGTCCCGGAGTGGGTTTGTTCAAAGTTGTCAACCCTAGTTTCAACTATAAACACCTGCCAACTTAGCCGTCTGACTGCCTGCTTGAATCTCTTGAATTGTAACCCTATCTCTCGATTTCGCTTTGATTAAGCGCCTGTGAATAAGCTAGTTCCCTCGACTTCGTCTTTATGGGTCCTGTAGAAATGTTGAGTTTACGATAACGATTACGATAAACGACTGTCGAGAAACATTAAACGCGCGACAGCTTGAAATTTCTCGCTTTTCACCTGCCATGTGGAGACACGGCGCGTCGCAACAAAGGCGACATTTCGTCTGCAGTATAATCCCAAGCCAATTCATCCTGGATAACTTCGTTAGCCATTGAATCTGCTACAATCATCTAAACACTAAAATATACACAACTAAAGGGAAATAAACTACCACGCCGAGCATGTGACGATGAACACTTGACACAAAGACTACGACTAACAACACAGAGTCTGCACTTCACACTTACCTTAAAGCGCCCTCGCATGAACCATGTCCAAACTAAAATAATGATGATAATTTTAACATCGAATGGAACTTAATTCGACTAGGCCGATGGTCACATGCAGGATCATTTGTCATCATTAGATTCATTACCATGGAGACAAACATCTGCATTTAGTGCCAACAGCATCGGTTAGTTAGCTTTGCCTGCCAGGCCAGATAGCCATACATATATAAAGTCTGACAAAGTCGGGACCATAAATTAGGCCATAGGGCCTCTGATATTCATTCAAACAGGCTGAGGTGGGGCTTTAAAGGATACTACGATTAATTGTTGAAAGTAACCAGGATTGAAGCCATGCAAATGCATAGTACGAAAAAGTGCTCTTTGACATTCACTGCACTATATAGTCATATATACTAGGTCTACCCATTGACCATTGTCCAAGAGCTGCACACATTTGGAACAATTTTAGCAAGACCAAGATGTCTCAATAATTATTGTAGCCATCCTACGAACTCAATCAAAAATAGGATATTGTAAATGCTCAATAAATTTAAATGCAGCTGTAATCACACGATAATGCCCTCCTCACACAGTTCAGAAGTGCACATTGAAACCAAGCAAGCACTATACATAAATCCTTAAGATTGAAAACGGTAGGCTCCTCTAGGCAAGAGGCGCCTATGAGCCTACGTTTTCAGCTAAAATTATTAATTTGAGCGAAAGACTGAACGCGAAGTCTACGAAGTGTAGGCCTACCTAGTTGCAAACATGATTTTAAATGGAGCTCTGAATAAATTAAGGGACCAACAATAATCTGAGTGCCCCTCTGTGGATGAATTAATGCCAGCCAAAGACATGCTTTAATTACCAGGAACAAATAATAACAAAGCTCACGTACATATACTCTGCAGAAGATGTCATTGAACGACCTTTCATATATGTATGTACATGCAGGACCTAATCGTGTTCGCAAACTCAACACTTTTACAGTGCCCACAAAAGCGATGTAGCGGGAACCAGCTTAAGTGCAGGCGTCTAATAAAATAGGCCCTATATAAATAAACAGGCAGGCAGACAGAGTAACGATCGATCCAGAGAGTTAATTCGTCAGACTGACAGTCAGATGTTGTTTCGATAATACGCGAGCTCTCGATCGTTCCTTTATATAGAGTTGCCCGTCTGAAAAAATGGTTGCACGCATTGTATTGTATGCTAGACCAGAGTGGTCCATAGGTCCAATTTTCATGACCAGACCCAACCAACCCATTCAAAATCGACCCGACCCAACTTCTAAAGCCAAAAATCTGACCCGACCTGCCTTTTGTGCTAATTTTACTAATTTTATTTTTCGTTAAATTCTAATGTCGTAAAACGCAGTATAGTCATACCGCCATATCTGATCATAATATAGATTTGAGAGGACTTATCAGGGAAGAGAACCTTCGTTTGTTCTATTTATTTTGGCCTAAACTTACTTTCTCCATAAATATATGCTACAGAATTGCGGATATTATTGGCTACGTAAGGTGTACCGGTAGCCTCTCCCAGCGTTGCCTCCTCAGCTAACTCACACGCGTATAATAAATCTACTGACCTTTCGTTTTTTCATAAATTTGTGATAGATTATTCCATACGACGGCTTGAGCCGAGTTCGGTGTAAAAAGGAACAAATTCGGTGTTGCCTTACACTTTTGCGCAACTTGCTTCGCCATGTTCAATTTATTTTATTGCAACTGATTAACGTCATGAATAGCACTGAGTTGATAATTTATATATAAGCTGTGCAAAAAAATTGGAGGGTCGAAATGAGTCCGGGTTTGAAACCCGACGCACCACGACCCACCTAATCTACAGACATTCCTGACCCGGTCCGACACGGTCGGACTCGCGGGTCAACCTGACCCGTGGACAGCTATGTGCTAGACTCAGTCATACACATTAATTGCAAACGTTAGACTGCGCAAGTGTCCCATCAGTGGCTGACCGCGTATTATAGTTCTGGACTTCTGGCAAGTCCAGCCTTTGTCGGGCTTCGTTTGCCATCCTGGCTGACCCGATATTATTGCCTTGGCAACAGCAATTCACCGCTGAGCCAACCGTCGCAACCTGGACCCACTATAGCTGCATGCCTCCCCCCACCAGTGGCCATACTTGAGCAGGCTTGTAACGTCGACCCATCAGTCACGCGAATGTAGGCCTAATGCAGTCCCAATAAATGGCTCAATCCTGCCAGCATGCCCACAGCCCCACATGGATCCATAATCCCATATAGGACCCATACATCCATATGGGTCCCATATAATTACCGCTGATATGCTGCAAATAATAAGAAAATGTCTGCATCCTCTCACCATCCCATGCACACACCCACAACCATCCGTCGCATAGCTTCCTGCGCGGTCCACTGTTGTCAAGCGTTGGTCTGCTATTATACGGCCAAAGAACACGCCTGTAAAGAGCTGTCAAGGCCTTTCAGTCTTATAAGATTGATTTCTTGATAAATTAGATGCGCAAATCTCACAAGCGCACACAGTCCAAGACGGCGGACCATGCGTGCACTCTAGACCAAAAGCTCCATATGCAGATGTTAAATTCAGTATAGGTCTAACAGTGCTATAAAGGCATAGGCCTTATTGTCAATGATAGTAACGGCAACTATGCACAACTTAACATCTTAGAAGACAATGCAATTGAAGCTCTGCATATATATATGTATTATTATATATATTATATAATAACTGATAAATATGAGATAATTTGAACTAAATTCTAAGCTTTAAACCTTAATTATTTGTCACGTAAATAAAAATTGCCAACGGAAACGACATGTATGCACTAGACCACTTACAATGCCCACTTTTGATTAAGTGTGACCAATCTGTCAAAAAATTAACAATTTAAAGATCTGAAAGGCATATTTTGTGCCATCAGTTTTTTTCTCTTTGGCAGTGCTAACCAAAACTGATGGCAAACTGTCTTCCAACTGTACACGTAATTTATTAGCTGCATGATTTCGACGAGTAACAGGTTTATTTCCTTGTGGTCATTCACTCAGTTGAGTCTCCTCTTTTGTTGGCACATAGTCAGCATTTGTTGCAAAGTGTGCTGTTAACCGTCTCTCGTCGCAAGATTCATCTGTGCCCAACACAGGGAATCCATCGCATATACTATAGCAGCCTATATATCACACCGTACACTACACATAAGATTACGTGGCACAAAAGCCTCGATAACATTTTTAGTCTGGTTCGGTTTGTTCGGATATATTCTATGCGTAAAGGTTTTTGACATCAGTGATAAAGGATACGGAGGTTGAGGTATATAGACTATACAGTCAGCCATGTTGTCGAAACTTCAGACTTCGTATGGTATAACAGCGCCTTAATATACAATATGTATATACAATATGTATGTACAATATTTATATACAATTATGTATATACATATACCATATGTATATACAATATGTGTATATACAATATGCAATAGCGTCGGTATATACAACATGTATATAGAAGCTGGTCTCCCTGACATGGCCCTTGTGGTGCTGATGAATTTCGAATATTTAAATTACATACCATTAAAATCTGTTACGCTGTGTTTCTTCTCTCTTCTTCGCTTCTTGTTAACGTCCCATTTTTTTCTGTTGATGCGATTTGTCGTCAGCAGCCATGCAGTGGGGCACTATAACGAGAACCAGTTGCTGCGCCGTGAGCTCCAATTTCATCATTCTTTCCTATAACCATGCATTGTCGTCTCCATGTAATTAAAATCCTGTTCGCGTGTGGGCTACACGCCCTACCATACATTTTTGTTTTAAAAACAACCCTATCACGCGCCATTCGCCGACTCACACGAACTTTGTCCTTCTCACGCTATTCAGTACCGAAGACTTTCATTAAAACTGGTTCGGTTTAATGGCAGTCATGTCTCCTCTGATTACAATCCTATCTCTCCTGCCGCTCTTTCTCCGTTGAAACATAAGAAGCATTCCCTCCCTCGGTCAGTCAAACCCTCTCTCACTTGTATAGTTCTATAAATATAGCCTACAGCAGAGGTGTAACAAGGTTTTGAAAAGTGGGGGGGCATAATTAAAAAAATATTGCGCTAATTTTTTTGCTCCCCCACTTGTTGAATTTTGCCCCCCCCCCAAATTTGAAAAATGGGGGGCATAAATTATTTTAAAAAAGGTAATCTTAAAAAGCCATTGGATAAACATAAAAAGAACCGATTTGGGGGCACATGGGGGACTGAGAACTAAAATTGGGGGGGGGCAGTTTTGAAACGGGGGGGGGGGCAGATGCCCCCCTGTCCCCGCTTGTTACACCCCTGGCCTGCAGGGTGGGTCAGCATGAATGGTCCAACTTTGAACGCAAATAACTCAGCCAATATTTGGAAGTTATTTATACTTAATATCCAATCAAAGATATTTCACTCGAATATTAGCTTAGAAAAAGTCGAACTGGTACTAGTGTCTAAGCGTAAGAAATGTTCGGAACAGCTCTAGCTGCCCTATTTTGTTGTTGTCAGTGACGCAAATGGCGCCGTTGACAGCTAGATGACGATCGAGTTTTGATCAGAATTTGCTAACCGATAAGGGATTTAATTCATCTAGAATGATTAAAGAGTTTCCTAACAGAGGTTGGCATAACACTACCTTAAATCGTATAATACGAAGAATTGATGACACAGAAGCTTCAATTGAGTCGTAAACCACGCAGATCGTTGTAAACGTACGGCGCGCACACCGCTAACATTGCTCGTGTGTCCGAGCTCCGAGTTAATTTGCAGTCAAGACGATGACCCGGGTACAATCAACTATCTCCAAGTTAATTATTAATATTGCTGTGTAGTACAACATGACAGACTATAGGGTTTAATTTTTTGAATTTACTGTTAACATTGTCATGACTTTTTCATTAGCTATAGTCACTAAAAAACGATGACTTTTGTTATGTCACGATTTGCGCCATGAAAGTTAAAAATGCAATAACCAATGTTTTTGAATCTTACTACTAGAGTGAAATATTTTTAATTTGATGCATTAATTATAAATAACTTCCAAACATTGACGGAGTTATTTGCCTGCAAAGTCGGACCATTTATGCTGACCCCTACTCCAGTTATTCATCTCTTTCCAGTCTAACTTGTTAGCCCACTCTATAAATCGCCTTCTTTATGCAGTGTGGTTACCCAAATATAATCCAGGATGACATCTGATTTGGCCTACAATCCGTGCTTCAATTTAACTAAAAAACCGAATTTGTACCTAAAGGCCACTTAAATGTAAAAATAGGGCATACATATATGGCCATATATATGTACAATATACACATATATATCGAAATATATATATTCGAAATATATATATATATATATATATATTCGTATAATTTTTTATATATATATATATATATTCGTATAATTTTTTATACATAAATAAAAATTTCCATAGAGCCTGCATGATCAGCTCAAGACAATTTCCAATCCGCTGTTATCCCCAAACTATATAGAGTCTTAGACTCACTCATCATCTATCTTAACATCTAATTCTTCAGTCTGTAAGGCCTTGATTACTTCAGTGTCATTTTCGACCAGAAGTGAAATTTCTCAAGCCACATCACCCGCACTTGCTTCGTCCTTATCTGTAACCCCAGCATGCAGTCTCCGTCCTATGCTTAGCTTCAAAACTAAATACGTCATCGTCACATCCGTATCCAATGCTAATTAAGTGAAACGGTTTTGATTCGCTCTTTCTTAATATTGAAACCATCCAAGCACCAACACATCACTCCGTTCTCAAATATCGCTGGGCTGACTTAGCTACCAAAGTGAATAGAATACAAAGTCACATCATTCTTATAAATTCGACCAAATTCTCCCATCCTGTGCAATGTGCATTCTCGTCAAGAATTCACAGTTAAATCGAAATGCACCGATCAACCCATTCTTCTTCTACCCCACTGACCATCTCTATGTTGACGATGTCCAAACCTTAGTACATATGGTCCTCCCACTGAGCAGCTCTCTCTTGTTGGATCAATCTACTCACTGTCACATGACCTCCACTCATGGCTGTCAGCCAACTGACTTAGCCTAAACTCCTCTAAGACTCAATTGATCTGGTTTGGAACAAAACAACAGCTCCTTAAGCTCAATCTCCCACTTCTCACGTCGATGTATCCTGATGTCACATTTGCATCCAATGTCCGTGACCTAGGTGTCACGCTTGATAGCACCCTGTCCTTCTCGGAGCACCTCTTGCAGTTGACGCGCTCATGCTACTATCACCTGAGGCGTCTGAGAGCCATCAGAAGATCTGTATCCTCTCCTGTATTCACAACAATAGTCCATGCCTTCATCTGTTGTCGCATTGACTACTGCAATTCACTATTTGCTGGCCTTCTCAATGCACGCTTATCTTCCCTGCAGTCGGTTATAAACTCTGCAGCCAGACTCATTGCTCGTCTGTCTCGCTACTTCCATGTTTCTACCTACATGACCGACGTCCTGCAATTACCTCTCGCATCCAACACAAGGTACTCCTCTTTGTTCTTAGGACCAGAGTTGTATGGTCTCGAGACAGTGTCTCGGTCTTGAGACGTCTCGAGACAGTTTTTTAGTGTCTCAGTCTCGGAAGCCTTTAGAAACTGTCTTGAAGTGAATGTCTTGTTCTGTCTCGAACAAGCGGTCTCGATAAGTTTCGCGTGAACTGTCTTAAAATCTTGCTCGGCAATATAAAAACAGTTCTCAGGAATTTGTACCATATACATTATAAGTTTTAAATTGAAATTACAAATAAACATTATTCCCGAAAACTGATACATTAGCATTTTACAGCATTTTATATAGGACCACTTGTCTTTTACTGTCTCGTACCGTCTTGAACCTAGTGTCTCGGTCTCGGTCTCGGTCTTGGTACCTAACTGTCTCGGTCTCGGCACCTCACTGGCTTGGTCTCGTCTTGGTCTTGAGGTTTCAACTCTTGCACACAACGCTGCTTAGGACTCAACAGGGTAAATCTCCTAAATATCTAAGCGACTTAATGCGAAAGCCTCTGTATGCTGTCTCCTCCCGCCCTCTCCGATCTGCGGATCGACTTGACCTTCTTTTTCCACGGGCAAGAACTGCTATAACTCAACACCGTGCCTTTGCCAGTGTGAGACCTTCTACGTAGAAGGATCTGCCCCCATTATCCGTAGCAAGCTTTTAATATAGCTCCTACCCTCATCCCTTCGTTGCCTGATAACTTTTTTATTTCCTCGGGGCTGTCACGCCGAGAGCGCTCCTGAATAGCTAGTACTGTATACGAAGCGCTTATATGGGTTTCTTAATCAGCAGGTAGATCTATTAAAGATCTTGCAAATTATTCAGATATCGTCTCAAGAGCGGCGAATGCTGCTGTGTTTCTCGGGTTGAAATTATCAAATTTCTGCCATACTAGCATGCTGGCGAACGTAACCTAGAGTAATCCCGCTGCCATTATGTCTGCGTCGTTGTGTTTGTACGTATCTCCGGGGGTTGTATAGAGCGTTGATTTGCTACGGCACTTGGAGTCTTGTGTCGCTGTTCCTTCGTTCATCCATCGCTCCGTTGGTTGCACCAGCTGCTGATGCTGCGTAGCATTGCGCAAACTGAAAACCGTTGCGACGAAACGATACTGCCGCTGATGCTGCAACTGTGATGCTCTGGCTCTGCAGGACATCAGCCGTCAGCATCATCACCTATACGCCAGCTGGACAACAGTTGCAGCAGCAGCAGCTATATTAAGAACATCTGCAGCGTATAATAGACATCCGCTCAACAGCTTTTAGCATGATGTCCTCCTCGTGCGTCTTCCTGATTCAATCACGTAGTGAAACGAACGACGGTGCTTTCGTCAAAGAATGACAAGTGGCAACAGCAGTTTTCGCTTCTTGGGTTTTAGAATCCCATCACAGAAAAAGTCGCCTCTTTCGAAGAGTCTACAGCAATGTCGCTCAACTCTTGCTCAGATTAGAATATGTATAACAACATCATCGTATATGGGTTTCTTAATCAGGAGGTAAATCTATTAAAGATCTTGCAAATTATTCAGATATCTTCTCAAGATGTTTTTCGGGTTGAAATTATCGAATTTCTGCCAATGTGTTGATCTCTAAAGATTCAAGAATCGTAAAAATCTGTGAGGTGGATGAAAAATGAACGCTTTAATTTGCCTATTATTTTGCCTTGGCATCTGTGAATTCTTTGCACAAGGTACAACAATACAGATGGAATTGACATCGTGGAGTAATTAAAAATATAACAACAGTTGTCTGTAGAAAATCTCAGTGACTAATCGGACATTTTTACATGAAAGGCAGAACATTGGGACCTGATACGTGCAGAAATTGACAATTTCAAGAGAAAAAAGTTAGGCGCAAAAGGAAATTACAGACGTATTCAACATTTTCGTAGAGCTCTTTCAAATTGTGTTGGCAATTGGACCAGAAATGAAAGCATTATTAATTAATTATCGGCGATTATTACGCTCAACAAACCGCAGCGACTCGAGTCAATCAACGGACGTTTTGCTAATTAATATATTATTAAGAGCTGCTGCGATGCAGGCCGCCCTAGCATCTTATAATCCATCATTTATATGCAGTTGCGGCTCTTCCGTCTTCTGCATCCGTCGTCGTCGTCTTGTCGTCTCTTCTGATCGTCTGGAAAATTGGAAAACATGACGAAACTGTTGGACGGATTAGTCGTCGGCTCTGGTCGAGCGACGTCGTCATCGTCTGTTATGCTGTGTTCCGTCGTCGCCTGCTGCCTGCTGTTTCTTCTTCTACTTCTTCTTCAGACCGCAGGCAGGTTCTTAATCTATGATCACAGTCTTATACAGTATATCACACAATGTATCGCAGACAGCTTTAAATAGTACTCCGCGTAACAACAGTACTTGGTTATGCGAGTTAATGAGGTCTAAAAATGGGAATCCGATAGGCCTTGCCCCTTCTCTCATCTATCTGTCTCTAGTGATGTGAGTGATCGAGACCTGGTTGTGTTAATAAACTGAGCTTCCCCGTGGACTTGAAAACTGCATGTTAGCGTGCTTTTAGCATGTGTATCAGGGAGAGTATGTCGTTCTCTAATAATTCATTACGCCACTTTCATCAAGTATCAGTGTAACTGTATCGGAGGTTTACAGCACCTGCACTTTTCGCACCTGTTCTGGAGTCCAAAAGCCTTCATATAAAACAGTTTACAAATTACTTACAGTGTTACTCTTAATCTTAGCACTGACAGTTCGCAGTAGTTTGCTGCAGTTGCTAACTTGCTTACTTAACTGACAGCGCTATAAAAGTTGTCGTTATTACAATTACAACGACGGTTACAGGAATGGTATCAAGTTGGTGGGGTTGTTTAAAATCTGTCCACCATTAATCTGTCTCTAACCAGTATTAAACCCATATTAAATATGATTAGATGCAACTTCATGCAACGAGTTTAAGATCTTGATGCTCACGAGCAATTGCCTTGCAGATTGCGCTCAAAGTTATCTCCTTTTGCGGAGTTCTGAGCATTGTTGACTAGGCTACGATTAAGTGCTCGTAATTAAACTGGCGTTTTCAAATTTGAATATTAAGATGTGAAATCAATACGATTGCGATGTTTTATATAGCAACGTAAGTAGCCAGGCACAATTGGGGTGCTTTATAGCGTCAGATGTCAGCGCTGGAGCTGACAAAAGTAGCCAAGAATCAGTGCTAAGAATCAATGCCGTATGCAAGACTTGAAACTTCAAGACCAAGACGAGACCGAGACAGTGAGGTACCAAGAGCGAATCCGAGACACTAGGTTCAAGACAGTACGAGACAGTAAAAGACAAGTGATCCTTTATAAAATGTTGTAAAATACTAATGTATCAGTTATCGGGAATAAGGTTGATTTGTAATTTTGCTTTGAAACTTATAATGTATATAGTACCAATTCCTAAGAATAGCTTTATATTGACACGTTCTATCTTTATCAATATCTCTTCGTCGGCCTATCTTCTGAATAGTATAAAGAAAGCCTCATGACAGTTAACGCGGAACTTATCGAGACTGCTTGTTCGAGACAGAACAAGACTTTCACTTCAAGACAGTTCCTAAAAATTCGAGACACTACCTCGAGACCGAGACCGAGACAGCAGGCTTCCGAGACCGAGACACTAAAAAACTGTCTCGAGACCGAGACACTGTCTGGAGACCAAACAACTCTGCTAGGAATTGATATTTGCAGAGTTTCAGTTACTGATAATATTTGTTTGAAAACCCACTCGCTTCGTTCCTCCTGCACTGAGTTGATAGTTGCCCGGATGTAGACGATATAGTTCGGTTAATAGAAATGAGGATCAACTATCCACCTTGGAGGAAATTGAGGTCCGTAATCTTCTCGTGCAGTCACGACAATGTGCGAAGAAATACCTTCTACACGTTTGGTAATCCAGGACTGAAAAGAATCACGAGCAGTCGATGGTAGGGTATGTCCAAACTGTCAAAGATTATTATCGGATGAGTTCTACATGAAAACGATGTCTTTGGCTGATGGTTTGTGTGCTTAACAACAGCTGAGTCTGATGTATGTAGACATCTGGTCATGATTAATACAGCGTCTTTAAAGATCCTCACAAAGGACATGCGATCGAATGAAAAGATGCACTGAGTCAAGATCTTCATGATTAATAGCAATTGTACAATAGTTGTTGTGCAAAGGACGCATTAATAATATAATCAATTAATCATTGTATGATAAAAAAATATTTAGTGGTCTTTTATTACCGGCGAAGGGACGCTTTTTCCCACTTGTCCACCTACCCCACCCAGTGTTTTGCATGTTCAGTTCAGCCCCATTAATCTATTCTTCCCCTCAAATATGCCTCCATCGAATGACCAAACCGTGATTACAGAAATGGGGCTTTTATTGCGATCGATTCTTGGTCTCCATGCCTCCGAGATAAAAACGCACTTAACACTAGTAAGACAAATTGTTCTCAGCACTCGCCTTTGAAGTCGCTGGAAAAGTTAAAGCAACGTCGAAAGAGCACGTGCAAGACGCGTGGGTAGCCCACGGCCACTATATATAATTCACTAGAATCATACCGTACACACTGCACACTCTATAAACATGCACTTATACGAAGTGTCATTTAAATCGACTGAAACGGAAGACATAAAATATCGATAGCCACATTTTAAGAGTTTTTGATCGAATTAATGATCTTTCTATTTGTAATCGATAAGGTTCGCTTTTGCTTGTTTGCATGAACTGAATGCGTTGGTTCTAATGACTGCGTATAAGTCTGGGCAGATACCTATTAGTGATGAAGCTCAGCAGGAAGGTCGGAAAGCAAGCCTAGAAGTGATGGGCAGTTGACGGATGGATGAACAGAAAAAGTTAAGCAAGGACGAGAAATAGAAATAGAGAAGAGAAGAAGGGAAGAAAGGAGAGAAGGAAGGAAAAATGAATAATGAACGGATGGAAGGAAAAGGAATTAGGATATATGGTAGGAAGGAATAATGTACTCTTTATTCATATCGAACTCCACCCAATTGTTTGGTTTAATGCATATTACCTGCTTGCAATTAATCGCTGGAAACTAATATTTGCTGCCATAACTACAAGATACTTTGACAATAGGCCCGCTGACTAAACAGTAACAGTTAATCATTTATTTATTTAGCAATTTTTAATTTCGGTACATATCTGTAAACGCCATTCAATCCATCATTTACGAAAATGTTGGTACAAGGGGCTTTGTATCTTTATTCGCAAGTATGAGGGCTTTTATACAGTATGCCTGCATGACGTGCATTTGTTTATGCATGATGTGCAAGTGTGCAGGTGTGCATGCGTGCGTATGTCAGTATATTATGTGTTTATGTATGAATGTACGCAGGCCAGTGCATGTTTGCGTGTACATACATACATAAAATTATACGCTTGAATGCATACATACATGTATATATGTATGTACGCATGTATTTATCTCTGTATGTATGTATGTATGTAGTACGTATGTATGTATGTATGTGTGTGTATATGTGTGTGTGTAGGTATGTATGTATGTATGTATGTATGTATGTATGTATGTATGTGTGTGTATGTAGGTATGTATGTTTGTATGTATGTATATATGTATGTACGTATGTACGTATGTACGTATGTATGTATGTAAATATGTGTGTATGTATGTAAGTATGTATGTATGCATTTATGTATGTATGTATGTATGTATGTATGTATTTATGTATGTATGTATGTATGTATGTATGTATGTATGTATGTACGTATGTATGTATGTATGTGTGTGTATATGTGTGTGTGTAGGTATGTATGTATGTATGTATGTATGTATGTATGTATGTGTGTATGTAGGTATGTATGTTTGTATGTATGTATGTATGTATGTATGTATGTATGTATGTATGTATGTATGTATGTATGTATGTATGTACATGTATATGTGCATGCCATTTATTAATCATCCTGTAATACAAACACCAGAGATCTACAACGACGTAAGTTCCAAAGTAAATTGAAAATGAAGCATTGTGGAATAAACTTGGACCACTACAGGCAGATATCCCATTCTTTAGCTAGGGCCTACTTAAACTACCGCTGAATATGTTGCTTCTGGACAGTGAAAGGTATTCAGTAACTCAAGGAACTGTTTTGAAGTTGGTCGATCAAGCAATAAGATATGAAAATGAAGGGGAAGAGAAGACTTACAGTAGACCAAATTTTTATAAGCATCAGCATATTAAGGCGAGTGACTAGTCCCCTGCCTCACCGTCTGAACCTGCCACCGACAGTTCACGGTCAGTGTATTTATTAGAGCTGAGTTGCCAGTAGATGGCGCCGGCAGGAAGACATCTCTAAAATAAATTTCAGCCTTGACCGGATTGGAGACCTGATGTCTCGATCAACAGTAAAGTAAACTAACCAACAGGCCATCGTACAATCCAATTACTAATCGTGCAGCGACCGTAGATATATATCTGCTCTACTCTGGCTGTGGTTCAAATGTTGAATTCAGACGGAGGACTTATACAGCGTAATTGCAATGGAAAACATCATCTGCAGCTATCAATCCGAAGTGACCACACCTGTACATGTGAACATGTGTACATGTGCTCATGTGAACATGGGTTCAGATATAATTAAGTTTCTTCATCCAACAATATATTTTTACCGATTGCACATAATTGGTCTATCTTATTAATGTGGAGAAATAGGTCACAATTTTTATTGCATGAATAATCTAAGGAATCTAAATCCCAGCTAAGCGACTAATCAATTCAATTACCCGTAAATATACCAGTGAGTATAAATATTTCTCTGCCACTGCTATTGTTTTTTCTCTACGAATAAGCGTATATAGCAGTTTGTAGGACGTCAATAGCTGTCTCATTGATGATGATGATGATGATGGTGGTGATGATGATGATGATGGTGGCGGTGATGATGATGATGATGATGATGATGATGATGATGATGATGATGATGATGATGATGATGATGATGATGATGATGATGATGATGATGATGATGATGATGATGATGATGATGATGATGATGATGGTGATTTTATCTCATCCATCTATCTCCTTTGCTGTGTCAACTATAAGCACTTTAGTACCGTGTAATTCATCTGACTATCTGCCTGTCTGACTTTCTGCGTCTTGACCCTCTGCCTATCGATTTATTTGATCAAGCGCATTTTCAGAATTAAAATTTTGTTCCGCGCGACTTCGCTTTTGCGGGTGAGATTCCTCTTACGATTACCATTCATCTTATGACTCGTCGCAACGCTCGTGAATTAGCTTGTGCCCTGCTAAGCTTGACTTCTAAGTGACGTTTTAGAAGTTCACTATTACTGAGGTTCGCACAATCCATTTCCGTACAGGAATAATGGTCTGCAAGGAACAATATGCAACGCTGCGAACTGTGGGTTGGGTTTTTTTAGCGGTTGGTCGTCTGCTCCATCGTACATTTAAATGCGGTTTACTTTTTTGGAAAGCCGCCCGAAATTGACCAATATAGACTTTGTGACCACTGCTGCCTTCTCTGCTCCTGCACGCAAGCTGATTTTGACCACGACATGACCTTCTTCTCACTTGCTTCTATCGGTTGTGGCAACTGCAGGGGCAATTTTATTTCGCTTTAATCCCGTACTGCAATTAATAGACTTACTTTTTAGCGTCAGTAGTATTGCCCAGTGTAGCCGAAATTTTATGCAGTCTTTCCTTTGGGGCGCAATAATTGTCGTCAACTTTGATGCGTGATAGATGGATGGCATTTTAAAATATACTCATAATAACGACGCTGTTCTTCATTGGCTGTTCGCTTGACGACTTCGATATGGTGTCTGGCGATGCCAATGGGGGCTGGGTGTGGGGGATATACATCCGTTCCGTTTGCACGTAATTAGACAATGCAGCGTTGTGGTTTTTAAGTGGTTGGACAATAATCTGAAGCGGAGTACTCCCTCTGGAAAGGAACGTCTGTTTAGCCATGGAAGCAACATTCATCTTTCGCAACACCTGAGCACTGCTCTTATTTGCCAAGGCTAGGCTTAGAATGACTTATTGTAGACACCTGAACATGAGCTATATAAAGGCATTAAATGACTGAATGACATTTAAAGAATGAAGGAACGAAGGCAAGAACGAACGAATGAATGGATTTATTAGTTAGTTAATCGATTGATCAATGATGAATGTGTTGTTGTTGGTGATGATCATTACCTTCAGTCGTCAGTCTAGAAAGAACACACCGGTCTGTCAAAAGAGTTGTACTATTTACAACAATAGCTAATTAATTAGATCTCTGTTTCTCGCATATTACTGAATCTTGTCAAGCGCCAGTCGTGACCTTCTGACCTCGTTCTCTCTTACGTGTTTCCGGTCATGCATGGGTGAAGTAAATGAATATTTGATGAAAGCGCCAGCACCAATCGTTTCCTAGGAATCCTGAACCGTGTCCTTTGGTCTGAATGGGACCTACGAGGTCACTTCCATCATCCCGTGTCATCCAATTTGCCCATGGTACATCAACTCCATTTTTACTCTCCCGTCCTTTATTTCTCCACGTACTCTTCGCCCTCCTCGTCGTCTGCATATTCCCATCATCTTCTCTTTTCTTCCTCCAACCAATATGCTCCACGTATTTCTCCTGCCTAATTCTCTCCATACATTGAATCGCATTCATCCCATATCCAGTGCCCTCTTTTCCATTTCATCATTTTGCAATTCCATTCATCCTTCTCAGAACATCTTGCTTAATTATTTATTTATTAATCTGCCGGTTAGCAAAATATGGATATAGCTTGCAATAGCCTACATCCTATTACCGCCAAAAGCCTTAGGATTTAAGCTGTTTGCTCGCAAATTTTCTGAGTATTCATAGAAAGTTTTCAACTGCAGCTTTTTGCATCAACTGTTTCATTTGTTAAATGCCAGCGTCAGTCTTGCATCAATCAAAGGTACTTACATGTAGGATGCGTAAATCTAAATCGAAGGGTCAAATGAAGGTAACCGCTGGAGTTAACTAGTATTGCTATTTATCCATTACTTTGTTTCTAGAAAAACATCTGTATTCTGTATTGTTGAAAAAATACGGTAAAATAACCATCCGATAAAATCAATTTTTTTGGTATAGTATACAGTGATCACAATATAGTTTTAATCAATATATAATCATATATAAATATATATTTAATCAATATAGTTTTAATCAGTTTATGGCAGTATTGAACACAAACTGTGTGGCGCAACTTGAGCCTGCTTTTTTATTTTTCGGAATTAAAAAGAAGGTACCGGAACGCTGTACCAGCGCGTTCCGCCAGAAAAAAGCGCTGTATTTTTATCGAATTTCTATATTATTGTCATCATCGTCATCGTCATCACCTCTCTTTGCTCTTTCTTTGGTTTCATGTGAGTCATGACCATGATGATGATCATGACATCACCACTGCCGTCGCCATCAAGAACTTTGTCATTCTATAACAGTCATTTATTAAATTTTTGTCTCCTCAAAATTCTTCTTGCGATTTTTTCTCTGATATGGCTCTCACCTTGACTTCTTTCGCCAATTATTCCCTCCTCCTGTATATCTCCTTTGTCCTCCTGTTTGTCCTCTTGCTCGATAATTACATCATGACTTCTGCCATGTTTTTGTTGCCATCATCGTCAACGGCGTGCCTCTGCGTCTACCTCTGCTTCTGCCTCTGTCTCCGCATCCGCCTTTGCCTCTGCCTCTGCCTCTGCCTCTGCATCTGTCTCTGCCTCTTCTTCTGCCTCTGCCTCTGCCTCTCTCTCTGCCTATTCCTCCGTCTCTGCCCCTGCCCCTGCCTCTGCAACCTGCCGCATCTCCATGAAATCAATCACATGCGAGATATGTTTCGACGGAGGATGTCACTATCCGATCGTCGACTGATTCACGCAGTCGACATCTGCTTTCGTCTGATGTTCATGGGCAAATAACACATGAGTCCAACAACACGTTCTCAGTTTTCAATTCTAGATCTGGCTAGATATGAATATGGTCCATCTCTATGTTTCTCAATAACCAGGTGGGATATTTACATCCTCTGGAGACGCTCATAGACTATTAAAGCACCGTACTTAATCAGTGTGCGATTTGTTGGAACGAAGGACATAGTCCAGTCGCGTTGGATCGTCTTCATGGAACAGTTTTCCACTTGAAAATGTAAATTCTTAACTACAAATAGTTAAGAAAGACTGTATAAGATTACTTTAAGATAGATCTTCAGTTCATACAACAGGGGTTTGATCTGTTAGGTATAGATGGCCGTCCTAAATAGCCTTTGTGAGGTTCCTAAAATGCGTTAAAAAGTGTTCAGATGCATGAAGTCTACCGTTATGAGGAGGGGTAACGAATATCGATCAGTCTTCCGGTTTGATGTTCCGCTCTTCACCTCAGAGTGTTACTGTTCTTCAATAATGCTGTCTGGAATAATGCTGTATAGGAACATGTGGGGATTTTTTGCTTCGTGGAACATGTAGGCTGCATACATTTCAATTCATCTACACCGAAGATAAATTCTTCAAAGACATTCTGTTGCTTTTCGTGTGTCTATATAACACTGCTGCCTACAATGTTGGAATGATGATGATGATGACGACGACGACGACGTTGACGATGACGATGACGATGACGATGATGATGAGTGTCAGAAGCGACTAAATGGCATGGTCTCAAAATACTCGATCACATGTCAGTGTGACGGCTAGCAGTTGATTTTCTGCTGCAACGCAGACCAGAGAAATTGCCGTCGGCATGTGATGAGATTGTGTTGTCATCAATTCTCAGTTGCATATAAAATATTCAAGGTCCAGAAAACAGTACGTGCAATTTGCTTTCTACCAAAAGTCACGAGACAGTTTGCCCGTGTCTAAACCATTCTTCAATATATATGTAATATTTACATGCAGCACACTGGCTGTTGTCTAATTAAGAGACGGTCAGAAGTATTGAATCACATTGTAGTCCGCGTTGAACATGTATGTACACATTCCGATAGGCTGCCCACGGCATTATGTAACATAATAGCGTGCCTCTTGCCACACGTACACACATACGCTCCTATCCATATAATTATTATATATAAACTATATATATATATATATATATATATATATATATATATATTTATATACTGTCGTGTATTTGTGTCTGTTCTCTGTATATTGTCGAAGGTCTATAATTGAATGACGCAAATAGAAAGACATAGAAGAAGACCTGAGAGACTGTGATAGGGTAATTTGCTTCATAAGTGGATAGAAGATAATTGGATTACAGTGATGCCCGTGAAGGTGTTTATGAGAACGACACCACCACACTCACCGTCACCACCGTCGTCACAACAGCCGTAGTAACGCCTCCAACGGACAACACTGATGGCAGCTGATGAGGCAGAGACGAAGGCACGGACGATGCTAGTTTGAATTGAGCGATGTTGTAATTTTTCGGTCCAGGTTCATAATTGCAGGTCATCTCTTTAACTAAAAGGTGATCCGGCCTAGAATGTCTTCCACTGTTGTTCAGCTGTTTTGCGAAAAAACCTGAGCCAAGGCAGAATTCTGCGGGTTATGATGTCCAACACTTTAGATACGGTTGCAGAAAACGCGACATTCTAGACAGAGAGAAAGAAAGAGTGAAAGAGAGAGAGACTGCGAGGGAGAGGTTGAAAGAGGGAGAGAGGAAGACGGAATTTTAGAGGGAGAGGGATGGAGAGGGAGTGATAGGGAGAGAGGAAGAGCTAAGGAGAAAGGGAAAGAGATGGAAAGAGAGATACTGTACACCACAGATGCTGATGAGGCGAATAATGCTTGATTCTGTTAGAGGGCGGTCGAAGGCTGCAAGCCCGACGTCTAGCAATGGATAAAACTGGAACTCATTGGAAATCACATTAACTTTGTTTCTTCTTCTGCGTCCGTCGGAATCAAACTGATGACACGTCTTCACTGAAGTTAATTAACAGTTATTTGCTACTTAGTTAATCTCAAATTGTTGTTCGGAGGTAAATAATCGAAATCAATATCGATTTCGTGTTACCATCAGCTGTCACGTGATATGTCACACGACACAATCCTCATTCTGTCATTTATAAGAGTGCTTTCCTAGCAGAAACAAAAACCTTAAAGAATGAAGACGATTCATAACGAGGAGAATGGATAGAATGAGAAATAAAAGGAGGAAAACGAGGAGGAAGAGGTGGAGGAGGATCAACTGGTGCAGCAGGAGATGAATAAGTTGATGATGAAAGAAATCTCAGCGGAAGAAAGATGAGACCCTGGGTTTTATCTGCGATTCTTCCGGATCACTAGTCGGGAATTTGCTCAGTGATTCGTAGTAAGATAAACAGACGATGAGCGACAAACGGAGACGAAGAAATATGAATCAATGTAGACTTACATTCTAAGGTTTGTATCTACTGCCATTGGTGCATCTCCGTAATACGTTGCTGTCTAACAATTCAATTATTCTCACTTGGTCACCGATTGGTTCTGCGCTGGCTTGCTAAGGCGGATCGATCGTACAAGTTCGAACCTTTCGTGCATTTTTAAAATGAACTATAACAGTTTATGGAAAGTCACACAGGCACAACTAAATATAATTCCGAAATCTAACCAATTATTTTGGGCTTTGCCAAGATTTTCAACTAGGAAACTAAGTTGTAAAAAACTGATAACGTTCAATCGACTGAAAAGTTTGTGTTCGACATTGCAGCGACGAAGTGCATTGGTTTCCCAGTCGAGTTTGGTACTTCGTCGTAAAATTAATAACTAGGCCTATACTATACATGCCGCAATGCAAGCTTGAATTCACGCCGTTAATATGAATAGAGAAGTCTGCTAATTGGCTTCATCATCAAAGCTGAATTGACTGAGCTGTAGACACAATTGAAATCGATTGTGTGTCTTTGTGGGGACATCGACAGAAAACCAATCTGAGAATTTCTTCAGTCTTTTTCAATGATCTTAAGTGCTGTTCTTTGCAGACAAGAGATGCATTAGGTCGATAATTATGTGGACATTCTTTCCCTCTGTGACGTAGGCACCGTTCTCTTTGTTTATCTCCTGTCCATCAAAGTCAATAGAAGCGAGGAGACGAGATCTGCCGTAGAATAATTATCAGTCAAGCTTTGTCCATTAGATGATGATGACGACGGCGATGATGATGATGACGCCCACGGGATAAAGATGCAGATGTTGGTGGTAATTGTGCTGCTGCTGCCTTTGCTGCTGCTTATGATGATGATGATGATGATGATGAACGGTATTACGGTTCTTGTTCTTAATGACCATGAATAAGATGAGGATAATGATAAAGAAGAAGAGGAGGAAGACGACGACAACGATTATGATGACGAAGATGATTTTCATTATGATGATGATGATGACGAAGGACAAGGATGATGATGATGATGACGATGACGATGACGATGATGTTGTTTTTGACGATGACGATGATGGTGATGACGGCGATGATGACGATGTCGATGAAGATGACGATAATTTTGTTGGTGATGACGATTATGATGATCACGAAGAGGATGAGGAGGATTAGAGTGATGTTATTGATTACGATGTCGATAATGATGGAAATTGGTGATGTCCGTGTCGCTGTTAGGTCTGGCGTATTCCTGCGAGTCGCTCTACACGAGTGACTCGCGTGGACCGTCGGGCAACTTCAGCAGCCCTGGATATCCACTCCAGTACTCCATGAACACAAACTGCCGATACATCTTCCAGGGAACTCCAAACGAAAGAATCAACATCACCTTCCTTGACTTCGACTTAGAATCCGGAACAGACGCTGGGTTCGACGACTCTCTTCCTGCATGATCGGTCTCGTCATTGTCAACATCATTTTTATCATCATTGTTATCCGCAGTGTCGTCATCATCGAAGTATTGAGTATTAACTTAACTTGTTGTACATTAGAAGGAGCAAATAAAAAAATGATTTGATTTGATAACTTTTTATATGCAAGGCATCAGTCAAAGACAGTTGCTGACCAGAGTTGCTCGTAATGCCAAATTCCAGGGTTATCTCAATTATAGGGTTATGACGGAAATTTATCCCCAGTGTTCCCCAACATCATCGCCACAGCCACTGCAACAAATGCCAGTTTCTGTTTTGCCTCATCGCAGCAGTTTTGACCTGAATTTGGCCCTGCTCAGGCAACGCAGGCCTTGTATGGCGCATAACTATGATCCGATGCCTATAAATAAACTCCCGTTACCACCCTACATGGTGATTTTCCATATTATCGTCAACATTACCATTATACTTTGCTAGTTGCACTGCTTCTCGTCAAAGACATTGAGATTCGCTGCCTTGATTAAGTCGTTCCGTCAGTTCATTATGGTGATTCGGTTCTAAACCATAAGACTTCATTTTCTTGAGTGTCTAGATCCCTTTTCCGGGATGATTAGATGGCAAGAATCATCTGTTCATTGAAATGTGGATGGCCTAATTCCAGTTAAAACTGAAACCTGTTTAAAATTATAGCCCATATTTCAGTTTTTGTCTACGTTAATTCATACCAAGGCGTAGTGACTCGTTATTCTCCTCTCTCATCCTCTCTCCGGCATGGAGATCGTTCTTTATTCTATCTGCTTCGTCTCCTCTGCCTTTGCAAGTGTTATCCAAACAGCTGATCGAAAACAGAAACCACGAGATTGTGCCGAATCTTAATGCAGCCTTTTCATGGACTGTGGTACTTAATGCGGTCACAGCTGAGTCGACCTTTGATTCAGACACTCGGTTTACCAAGACCGAGAGAATTATCAACAACTTACGTTGACTTGGTGCAGTCGAAAATCTGCAACTGGGGTTGACTCGAAGTCTGTTAATGCTAGCGATTCATTTTTTTTACCAGCAACTCAGGAACGTGTTTCAGATTCTGGAACCGATTAATTCATTTCTGCACTTCTCTCCTGGAACTAGAATGGACAAGAGGACTATTTTGCTTGACCATAAAGTCTAATGGCGCTCAAGATTGCCAGTGACGCGGTCACGAGACGAGGAAATTGGATCCAGGAAAAGAACTCAACTGGGACATATGATGAACACTTTGAACAGCAAGAGCAACATACATGTATACCATGAGTTGTTCAGAAGATGCGTCATGCATACCAGACTCTAATCAGAAGACTTTTTGGCCAGACTTGAATCACTATCATGCCGAATATCACGCCTCTTGCCGAGAAATTCCTCGAATGCATTTTACTGTTCATTGAAATCCGTTTTCTTCAGCCGTAGTCGGACCGGGAGCGCCTCTTAGTAGACACTTTGAAGGGGGCTATATCGAATTGACATTGAATGAATGATTGATTGAATAAGAGTCTTCAATATTGTCAGCACCCAAACGACTAAACATAGTGGCTCAGAATCCTAAATCAAAGCCCTCTAATTTGTGACTGCAGTAACAGTCTGTAAGCTTGCGACTCTGATAGATAAGCCTGATCTACTTTCACATTTCTATTTATTTTCAAATGCATCTTCACAGATGTTTATTTATAGCCACATTCAATTGTTGTCGTGTGTTCAATGATATTTTGATTGCGATAAATGTGGTTCGATTTGCTTGAAACTGCCACCATTCAGTTTCCATTATGGTATTAATATTGAATGATCTGTGAAACGGAAAGAAATAGAGTTATGAAATTGAGAAGGATTTAGAGCCCCATAAGCACAGAGAGAGAGAGAGAGAGAGAGAGAGAGAGAGAGAGAGAGAGAGAGAGAGAGATTGACAGCAATATAGAAATAGGAAGGTATAAGGTGATGGAAATGGATAAAGAGAGGATAAAGAGTTAGAGAGGGACAGATATATATATATATATATATATATATATATATATATGTAGAAATGAACATAAAGACAGAATGAGTCAAACAGAACCTATACTGCAAGCAACGATGAGAACGACCTTGAAATAGTCCGAGAAACAGAGCCTCAGATATAGGGAGATAGAGACAGAGGCAGAGAGAGACAGAGAGAGACATACAAACATAGGTTCGTTCGTAAAGATAAATACATACAGAGACAAAGAGAGGGAATATTTGGTTGCATGTGTTACAATTGATGCAACGGCGGTTGTAAAAGTGGTTGTTGTCTCTGTTGCTTCTTCTCAGTTGTCTCTTTGACTACATCGACATATTTACAATCGACATGGACCTCATGAAGAACCTCGAGGACCGCCTGTGTGGAAGCCAGATCCCTCGACCCATCATCTCAATCCACCAGAGACTCGAGCTCGTCTTTAAGTCCGACTACGCCGGAACGAGGAAGGGATTCTTCGGCGTCTACAGGTTCATCGACGAAAGTAAGTAACATCAACATCACTCGCCGCTAGGGAGCGTGTCACTGTCTCAATTTGGAGGAGATAGGAAGTGATGGGAAACCTTCGTCCTTGTTTCAGCCTCTCTGATTAATAATGGCTGCCACACACAAAAACAGATCAAATGCATTTCCAACCATTTAATGCTTACCAATGCTTGTTATATTGATCAAGAGAAAAGACGAAATGAAACAAAAACGATGAAAGATAATAATCAGAAGGAGAGAGATAAACATTTGGTCCATCTAATCCCATATGTTAAGGACACAATGAAACACATATTATGGATTTTTGGCACATGGGCTGCAAGCCGCTGCATATGACGCTATTAATAGACAGACACAGAGGCAGGGACAGAGGCAGGGACAGTTAAGAGGACAACGACAACTGTGTGGTTTTGTTTCTCTCTCTCTCGTCTCGAGAGAGAGAAACAAAACCACACAGAAGCTATCGCCCGAATGTATTTATTTGCCTATGAAATTAATGCCTCGCAACAGAGCGTATTTTTCTACGGGGATTATACTATTCCAGGGTCTGGGCATATGTCCGGTCCTTATCTATGGACGGCGACTGACCGCGTCGACTCTCCTTTTCATTTTTACGACGAAACCCATTGACCGTCGATTCGTAATCAGTACATTTCAGAGCTCGTACATTTCCCTGGAGTTGCTCTGGCCTCGGCGACCCGGCCCCTATCTTGCCTTATCCAGTCATGGGCAAGGATTGAGGCCCGCAGCGCTTTGGCGACGGTTAAGTGCTGTACTGTGAAAGCAATTCATTCCAGCTTACTTCCTGTTTTCTAATCTGACGATTAGACTGGAATTAATGGTCGTCCGGACGTCCGAGTTGGGGCGCAAGAGACAGATGGCGTGATCAGTGCCTGCTGCAGCAAGCGTCTCTCGCATCGATTGCATTAATGTGGAAGCGGAGCGACGAAGTTATGATGAATTATACAAAGCACATCAAAAGACTCGCCGACATGCTTAAAGCGATCCAAGCTCATTAGAAGAACCTACCGCGGTTGTGCGGCGTTAGGTTCTTGTTGCGCGCTGAATTCAAAGAGAAAAATGGTCGTCGACCCAGTTGTGTCCAGACGAATCGTCTTCCACTACAATTCCCTCCGAATCAAATTCTCTTACTCGCTGTGACTTCTTGCAGGAATTTCGTGTCGAGGAATTCGTCCTTCAGACTTCAATGCCAGCGAGTCCGCCATTTTCAACGTTCAAAACAGTTTAATCCAAACTGTTCGGTCTCCGAACAGTTTGGATTAAACTTGGAACAATTGCGACAGTTTATAAGCGAAGTGAAATTTGTCGTAAGATAAACATAGGTTCAGATGTAGGCTTATGACAATTTACGACTCGTAAATTGTCATTATATCTGAACTTGTGTTTATCTTGTGCCTTTTGTTATAAGCAGACGGCCGTTTCTTTACAGTAATCTTTTGTTTATCATCGAAGCAAATTGTTTCGGTCAAAAACAAGCCATAAATTGGTTTATTGTTTATTTTTATGTTCGCTTTTACAGAGTCGTGTAGCTGTAATTAGGATCCATGAGGGATAATTAGTCTATTGAATGTTTCTCAATATATCATTTTGTCACTGAATCAGACAACCAACCTGCGAAAATGTTTTAACTCAACCTTAACTTTTTTGAACATAGTCAAGCCCATGGAACGGCAATGGAGGCGGCGTAGAGTAATGGGAGGGGCGTAGAGTAATGGAAGGGGCATGGAGTAATGGGAGGGGCGTGGAGTAATGGGAGGGGCGTAGAGTAATGGAAGGGGCGTAGAGTAATGGGAGGGGCGTAGAGTAATGGGAGGGGCGTAGAGTAATGGGAGGGGCGTAGAGTAATGGGAGGGGCGTGGAGTAATGGGAGGGGCGTAGAGTAATGGGAGGGGCGTAGAGTAATGGGAGGGGCGTAGAGTAATGGGAGGGGCGTGGAGTAATGGGAGGGGCGTGGAGTAATGGGAGGGGTGTAGAGTAATGGGAGGGGCGTAGAGTAATGGGAGGGGCGTAGAGTAATGGGAGGGGCGTAGAGTAATGGGAGGGGCGTAGAGTAATGGGAGGAGCGTAGAGTAATGGGAGGGGCGTGGAGTAATGGGAGGGGCGTAGAGTAATGGGAGGGGCGTAGAGTAATGGGAGGGGCGTAGAGTAATGGATAGCACACATAATATAACCTTGCATGGCTGCCGACATCATTCGTTCATACTCTGTTTCTATTCGTACTGCGTTGTTGTCAGTTTGAAAATGAACGGAAATTATTATTATTTTTATTATTATAATTATTATTATTATCATTATTATTATTATTATTACTATTGTTGTTGTTTTTGTTATTATCATTATTATTTCTTATTTTGAAATTTTATATCGCTCTTCTTCCAACATTTTTTGTTTAGAAGTGCCCCCCCCCCCTCGACGGCGCAATTGCGGTTGTACTGCAGAGCAATAATAGTTCTGCGCGAAGGACTTGCTCAAGATCCCTACACAGTGATTGACTCCTCGGACGAGGGTCGAACCCGCACACTAAGCGCACACTGAGCGTTACGGGCCGACCGCTCTAACCTATCTCAGCCACAGTGTCACACGGTGGACGATTGGATATATTATTATTATAGAACCACTAACTTTTATGCTTAGGAAATGCGGAACCACTCACCTTGATGCATTAGAAATGCGAGCTAGGGACGTGGTCTGCCGTCTCCCGAATCTCATCCCACAGTCTTTCATTGGCTGACCTGCTGCGTATATTCTGCTTCTGTCGTTTACTGTCTCTTGACACGCTACGACCTTCGCAGGTTGACGCTTGGGTCTCTGGTGGCGACGCCTTCGGTTGGAGGTCATCAGTAGTAATTGCATAGGACATTTAGATGATAGATAGACCGTTAAACCTGTCACAGCGCCATCGCACCATCTCTGTATATATATGACCCACGACGGACGCATTCTCGTACACTAAAACAATTCAGATGCCGACAATAAATCGAAACCGTTGCTAGGGACTTGCCCATCTGACATGCCATGCGCCTATCTGAGAATGACTCAGCAATAAATACGTTCTAATAGTGTAGGTGGAGACGGGCTAAGTGTTTCCCTACTATGATAATTCCTCGTAAAATCATCGGGTCTATGCAATTTGGTCCCCTACGTCACCAACTTCGTTGCATTATCAACAGCATTAAATATTTCATGACCACCTCCATGTATCCTGTGACCTCCCCCATTATCTTTGCAACCACTACGACCTAAAGACAGTCACCTCAGTTCGATTACAAATGGAATGATTCGCGTATTGGTCGAACTGGTCGTCCTTTATATTTCCATGCAATATGGGGGCATTTACCCTGCATGCTATTTCGGATGTGTCTTAATCCTATTATTACTTTCAGTCCTGTTTATTCTATTTCACTTATAGCATTTTAAAATGTGACTTTAATTTGTGTCTATAGTTGTTCATCTTTATTTGTTTTTTCTTCTGTACATGCATTGTAATTGCTGGCGTTTGTTTAACTTTTGCTACAAAATACTTTTGTTTTAATTTCAATGAACAAAACCCACAGTGAGGATGCACCGTACAGTCTAGATCTGTGTAACACTTAGCGTTGACTGAAATGTTAACTAGATACTATAGGGGCAAGGGTCTCATAAGCTTCTAGCTTTTCTCTGACTCCTGTTGCGCAGTGATTTCTCTGTTTTCCGATTGTATACGGATGTATGTTTTCTCTACTCTCAATAAATAAATAAATAAATAAATAAATAAATAAATAAATAAATAAATAAATAAATAAATAAATAAATAAATAAATAAATAAATAAATAGTTAAATAAACAAATGAATAAATAAATAGAAATTCATACTCGACCACAGGAAGCTTAGGACATGCCTACTATTAAGCGATTTTGAAGGAAGTTTCTCCTGATCATTCGCTATACAAATTTTCGATTACATGGCCATTACTACCCCTCATTACATGACCACTAATACCCATCATTACATGACCATTAACACCTCTCATTACATGGCCATTAACACCCCTTATTGCATGACCATTAATACGCTTAAGGCCATTAATACACCCCTTTTCATACACCCTGATCTGTTGGTCGGCCTGGCCGAGTCGCCATCCCTTACAACAGTGTCGGTTCGGAGCATTCATTGATCCAGCTGTGTAATATTACACGCTGGCTCTCTGCTTTGTTGCACAAGCAGGCCACTCTCTTCTATTAATGAATGTTACACCAGTAGGCCTACAGTCTACTGCCAAGGGACCCTAACTCCACTCTAACGACTCCTAACAAGAGATTTATAGAGAGAAAGAAAAGCAACTTCTGCATCAGTGAAAAAATTGGTCATAACAGTTTTGTTGTCTTATAAATAAAGAGACGTCATCGTCGAAAGAAATAACGGTGGACAAATAGCGCATTATAATCCACACAACGTAAAAGTTATATTGCTTTCTACTGCAGAATTATGACTCGCAAATTCCACAAATTCCATAATATTCGAATCTATTTTCCAAGAATTTCTTTATTATGTCAATTGTACACCGTCACTAAATTAAGATGACATTGAAATAATTGTATTTGTAAGGCTATAATAACTTTTAAATACGCTAAAAATAACGAAGATTTTAAGACATGAAATCAATACCATGTAGTATGGATTGAACTGATATTTAAATATATCGCAGTTCGTTGCAAAGCATTTTATGTTCGCGACACTTACTAAAGTCATAGGTTAATATGATGACAATAACATTGTCATTTAATTTTAAATAGTGTATACCGAGTTGCTAAGAGTGGATTATGTCCCAAGGTGATTCCAACGTAACTTTCCAGAGCCTATGTAATATGCAAAAGTTACAAGTGATGATTATACTTGTAGATTTATAATTAATTAATTAATTAATTAATTAAACGTGAACAGTCTGTAAAAGCGACTCAGCAGACTTGAGTACATAATTTACATAATTTAAAATTTACAGAATTGCAATCAAAAACCATAAAATATTGGAACGTGCATTTACGTATAAATCGATCAAATTGAGTGGCATGCAATAAATTTTGTAAAATGTCATCGGTGTTCTGCTAATTAAGATCACTGGAGGTGAACCTCAACGGTTGATTGCATCTGCGTTCCAGCATTTTATCTGCAGGTCTCGTCTCAATGCCGCTATAACCATTCGCTTGATAATCATTTCCCCATACAGGACTCTGTAGCTACTCTCCAGGCTGAAACTTTATGGAAGTAACTTGGCCTAGAATGCAGATCACGAAGGAAAAATACTCAAGTTAGCACTTGGTAGCATCGTGCATTATTATTGCTGGCCTAATGTCAGGCAATAAGCAACGAATTCCATAATAAATATCTATATATTACTTTCCTTTTTGAATTTCGTATAACAGTGACTTGGTCAGATTGTTCACCGTTATTTAGCAGTTTTAAGGAACATCGACATAGGTCTAGATCGAATTTGAACGAACTTCTTTTAAACTGGCTTTGTCGGTTAGTCATTGGTCATTCGGACAGTCTGGTAATTATATAGTTGGTCAATTGTTTGATAATTCGGTTAGTCGGATTTAGGCAATTCGGTCAGTTTGATGCTTAGTCAATTGTTTGGTCATTCGGTCAGTTTGATGCTTAGTCAATTGTTTGGTCATTCGGTTAGTTTGATGTTATATCTGCTTTTGTTTGCATCTACCTTCCGTCCCTCGGTCGGTTTAGTTCAGTGAATGTGTTGGGTCGATTGATCGATTTTGTTGCGCTGCTGAAGAGAGATGAGTAAGAGGAGTAAAGAAGGAGAAGAAATAGAACAACACCTGTTTAACTGATTCGCCTCTCAATTCCTTCTTCATTTGTTCGCATTGTCTACACTGTTTCTAGAGCAACATCTGGTCTCCAGATGTGTCCCCAATTTAGTTTCCGCACCAACTTCCGGTAAACTATAGTATTTCGGCCTCGGTCGTCGCATTTGAATTCCGCCGGATGATTCAGCTCAGACACTCGACGTCTCTTGGTTTCTTAAGTGTGGCATTCGAGATTCATCTCAGGTCGGCTGACTCCCAAATAGACGTCCTTTCACCCGTCATTAGTTTACGCGGATTCACTTGCTCTGATTTGAATCTTACACCTTTGTACGTATAAGACACGAACCGCTCAAATGGGCCGCGTCTATATAGGAGGTTTTTAGAAGACCACTGTGGGACCAAACTACATCTTCCGGGCAGTTGTCGATATTGCACGTATCCTAGTTTTCCAACACAACCAACAAGCTACAACCATCACCACCGCTACAAAGCCACTCCGCGACAATCGTCACCGCTGCATCACTACCAAGGACGTCATCGCATCCTCTGCCATATTATGTCACAAACTGTAAGCAATGAATGAATTCGATCAGCCAACCAGTCTCATCTCGGTTTAGGTTTACGTGCATTCTCTCATCGCCAGGGACGGCGATCCCGGGGGGTCGAGCGGGACAAGTCCCCCACCATTTACAGAAAGTGAACAAGCTGTACATGTGTTTCCCACATTTCCTACCCCTCTCATTGGATGTCCCCCATCTGTCAAACAAGTACGCCACCTCTGGTCATCGCTAATGGATTTCTCGAAAATTCCGTCGAATAAGAAACAATACCTAACAACTAGCGACTGACTGCGATTCGAAGCCTCCTGCAAGTCTTAAGACTGGATGAAGCAATTCTTTTTGCCATGGGTTGATGCCCTCAACATTAGACACAGACGCTATCGAAATCCCCAAATGTAATTAGAATTCGTGCAGAAATACTGTTGCTGCTGCTGCCGATGATGACGATGTCGTGTAAGTGACATAGTCCTATCAGATGATAAGCCTTGACTTGGCTAACAAGATTAGAAATAGCTAGCGACGATAAATTATGTCTGATTTATCCTAAATGTTTAGGGTGCTAGCTACTTTCAACTTGCCCCTGACGTAAAGTTTATTCTTGCATATGTTATAGGACTCTTCATGTAAAGTTTTTATTGTCTTTTCAAGGCAGTTCACAGCCATGATGAGCCCGCGGACGGAAAGCGCATAATATATAATCTTGATTATATATTGACCATTGGGTCAGCTGGGGCACAGACGGGTCAAAACATAGTCTTGATTCCTCCCAATGGCTCCGACGACTTTCTTATTTATGGAACCACTCTCGCTCAAGTACCAGGCTACCTTCACTTTCGCTCAAGTACCCGACTGCCTCAACTTTCGCTCAAGTACCCGACTACCTCCACTTTCGCTCAAGTACCCGACTACCTCCACTTTCGTTCAAGTACCCGACTACCTTCCCTTTCGCTCAAGTACCCGACTACCCGACTACCTCCACTTTCGTTCAAGTATCCGACTACCTCCACTTTCGTTCAAGTACCTGATTACCTTCACTTTCATTCAAGTACCCGACTACCTTCACTTTCGCTCAAGCACCCGATTGTCTTCACTTTCGCTCAAGTACACTACCTCCTCCGGACAGTTATGGATAGTATTAAGCCCGTTTGAATCTTTGGCTGTCTGACAAGTCGTATAATCCACCACGCGGAAGAAGTAAACAGCAGATGATATACTATTGCCTCGGTCTAAACTGCATTCAACGCTTTCTGCGATAGAAGCCGTGAGACCTAAGTATGCGCAATGCCTGAAGAGGTCCAATCAATGGTTTCCGCAATATACGTGTATATGGACAGCGCCGAGTTTTCTACAGAAGATGACTCAATAATCTGCATTGACTCAACCTTTGTCTTTCCGTACATCAGTAATGTAATATAATGTAATGGAGCACTTATATAGCGCCACTAGATCAGTGGTGACCGTTCAGCCAGTCGTCCCTCTCATGACGTTCGCTCTCCTAAACATATGCGAGAGCACAACAAGGGTGCACAAAAAGTACTTAGTTAGAAACTTAGAGTCAGGTTAATTAAATAACTTACAGCAGTCCGTCGTTTTTTAATTATATTCACGAACTTTGGAGTAAAAACCTGTTGTGTGCAATGTTGTAGCTGTTATAAACAGAAGTATCACATACAACATTGACTTCTACGGTCATGCAAACACTGTATGTCTGATGACCATAAGATGTCAAGTCATGCTGCTGTCTGTCTGTAGGTCACAGCTTATATTCTATAGCATACCCGCTGGTGGAACCAGAAATTGAGAAAGAGAAGATACACATTTGGTCGTGATATAGGCTTTAAATGAGAAGAATTAAAATTTCTTTGCAACGTTTGTTTAGTTTGTTTCTGAAGACAGAAACTTGCTCTCATTTGGTGAAAATTCGAAGGCTGACTTTTAGACCTCAAGTCGTTAGGATCCACTTCAAATGTTTGTAGTCGCCAAATCTTTGATATGCGACACACGATGCTCTCTCTCTATAACTGGAGGCACGGTCAGTCGGTCTGTAGTCAACAAAATGTGGGTTCGAGTGTGCAAAATGGACTGCATATAAAAGGACATTGGACATGTTGCTTTGTACTACTGTCTTTGTTACCAAGCAGCGGAATCTGGCGCCGGTGTCAACCCAGATGCAAACGGCCAAGCCCTACAATGTGATAGATCCGTGTATATGATCTTGGCACCTATACAGAGTCGACTCAAGGACTAAAGAACGAACAATGAGCGTTCTTTCCGCGTGGGACATCAAGCAGAGGCTATACATTATAAGCTAATGATGGTCTGTCTTAAAACTCCTCCACTGTTTGTACTCCAACAGTGCCAGTCCCAAGACTGAATAGAGGACGAGGAGGGCGACGCTAATGACCTTTGTTATCACACAGTGTCGTTTAATTGCAACTACCTGATTAGTTATTCTGCTCTTTTAACCACCTTCCTGATCTCCTCTTTTTAGTCTTTCGCCTTTTGTTTTCTCATTCTTCGCAATTTATTTTGTTTATCAGACTGTTATAGTTATTTTTACTTTACCATAATACGTGAAAATTGCTCAGCGAAATCGATCAGAGAAACTTAATGTCGTGCCAATCCCATAAATCAAACAACACCTTTTGTCGGATCGTCTCTGGGTCGACCCTTCATCTAACCAAGATGCAAATCGATTTTCCATCTAAGGTGATTCCTGCATCCGACGAGCGATGGAGCGATGGAGCGATTGACGAGTGATGGAGTCGGATGGAGTCAGAATGAGAGTTGGATGAGATGGAGTATCGGGCAACAGGTGAGCTGCTGATGCTGCCTTAATTAAAGAAGGAATTGCAGATGGTCAGACTCCGTTTCATGTTCTTCGATAAATTATGGCAACAGCAGCAGCGGGGATGATACCAAGAAGCAGAAGTAGATCGACAACCTGTTGCTTTTCCGTTCAGGGCAAACGTCATCGAATGATAACGAGTGTCATGTCGCATTGGTTCGTTCGCTAGTGCGCTCGGTTAGTGATGCAGAGATAACGCATTAGGTTTTCTTCTCGCTAGTGTAGGACCTTGAGCAAGCCGGGCTTAAGTACTCTGTTAGTGCCAGTCCAAAGCATTATAAACGAGGAGGGCGACGCTAACGATCATCGCTATTACAAAGTGTCATTACACTGAAACTGCTGAACCCTCGTGTACAAATGCTCAACACAATCGCTGTTCTATCGTTTACAGCTGTGTGTGTGTGCGCACTTCTGTACACTGAAACGAGTTCCTCATTAAGTGCAGTTGTGTTGTATCATTGTACTGTGTATAAAATGCACTGAATGACAATTATTCCGCTATTTCGGGTTGCAAGAATAATGGCATTTCCTCTTCGATATCAACAGCAAGCAATGTGTTCAAGAAGGGTTTTACTAAGGTTCAGCCGATCAGCTGAGGCAATGATGATGATGAGCAGCACCTGTTGATGATGATGATGATGATGATGATGATGATGATGATGATGATGACGGTGATGATGACGGTGACGGTGATGGTGATGGTGAGGATGGTGATGAGGGTTGTGATGATGGTGGTGGTGGCTTTGTTGATGATGATGATTGCCCTCGTGTCGCTATGTAGCAATGCTTTGGAGCGACTGATGGATGGCGCGTGACCACATTCTGTCCTACATAATTGGTCTCAGCTGCAGTTCGTCATGGAATTCAAGGAGTAGCCACTCTCTCTGAGGGTCTCTGTCTCTCTGTCTCTGTCTCTCTGCCTCTGCCTCTCTCTACCCATCTGGCTTCTGTGACTTCGGCTGAATGTGGCCATCATTCAGTCTCTGTCCAGTGTAAGTGCCACGGTGTCCTTTCGTCATATATCTTCACGAGACAGTAGTTAGGAATTCGCCATCCTTACCGAAGGAATGAGTCTACCTTAAAAATATCGTATGTATATATATATGTATATATAATTATCATATATAGTTCATTATACACATATACATATATACATGCATATTCATATATATGTACATATAATGTATGTATATATGTATATTCATGTGACAATGTATAAATGTGACATTTGTACATGGCGCATTCCTAAAGGACACTTTAGGTTAATATATAGATTACATTTATCTGATGGATTTATTTAACATCATTCAAAATACAGGCGAATCGAAAGTATAAAGGCTAAAGGCAGACTAATTTTTATCTGCACAATCTGCTTTACGCATCCTTAGAACCCATGGGCTTCATGGCGTGGTCCTAAATGATGTTGTGCGGGCTACTACTCTAGCCCGCCTTCTGTATGCGTCTCCAGCATGATATGGTTTCACTAATGCGACCCACCGTGCTCGCTTCAATGCTGTTGTTCGGAGGTTGGTGCGACACGGGATGCTCCCTACTGAACAATTACCATTTGATCAACTCGGCGATCGAGTCGATGTCTCCCTTTTTAATTCCATCCTGTTGACCACATTCTAAGAAATCTTCTTCCTCCTATTAGGAGTGTGGAGCACCAGTTGCGACCGCGTGCTCACAACAGGTCTGTTCCCCGGGCTGATAATTTCACCCGGTGTGGCTTTATTACAAGATTATTGTATCAGGGCCTTAACCCCCATTGACTTTTCCTCCTTCCCGGTCCTAATAGTTGCTATCCTGGCATTTTACTATTTTTTTTACTTCCGACAGATTATGTATATAGATGTTTTGTTCGTACCTGTTTATTTGTACATGTCGTTTGCAGACGTCTGATTAAAGAATATACTTACTTATTATTTCTCTTTTATGTAACACACATCTATAGCACGATGGCCTACAAGAAACACAAATATGGCAATACCTAACATATGGTATTTCCTAACGTATGGTAATTCCTAACATATGGTAATTCCTAACATATGGTAATTCATAACGTATGGCAATACCTACTAACATATGGGAACACGTTACAAATGGTAATACCTATGCTGTTATGCATTTATACTTAACGTGACACACACGTATGACGCTGGCCACAGACACAGGTAAAATGTGTAATCATTGAGAATTATCTTTAAATGTAGCGCTGTATAATTCCTTTTTTCTTGTTGCTTGATATATCAAGTACACTACTTTGTATACGAGCCTATGCAAACAATGTAATCTTGAAAAATAAGTCAATGTTGAGAAATGTGAAGATATAGGACTTTCAACATTTTAACACATTTAATTTTTTCTAATCACACCATATTTCCCGTCCCATGCATATGATGGGCAATATCTGCTGTGTCATTGCGTCCTCTTAGAGCTCCAACTGGGTTGACCTATTCGTTCCTCGGGTTAGGACCACAATGGTAATAAATGCAGATCCATTGCCTCCATTAATTGATTCCTGTCAGTGGAATGAACTTCCCTCCTCGCTTCGATGCATACCACCTTTTCTGGTGGTATCTCCTCCTCTATCGCTCACCTGAAACTCTTCCTTTTTCTAAAATCGTTCCTCGCACTGGAAGCGCTTTGGAATGGTTCGTGCCGTGAGCAGCGCTTATAAATTGACCAGATACAATGTAATAGAATTTAGGGTGTTTAAATGAACCCTGTGTTCAAGACTTTGTCACTAGACCTTTGTCGGCTAACCAAGCTTTGGTGTCTATCTACCTCAGTTGGTTTCATATTTTCTTCCGTCGCTTACTCGCAATTCTCAAAAATTACGATTCTGTGTCGTAGCACAGATGAATAACATCTTGTTTTTTAACCCGTGTCTGGGACTGGGCACCCTCCGAAAAAGCCGTGACGTATTTTAACATTACTAATGCATGTATGCAACGGATGACTTCTGTCATTAGACCTACGAGACAACGGTTATTAACACGCATCTGTCTGTGATGCAGTCGAATATAATTTATTCCTCTTTTTTATCATTATCCAGATCGCGACACACTCGCCAATGTATTCGAGCAAACGCAAGCATTTACCCCCGCAGAGAGAGAGAGAGAGAGACAGACAGACAGACAGACAGACAGAGACAGAGACAGAGACAGAGACAGAGACAGAGGCAGAGACAGACAGACAGAGAGACTCATGTATGCATGTAGACATCGACTCGCGCATTCATAAGAATTATAATGGTGCAAGTTGACACTCGATCATCAATAATTCATTACTTCGTTTCTTAGGCAACAGAATTTGACAGAATCTGTCCAAATTGCAGATCTCAGAATAGTAAGAGAGCGATAGCTTTTAGCTTACTAGCGTTATACCTCGGTAAGAGCTCTTCAGTTGGCTGATATTCTATATTCCTTCTTATTCCTGCTCGTCTGTTAATTAGTTAATTAGCGGAAAGTCAACTGCTGCTATCAGCAATTTCTCAGAATGAATTAATGAGTGGATTAATAAATTAATGAGTGAATGAATGAGTGAATAAATGAGTGAATAAATGAGTAAATAAATGAGTGAATAAACGAGTGAATAAACGAGTGAATAAATGAGTGAATAAATGAGTGAATAAATGAGTGAATAAATGAGTGAATAAATAAGTGAATGAGAAAATGAATCTGTGCACCTTCGATAAATTAGATTAGATATTAGATCATTACCAAAATACTAAATACGATAATTTTAATTATTTAATATGCCCATCATTGGTAGCAGATATCATTGATCGTATTCGTCGCTTCAAGGAATCGACGTTAGTCACGTGCTCTGAACATGATGTCTTCCTTCGATTATTGTGTTTGCGAGGTTGAGTTCCACGCATGTGTCTGTGTGTGTGTTTGTGTGGGTCTGTCACTAGAGACTCATCTGCCTGTGTGTGTGTACGTGTGTGTATGTACGTGTGGTTGTATTGTTTTTTGTTTGTTTTTAAAGTATTGCTATAATTGTATTATATATAAATATAAGCATAAGATTGCAATATGCGTGTTACGGGGATCTGATGGGTGAACGTATAATACATATATATATATATATATATATATATATATATATATATATATATATATATATATATATATATATATATATGCCAGGCTGCCAGTTGACCTTATATCGTCCGGTGGTGAACTGATGGGTAGTAATGTACATGCGCTGGTATAGACGACAGGCAGATTGGATCAATAAAACCGATCATTAATCACAGGTGATGCTGGAGTTTGAGATGACGCAAGAGGAACTAATAAGAGATTCCTGCGTCTGGTATGTTGACTCAACAGATCCAAACGACAACATCTCTAGGCACGTGGCTCAGGTCAACAGAGGCAGGTGCAGAGGGGGCTTGAGATACCGGGTGTCAACGTCGCAGGGAGTGCCGAGTCTGCTTCCTGCATATGGAGTGTATCCACTTAGAGGGTGTAATGCAGCAGCGGCAAATCCAGCGTCGAGCTGAGACACGGTTTATTGGTCGGATGCTGTGAGGTCGTAAATCTCGGAAGAGGGAGGCAAAGAGTTGTGTCTCCTCCTCTCAGTCATCAGATGCCATCGATCGATCATCGATGGTTGGCATAGGAGATCGCAAGACAACATCAAAACAATCTCCCAGTGAGGCTCCTACAACGTTCAGGAATTTCCCATATCGTATTGTATCTGCATGTGACTGACAGTCTCCTTTTTCTCTCACTCTCTCTCTCTCTCTTTCTCTTTCTCTTTCTCTCTCTCCCTCTCTCTCTCTCTCTGTGCGTGTGTAGGTGTTTGCGTAGGTGTTTGTTTGTGTGTGTGTGTAGGTGTGCGTGTGTTTGTGTGTGTGTGCTTGTTAATATTTGTATGCTTGTGAATACAGTTGCTCTTAACCTGTTTGCTTCAATGGAACGACAGAGGCTGACAGAAACGAAGATTTGGAGAGATGAAGACAGAAAAGGGGACAGTAGTAAAGGAACCTGTTATTAGGAAAGTTAGAAAGCAAGAAAAGACAAATTTTACTAAGGTAGCAGGAAGGGAGAAAAACGTAGGCTAATGAAAAAAAGTACGAAAGAAAATAAGGAGGTTAATCAAGATGTATAAATAGTTGCAGACCTGTGAAACCACTTGGATCATTTCTCCTACGTAATGTAGGAGAAGTTCGTTTGATCCAGGTGGCATAGGCCTACGTAATGTAGGAACACATTGATACAGTGGAAAGAAAATCTCATTGAAAGAATTTTCAGATAACGACTAACTAAAGTATCGCAATGAGGAGTCGCTTCTCAATCCACAACGATCTCATTTCGTTGACTAGAAATTGTTTAAGAGAATGATTGAAACCATGCGTTCCTCTGACTTGGCTCAGATGTAGCGCCATTAATTGCGTCCCATAGTGATGTCGTTACCAGCTGCTATCTGAGCATTATTGTTCCCGTGCGATTTTCCCCTTCTAACAAACGCAGCCCGTCTTTTGTATACTGAGCAGCCGTCGTCTGCTGTTTCTAAACAGGGAACTACGACGAACCATCAAAAAACGACACACGGCGCTGTGATACGATGCCCGCTGAGAACTAATCAGACGCTGTTGCCTTTGCTCGCAGTCTCTGCCTTCTTCGAGGATAAACGTTCAGCTTCTGTTCCTCGCCTACGTTCGCTGACTACATAATGTTCGGTTGACGCACTCCGTCGGTGGGTTTACCCCATTCTGGCGCTAAATAAAGTGAGGGTTTTCGCGGAACAGAAGCAGCCAAGATCGCGAATGCTCGTGGGATGATGGGGGAGTGTCAGAAGGCGTTCGTGCGTCTGTCGAGGAACTGGTTCGAATCCGAAATGGCACAGCATACGAACTTAAGGTGGCATATAAGCAAGACGGATTTCTCACTTACTGCAGATGGACGAAAGGAAAAGACTGCTGTGCGAGTCAACGTCACATTAAGCCGTCGGTCAACCTGTCTGTCTGTCTGTCTGCATGCTTGACTGTCTATGAGTTAATATGCTTACCTATATGTCTGCGTGTGTGCCTGAGTATCTGTGTGTATGTGTGTGTATCTGCCTGTGCGTCCATATCTGTCTATTTCAATAAGTCTGTCAATCAAGACTCTGTAATGAATTTCCCATCATCAGAAATGAGACGGTCATTATTCTGCCATGAATAGCCACAGTAGCAATTCATGGTGGTCTCCTTCTTCATTCTCTATCTTCCGCTATCGTCTGTCTTGCGCAACAGCCTCCTCTTCTTTCTAATTCTTTCTTTCTCTTCTTTCTCTCTTAATCCTCCTCCTCATGGTCATCATGTCATTAAATTTCACCCCGATTCCTTCCTCTTCATTATCACCGTCTTTCTCTTCTTATCCTCCTCCTCTTGCTCCTAATTCAACCCCTACTACTCCTCATTTTCCACGTCTTCATTATCCTCCTCTTAATCCAATTCCTTTACCTCTACGTTCTTTATCGTCCTGATTTTCATCTTCTGTCTTTCGTTGCGTGTAGGTCGATGGTGCGAAGAGAAGAGAGAGAGACAGACAGACAGAGAGACAGAGACAGAGAGACAGAGAGAGAGAGACAGAGACAGAGAGACAGAGACAGAGAGACAGAGACAGAGAGACAGAGAGACAGACAGACAGACAGAGAGAGAGAGACAGAGACAGAGAGACAGAGAGAGACAGAGAGACAGACAGACAGACAGACAGACAGACAGACAGACAGACAGAGAGAGAGAGACAGAGAGACAGAGAGACAGAGACAGAGACAGAGACACAGAGACAGACAGGCAGACAAAAGAGAGAACATGATCGGCTTATTGTCCCAACTCCGTCAAGAGACATAGACAACGAATTAGATGGAATGAGAGGAGGAGGAAAAGCGGAAAGGATTGGTAGAAAGAAGCAAACAACGAAAAATGATCGAACAGGGAACCATAGTCCAAGTATAAAAGGATGGAGGTCAATAACAGAGGAGCAGTGAATGAACGAAGAAGAAGAAATATAAAGAGAGATCAAGTGTGTGTATGTGTGTGAGTGTGCGTGTGTATGTATATGTGTGTATATATGTATGTGTGTGGATGGGTGGGTGAGCGGGTGTGTAGGGGTGTGTGTGTTTGTGTGCATGCGTAAGTGTGGGGGGGTGCGAGTCAAAATAAATGGAGGAAGATGCGTCCGAAGATAATCCGCTGGAAGAAGGAGGATGTAGAAGGGCAAGGGTGTCGTAGCTTACCGACCGTGAATGTCAGCGCCCCCGATAGTAGCGATTCATCGTTGCCCAACGATATTAAATCTGTGCGCCGTATTGGCCTACATAGATTCTCAGTAACGCGTGTTTGTGTTAGAGCGACCCGCAGTCTTTCACTGTCTTCAGTGCTTTTGATCGAATGCTAAAAAGCAACGACCATTCATTCGATTACGTGTAAATAGAACCTCTTAAGTTTTCTAAGTGGCAGTATATAATTAGACAAATATTATACATGTATACATCGTATAAGTCGCATTATATAAACGCATTCATTTATTTCATTTTATTTTTAAGCTTACTTACATGAATGCTTTGTAAAAAATAGTGTCAAGTTGTTTCAGTTTTACGACACCGTGTGATAATAAATATCATTAGCGTCGCCCTCCTCCCCTTTTCCAGGCTTGTGAGTGGCACTGGCAGAGTGCAATTAGTGGCAGAGTTGATAATTGTCAAAGACCTCCTCCTCAATGGTGGCACCTGCCATGCCTCAATGGATCCATAGCCCCTTGATTTTCTTCCATTTAAACCGGCGCTCGCGAATAATCTGACGTCCTCCGCTTAGCTTAAGTAGCGCTCCACATACGAGGTATGTGCAGCGCTTATGTCATGGCGACAGACAGTGAACATCCCGAACAGACCGTTGGCCAAACCGTGGCGCTGTATGATCTGCTGAGTGTGCAAACGTTTAGTCATAAATTGGGGACTGGCGATCGAGTTAGGAGGTCAGCGATTTCAGACTTATGAGTAACGCAGAGGTGACGATGACCGAGAGATAGAACAAAGACTGGCGAGGAATCCTCTGCTGGGGCGACCTCTACCGCATAGAAGGTGTCGACCACCGCCAAGTCATGGACTCTCGTATCTTGTAATTATTCTACGATGGATATACTCCCCTCTCTGCAGTTTCTCCTTCTTATAAATGTATGACGCATGTTCTGCTCCTCACTTATTTTGTCTTTCAGATGCATGTTCTCTTTAACAAAATGTTCATGCTTCCTCAGAACATATTCTGTATATCACTTTCTAGCAGAGGCTACTTTTCCGGAACATTTTCGCTTTCTTCTCTGAATTTTTTTTATCCTTCTCCTGTCTTCCTTTTCTTGCTCTGAAACATGTAAAAACCTTCTCTAATTTCCCTCTTCGCCGAAAAACATTTTCACACACTTCACTTTCTTGCTTTCTTGTATTTCTAGCCAGTCCTATAGTCTCTCTGCCCCCAAATGACCCCTTCTTTTAATCATCCTTATCTCCACTTCCATATCCTCCTCTCTCCGTATCACTTTCCTCTCTTCCCCATCTCGCTCTCTCTAATACTCTCGATGGAATGAATTAGCTTAAATTACCATCTTGCTGACGGAATAAACTGCCTAGAAAACAATGGTGTAATTGAAATTTATGACAATCGCGATTAGGAAATTGAATCTAGAAGTTGATGCATCTCTCTGCTCCACTCTTGCGGATTGGAATTTGGTGTTTTATTCAGACAATTGCCACTTATTAATCACCACTTAATCGCTAATGACATTCTGGTCTTTTACACGAATGTATTCTTAACGTTTTTTTAAAACATGCTCCCTTTACACATTAATTTTTTCTATAATCTCTTTTCTCTATTCCAATTACAGGACGATTGATTACCCGTTTCTGAAGGGCTGTGTGATTAATTGGAAAACACAGGAGACTCACCATCGATCAGATGAATCAATGTAGTGACTGATTTTCGTCCATTGTGACTCAAATTACACAAAACGGACGCATCCCTTGTCCTCATAGGTCATAGTATTAGACGAAACGGTCAGTGTCTGGTGGACAGCAAACCATCCTTCCGTAGAATCGTGGATAATCATTTCTGGTTCGATGTCAAGCAATAAGCAACGAATGCAATAATATCTATGCATCATGTTCGCTATTAGGTTTCGTAAAACGGTGATCATCCTCTATTATAGCGATTTATGTCGCGTATATATTGCGATTTTCCAACCCAGATTGGAAGTATTGCGGATACATAGACTGTGGACTGGAGCAAAGTACATTGGAAATTGTAGGAATGAATGTGTTGAACAAATCCGGTTCTGCTAGAAATCGCGCCTGTTACAAGCAAGAGCTACAATGTAGATGGATTATGTCTTGTCGGTCTCACAAATAAGCCGGAGAACTCCAACCCCCAACCCCTGTTTCAGCCGTCTTCGCTCGGTTGACCAGGGTCATCTGCTCGTACCATGGGGGGAATAGTACTTTCGTAGTAATCGTAATCGTAGACACAACATTTCTGAAGCGCTACTCGAAAGCTAGGCGCCAAACAACATGTATTCGGTTTCAAACTGGTCAGCCTATTTAGTCGAATCTAATTGCTTCAAACACATTTAATTATTCTATTAAACTGACTCATTTCAAGTTCACTGGAGAAAAATGTTAGTACCTGATAATTAATTTGAACGAGTCAATAATAGATTTGAAATTATAATATTAAGATTGCTATTGGAGATCTCGGTCTTGGTGCTGCAACTCGATGCATTGGCCTAGGTCTTGGCCTTTCCATCTGATATCTTGGCCTTGATCTTGGTCATGCTATATGAGGGATTGAGGTGTTGGCTTTGTCTCGGTCTTGAAGATAAAGGTTTTGATTCCAATCACGGTCTATTTCTTTATCTATTTTTATCCATTGTTTCATCCATTTCAACTATTTCTTCATCTGATTCTTCATCCATTTTTTCACCAAATTCTTCATCTATTTATTCCTCTGTTTCTTCGTCTATTACTTCATCTATTTCTTCATCTATTTTTTCATCTAGTACTTAAGATATTTCCTATATATGTCCAGGGCTCTCAGTTTAAAGCGCTACTGTGTAGTCTGCTCTTAATGAGGCGCTACATAATTCGGCCGATTAGATACACTGCAACAAAGTAGTCTATAATACGCCGTGATGTATGTTATCTGCGGACTTAGGCTGTTATCCGATGAGTCAATTATATGGAAAACAGTCTGATTAACCTTTTAGACTGGCAGCCTTTCCCAACGAACACGGAAGGCTGTGGAGATGAGATCGTGAGAGGAGTGGGAGGAGAGATTCGGTCTCCTGGATATCCGAACACTTTTCCACCTCATTCCCAGTGCACTTGGATGATTCGAGGAGAAGACAATACGAAAATCATTCTCAACTTCGTCTCACTGAACTTGGGTCAGAGCGGTCAGTCTAGAGAAACTATGACCATTGTGATTATTGCAAGCGTTGCTCTCCTCCCTTTGTATATTTTTCATCACTTTCACGTTTCAATCTAACTATATATATACGTATAAATAATATGTATATATATATAATATGCTTACACCTAGGCCCTATATATATTTATCTATTTACTTATTTAGTTTTTAATTAATTAATTAAATTATTTATTTATTTAATTGAGAGTACGCTATCTAGATCTCACGAATGTAAATATAGCATTAAGATATGTACAATGTATAGATAGCTTACGCATATATACATATATATACACATATATACATATATATATATACATATATACATTATCCTAGTGATCAACTAACTAACTAGTAATGACCATGGTCATTACTAGTTAGTCAGTTGATTGGCTAACTGGTCGTCAGCTAATGCAAAACTCGGCATAACAACATTAACGATGGCACATTTAACGCTATTATTAGCTTATAGGACTATAGATTACTGACGTAGATGACGTAATTGCTGATGACTAGGACCCGTGGTTAATGCGACTATGCGATTTCGCATATTTTCGCATAATTTACGAAAAATTTTCGCATAATCCATGGGGGCCTAGGGATTGACGCCTGTCTCTGTGTGAATGCTCTCTCTGCCGTGTGCGTAGTTCATTGCGGAGAAACATTTGTTGCGATCTACAACGGATTTGCGAATTCGGAGGGAAATCCAGACAAGAAGTTATGCAAGGTTCGAAGCGAAAAGGAATTCATCTCGAAGACGTTCAGGGTTGTAATCAGGTGAATAATCAACAGTTAGTGTACGCCTACTCCTATGATTATTCGCTTTCGATCTTAAATTAAGAGTACAGGACCGAATACAAGCGGCTGTTTTCAGTTAGCATAGCCTATATCAAGACAGACAGACGGACGGACGGACGGATAGACAGATAGAGACGTCCAGTCTCCATGAGGTTCAGAGTAGGCAGGGTAGTGTCGTTTTGGTCGAGGATTGGAGGGAAGATGATCAAATGAGTCTGGGTAGGAGTTCCTGAAAAGGTGAGACTGAAGTTTCGAACGGAAAACCAGTGGGGGACCGAGGGTGATGGATGGAGGAACTTGCAGAGAAACATGATGGCGAGATTATAGGCAGCGATGGTGGAGGAGGAGAAAATGCGGAGTTCAGAAGATAGATTGATCAAGAGGACGATCAGTTAGAGCGAATGGTGAAGAGCTTGCGAAGATAATGATGATTGCAGTCTTTTAAAAAAATTCAAGTTATAAATAATAGATGCGAATAATTGAAATATTAAGATAGCCTTTATAAGTTAAGGTTTGCCGTTATTTTATGGTGTTTTATAGTTATACACCTAGTTAATTATAATTATTTGGGGTGAATTACGAACTACTGTAGCACTAGTATATTCACAGTGCAAGACTTGTTTTGTTAAAGCGCGCTATAAATGCTTAATTGTATAGTTGTATTGTATAGTTGTATTGTATAGTAGTAGGCGTATACAAGCTTCGACCTGGTTTGGTGTTAGACTTATAATCATTCATAATAATTTCATATGATGCATATTTACATGCTCTATGTAGGTCTATAGGCCACCTATAATTGCTTATTATTTGCCTATGTATGTGAAGGCGATAATATAATGTCATAGGTTTGTGTCTGGTGGCGGAGAGGAGAACATACGCGACGGAGACTTCCGCATCGTCTGGACGGCTGTGAAGATCCCGCAGGAAAACGGCATCAGGTCCGGTGCTTTCGTCGGTAGGTGGTCCTAAAATTACTCACGAATCCGGTCAACCACTTCTGCCTTCCCTCTTCTCGATCTTCTATTCATCGAAAGAAATAAAGCGAAAGAAAAACACTGCAATCGCTGTGTTACTCAGCCATATTGCCGAGACTGTAGGTCTACCCTACATCACATTAGGATGATTAGACCTACATTACATTACATTACCCGTGCCATGGTCAAATAGGGATTAGCAGTGCAAAGGGATTCGATCGCAACATCAATTCCTGTGCGTTCATAGCTCTGTCTCAAAACCCGACTATAGTTTGTGAATGCTCCATGTTTATCACTTTCGTTGATGGTCTCGTCTCCTCTCTGTCTTCTGAATCATTCGACTCCTTTAGCTTTCTCGGTGGATCAGATGAGAGCTTAGGCGCATCCGCAGTCTGATCTCACAACCGTTAAATTGAACAAAGAGAGGATACACAGGAACGACGTCAGTCTGATACGATCACTGACCTGAACATTCCACATGACCCAAACCACGTGAACTTGATTTATGGTCTGGAGAAATTGAAATCGCGGCGCAGCCTTCGCCCCGGTTACTCACCGAGACCGGAAAGGAACGCCTTAAATGAACGTCTCCATGGCAACCGTTTTCACTTACAAGACTTAGGCTACTACTGGTTGCTTGGATATTCCTCTGCGTATAGGCATAGCAGGTTATCGGAGAGTATGCTATGCCCTGTCGTCCGTAACCTGCATGCCTCTCTGCTTTGAAATCTGTGAGAGTGATGGAAAAGAGAGCCAAAATAAACTAAAGTAGGCCCTGCGGTCCAGCCGGTCCTTGCACGGGGACCTTAAGTAGCGTGGCGTCCATTCAAACCGACGAGGAGCGGTGGTGAAGGGTTTCACCCGATCAGACTCGCATTTAAAAACGAACAGACCATTTTAGAAAAATGCGAAACTTTTACATTTCTAGTAAAAAACCGTTTTACGTGACTATATCAGTTAATCAAATTTTGAACGAGAAAGAACGTGGGCTGATTAGCTGAATAAGACGGCTGAAGTAGAGGCCTGCATGATCTATACACCCCAATGATAGCTATGTATAAGCTTGCATCAATGGCGACTTTGTCACTGTCGTAACTGCTACTTGTATCTTCAGAGTGTCTTTGAACCGTTAGTATAATCAGGGTTTAAAGTGGGTGGGAACGCGTGGGAACGGCGTTCCCACTCTCGAAATCCTGTGTCTGCGTTCCCACTGCTCACGATGCAATGGAACCCTCGGAACACACGTGTTCCAATAAAACTCTTCTTCGGAACGTCCGTTCGGTAAACTCCGCCACTGGTAGTACTCTGCCAGTGCCAGTCCCAATTAAGCCTGGATAAAGAAGGAGGGCGACGCCAATGGTCTTTGTTACCACACAGTGTCGTTAAACTGCAACAACCACCACCTCCGTTCGGTAACGACAACTAATTAAGTCATGACTCTTATTTAGATTTACTTATTACAGTGTGTTTGCTGTCCGCTTGTAAGCAGCTTTACACTAACGACATGTATAAGGCGTTAAACCGGGTGTGCTAAAAATTAACGGTTCACTATAATAATGGGGAGAGCAGGGAATGATGAGGAGTGGTGGAGAACGGAAGATGGGTGAGGATTGGAACGGAGGGAAAGGCTAATGAGGATGGGAGTAATAAGCGAGGAGCATGCATGGAAATGGGACGAAGTGTTGAAATCGGAGAGGTAGGGCCCCGTGATTTTTCACATAATCCACGGGGGCCTAAAATTAATATCAGAAGGAATGGGCAGGTGAGGAATGAATGATAGGGAAGTGGAGGAAAATTGTGAGAATAGTGAAGGGGATGAGGGAAAGATGAGGGGATTACTGATTAGCATGGAAATTGAATGAGAATACAATGGATAGTAATAGACAGCGGAAGGAGAAGATCCATGAGAACAGAAAGAACGAGGAGGGGATGAGGAAGAGGCAGAGGATAATAGATGATGAAAGGGAGTGGAAGTTGAGGGGCATTGGCAAAAGTGTTGGCCTACTCTCCCTGAAGTCAGGTACGGTGGCCATCACATACTGCAATGTATTGTATTTAAATCTCTTTATTTATATGGCGCCTCTCTAAGCGCACACCAATCGCTTCCGGGTAAAAGAAATTCGTCTTGAGAAAGGACGAAAAAGGCACAATATTGTAACCCATGCAATACCTCTACAAAAAAGGTTCTTCTGATATTAATTTCAGCATCACTATCTTTGTCCATCAATGATTATTGTTGGACAGAAAAAGCGAAACTTTCTTAACACAAGAAATTGAAACGTCAAAACGGAAGCTTTGCAAAAGTTGGGAGTCGGGGAACCGCTACACATTCCTCCTCAAATGCAAATGTGCATTCTCTGGACCATAGGGCCTATCCTCAGAATGTATAGCTATCAACCCGTCCACTCCCAACTATATTATACCCGCGTTCCACTATTTATATAGTATCCTATCAATACCTCCTTAAATAAAGGTGTCTAAAAATATAACTACCTTAATCAACTGTCAGCTGTGCCTTATTTTTGGCAATCAATTATTAGACTTAAAGGAAAGTTGCTTTATTTATTCATAAATATCGGTGTCTACTGGTAAATAAGCTAAAGTAATAATAGCAATCATAATTATTATTGTAAATTCAATAAATAAATGTACGATGCCAACTAGCGATTCGTGTGCGCCATACCTCTCAAAGGAGTGTATAATTTTAGATTTAATTAAGATTAATTTCACATCAATCATCGTAGAGCAAGGAATGCAGTTTCGTTTAGTCAATAAATGAATACATGGCACAAATTGATCACCATAATAATACTAATTATTATTTATAATTTCAAACGCGTACTGCGCGGCTGCGCCACCTACCGATCGAGAGGCGCGTTCCCATCTGTCCAATACGCTGGACTTCATCATTCTTTTTCGCTTTTCTCAAAACTTGTTTCTTCGATTATGTGTATTTTTCAGAGAAGCTTCAAAAATGACAAATGAAGTGTAGAATAAAATATTAAATAATTATGGGTCACAGCGTATACAATTATTGTGTAGCTAGAACAATGGGGTCTACATAGATCCTGTCCTGCAGTTTCCTGGATTAATTGTTTGTTGCCTATTGTAGAGTTATGTTACGCAGATGATCCTGTAATTTCACACATTAGGATCTCTATATTTAAGTTGTACAGTATGACACATCTGCGTATTTTGCAAAGCCAACGATCATACGTCGTGCGGTTGAAGCAGTGTCTACTTCAAACTTTGATTAAATTGGGTCGTTAATGTAGCTAATGTGGTTACCGTCGTTTACTGTTCCTTCGGAATGCAGATCAGTGGCAAGTTAAATAATTATTAGGCCTGACGAAGTGATTGATTGAAACTGCAAGGCGGTAATTGCCCCCAACCCGATGCACGATGAGTGTCAGAGTTTGCGAAGATCGACAGAGGTGAGACCTGGCAAGGAGCTAAAGACTACCAGACCAGAGTGATGATGGGTTACGAGAATCGCTGCTGGAGGAGTGGCTAGGGGAGCGCATCCAACATCTAGCCGGAGACGTGGCCACATTTGGGAATGCGACCGACAAGACGTGCAGCAGAACGCAGGACGCGGTCCAGGCACCGCAACCGCCCAGTTTGGAGGCCTAAATAGAGTGAGCAGCAGTAATCTGATGAAGGAGCGGACAAGTGTAGCGGTGGCGTCTGGAGTTATCGAGCGAGTAGCACAGTGCGGAGCTGACGCAACTTTTAGCATGAATCACGCAGTGACACAGGACTCGACAGGAGACGGTGGTAAATGTGAGGTGCAAATGTAAGCTCTTGGTCTTGGTTAGAGATGTTCGGCAATCCTACAGTGTGTTTGCACAATTATGTCAGCAATTGATCAGCGAGTAGTAGGAGAGCTGATTTAGAGCAGCAGAAATTGTTGGGAACGGTTATGAAACCAGCTAACCCTGTTTTCACAAAGAATTTTGGACTAGTGTATGATGCCCTGGAAGAGTTGGCCGATTTGTCCTTAGCATTGCAGATAGTTTATATCACTCTTCCTGTTGATCATCTACTCCTGAGTCCTGACAAGACGAATCGAAGTCATTATACAGCTAGAAATGACGGAGTGGACAGTACACTGCTGAAGCTGGTCAGGCTGCAGATGCCAGAGTTTTCAAAGGTGCATCGTTTGCGACTTGCACGGGAAAGAGAGGGAAATTTATCGAGGCCAGTTTTACCAAGCATCAATTGGTAGACGGCATGACGAAGAATTAAACTGTTGACAGATTCGGAGAAGGATCTGTGTAGTTCTAGTGTCTGATCTCATGATCCCAATGCTTGGCCAAATGACTTCGACCATGAGGGGGTGAAAGATAAATTAACTTGTCCATTTACGTGGCAGGTTCTTACGTCAATATACTGCTGTGGAGCAAGATTATTTATAGATTATTAATATAGTAGAGGTGGCAGGGTTTCTGACCATTTCCAAGAGTTGCTGAATCGAATAAACACTTCAACCAGTAGGCTAAACACGGCAAGTGTGAAAGGGGTTCATTGAAATGAATATATTAATTCTGCACATCACTCAGGTTACAGCTGTCTATTGAGTTTTTCATGTGTAGACATCATAGACTGTATAGAATTTCTTTAATATTTTCTCTTTTGTTAGGCCCATGTAGCTACAGTAAGCTATTCAATCCGAACCCTTGCTCTTTGAGTTTCAACTCAACACATTACAGACATTAGGCTGTATACATGAATATATACATTTGTATTTATTCAAAAAATCTGCACGACTCATATTTATTTTTAGGGAAAGAAAGATGATAGTCATGATACATGTCAAAAAATCAATGTAAATTATTTTTATTTTTTGCATTTTTTAATGTATTCTCTTTTACATTTTTAATATATGGAATGCGGTTTCATCGAAGAATACGATTCTTAAATTTGCATAAGGCTTGGTTAGTGGTAGACTGTAGACATAGATGGTCCTGTCTCCTATCGAGTCAACTCGAACTTTGGAGTTCGCTCACCCAAACCACTTTAACCACTGACTATAATTATGTTTAACGTAATTAAGTGCCGCAGCCGATATTCTCAATCAATAAAATTAATCAGTCAATCGGTCAGTCGACTAATTTGATTTGCATTGCGACTTAATTAGTCATTGTCACGCAAGTAATCTGTCACATAATTTTTTCAGTCAGTCAGTCAGACAGTCAGCCAGTCAGCCAGCCAGCCAATCAGACAGCCAGTCAGTCAGTCAATCAGTCAGTCAGTATTTGCTTCTTTCGACGTTACAAGCTGTAACAAACGAAACTTGGTCACAAATCAAATCGATGTAGGCCTACAATTCTTGCTTAACATAAACTGGGCTTTGGCCAAATAAATTATGTTCGGCAATAAATTGGTTACAAACGCTATAAATTGGGCATTTCATGTACAATCCTGGTTACTAAATTTTGTTTACCGGTGATCTTTTACAGTTATGATCTTTCCTTGTATATGAATCTAGGCGTTCTCTATTAATTTAATCATAATAAACCCGTTGAACGGTGACTTTGCAGGTGAGCAGAACTGCAATGAATTCCACTGCAAAGGAGGAGAGTACTGTATCGATACGTCAGCGCTGCTGTGTAACCCCCTCCCGAGATATTGCATTGCCAAGTCTCTCCGATGCAACAGCGTACCCAACTGTGGAGCCTACGACCAGAGTGACGAAGAAGGATGTAAGAATCACAATCCATTGAGAGTCTCGTGTCTGTAACTATAACTATATATAAATATAACGTAGTCAAAGAGGCGGGGTATTTAAACTGAGTGGATATCGTAATAGATAATATTAAGAAACTCTTTGAGATTCTCTTGTAATCCCAGGGTTATGATGTCATTTCTCATTCATTTCTAAAATTTTACATCGAAATGTTGTAGGCCTTGTCTAGACTTTTAAAGAGGTGGATACGAAAAGGACTTTCTATAAATAGCCTATGATGTTCTTCATATATTACAGCAAAGTAGCCTACCTCTCACCATAGGCACACACAACAGATTACAGAACACTATATTAGGCCTACAATAAAAATTCTATTTGAATGGTGTTTAGGTGGTAGGTCTATATTGGCAACTGCTCAATGTAACGCCTCATTTGTCCGACACAGGTTAGAATTTGTACGTATGTACACAACTGCATGTTCTACATTACGTAGGCCTACGTAGACTAAATACACTAGGCCAACGTAGACCTATACAGTCATTCATAAATAGTTACACATAATTATCATCTGCCATTCAAAAGCGCCACCTATCTGAACACTTTGTTATCCAGTATCTCCATGGTGGCTGTAGGTTTTTCGACGGCGCTGATGATTGCCGGTGCCTGTGGTGGGGCCGTGTTACTGTTCGCCCTCTTTGTCACTTCTGTCATCGTCTATCGAAGGCGTTCGGTCGCCAGAACCAAGATGCGTGAGTCGATGGTCAAGATGGACGGAGGAGTCGTCGGCGACGTCATCGACCGGCAGACGACAACGCCGCTGGACAGCCTCGACCGCAGTCCGTCGATGAAGCGCCGCGCCAGCTCCGTCTCTACCCAGGCAGCGACAGCGACCAGTCACGCCGCCTACGGTCGTCGCTCGCCCGTCAACTACGGCGCCACCACGTCCTACCGCTTCAGCGTGGCCTCTGACGCGTCGACCGCTGCCTCAGAGCCGCCTACAGGCATCTACCGTCGCGGCTCCTTGACCCGATCTGAGTTGAGGAGGGTGAGGTCAGGGGCAGCGCCGATGGAGGTCGCCTACCAGCCGCTGAAGCCACGCGATTCACCTCAGACCCTTCTTCCCCTGCAGCCACAGACGAGGTACGATAGCACAGATGCCGACGAGGGGCAGCGGCGACTGACGGGCTGTGGGTCAAGGTCAATCACCGGTCGCACGACTTACCTCGTCAGATGCTCCGATGCTTCTGTGTCGCCAGGGACTTCGTCGGCGGGGGACACGGACTCGTATTCCTACGTTGACCTTGACACCGGGTCGAGGACAGCGTCGGTGGGCGTGGGGTCACCAGTTGCCCTGTTAGGACCAACGAAGAGGTGGGTGGGTGGGGCTCGGTACACCATCATGTCCACGTCATCGGGTCATCATCATCATCATCGACCGAGTTCGTCATCCGTCGTCTAGAGGGAATCAACTGAACGAAACAGCACCATACTCCACAGACCATTGGGTTACTAGGAACCCATCGATAATCGAGGTCAATGGTAGTCCGCAAAATATGACCTACGTTAGACCAATCCTTTCAGCCTTGGCCAGATTTTGAATTATCCACTCCTTGCTGACGTCAGCATTCCAAGAGTAGGACAATACTAAGATCAGTTGTAGTCTGAACGGATTGTTTAGCTCTGTTGTACTAAATTTGCGTGTATACGTCCGCACTGCGAATAGCCTACGCCATCCCCTTATCCGAATTGATGAAGCCTCCCTCTCAGTCATGCCTGATGTTCTTACTGAATGGCCCCTCGCAGTATTTCAAGAATTAAAGTAATTTAAGGCAGGAAATGCAAAAGACGTCCTAGAATGAACACACGATATTCTGTAACTGGTGAAATCTGATAGAGAAGATACAAACACGTTCGGTTATGGTAGGTGACCAAGTGCGGGAAAACGACAACCGTGTAACGGAGAAAATATTCAGTCGTCATAGCAACGTCTAGACTTTTCTCGGTTCACACTAAGGACTTGATGGTCTAGTACTAAGCGGCTGCCCAGTTACTCTAGACATCTTTCGCATTGGGAATGCATGCATACAGCCCTGTTCGGACGTAAACCCAATAACCTCTACCACTTTGCGGACGTCCGCACTCCAGGCTTTTGTTCTTTCACGGCGTTAGACGAACAGATCCGAAAGGTTTAGAAACAATTGTAACCCGCGCAATAGCTCAATGACTGCCAATGAGCAACCAGCAGACTGAACGGCCACAGTCCTTCCCTCTAGCAAACGCATGCATAGTAGGCCTACCTGTAGTTTCATTTAGTCATTTATACCGATGTGCTGTAGTTGGTGAAACATCTTTTTGGCATACAGTTCTCACCATTCAGTCGGTTCTTCAACAACACTGAAGTCTAAATTTAACATTAATCGAAATTAGGTTTCCGTATTAAACCTATTCAATTTCGAGCGAGCTTTTCCAATTGATTAAGCTTTTTACTAGTTTCCATTAAGTGACATATAGCATTAAGCTTGCATTACACTTTTGTTGGTGCTAAAGGTGTATTTCCAACTGTATCGCTCTTAAAACACAACCTTAAACCGTTTAAGTGTTTTTTTATAAAGTGTTAATCATTATATTTAAATCGACCGCCTTAAATGCAGATTAAACAGAATCCCAACAGATATCCTACTGTAGCAATGTTGAGCTTCTCTTCTATCACTACCTTCTACTTTTATGTTAACACATTGACAGCCACATACAAGATATAACCGCTACACCAGCCAAAAAGGCAAAAATTTAGTGATATAATAATTTCATTACTTTGTTCCTCAAAACATACTCCATCAGTTTCTCAAAACGATTGCACGGCATTATACTGTTGACGACAGGAGTTACCAACCGTGAACCATAGGACCAGTAGGTCCGTTGTCTTTTTCAATAGGTCAGTGTGTTCACAACACTCATTCCAAAGGGAATCGCAAGGAACATGCACATTTTAGGTGCACTCTTAGGTCTGGACAGTTTCTGCTTGATGGTTTCATGCAACTTTCACTCATAACTTGTGTAGTATATATCTGTTTCAACCATCATCCGTCAAAACACCCCTTAAGACAATATAAATTGGCTGTCATTGTTCATTCAGTTTCAAAGTGACATTTACACCCAGAATATCAGTAAACGGAATGCATGATGGAGGATCTTATGTAGGGTCCTTAGGGATCAGATGTAAGCTTATCCATTCATTCTAAGGCATTTATTATGATGTGCCAACATCCTGACATTCAATATACAGGTCTTTTGACTCTAGCAACTCAGCTGCATCTGATGCTGGACATACGCTGCACAATACATACACACACTGACTGTCATCTATGTCTGTCTCTAGGCTGCAATGCCAATAATCTGAATCTCAAACACTACTGTCGCAGTCAAAATCATCATCTGACAAATCGTCTTCAACACATGCACACCACTCTGACACCACTCAGACACCAGTCTCACACCCATCTTCAACAAACATTTTTTTTTGTCTCATCAGTTTCAACTGAGCAAACATCTGTCATCAATCAACTCTCAGCATAATTATTTGTCTTGTGGCGGTGCACACGTATTGCACCATTGACTGTACTTTTGAGTTAACTCAATGTCTTAAACAATACAGGTCTAGCACAATGAAATCACCATTAGCGCAATCAACAATTCACAGACCAAACAAATCAGATATCAGGAATAGGAAATTAAATTACCAATTCTAGTGGATTTGAATTATTTATTAATAAACCCTTATTTATTTCAAAACCACTACGTCCTTTCACACTCCAAGCGTTATGTCCAATAAAGTACTTGAAGCTTTTGCTAAATCTGTTTAATTTTTTAATAGAACCTTATTGAACAATTTCTGTCTTTTAAGAGATCACTTTACCATTCAGGAGTCTTAACACTGCAAGATCACAATAAAATTCAACTGAACTGGTGGAGTCCAGCACATCAGACATCTAAAATATATAAGGTCTGAACTTCAGTAAAACTACCATACTAGATGCCAGATGTTCTGTTCTACTGGCTAAAAGTTAATCATGAGCAGCACAACTGATAAGTGAACCAATATAACAGAACAAAACTTTAGTCAATTTCGAATATTCACACAAGAAACAATGCCACACTTAGGGACCAATAGCTAGCAAGAAACCACCCAATCTGTACATTAAAATGTACAAAACGTAAACAGAACGATAACTGAAGCAACGGTCCTTGCATGTCTATTGTCAGAACAAGAAAAGGCAACAACTTGTGTAAAGTAACTGATATCAACTGCTAGTCACATAATTCAGTCTACATCACTCTATCACATGCAAATGTCAATATATGCGAGAATAGCCATGGATAAAAGGGAGGAGGTCTTGACAAAATCAAACACGTGTCATCACGTCAATCACTTATATTCCATCAAGTGGTTCAACTTTTTGAACTAACAGCTCAGTTACAAAAGTTGGTTTAGGAGTTCTACAAAAAGGTCTGCTGGACAGTCATTCGTGAAATGTCCGCCTGATTTTTAGTGTGTACCATGAAATGCAAAGCCAGAAGAAAAGAGGACTTTCTTCTGCTTTTTCTTCTTCTTTTTCCCATCAGCACCTAAGTCCACCCCATCAACAGCACCTGTTAACAAACAGCCAATTACAAAAAAAGAGAATCTGTCAACTCTCAGGTTACAATTAGCAAATTTTCAGTATATTTAGAGCAATTGTGAAGTATTATTTACTTAAGTTGATGTGTTCTCTAATAATACAATTGTATACTAATGATAAAAATAAAATAAATAAATTTGAAATTATAACCCTTTGAATACATGGCGAAAATTAATTTATTATTGCTCTATTTTAATTCATGGCACCAATAATCAACAGTAGTAATAAGGTTACTGGATAGTGCAATAGGAGAATGATAAAATAATGCAAGACCCTTGCTACTCTTTCAAATTGTATATGCACATTGCACCCAGCACTTGACCAGGCACTAAAATTAGCTACTGGAATGTAATGTATTGCAGCAGCTGGTCTGTTAAAAGACTTCTCTGACTTAGAACGTTCGTGAAAATAAAACTTCCGCTAATTAAGCAAGCTTTTACCACGTATGTTCCATAGAGCCAAAACTATAAATATAAATATAGATATATATATATAGCAGCAACACAAAAGTAACGACAGGATATGAATCACTGCAATTACTGATAACTAATCAAATGCAGGATATTTAGGATGACAAAACTCGTTTAGACTACAGTCTGGAAGTTAATTAAGTGCTGATGAACGTACCACCATGATTAAGTTCGGCCAATTTTTTTTCTATGTCAAACATGAAAGTGTTTCGATATTCTGGAGGTCGATGAGCCATCTCACTTTCACTGTCAGACCCCTTTGAGTCACTTGCATATCCAGATGGTCTTGAAGGCACTTCCCGAATCCCAGCTGATGCTGGCTTCTGGACTCCCATTTTAATCATCTACCAATACAGTAACATATGACATAGTAGTAGTATTAGTCAATCTTTTACAGCAAAACATAACGAGGGTCCTTGCAAAAGCAATAAAGTTGAAAAGCTTACACTGGTAAACTGTGACAGAACCATCCAGGTAAAACATTACGTAAAAACACAAAAAGCATTCCTTTGTTCCAGTTGCAAAGTTCACTTAAAAATTTGTTGTGTCAATTGAGCAATTTAATTACTGGGAAATCAAATAAAGAACAAATAAGGGCAACTAATTATATATAAAACGCACCACATAATGCAATCTATTTACAACAGTTCATATAGCGCCATCAGCTGAATGCCACTTTTAGAGTACTTTTCATAAACTGTCAGCAAAAGTTTGCTGAATTACGGAAAACAGATTATAAGAAGATCTACTCGTAACACAAAAACACTGGCCCTCTGAATAGATGCAGCAAGCAGTAAACCCCATAACTTCAGTGACTGCCACAGATGAGTCAAGAATAACCTGACTCTTCTGAGACTCAATGAAACATGCTGGCCCAATCCATTAGCTGTTGTAGTTTCTCAGAGACATTTTGTCAAAATGCGTGAATGCCCGGCATGGCTGAAGTGGAAAATATATTATAATTAATACTCTGAGAAGCCACAGATGGTGATATCAATTTAAAGTATGCTAAGTTTAACTAAGAAAACATGTATTATGTACAGATGTCCTGAAAAAGTTAGGGAAAGTACTTCATGTATCACTCAAGCACCCAATTACACAGTAATTTTTATTACAAATGCAGAAGTAGTATCTGTTCTCTAGGTTTAAATGATCTTATGAAAAACAAACTGCAGCTACAACACAGTGTTATTATGATCTTGTGTCAACCCCATTTCCTTACTAAATCAGTCATATAATAGACAGAAATTTAAACCCAAGACAAAGGCTAACTAAGTACACAGAAAACATAGAATGTATGGTAAATGTAATGTAATGGCAAGTTTTACCCACCTGAGCAAATGATGGCATTGAGTGGATGGTGCTGTCCTCTGAACTGCAAGGACTTCTACACAACAAGTCCAAGGTCTCATTCCTTGGGGACTCTGCAATAGAATTTATTAAAATATAATTACAACAACTAATTACCAGTTTCAGCAATTTGCAAATGGTTGCATCTCTTCATTGTGAAAATGTACAACGTTCTTCAGATCGAGAGCAGACGAGAAAAGACACAGGTAGGCCACAAGGACAACGGGACAAAGGAAAGAATTAAACAAAGAAACTTAAAAATCAAGGCCAATAAACCAGTCAATAACATCTCTGGCATTCTGCTAACTTTAGCAGATCGATTCCAGAATAATTGAAGATGCAACAAGCAACTACAGTAAACAAGGCAGTAGTAATGCATATAGGACACAGATGATTTAGAGATAGTTATGTCAATCAAATTCAGGTAAGCAACTTGAATCATGTAACCTTACATGAAAACATTCCCTAGTTAATCGGTCGAAATCATACCAAGTTTAATTAATGAAATAACATCAAAAACTGTAAAGCCACAACACACATCTTACCAGAAACCAATGCAATTGGCGATGTTGATGAGCTCTTAATCAGAATGGTTTGGCTAGTCCGTGGGGAGACCGTCGCAAAAACAGTTTCCATTGAGGTGACTGCAGAAGGCTGGACTCGTCTTTTAAAGTCCGATCTCACAATGCGTGCATTTGGATCTAAAATAAATTTGATAGACTTGTCAGAAGCATCACAGACAAATTTTGAACACGAAGAATTCATCAATTCTGGACAGTTTTGCTGACAGAAACAATTATCACTTTATTTCAAGCATAGATATTTTATAATGGTGTACAGAAATCACAAGGGTTACATCAGCAACACAAAATCTTACCTATGCCCATCTTTCTACAGTACTCATTTTGAATTCTGTGCATTTGGGAGTTATCATACTCCATTTTCCTCTCTCTTTCACGCTGTCGCTTCAGGATTTCACCTAAAACATATCACACAACGAGATATTACACACAAATCGTGAATTTATCCATATACTGAATGGTGCTGCACTCCGTTTCAGAAGAGCACAGCTTTTCTTACAAGCCATATATTTAAAAGAAATGTTTAAAAAATCCAGTTTAACATAATGTCTGGCAAAAAAGTTCAGAAGCATAGCCTAAATATCTTTAATCGAACCTAAACAGTAACCATCTTTGAAACCCCACAAATTTTACCCACAAACATGAATAATAATTATTAATAGAACCATCTTCTAGACTCTCCACATCAAAGCACACCTTTCTTAAAGTTTACAAATTAATAAGGACCATGTAACGAATTCTTGAGTAAAAGAAATGAGTATAACAGTTCTGGCCAATTTATTGAACACAAACTGAAGTATATACAGTCAGTGGAAAAGTAAATCTTAGAACACATGCAGCAGGTAACTTACTTAAATGTTGATCCAAAATTTCCTGTGACACAACTGGAGGTCCCAAGTCAAGTTCAGCCATTATAAACTCACAGGTGAGAGGCAGATGATCAAGCCATCTGTATCTATGACGTAAGTCCTAGAAGTTCAAGAAAACATACAGCTAAACAAAAATTATTAAACAGTTTAGCATCGAAAATCTGCATCACAGTTTCGCAGTCTCTGATCAATTGCCATTAGTTTAACTGTGCTCTTATAAAAGTATTCAAATCTATTTTTTGACAATCAGATAAAACAAGTATTTTATAAAGTCAATTACCTAAAGATCAATACCTAAATGAGGTTGCCACCTGGTCACCTTGTGCTGCCAGTTCGTTGACTGTAGCGACCGTCATGATTAACTTTCTCCATTTCTTTCTTTCCGAAGTCGAGTTCCTTAGTTCCTCTAGGTTCATTCCAGTTTTGTCATGTATCTCATCCAACCATTTTTTTCCTTGGGCACCTCTTTTCTTCCTTCCTTCTCCACATTTCCATTTCCAGTCCATCTGATCGCATAACATGTCCAAAGAACCCCAAACTTCCTTCTCAACGCTGTTTGTTGTACGTCTCAGCTCCAATCTCCCTTCGCATCCATTCATTTGTCTTCTTCTATATCCATGATATTCTCTGCATCTTCCTCCATATCCACATTTCGCATGTGTTGCCAAGATAATAAAATTCAAACAATGATAGAATGATGGAAATGCAAAGTAAAATGAATTTCAAACAGCACATCATTCATGACTAGAGCTGTCAATCGGTACCACATGATGAGTGGGCAGCATATCGATGCATCCCTAATGAGTCTTGCCAACTATAAGTCAAAATTACACCAAATATACAGCCCCACAACAGAATTACTTATGCAGGCAAAGGTTTTTCTCATTTTATCTAATGACGAGTCACAACACCAACCCTAACCGACCCTGGCACACATAAAAAAAATTTCACTATTCGATAAGAGTCTATTGTAAAAAATAGTGCAATTTAAAAAATCTCAAATCATGAAAAGCAAATAGTCACATAATAGGATCCTGCACAAAATATGCAACTTAGACGGTGACCGACAAAGTTGCACGATTTAAATACATACTGGTCAAGCATTTTAACACAGTGATCTAAGCAACCATTCAGCATACTGTTGATTGCCTAAAGAATTCAAGAACTGACAACTTGTCTTACCTCATCCATAAAGATTCGCTCCAAATGAACAATTTTAGCGGTCAGTGCATCAGGACATTTGGTCATATCCCCATACTGAGCTTTCAAGCAGGTGACATTGATTGAATGTAGATAGATGTGTTGGCCATCAGCAGCTAAAACAGTAAAATCAAACAGTAAGTCAATATTACACAAGATGACAAAATGATTTGCATAAAAGGCTGTATAATATATATCCTAGATGTTTACCCATTAGTGATAGTTACAAATAATTTTAAAATGTTCTCTTCCTCCTACTCTTTGTCCACTTCTTTCTCCTCTTTCAATGTTTCTCCTTCTCCCCTATCTCCACCTATCATCTGGCGCACGCCATCTTCCATCCTACTAGTCCACGTCATCAAGTAAATTACTGAGCGAGATCAACGTCAATGTGCACAAAAACATTTCTGAAATATTACATTACTAATGGCTCATCATATTCAGGCAATGAATTGCCATATAAAACACCTTAAACAAATTAATTTAGTACATAATGCAATGATATACCTGAGCTTCAGTCATCAAACATCAGGCGAATGTATACCAGTTTATTTACAAGCAAATTAGCATTGCTGTAACGTTTACAAATCTATCATCATACTGTATACTTGGCTGGTACCAAGTTACACTCATCAAATTCTAATCACATCCAAGTAAAGATGCCCAAAGCAAAATAAACTTTCTACAAAACATACACTGATAAAAGTAGGCTTCCGACTGCAATTTCGGAAGTCTGTTCTTGTCGAAGAACTTTTTCTTTTCCGGTGAAGCAGCTGCTACCGTTTCCAGTGATGCAGTGTCCACTGATGCCTCTTCTGTTTCTTCACTTCCAAAAGCATCCAAGGAACCTGGGACGGAATAACCTGTAGCACCAGCCTCACTAATCCCATTCAACAACTGATCACCTGCATCTTCATCTCCAGTGCTTTCCACGATGGAATTATGCAGCACATCATCCTTCTGCTCTTCCTCTTCATCACTGAATGCAGACACGTACTTTTTTTCTGGCTACAAAAGGGAAGCAGAACAGGTTAAATTACATCTATAAAGCACAATATTCCTGACACAGTCAACATTGACAATAGAAGCTACATAAAAATAAAAATAAGTTATGAAATGTGTTGCAGAAAATGTCCTAATTTTCATCCTTGCATAAAGTGAAAAGTTTTGTCTGTATCAGATTTCCACTTCAGGCAAGAAGATACCAAAATCTCACAGTTGATCACTAATCAAGAACCAATTAAATAACCTCGATAAAATTAAACAAAACAGAGATTAAATAGCAGTTATTTAACTCTAACTTACAAAGAATATTGCTACTTCCCTGACACTAACCAGTACCACCATATTGTGCTCAAAGGTACACAAAATCTGAAAATTAGCATAAACAATCTAATACGAACATTGAACAAGCCCCTCAAAGCTTGTTCTGTGGTTATTCAGATTACACTCTTCAAAACTAAATAAAACAAGAACGAAAATAAAATAAGCTCAGTCCCAATATTGGTATCTTTAATTAGTTACCACTTTTATCAAGTAAATAAACTTAGCTTATCAAAAAATAGTAAAATGTTGACTCTGACAATATATAGATACCAATACACAACAGTACAATTTCTGAAAAATGACTTTCTAGTCACTCAAGCTACCCACACTGTGTGGCACATTGGCCGATTGGTTAGAGCAGCCGGCCCATAATGCTCAGTGTGCGCCGAGTGAGCAGGTTCGACCCTAGTCCGAGGTGTCAGTCACTGTGTAGGGACCTTGATCATTCCTTTGCACCCAATTGCTCTGCATTATAACTGGAATTGCAACGTCGAGGTGTGTGCACTTCTGAGCAAAAATATGTTGGAAGAAGCACAATATCAAATTTCAGAATGAATTCAAGTTCAGGAATTTTGTCTCCCAAAGGGTCACACACGCTCAGTTATAGGTAAACTTGATCTACAAGAGAATATATAGTAATTTACTTTAATTGGTTCTGATGCTTTAGCAGTCATTGAGGAAGTTGCTTCAGCAGAGGCATCTTTAGGGAGACTCTGTGGAAGAACTGTACTTGTAAGCTCCTCAAAAGGCAAGCAGTCGCTCTTCACATTCAATGCCCGAAGCTAAAGAACAAACACAAGCCATTAGTGCTAACTCAGTATAGCAATTCCACACAAGACATGCCAATGCTTATCATAAGTTGTCGCCAAGGGTCCATTCAGAAGCCTTTTCTACTTGCCTTAAAGCTGTTCGTTTTTACCCCATGCTGGGGTCAGGAGCTCTGCTGAGTAGCAGCCTTGATAGGGGCGCTACATAAATCTACGTAATCAATGAATGGAAGTAATACTTAATTTACAAAAATAGTGCTATTGGTTTAAAGATTACATGTCCATGTTCAAATTGTATTTTACACAACATTTCTGATCCATATTCTGTGTCTAATACAAGATGTTCATGTCCTCAAAAAAACAGTTCAGTAGATTCCTCCTCTGACTTAATTTTAATATGGTTCATTATGAATGCAATATCAAATATGGTTCATTCATTAGGAACCTAAATGGACAAAAGTTACAGATAAAAGAAAAGTTGCTTTCCATTTATTTTATTCTGTGTAATTCTTTACTCAAATGCAGTACTCAACCTCAATGCTGTTTTGCTATTATTCAGCACGACATCAAAAAATGCATTAACTTCTGATAATCATCAGCGTTAAATGATAAATCCTCGTACAAAGTGGTCAAAACTATTTCATGTTGACAAGAGCAATGTTAAACATCAAGTCCAGTTAGCACAAGTTTGAATTGTTAACTATCCAAGACACTAGACAGCCCTCTTGTCATTTTGCAGGCAGCATTAAATACAGCTGGAATGCAAAAGTCTTTGGTCTTAGATTGCTGTAGACATTACCAATTTGACTCCCCTATGCCAACATTATATGACTATCACACACAACACTCAGTGTTAAAACAAGTTTTCGAATCTTCCACTTGTAACTGACCTCAAGTGACTTCATTGCTGCAGTGATGAAAGAACCTTCAAGACTCTGAAACAATTCAACAAATTTAGATCCTACAGAAAATAATTTAACACATTAACAACAGGCTGCATTGGTTTCCCAGTCAATTTCAGCACATTCTTAGTGTTAAAGATAAATATGAAACTGCACCCACTTTGGAACGGGCTAGAAATGCAAGAAGTGCGAACATTCACAAATGACAAAATATTACCCTGTGCCAAGATTTTTGACTAGTCAAACATAAATGAAAGAAGCAAACATCTTACATCAGGTGTATTCTCTTCATACAAAAGCAGAAGCTCTTCTCTTTCTCTTTCCAAAATGTTCTGTATGTAATTTTCATCAGACACCAGAATTTTGGCATAAGAGCTATTTTCAGAATCTAAAAGACAATCATATACTTATCACTAAAAATTCTGTAAGCAAAATAATTTGAAATCCATATTAAATATATGTTATACTGACATTAGCTGTAAAAATTCACTCTGCCTGCTTCACCAAAAGATTTCACACAAGATTATCAAAGTAACAGTTATTGGCAGATCAGAAAAAATGTCACTATGCAATTATTTCATTATGACTAAAATGAGCATAATCTACATAACAGCATACAGCCAAAATAACTCTAAATTAGGTACTTTGAATCTATTAATTACAAGTCAGCAGTGGAATTTCTTTAACCCTTTAACGACCAGCATGTACTAAAATGTATGGGAAAACATGTAGCTGGTTGTTAAAGGGTTAAGCCCAGTGCAAAACTTACCTGAAACATGAAATGGACTGGTGTTTTCTGAAGACCACGCTGAATTAGGGGAAACAAGAGTCAGACCTCGGCTTTTCTTCATTAATTTCATCATAATTTCTTGTCCAATTTCAAATCGATTCGCTTGAAGAGCCACAACACTAAAATTACACAATCATGTGAATATGTGTTCAATATGATCAGATCATTCTCAACTCTTTTACAGGTATGTTATTTTATGTGAATTTGACCAGAATGAAACATTTACTTAGGCTTCAGTATTATACGTCCCAAACAAAGTTTCTCAGATTTTATATGACGACAATAATCCTTGTTAAAAGCTTATCAGTAAGCTTGACAGTTATATTAAATATCTTAAAAAATAAACTTAATAATTCATGAAAATATCAAACATTGAACACAATGAAATGTTAATATATAGAATATAGCCACTCGAATGGCCAAATTGTAGCAACAGGTAAAGAACTAAATAAAATAAAAATCTAGTCCAGAAATGACTATTCTTTTTCAATCAATTACGTTCGTTGCTGCCACTGACTTCAAATCACAAGTTTCCATATCATCAAACATACATGAATCGAGATCTATATTTTTGATACCAAACAATTGGCTACATGACATAATTGAACTTCTGGGTTTTCATACCTAATGAATAAAACCTTTTAATAGAGTAAATCAGCCAAATATGAGGAAATGTGTCTCTAGAAATAGTGACGTGGATTTTAGAGCTGCAGAAATTCATCTTGGTCACGGTCACCGTTAAAATATTCGCTGAACGATACAATTTTGTGGATGTTGCTGATGAATAAAAAATACATTAGACTACTGAGAAATTGCCAATAACAAAGAAGTGACAAGGCTATTTGAATTTAAATGGCCTAATGTAAATGTCTACCGAAATATAGGCAAAGTTGTGTTTTCGACTTTACAAAACAATAAACATTATTAAAACCCACACAAGGTTTTTGACATCAACAAGGTTTCTTCTACCTAACTGATATAAATATACAACAATAAATATAGCTAATTATGGGGTATAAAGATGTATTTTTCTATTGTACTCAACAGACAGCACTCGCTAAGGAAGAGTTAATACTGTAATATTTACTGAAGATGATAGTATTCACTCAAGAACATCCTTCACTTCTCAACCCTTTAGTATATGAAAGAGCATAAAATATTCTAACCTAGAAAACATACATTCTTGAATATGTAAGTCATTTGCCTGCAGTTCAGACAGCAGTTGAACTAAATTCATCAGAGAATCAGTAAACAAAATTGTCATCATGACTGCAAAGCTTCTTCTACCATGATCCCATCATCATAGAATTACCCTGATAGAAACAGTTCATTAAAGATCACACAAGTGAGGTAAAGCAAGTGAAAAGTGTCTATTTAAAAACAGTTTAACTGATTTTTAAAAAAACAAACACATTTGAACAAAGACTCACCTCTTAAGGTCTCTTTCACGAACTTTGGCATAGCATATGGGACAGTTCACATATGCTTCATCAAAGACTGACAAGTAGTGCAGCATGCAAGGCCAACAGTAACTATGCCCACAGCGTGTAATCTTAGCTAAGTAAAACAAAACATATCCTACATAATATGTGCATAACAATTGTAAAAGTTAGCACTAAATACAGCAAAGAAACATTTTTTTAAATATCATCATTTAAGCATTATTGGATAATGCAATGATGATAGCTTTTGAGGAGTAAACCTCAAAGCTATCATCATAACATACTGGCTACTGCTTCAAATATAAAAACATAAATTTTCACAAAAGCATTTCTAAACGTACGGCTTCTTTCTAAACAGTTCAGACAGCAGTTGAACACAGATTCATCAGAAATCAGTCAACAGTATCGTCATCATCACAATTAGAAATGTCACTCTATGAATGTTACATAAAATAACCAACATCCTAATCTGTATATTTTATTTAAGTTTAAATAAATCATTACATGAAACAAAGAAAATTAAGTTTTACATAATAGAATGCACTGAAACGGCAGTGCTCAGACACGTATCAGTTACTTTTTATCAAACTTTCAACTGGAAGAATGAGGATGATTCAACTGTATTAATTTTAAGTCAGTGCAGGATAATCTAGGGTCATAGTCATCTGTAAATAAAGCCACTAACATCATTATCATCAGTTAGAGGTATTATCGAACAAAAATGCAATCAGACTGGTTGGACAGATTTGACATCAAGAACCCAGGAATCATGCATGCATTGCCAATCTCTGGCCCAAATTATGGCTTCTAAATTATGGAATACCACTGACCCTACCATACATTCAGTCCTTTCTCCTTCGTCCGTTAAATACACTTTTAAATCTTTACTAGCATCTCAAAATTCTAAAAATTATATTATGTCATACAACACCTCATGTAAATTAAAACTGCTGGCAATTACTAGTGGCAATCAGATGTAGCAATTATCTATGTTCCCTACCTATGTTGGTTTTAGTATTCACTTTACTCACCTGGTACTCATATCTACAGAATGACTTGACAGTTTCTGCTTCTTCTCCTCAAGAATTATTACTCGTCTTTGAATTGATGCTCGTTATATTGAAACCCTTAATTACACTAATTTGTATATTTACAATTTATAAATTGTTCTGCTGGTTATGTTAAGCTCCATGTACCAGACTATTGTAGCGCACTGATTCCACATAAAAAATAAATAAACTTCAATATCAAAAAAATTAGTGAGGCACATCTGTATTATCAACAATGCTCGCATACCAAGTGTCCCAAGTCTATAATTATTGCACTACATCTGGTTGAAATGTCAAACCCATATGGCATAAACTTTAGTTAACCATAAAAATAAGATGATTAGAAGCAGTTCATTAACAAAGGATAAATATAAGATTTATACAAAGTACAAACTAAACCACAAACGTCACAGATTTATCATCAAGAGATTACCTGCTTTTGGCGGATAAAGACAGATTGGGCATGATGGAACCTCGTTATCAAAGATTCTCTGCACAAAAATAACACAAGAATGTACATCATAACTTAGAGCTAATGATAACTGTCAGAATTCAATTCTACAGCATTCAAAGTATACAAGAATCATCATAGCCTCTTGGAGAAGATGAGTGACCTTGGCAGCCACTATGCAGCTGGAGAAGCTTGGAACCTCAATTATTTGTTTAATCAAATGTTCATTTCGAAAACATAGACCAACTGTTTCAATGTAAGTATGTTTTTGCTGCATGCTACTTGCCTTTATAAAACTTGTGGATGTTAACAATGCATGTCAAATACTGCATGGAGCAACAAAATTTGCATTTCACATTGAAATAAAATAATTTCTAACAACGATGCAGATAATTGTAAAAAAATAGGCGACCTGTTTACGAGCAGATAATAAGACATATCGGTACAGCTCTAGCTGGTACTATCAACAGGTTTGTCCGGACATGTTGAACCTACTCATAGAACCTTTCATAGAACGTAGAACCTGCTCAGACATAAACTGTGCTGCAATGAAGTCAGTGAGACAGGGAAGAATGATAAAGGAATCAATGTAGGCGTTTTGCGCACAAGTAATGTTGGAATAATAAATGCACTGTTCACACATATAAAGTACAGAATTCAACTTTGCAACAATCATTTACACCTTAGTATACATGCAGCATGACATAAATTTTGGATTCCTATCCCCATCCGCTCTAGTATATCCAATCATATGAAAATATGGTTGTGTACATGCTGAGCTGCATATTGTAATGTTACTGTGATGTGGGGTGATCTAGTCTGTTACTGCACTTCAACCAGCACAACTTCTGTCTCAGCATGAATATCTTTCGAAAACAATCTTTCCATAAAAACTTGCTCACTCTGCTTGTCCTTGGCTACAACCCATCCTTACATCAAGGACACTTTCCTACTGTATGCTGTCACAGCACAATACAATTTTAGCAATAAGATAAAGTAGCTGCACACAGCATAAGTTTAACTTACATTAATAAAAAATACACTAGAAAAAGTACCAACCACTTGCTCGATGAGCTGCCATTCAACTAGTGTATCTGGGTTGTTGGCATGGATGGTGTAGTTGCCGTTCTGTCGCACCACAAACTGGCAGCTACAATTGTCAAAAATTTAGGTCCATACCACAGGAAATTTTTATACACCATATGCATCTAACCTTCACCTTGTGCTGTTATTTCTTGGAAATCTAGCGACCGCCATGACCAATTCTCTCCAGTTTTTTCTGTCCGAAGTTGCATCTCTTAATTCCTCCAGGCTCATTTCAGTTTTTTTATGTATCACATCCATCCATTTTTTCCTTGGGCACCCTCTTTTCTTCCTTCCTCCTCCACATGCCAGCATCATTTCCTTTTCCATTCCATTTGATCGCGTAAAATGTCTGAAAAACCCTAGCTTCCTTCTCAACGCTGTTTGTTGTAACATCTCATCATTCTCGACTCCAATCTTCCTGCGCACTACTTCGTTTGTCTTCTTCTCCGTCCATGATATTCTCTGCATCTTCCTCCATATCCACATTTCGCATGCGTTGATTTTCTTCTCCATGTTCTTTGTCATTGTCCATGTCTCACAGCCATATAGTACTGTAGGAAAGATCATTGCTCTAACTAATCTTTTTTTTTTGTCTATGCTCACATGTTTGTCTTTCCATATCTTTTCCAGTCCGTTCATTGCAGCTTTCCCTATCGCCACCCTTCTCTTTATTTCCGAGTCACATTTTCCCTCTTTTTCTATTAATGATCCCAGGAACATGAAGCTTGTTACCACCTCTATTTCCTCTCCGTCTATCTTGAAACTGTCCCAATCAGTTGTTGTCATTATCTTTGTCTTCTTTAAGTTGAAGTATAGGCCTGCCTTCTCGCTTTCTCTCTTCAGTCTTCTTATCAGATTTTCCAGATCTGCTTTCTTCCCTGCCAACAGTGTTGTGTCATCCACATATCTTAGATTATTCAATGTCCTTCCTGCTATCTTTACTCCTTCAGTTGCCTCTTCCATTTCTGCCTTCCTCATTATCCTTTCTGCATACAGATTGAAAAGAAATCGGGACAGGATGCACCCTTGCCTCACCCCTTTCTTGATTTTAAATTTGTCTGTCTCCAAATTCTGTTATTATCACTGCTTCCTGGTCTTTGTACAATCCCTTTAGTAGTTGTATCAAATGTTTTGGTATACCCATGTCTATTAGAGTTTTCCACATCAGTTCATGGTTAATGCAGTCAAATGCTTTGCTATAATCGATGAAACATATGTGGATTTTTTGTCCATATTCCCCTTGCCTTTCCATTATCCACCTCATGTTGGCAATATGATCTCGCGTTCCCCGGGATTTCCTAAATCCTGCCTGATTGTCCGGAAGCTCTCTCTCAATTATATATCTCCATTCTTTTATGAATTATTCTGAGTAGTATTTTGCTTGTGTGTGATATCAATGCTATTGTCCTGTAATTTTCACACTCTCTTGCATCTCCTTTCTTAAATAAAGGGATAAATATTGATCTCTTCCATTCCTCTGGCCATACTCCGGTTTTCCATATATTACTGCATATTTTTGTTATTGTCTTTACCATTGCGTCATCTCCCGCTTTTATCAATTCTATGGGTATTCCATCCTGACCTGGCGCTTTGTTGTCCTTCAGTTGTTTGATTGCCCATTCCACCTCTGCTTCCATAACCACCGGTTCCTTTTCGTGTTCTGTTATATTGTTTTGTTCTATTTTTACTCTCTTGTCTTCGCTGTACAGCTCCTCCGTGTAGTCCTTCCATCTTTCCTTCATCCCCTCTTCATCACCAATTACGTTTCCATCTCCTGACTTCAGTGAGCCCATTCTAGGTGTAAATTTTCTCGTTATTGCTTCACTTTTGAGAACATTTCTTTCGTTCTCCCTTTCTTTCCTTCTTCCTCCATTTCCCTGCACATTTCATTTAAATGTTTTTCTTTAACTATCCGTGCTTGCTTTTGGAAGGTACTGTTCATTTCTCTTACTTTGTCTTTGTTTCCTGCACTTTTTGCAGCTTTCCTTTCTCCTGCTATACTAATAGCTTCTAGTGATAGCCATGGTGTTGTTGTGAATTTCTTCTTCTTCGGGATGTGTTTCTCTGCAACTTCCAATATCGTTCCCTTCATCTTCTCCCACAGGTTGTTTGTGTCCTCCTCTACCGCCATGACATCCCTCTCTAGTACTTCGAACCTATTCTTTATTTCCATCCCGTATTCCGGAGTGATGCCTTTGCAGTCATATGTGGTCATTCTTTCTCCTTTTTTTAGTTTCTTCAGTTTCGTTTGTAATGTTGCCATTAATAGTTCGTGGTCGGTTCTACAATCCGCTCCTGGTTTCGTTCTTACATTTCTGATTTTGCTTTTCCATCTTTTATTTATCAATATGTAGTCAATCTGGTTCCTGTATTTCCCATCTGGTGACGTCCATGTGTATAGTCTTCTTTTTGGTTGTTCGAACCATGTATTCATAATTCTCGTGTTGTTGCCTTCACAGAACTCTATCAGTCTTTCACCTGCATCATTTTGCTCCCCTAGGCCATAGTTGCCCATCGTGTCCCCTTCTCCTCCAGTGCGCTTTCCCACTTTCGCATTAAAGTCTCCTATGATCATTAATACATCTCCTTTTGCAGTTCTGTCCATTACACTCTGTAACTCAGTGTAAAAACTTTCATGTTCCTCTTCTGGTGCTGTTGATGTTGGAGCATACACCTGTACAATCGTGGTGTTTACCTTTCCTCCCCGGAATCTTACACTCAATATTCTATCGCTCACAGTGTCGTATCCCATTATTGCATTTGTACTTTTCATATCACACATGATTGCAACCCCATTTCTTCCTCTCAGTTGTTGGCCTGACATTATTATCCCGTATCCGTTCCAATTAAAGTGTCCTTGACTTTTCCATCTTGTCTCACATAACCCTATTATTGCTATGTCTAGTCGCTTCATTTCTTCCTGTATGATATTCATCTTACCACTCTGCATACTTCTCACGTTCCAAGTGGCTACCCTCATTCTCTGTTTACTGCTCAGGTTAAGTTTTTGCCTTCTGATGCGATCCACCACAGGACATCCTTTCGGCTTTGATCCTGTTGCTTCATTAGATCCGATGGCTCTCGACTCACCGTCTCGCTCTTCCCCAGTTAACTGTTGAGTTGCACTCCGGCCTGGGGGTCTCGCCATCTGCAACTATCGATTGTTCTATATTGATCATTACGGTTTTCTTGGCAGATTAACAAGGGTGGTTTGCCATTGCCTTCCCCTGGGTGTTTTTATTGAGACACCATCTCCTTGCATTAATGACTTCCACCATCCGTCCTTCCTCTGGGACTCGCATATACCGGCGAGGGTTCGGTCGTCCACCACACTTTGTTTCCAACAGAAGTACCACGGGTAGGTGGTGTGATGGGCAATTGAGCAACAGAGGCTTTATGAGACGCATGTTGCCCCATTTTACTCCCCTGCATCTAACAATAAAACTAAAAGTCCTTCATATCATACAGCCAACATTTGTATGTTACTTAAAACTTATAAACCTCTTAAATAACAAAGCAGTCAGGTCAGTGGAAATAATGGTTACTGTTTATTCCTGTTCTCACCAGATGGCACTTACAAACAATTTGGGACATGTATTTATAAAGCATTGGCCCAGACCAAACGAACCCACAAGCAGAAGATTATATGGAAGTGCATTATCAGCAGCCTCTTATATCCAAAGCCATAGCAGTCACATATATGTTGCAGGGATGTAAACAAAGTAGCTCAATATCATTTATTTGTTTTATTATGCCACATATGCTAATCATTTTTATATAATATCATCAGTATTGGAAGCATAATATTTAAAATACCCGCAATTCATTGCTATTTTAATGAACATGTAATTAGCAAGACAATAAATAGACTGAGAAGTGAACCCTAATTACTTTGCTTGTAGAAACTGTTCTTTGTTGTATCGTGCCTTAGTATGCTGATGCAGTCTAGGATTATACCTGTTCCACCTGTTACTAAAATCTGGAAGTGCAGCAGCAGCAATGCTCATCCCCTGAATCAAAAGTGAACAAACACTTTGCTGCAAACTGTACTAACAATCTAACATACACACTAATTTACAAGTCTAAATTAAATGCAGCACAGGCAATCAGTCCACATCATTTTACAAAGCAAAAACTGGAATTTCATTAAAGATAAACCATAAAGTAAGTTTAGCTAAGCTTCCATGACCCTATTGGAACATACGAGAAGCACTTATTTCATGCTATTTGGTCATTAAGCTGACAGAGGATAAACTCAAAAGTCATGGATACAGGAGTCAATGGATACAGGAGTCAATGGATACAGGAGTCAATGGATACAGGAGTCAATGCAATGCATTGCAGTCCACGATAACAGGTCCATAGCTAGAAATATGGAGTAGGGCATCCAAAAGCACCTGAATTTCTTAATCATAAACACTCAGCAGCCTAAACCATGAGCGTACAAATCTGATGGCACTGAATAACCAAATAAAAATATCATATATATGGCCATCAATGTGTTCCAGAGGCCAGGCATCCATTCCAACAATTACACCCAGGTCAGTATTTAATCGATACTCAAAACATGGCCAAAGACATAAATGCTAATGCCTCACACACAATGCCAATCGCTTAACTACATATGGGTCTAATGCTTTAATACCTGGACAGTTGTGAGTCTACCCTCCATGCCTACAGCAAAATTGGCCATTTTTGTGGCACTGCAGCTTCTACAAAGGGGCAACATATAGTCTGGAAAACACCACAAACTCTACTTATATAATAGATTTCAGTGCTTAATAACCAGAATAATTTTCTTTATGATGGGTTTGACTTACCCCTTTCGCACAGCTGCTGTTCGGTCGCCCTTGAGGATTGGCTCTATATGAACTCTTCGAGAAAGGTTTCTTAACACTGCCCTTCTCTCGGGGTTGAGGAAGTTTCTTTGATAGTGCCAAGTCATTCTGGCTGAACTCCCTCTTTTGGTGTGAGCCAGGAAATTTGCCAACACTTCCACCATTTTCTGATGAAACAGTAATTTGAATGTTAAACAACTCAAAATATTTTTATTTTTACAGCAACAATTAATAAAATAACACAATGATGGTGTTTAACATAAGAAACATTTCGCTAAGATAAGATATCAAGCTAAAAATAATTTTGATTCTGTGGCCTTCCTGGGTAATATGGCATATCATACATACTGCACGTATTTAGTGTTCAGATAGTTATTTATCCAAATCTTCATTCAGGTATGTGTTCTTTGTCAAAGTCACATTTGAACATAATCTAGTGGCAAACAATTATAATCGGGGCCTTAACTTGCATGCAATATTTAGCAGCATATGCCCTTCCGCAGTGGCAAATGGCATGCATGCAGTGATTGGTTGCAACAAATTGGATACAGAGTAAAAATAACGACGACATTCCCAAGCAGTCCTGACACTCTCAAGCCTGGACAAAGGAGGATGTCGACGACAATGCAATCTTTATAAGCACTGCGAGATTGTATGGCAAATCAACTTGAATATCCTATACTTTGAATGCATATTGCTTTTGCGGCCAAAACTTTGGCCACAGTTAAAGCAAGAAAATATTACTTCAGCAGCTAAAAGTTTTCTAGATATATCTATAAACCATGGGTGTCAAATGTTTTTGTGATGGCAGGCTAGAAGAAATATTTTCCAGCAAGTGGCGGGTCAGAGTGCCAAAAGGCGCCTGAGGAAAATGAGGTAACGATCTTAGAGAGTTCCATACAAACAGTTGAATTAGGCTGTGTAAATGTGATTCTGATATGATTATCAATCACAAATATCACAGAAACTTAAAAAGCCTTAAAAATGACAAAATGGACCTTTTATTCTCAATTGTGTTACCTTTACAAAAGGCTTCACTGGCCAGAAATATACCATTGGCGGGCCAGAAATGGCTTGCGGGCCGGCTACTTGACACCTCTGCTAAAACAATACAAACCCTAACAAATCTCATAATGCCTAACCTGACCATATACTAACCTCATGATGATTAACCTGACCCTAAACGACCCCATTGCAGTAAGACACCACTGCTAGGTATACTCAATCACACTGAACTAAATGACCCCTTTCAGGACAACCTCAATAACATCTATTATTAAGGTAATTATTATTGATATCATTATCTTTATTATTGGTATTATTAAATGACACAGTATATCATATACAGTACATCATGTCACACAGTACCCTCCAGGCATATGTAGTCAGGGAAACCAATCGTCTGGACTGAACACAGTGCGAGAAAGAGAAAATAAAACACAAAATTTAGTAATAGCTTGCCGATCCAGCTACAATGAAGTCATTAACAGTAAAATCACTCCACTGTAAATTTTCTATGGTAGTCCACAGTATTTCTAGTTAGCACTACACAATCAGAACAAATTTCAATCTGCATTTGCATCCGTTGCCATGTTCTAACCACGTGATCGGCCGTACCCAACCCAAAATTACACAACACCGTAACTAAATAGTAGAGCATTAATCTTTTTCATAAACAAAAAGGCAAAGAAAATAAAAAACTTTCTACCTATACAAGAAGTAATACAATATAACAGTTACTTTAGCTAATTACCATTGCCTGCTCGGGGTGAAGGCTGCGCCAACTGGCGAGAAGCAATATTTCTCTTGTCCATTTGTGTTTTCTCTACTTCTGACATCCAGGGAATCTATACACTCTGGTCTGATTTTTGTCACGAGTGACAATCTGTTCTTCCTGCGCGATTCAATCACAGCACTAACGAGACAAATCTTAGATTTCTTACGCGGACTCATCTTTAGATCGCCATTTTGTTTCACAACCTATAAAGAAAAAGTACTATATTCGACTCTTAATCTTGCTTAATCAGTAGTGCACTTGGTTTAAGAAATAAGTCTCTATACAGCTCCGGGGCGTTGGAAGGCCCCGAAAAGTTCGTTCTGTGCAAAAACTTCGCACAAAAGCTAAGTCGGTCCCCAGTGGACCGATTTCCCAATCGCAAAATCTGGCCTCCGTCAAACCTTCAAACCACCCTGGAAAAACAGGACCCGTATGTTGACGTGTACGCATGACCAAAACAAACCTCGTTCTATTTTCGAGTGAGCCAAGCTGATAATTAAGCGCCACCAGTCGAAAACAGTCATTAAACTAACTATTGCATGGATATTTATTAAATAGCTCTTTAAATTAAAAATAACTGCTACCCTTCCTTGCATTGATCGCAAAACTATCCAAAATACCTAGGTAATAGTGCAGAGGTTTAAAAATCAGATCTTAAAGTAACTTAACATGAAAATGCGACATACAAAACTCGTCCCAATTAATAAGCTTAGTCTACTGCAGGGATAGAAACTGTAGACAGTGAATTTTGGGAAATTGGGAGGCTACTGGCTGAAGTCAAACAAACAGCGTGACTTAACCAAAAACGATTAGTGACCTACAATAAATAGGCCTATAATTCTTATTTGTGTATTTAACTGTAATCAGGCCCATCGATTTTATTCTGATTAAGCGCCTGTGAATAAGCTGGTTCTCGCGACTTAGCTTTTGTGGGCGTGGCAGAAATGTTGAGATTACGATTACCCTTAAAATTATGGTCCAACAGCAATTTGTGCTGTGTGTGCGGGTTCGACCCTCGTCCGAGGAGTCACGTATGCATATAGGCCTACTGTGTAGGAACCTCGAGCAATCAAGTTCTCGCGCCAAAATTTATCTGTAAATAGCCTACGTAGGCCTAGGCCTACAAATACAAATGCGCCGCTGATGCGCGTGCGCTCCTGAGGAAAAAATGTTAGAAGAAGGACGCGATATCAAATTTCAGAATAAATAAATTAAATTCATAAATTTCAATGTGCATGAGTGACCAAAATACTGAAACAGGCATATGTCAAATTAAACTAATATCGGAGTAGGGTTGTGTGAAGAGAATTCTTTTAAGGCTGTATATATGTATATATATGCCTATATATATATAATAAGCGGCTAAAAGTTATGTATATATATATATATATATATATATATATGTGTGTGTGTGTGTGTGTGTGTGTGTGTGTGTGTGTGTGTGTGTGTGTGTGTGTGTGTGTGTGTGTGTGTGTGTGTGTGTGTGTGTGTGTGTGTTACGGTGGTGATTGCGGCGAGGTAAATAGCCTATGCTCAGGAGCCCGGCGATTTTTAGGGACGAGGACTGGGCACATAAAAAACTTATTATAAATATTATTGTCAGTTAATCAAAAGTTTATGAGTTACGCCGTTAGTGTTAGGCTACTGAGGCTTAACTTATCTACAACAACTTAAATTTTAAATATCTGGATATATTTATATATGCCTATAGGCCTATGCCCCACATATCCTATTTTGAATTTATAAGCATAGACCTAGGCCTAGGCCTGAATAAGTGGCTAAAAGCTATATAAATTTATATATATATATATATATGCCTAGCAGAGGTGCAACAAGGTTTTGAAAGTGGGGGTATAATTTAAAAAATATTGCGCAAAGCGCAAACATTTATTTTTATTGTTGCCCCTACTTTTTGAATTTTGCCCCCATAAATTTGAAAAAAGGGGCACAAATATTCTTAACAAAGTCATCTTAAAAGCCATTGGAGAAACATAAACAAGAACCGATTTGGGAGGGGTGAAGCACTGAGCACGAAAACTGGAGGGTGGGCTTTGCCTCCCCCCCAGTTTTGAAACTGGGGGCCCGTGCCCCCGGTTGTTGCGCCTCTGATGCCTATAGGCCCATATATATATATATATATGCTGCCACTTCGGCTTGACCTTACCGGATTTTTTGTCATCGGAATGAAATGATGGAGAAGCTAATTAATTTATTATAGACTTGAGCGATTTGGTATACGCCTAGCGCCGGTAAACAAGCTGGTCTCCTTGAAGAGGTCATTGTATACGCGCTGATTTTTTACGATTCAATATTACATGCCTATTTACGTATGCTATAAGCCCAGAAATCTTGACCTGCATGGACTATGCCTTATAATGAACAATACTTTCAGTTGAGGTACCAAGTTAAACTGATATTTTGAAGTACGTAGGCTAGGCCACTGTTATTTCGATGGATTTGGCCTGATATAGGACCTATATATAGACGGTACGTGTAATTAATTATGGAATAATAAAAATAATAGCAAATTGTTAACTAATAAGTAAATCTAATGGTTTTGTACTTATAATAGGCTACTTATAATTTCGCAAATTTGACCGATTAGGCTTATAATATACAGGCGCCTATCTATGTTATCATAGAGCGGTTTAAATTTAAGCGAAAATTATTAGTATCGTTATTAAAGAATATGCTTCATTTACTTACTTATTTATAATATAGATGAACATGTTATCTATGCTGGACAAACGAAATGTCGTCATGGTTGCGTCAGCGTATTGACCTTTAGTTGCGGCGTAGATCCACGGCCATTTTTAGTATAGCACAGGTCTAACACAATGTAATAATCTATGGTATGAAACGTCGACAGGAGGCTTGACGAAGTTTCTACCAGACTTGCGATAAAACACTCAATACTTTAAATTTAATGGTATTTGCGGTAAGTAAATTTGTCACACATTTTAATATATGTGTTATTTATCTTTCTTGTTGGCTCGATTTAGAATCTCTTAAAATCATCCTAAACATGAATATGTTCAATGATAATCATTGAACATATTCATGTTTCAGATGATTTTAAAAGCAATCACAATCATCGCCGTATGATGGTACGGCCGTTATGACAGTCGGCACAACTAAAACGGATCGTTCACTTCCTATCCGAAAGCCATCAGAACTGGATTGGACTGTAAAGATCCAGCCTCACAACACCTGATTGATAATAAATGAATATAATGATGACATTCAGATGCTAGAAAAACAGTTAGATATTCCACAAGTTTGTGACGTTGTGCGAGACGGTCAATTGTTTATACAAGTGCAAACTTGTGGTCTATAAGTTATGGTCATGTGTGGCTCTAGCTGTAAGGGTCTGTTAGAGTCAGGTTAGACGTCGTGACAGTCGGTTAGGGTCAGGTTTAGATAGATGTCATTTTTGCTATAAACTTCATATTTTAAATGTTTGTTTTTAGTTATGTTTCTTGTTTGACTATCTATTTGATGATGCAGGGAATGCCTAGAAAGTGCCGTGTTCCAGAGTGCTCGTCAAATTATAGAGGAACGGATTATGTCACTGTATTCCGATTTCCAATTGACGAGACACAGCGGACTAAATGGATCCGTGCAATTCCACGGAAAGATTTCACTCCTACCAAAGACGCTGTTGTATGCATAAAACATTTTTCAACGGAATTTATTGTAACTGAAGACTGTGTCAAGAGTCCAGATGGATCAATGTTATGTGTTAAGAGAATTATTCCAAAACTTTCGAAAGAGACGCATCCATCTGTTTTTCCAATTTTGCCATCTTACTTGTCATCCGAGCCACCAAAGAAGAGTCGGACTCCAGAAGACAGGCACGCAGTACTGGATACACGGGACCAAAAGGCATTTATGGACTGGGATAAAAATGATGCCATCGAGTCTTTCGACACGCTGCGCTCAGGGATTTATGCTCATATTGGACAGTATCCTCAGTTGATTATTTTTCCATCAGATACACATGTATGTATATGTATTCTTGATACTATCGAGTGACCTAAAGTTAAAGTTGCTGTCAAAATTTGAAATAATTTATAAGTTGCTGGTTTTTGTGACAATGTGCATGTGTCTGGTGATCGTTTGGCATGGATCTTGGGATCTGATGAATTGCTGGACCGTTGGTCACAGCTGGATTCACTGGTAAGCCACTTTTTGAAGGGTGACATCAAGTGTAGTTTAGAGTCTAAAATGGAGCAAGCTCTTGCTCTTCTTCCGGAGCTATGTGATGAAGGTGACAGCATTCAGTCGGATAACAGTTCATTTTCTTTGAATTTTTTGACTGAGCAACTGCACATTCGTTTGATGTCACATAGAACTTACAGTGCAAAAATTATGCTTTGGGCTTGTAGACTGTTTCTGTTTTCCCCTAAAGCATATGATTTTCTTAGGAAAACTGTGTTAATATTGCCTCATGAGTCATACTTACGTCGTTTAACATCATGTTTGTCCTCATCTGTAACTGATATCCATATTTCCATATTTCAGAATCAAGACTGTCTTATTTCACAAAAATATGAGAACGAATTTTTGTTGTTTGTTTCAAGTCAGAGAGATTTAGTGGTCCGCATGAACTTGGATTTTATTAATCATTCAGATAACACCTGTGAATGTGGTAATGCAAAGTTGAAACTTGTACATAGATATGTTTCATTGCTGCAAACATGATGTTGAACAGCTGCACAAACTTGTAAATGACAAAAAGAAGCCTGAACAGTCGGAAAAATGTAAGAGGAAATTGACCACACTTGTTGTTAAATGACCTGTATTAAGAAACATTCATAGTCAAATTATACATTTCTATTCAATGACATGTATGGTACATGACAGTTATTCAACATTATTCTAGGGATGAGCGAATACATAATTTTGTCGTTGTAGTTTGAGTGCATTCTTTAAAATCAATGGGTGGTAGCATGAACAACATTAAGCAGTCGTTGACTATGTTGCTATCAAGTAGTAGCAGTTTCAGTTTAACGACACTGTGTGATAACTAATATCATTAACGTTGCCCTTCTCCTTTATCCAGACTTGGGACAGGCACTCCTGGACTTCAAGCAGTAGCTGAGTACTGTCTATGTCTCAAAAACCTGTAATAGTGGGGGTAGTAGTTTCAGTTTAATGACACTGTGTGATAACAAATATCGTTAGAGTCGCCCTCCTCCTATATCCGGGCTTCGGACTGGCACTGTCAGAGTGCAGAGAGTGGTGGGGCTATGTTGCTGTCAAAGAAATAAATAGAAATAAGCTTATCAGTAACCGATATCTACCAAATCAACTTTGCAGTAAGCCACAAGTGAGCCTCCGGGTGATGACGGCATAATGTCTTTTAGTTGGCGTGCTGTTACTAAATATAGCCGGCCGTGGTAGATCTCGAAGAAGACGGTCGAATTCCGGATTTTTGCGAAATTTCGCAAATCTGCATTGCCAACTTCTGTTTCGATTGAATTTTCGTCGAGAAGTAGCAAGTAGACTTGACGAATTTCAAAACAACGATTTCTTATCGAATGTTTTCAGTTTGGAGATCGAATTATCGATCTTAAGCTACAAATTTTGATGCTATTATGTTATTTGCCATTTAGACCTGTCGATGATACTTTGTAAATAAGCCTAAAAAATTATTTTTTGTATTTTACTAAATGTTAAATTTAGCAAATTTAACTCTCTCCTCCTTAGTTAATCTGTTTTCTGCTGCAAAGGCCTATTGTGTTCTTTCTTTCTCTTATCTTATTTCTACATGGACGTGTTCTTGTCTTCTCTTGTTTTCGAGTAGCCTAGGCCTAATTAGATGTTCGAACATTATTGTAGATTGAAGAGAAGATTGAATTGAACATAGTTTTAGTGCCTAGTGGGCTATTGATAATAAGTTTACTGCGCTGTCCAGTGCGATAATATCATTAATATGTTGATATTCAACAGGTCAATTTTCATTTTATCCGCATTACAAAGGTTAGGTTAGAAATCCTGACCATTTTTGAGATTCTGGGTCACTGGATCCTTTAGTTTGTATTTGTCTATTTTGTAATCCTCTGTCGCTGGTCACGACTTTTGAAGACCTGGTGCTAGGAACTTACGGCATTGGATTTTATGAAGCCATGACTGTTCCTCTGAGGTCGTTTTATTCTAGCCATAACCCAAGTATTTTCATACAAGCAGCCATAACAAGACAGGCAATTTGAGCTTCAGAGTGCCAGACGATGGTAGCTCCAAGTTAGCAAAACTAAGTTGCTATACTTGACCTAATTTAAATACATTACATTCTTTACAATGTTTCCATCGAGGCCTGTACGTGATGCCGTCAACCGCTGGTCGTGTGAAGCTCTTCATTCGAAGGATCTCAATTCCAGTCAGGATCAACTGCAATGATTCGGTTGACCGACTGTCCTATAGGCAGCTAGGTTAGTTTCAGTTTCTACTGTCTATGAAGGTTTGCGACTTATCCGGAGTTGATAGAGATGGGCATGGTCACTTAATTGGCGATGGATAGACGATTGGTTGCTGAAAAACTCGTCAGGTCGTTTGGAAGATGCTAAGTAGTGGGATGTCAATTTAGATAATGAGACACACAGCAATTTCTGTCTTGTCTGCCTGTCTCTTTGTTATTTCTTTTCCTTTTGTCTTAAGTTTACTTATAGCTATAGCTCAATTTTGTCTCTTCTTTGATTTACTGACCCTATTTTCTCTCCTTCTTGTGCCCAAAATTTTGTCTTAGGTCTGGCTGAACAAGATTTTTTACAAAAGCTTTTGACAACATATCCCTATGCTTTGCCATAGAAAAATTTCGTTGGCATATTGCGGCTCGGTTAAGTAATAAAGTTACTATTTGCTCTCTTTCAATCTATCCTAGGCTACTCCACGTCTTTCTCTCGCTGTCGTCTAGCACACTCCCTTTCTTGCTTAGCAACGTTATGCATCACTATTTTGTTTTTTAGAACTTGCCGGAAGCCACCAATGACGACTCGTTCCCCTCAGATGTCGTGGAACGAGACCGAGAAGGAAATGGCAATGGAAAGAGGAGACGAGTGGACGAGAGGATCCGTTGCCCAATATGCAGAGGTCTATAGTATACTGAGTAAGTTTTAATCTTAAGTTTTAACTCTTTCAACTTGATTACCCAGAATTGTCCGTGAGGAAGGAAAGCAATGGGAAACCACCTCATTCTTCTCAACCCTGGGTAGCATATGCAAGCAGAGAAATCATTATCATTATCGTCATCATTATCATCATTTTCATCATCACCATCATCACCATCATCATCATCATCATCATTGTCATCAGATTGTTTTGTTGCCTTCTATCTCCATTCTCAGTGCTTTCTCTGTGTTTTTTACTTCAGTCTCACTGCCATACTCTCAGTTTTATTCTAAATCTCCTTTCGAATTTTCTTTTCTGTCTTACTGTTCTCTTACTTTGGTCAGTTTAGGAATACGTCAGTTTAAAAACCGTGTATCCTCCTTTGGTTAAATTCTGATGATTAAATGCCGAGACATGTAAACAATTCTATACGAACAAGTATCATCTGAATGCACAGACGAAAAGAGAATGGCACACCATATAAAAATCTGCTGTAAACTCTAATCGTAATCGTCAACTTCTCAAAACTTCTAAAGCACCACTCGACATACAAACGCAGGAAACCAGATCATCCAAGAACGCTGCATTGTTTCAGAGGCGTTGAATGAATATGTTGCATTTAGTCTGAAATGAGGAGACTAAGGTGTTTGAAGATAATTAGATGTCGACTTCAGACCTGATCAGGTCAACTCAGAACTACCTTCCAATTGCTTGCTAGAGAAACTGTGATTGTCCAAATGCATCACATTTTCTGTGTAGGGCCCTGGCTTTGAGATAATATTAAGTAGGATACATTTTGATTTGTGTAGTCCACTCATTACAAGTATCTCCGTCAGTTTGTTATTTCGTTGGATTGTATGGATCCATGACTAAGGTCTTTTTATTCTAGCCATAACCCAAGCATTTCCATGCAGGGCCGTACCGAGCAACAATTGCGCCCTGTGCCTAGCATCAATCTGACGCCTTCACGTTTTTAAGATAGTGCATTTTATGGAATAATAAGTTATTCCATCCTGAAATTTGCGCCCTTTCCACATTTGCGCCATGGGCCAAGGCCCCGTTGCCGCCCTTCGGTACGGCACTGTTTCCATGTAAGCCGCCAATGCCATAGCAAGGCAGGCAATTTGAACTTCAGAATGCCAGACGATTGGTGACACCAAGTCAGCAAATATAAGTCTGCTATTTTTGAGCTACAGGCCCTACATTACATTCTGTACAATGCTTTATCAACTTAATAAAATTTACTCAATTAAGGCACTGTTTAGATTTATATACAATATCAGCAAGTGTATAAATTACACAGGTCAGCGAATTCCGGCAGTTTTGGCACCGTCCATCCTGGCAGCCTCAAGCCAGAGAAGTCCGGCAGTTTTGGCACCGTCCATCCTGGCAGCCTCAGACCAGAGAATTCCGGCAGTTTTGGCACCGTCCATCCTGGCAGCCTCAAGCCAGAGAAGTCCGGCAGTTTTGGCACCGTCCATCCTGGCAGCCTCAGACCAGAGAATTCCGGCAGTTTTGGCACCGTCCATCCTGGCAGCCTCAGTCCAGAGAATTCCGGCAGTTTTGGCACCGTCCATCGTGGTAGAGGTGCTGTGGCATCTGACATGAAGCGCTACCTGTCTTCGGTTATCGAGACCTGTTCGTGACCGCCGTCAACTGAACGACTGTCCTGCAAGCGCATATTGGTTAGTTTCAGTTTTTATGAAGGTTTGCGAAAAATCCCATAGATTGGTTGCTAATAAAATCGTCGGGTCCTTTGAAAGATTCTAATTAAGTAGCAAAATGTCGACCAGGATAATGAAGAACAGAGCATTTTATATCTTCTCTGCCTGTCTCTTTCCTAAATTTCTCTTCCTCTTGTCTTAAGTCTGTCTACAGCTCTGTTATCTCTATTTCCCTCTTCTTGGGTCTGCTCAGGGGCGTCAATACCCTCTGAGCGATGGAGGCAAACCCCCTGATCCAAGATGTCAGAAAGGCAAGATATTCCCCCTTAAGACTAATCAATTATCCCCCACCTGAAATTGCCTTGGAACCTCGCTCCTATCTGGACGCCCCTGGGTTTGTTAATCCTATTTTCTCTTTTCTTATGCCCAAGATGTTGTCTTAGGTGTGGCTGCCCCCTGTTGTGGATGAAAGCTGTTGGCAACATTGTCCCTATGCTTTGCTGTTGAAAAAAAATGATTTTGGCATATTGCAGCTCAGTTAAATGATATATGTATACAGTTACTGTTTGGTCTCTTTCAATCTATCCCTACTCTACGTCTTTTTCTCCCTGTTATCTAGTTCACTCCATTTCTTAACTTTATGACATTTTGCATTATTGTTTTGTCTTTTAGAACTGACTGGAAACCATCACAGACGACCTGAGATGCCTGGAAAGTGGGGATGTCATGGGATGAAAACGAGAAGGACCTGGACAGAGGAGATGAGTGGAGAAGGAGGAGGAGATGCGTTGCTCGATATGAAGACCTACACGGGAAGGACTACAGTACTGAGTTAAGTTTTAGAATTCTAAGCTACAGAATTAATTGCATTCTACTAGGTTATACGAATGTGGGACGCGGTGGTGTAGCGATATACGTTCTATGCCGTGTTAGTGGAAGGTCGCAGGTTCGAATCTACCAGGTTCGAATCTACCTCAAGCCACTCCGTAGTGACCCTGGTCACTGGACAAGTTGATTGCCCAGAATTGTCTGTGAGGAAGGAAGGCAATGGGAAATCACCTTACCCTTGTAAAACGTGGGTGGCATATAAAGCCAATTAATGGACCTGTCTGAGGGCTAAGGACTCATCACCACCATCATCATCAAACTGTTTCATTACTTTCTATCTCCGTTCTCAGTGCATTCTGTGTTTTTCACTTCCGTTTCACTGTCCTACTCTGAGTTTTTACTCTAGATCTCCTTTCTCATTTTCTTTTTTGCCTTATTCTTCACTTACTTTGGTCAGTTTCGGTACACGTTAGTTTTAGATCCGTCCCTGTATTCTCCTTTGATTAAGTTCTCATAATTGATTGCCTCCACAACGACCACAAGCAAACAATTCAACACGAATAAGTTCCAACTAAATGCACAGACGAAAAGAAAATGGTGTACAGTATAAAAATTAGGCTGCTACAAATAACTCTAATCGTAATCGTTAACTTCTCAAAACTTTAAAGCGCCACTCGAAAGCCAAATTCAGGACATCAGTTTATTGAATGTGTATGTTGCGTTCAGTCTGATATGACGCATATGAGAAGATTAAGGTGTTCGAAGATAGTTTTGTATTCACCTAAGACTGAGGTCAGCACAGAACTACCTTCCAACTGCTTGCTTAAGAAAATGTGATGGGCCAAATGCGTCACATTTTCTCTGTAGGGCCCTGGCTTTGCATAATATTAAGTAGTTTACATTTGGGTAGTCCACTCATTACAAGTCTCTCAGGCAGCATTACTTCCCATTTTGACGTAGTACTCGTTAAACTGACGTAGTTGTCTGTGATTGAACGTTATTAGACGTTAAAATCAGAGGGGTAAAAGCAGACACTCTAAACAATATCTGCTACATTATGCTCTCAATCGCTCACTCACTTTAACCGTACTCCTCGCTCATAAGTATGTTATGACCATTCATTCATTCTCTGCTGCGTCCATATTATTTCAGTTTCGATCTTACTTTCAGTCTCATGTTTGTCGTACTTTTTCTCAACCAAACGGCAAATTTTCGTCAGCGCACTGTATATTAACCAATTTCTCTCTGCGTATATAAACCTATCTAATAATAATTTTCTCGATACACTTGTCTATCTGTCATCCTATGTGCCTCCTTATCTATCAATTGATGTATAGATCTGTTTATTCATGCATCTATCAATTTATCTAATATTTCTTTCTCAGTCTTATCTATCTAGATATCTATCTGTGTATATAGGCCTATCTATTGATAAATTCAGTTATCTATATGTGCATCAATTTATCTAGTTATCAATTCATCTATTTCTCTATCTGTAATGTCTCTCTTTCTCTACCTTATCTATCTATCTCTATAGATCTGTCTAATATTTATCTATCTCCTTTTATCATCTATGACTCTCTCTATTAATCTATCTATCTGTCTGTATATCTATGTATCTATGCAGTCTTTCTTTCTGTATCTGCCATGTCTATCTATCTATCAATCAATCTCCATTTAGGCCTAGGCCTATCATCTATTTCTCTCTCTATCTCTTACACCCAATCGCTAACCGTGTCTTTTGTTTTTTTCTCAATCTTCAAACTAAGTGTCTCTTTTTCACTCTTTCGCTATCGCTGCAGTGTCTGTTCTTTCGCTCTCCGTTTTCTCTCATTCAGTTTTACTCTCACGAACTTTGTTTTTGATTGCTCATTGACTCATAGGCCTATGTTTGTGTAGTAGGCCTATGTCGTTTCCGAAACTTCTCTGACTATAGTATTTCTATGCGCAATCATGTCTCTGACTTGCGTCTTTGCGCGTTTTGCCCCAGCGCCAATGTTTGCCTTGCATTTCAATCCAAGTAGAAGCAAATAACTCCAATTGAAATTCCTAAAATTGGCCTATTTGTGGGTGATGCCAAACTTGTGATGACTTTCTACTGCCTGAGAGCTGCAATGAATGGCCTACGGAGACCTTTGCCAACACCTCCAGGTGGTCTCTGGGCGTGCAGTTAATCCAACTAGTTGACTGCATGGCGAAGATTTGGCAGCAGCACGTTGCCATTCTCTGTCTGTTTTCAGGATAGTGTGCTGTGCTGTTACTGCTGTACTATCTGATGAATCTTAATTCACAAACGGTGGCGACAATATCTTATTTTGGTAAGCTTACTCCTATGCGTTAACGTTTCGCAGCAAAGTTATCCACTGTAATGACAATAAGCCTACTAGTAAGTTGCTAATTAATATATATATATATATATATATATATATATATATATCAACACACGTCTTCATGAGAATCTTGGCAGTTCAGGTATCTCGCATAGTTTAAACAGAAACACGTACAACACAGGTCTAGCATGTAATATTCGACAGCCGCATCCAATAACATTCTGTACAATCATGATCAATTTGCAGATCAAAGCTGAAGATCGCATGATACTGCTTATCTTCTAGGATGACATTTGCATAGGCCTACATTGCATTAAGCACAGACGATTCGCCATTCGCCAGTTTCCTTGAAGGCTTTAGCAAACTAAATTTCAATGAGCATGGTCATGCTTCAATAGGCCTAAGAATAGTCATGGTTGGTAGAGTATCATTTTCATTTGTAAACACTTTCTTCAATCTTGCTTGTTGTTGCCAGATACAGTGAGAGTCGAAGGAGGACACAGACAGCTGGGAAGGAGGACACGTGCTATAGGGTCTTTTCTAAGAGAAATAACTCGAAGTGAACGAAACAAATCAATAATATTTATTATATAGGCCTATGGGTCAATGACATCGTAATCGTAATCCCTATCTAGCTTCTAAGGCGCCACTCGAAAGCTAAGCGCTGGGCACCAGCTTATTCACGAGCACTTCGTCAAATCAAATGGATTGTCAAAAGGGTAGTCTGAGGAAGGACATAGTCCGGTTTCCAGAGGATCAGATGAAGCTGGGTAGCTGTTATAATAGCCCAAATGGTGCCTAATAGTTCGTTTTTCATCTGTCGACTATCATTCGCGTCTTAGGCTAAGAAATTTCTGATTGTCTGCTGTATCACATCAGTATTACATTGAAGCTCTTCGAAAACCAGTTTGCCACTCACCCTCCATTGGATTAGTCAACCGAGGGCTTGACCTAAATGTTTCGGACCAAGCCCACCAACAGAAATTCGGATCCCCAACACAGAAATATTCAGGGCCCTATGCAGAGGAATTTCAGACCCCAACACAGAGATATTTCGAACCATCGGCAAAGAAATTCGGAGCCCATAGACAGACAGATCATGGGTCTCTTGGACGGTGTCGCGGAAGTGAGCCTGTTCTACGGCTCAAAAGTTACACCGCAAAAGCTACAACTTAAGGTAATATTCGGATGCTTGAAGTCTAACTGTCGTAATTAAGTGTCAGTAAGTAACATTACATTTAACAACGCATGAGTTCAGAAACTTTTTAAAACTGATATTTCTATTTTTCATTACTTGATTGCAACCCCGACCCTAACAGTCGCCAGGTCCCTGTGCATTTGACCATTTGTCCCCTCTCAGCTGCCCTCTTATAATTTCCACCCACTTCCCCAGCTTAGCGGTTCAGCTACAATAACTGACGGAACTGACTAAAAGAGCACTATACGCTGTTAAGCGAAACATTCTTGCATGGTTGACGAACACATGGCGTCGGTTTTTGCAACTGCACACTTCATTTATCTCCCCGTAGCATATACTTTTATCACAGCAATGGCGTAAACAAACGCTTCTTAACGTCATTAACATCGTCACCACAAGTGTCGTCATGGTCATCAGCCTCCTCCTCAGTTTCATCATTAGCATTATCAGCGTCATCATTATTATCATCATCAACAATAACAACATCAGCCAAGCCTTGATCTAGTATATAAATTATACTCATAGGCATTGGCAGATTCTATTCCCGCTATCCCTAAGGTTAATTGATAGAAAGAGTGGCTCCTAATGGATAGACCTACACAATGTACACATTGCACATATCTCTTGAGGCCTATTTGCCGGTTCTTCTGTCTTCTGTTTCTACAGAAAAGAGCCAGACAGAGAGAGACAGACAGACAGAGACAGGGACAGAGTTACAGAGACAGAGAAGTATAGCTGGTCAGAGATGGATCGTGCATAGCATCGACGGATAGATGGATATAATATACGGTTGTCCTTCCCAAGTACTTAGTTCTCTCCAATTACCTTTTACCCGATCGTCGTTGATACTTTAAACAAACACCAGTCGTCGCTCCACGGTCGACATCCGATCCCCCTAACACACAACGAATCCGGATCAAACGCTCCGCCGGATAATTCTCCCTTAACCATCATACCCCACTGTACTCCTCCGCGTTGAGGGCATCTAAGTACCCCTCTTCTCTGCATTGGGTCCCTAATCCTAGATCCTCTCTAGACACAACCCCCTCGGGCGCTCCCTCTCTACCCGTCCATGTTGCTCTCTCTATCTTTCGCTCTCTCTTTCTCCCTCTCAATCCCTCTCCTCTGTCTTCCTGTCTCTCTTTCACCAAAGGCTATTCGTATATGGACGCCTAAATGCGGTTACCTCCCATTGTGCGTGTAGGAGTGGGGTGGTCAATGACAGAGAGGTGCAGCGCCTGATCAATCTGATTAAAATCGTCGTCGAACGGCTGCCGATGTTCCTCTTAATGACGACCATCCTGCTTTATAACGACGAACGCCCGGAGGCGGAAATATAGGTGGAGGAGGAGGAAAGGAAACAAGGAGCTGACGAAGGATGCGCTTAAGGCATCCGGTTGCTTCTGCTACAGCGGAACTTCCTTCTCTACGATTGCATCAATTTACACAGAAAATGTAACAGTTAAGTATCTTTTCTCTGTAACTCTTTGTCTGTAACTCTTTGTCTGTAACTCTTTGTCTGTAACTCTTTCTCTGCTACTCTTTCTCTGTAACTCTATCTCTGTAACTCTTTCTCTGTAACTCTTTCTTTGTAACTCTTTCCGTGTCACTCTTTCTCTGTAAATCTTTCTCTTTAACTCTTTCTTTGTAAATCGTTCTCTGTAACTCTTTCTCTGTAACTCTTTCTCTGTAACTCTTTCTCTGTATCTGTCTCACTGTCTCTTTATCTTTGGTAATCGTAAGCGTTAACTAGACATTTCTACAGCTCTAAAAAAGCGAAGGCACGTGGGCCCAACGGCGCGCCAAACATCAATTGACATTTGCAGCTTAACGTCGCAATAGGCAGCAACATTTTCGTAACTATAGTCTCCTCGTTGGTCCTAATTGCATCGCTTGTCTTATGTTGAATTCCTTGAATAACTGGACTTCTTGTATTTCAGTTGCATCCGTTTGAATTCGGGCTCTATCAAATAATAAGTTTCACACATAGCAAGATCACGGTTCTGCTTATGACGGATGAAACAAGAATACGCAAGGAGTGGACAAATATCTTATGTGTATGGTGACTAATAGGCTGCACTGACGTTGAACTTAAGGCTCAGTCTCCATATAATTCAGAATTCAGCATTTCAGATTCTATAGAGCATAGGCGCCTAGAGAATGGGGTCCGGAGAGGGTATATTTTTTAGTCTTAGGGGGGATTATCTTGCCTTCCTAGCACTTGGGATCGGGGATTTGACTCCATCACTCAGGGAAGGGATTGACGTCCCTGCCGTAGACTGCGTGCGTGTGTGCATACATACATACATACATACATACATACATACATCATACATACATACATACATACATACATACATACATACATACATACATACACATACATACATACATATTTAAATACATACATACATTCGTACGCACGCACACATGCATACATGCATATATACATGATACACGCATACATTATCATACCGATATATATGCAGGAAGTGATGCAAATTACGATGACGATAACGATGACGATGCATGGCAGCCAAGCGCCAATCAGAAGCATTTCCAGGCATCCATCGATACAGTTGACAACGATGGCGCGTCAGGATTGGTTAACAGGCGTGGCCAAAATGCCAAATTATCTTCCGGGAAGATCGTCTTAACTCTACATCCCAAAAGGCTAATGTGCCAATTCTGAAGGACTTCTACTGCAGAGTTCATACATATACGAGGTAAGTGTATGCAATGTGCAGATTTGAACAGTCAGCTACATAATGTCGATTTCAGCAGCATAAGTCATGCATAGAGATAAGGTCATGTTCACCGACTGACACTCCCCTTCCTCCCTAAGGTCGATGATATATGTAGGAAAATGGAAAAGTCATCCATGAAAGAGTCAATTATAGGCTAAACATAGCACGAATAGTTTTATACCTGTAGTCCATCAGTTGCCCTATTATCTGGGCTCCGGGACTTTGAATCCCAAGTAGGCCTAAGGAGACAAATCATTTCAAGACATTTTTTGTACCACCCTACTCTGGCGCAGCTGGAAATAAAAATTGCCAACTGTCGTTGTTGTCCGATGTTATACACCGAGGCTAAGCAAATGACGTCGCCACTCACTGGCTGCATCGCTGAGTAGACTCAAGAAAATAGCCGTCTTCTTCCTTGTCTTAGGATGCGAAGAGCAATACTTAAAAGTTCTTGGACCAACATGTCCGGCTGTCTGTCCTCACCCACCTGTCAGGACCTTGGAATCCCCCCAACGGACAAGTACTCCCTGAAGGACGGGCCAATCATCGGTGGAAGCTGTGGCGCTGCCGCTGGAATCAAACCCGACCTACGTGGTCACCATGGCTGCTACGACTCCAATCTGCACTCCACGGATTTTCACGCCACCCCCGCTGCATCCGGACCCACACCACCCGTCGCCCACGCCAACTACTGTGCCAACCCCTATGGTTGCTACCCCACAGCTTACAGCAACTGCCATCTGGCGGTGGGTAGTTCTGTCGTCGTCGAAACCCCCATTTTCGTTCACAAGCGTAACGAACGCGAACGAGAAAGAGTGCGATGCGTGAACGAAGGATACGCTCGACTGCGTCAACATCTTCCGCTCGAGAACAAGGACAAGCGAGTAAGTAAGGTGGAAACGCTGAGGTACGCCATCCAGTATATCAACCACCTTCAGCAGGTACTAAATTCGGCCAAGCACGAGGAGAAAGCGGGCGTTGATGTAGACGCTGGAACCGTGTCGGCGAATTAGAAAAATATGTAAGCCTACAATCGTAGGCCTATTTGTGTGGAGACACTGGAGAGTCCTTTCCGACTTAACAGAAGACAGGTCAATTAATTTTATTGCA
>OY365806.1:14365762-14621784 GCA_959347315.1 Bimastos eiseni | reverse complement strand
CTACTCTTGGCAAAAGGCGTCAGCTCTAGGCAGTCTATTTGTGAAATACTACTCAAATTATCTCTGAACTCAACCATGTCATGGTTCCATGTCACCCAGATTGCGTTCATTCATGCCATAGAGGTCAACAGATGTAATTAAAACGTTAATATTATTTAGGTCAGACCGTCAAACGCTTGAAGAAGACATGCAGTGCACATGTATTGAAACCACACGGGTTTCAAGTGCTTTAACGGCATAATCCACACACACATTCATATATCGCGGTGTACATATATATATATATATATATATATATATATATATATATATATATATGCGTGCCTCATTGGCCGTATCCCGAAGTTTGGTCATGTCACTGAGTATATGTTGGGTGTCCTGCATTGGCTACCTATCCAACAGCGGATTGTGTACCGCGTATACCGCTTTCTGTTGTTGGCCAGTTGGAACGCGCTACTATTATCGTTGCGTCTTATGCCTAAGGTTTATTCAGATGCATTTTACAGTAGCCTTAAGACGTTGCTTTTCAGCCGGGGTTGAGTCGGGAGTGCGCCTGAGTAGTAACCTTGAAGGGGCGCTATATAAATTTTTGCAATGAATGAATATAGATACGTATGCATATACACAAATATACATACACATGATATACATAGACAATGTTCCTCTCTCCGCACGATTTAGTAGGAGCCTAATTTTTGACAAATTATGTAGGCCTACAGAGTGATTTCTTCCAGTGACTTAATCCGAAAGTCATTAAAATATGTTTCATGTGGTGTTAAATTCTCATTCCTCTTCGTCTAGATGCAGATCAGTAGTAATGCGGCCTAGCCATGTGAATCATAAGAAAATTGCGTTTCGTTAAACAAGTCTGTAATTTTGCAAGTTGTTAGAGAATATGTAGGATTGCATTTTAAGATTAAGAGGCAATTGATATCACTTCCGGTTTAGGTTCCAGCCCTCTACAATGTTAGGCCTATGAAATACACGTATTTTTTTTATTACGTCAAGGGTAAAGGTAGCATTCTACATGATATGCATGTCAAATCATCACTTCTCTTCTTTTCCACTCGTTCCTCCTCCTCTCTTGTTAATTTACATGTGGCGGTACAATCTAAGTCTTAAAAATTTTAATATTTTCTACCATTGATGTTAATTTTGAAGACCTGGCACATTAATCCTGGTAAACTACACCAAGTTTTGTTGAAAGAATATACATATGTGCCTAATGCTCAGCGGGGTAGGTGTATCAATTATTTGCAAAGGTCCATTCCACTCTTCACAGTTGTATTTCCCAGAGTCTCACTTGTTGGAAGGATCCTCACATTCGACTTCCTGCAAGAAAATGTTAAAAACAATTTTCAGAATCCATTCAATCCAATATGAGTAATTTCCCACAATAACAATGACTTTTGTGTAGAATTCATATCCTCGACTTCTATTAGCGGAACGGTCCGTTCCTTTGTGGTTTCCCATTGTCGACTGCAGACACACAGAATCTTCTTTTTATATATATAGATGTGCCATGTATTTTGTTCGTGAACAATAAAGCTTTGATTGAACAAAATATTTAGCTTCAACTAATTTCAAAACTAAGCATATACAATGAATTCAGTATGCATTGTTCAATCCAATGTATCAATTCAATATATCCACCCAAACAATGGAGATGTGTGACTAGTACTATCTTTTGCCTATCAAATGCTAATGTAACCTCCACAAGCTTCGTTCCAAACCACTTGCTGGCTGCGGCCGAAAGTAAGGATGGATGTTCCGAGGATGTCATGAAGACGATTCTCTGACCACTCTCGATAGCACTGGACATAATCTTAGAGAGACCGTGGAGCATCGTAACACTCAGACGTTCCTTGGTTCTGCAGCAGGAGCATGCACGATTGATACAAACACGCCTAAAACACATAAATTACCAGATAGATTAAAAGTCAAACTATACAAAAATTCACATGCCATTTGTTTCATAATGTAAGTGTCATTGGTTTCATCAAAACATTTATTTATTAGCCAATTTATAATGGTATGGTGTATCATTGACAAATCCAAAAAAATAACTGGATATAGCTTCATACTTTTAAGTTTTATTGATGGCTTTAGAAAATTTATGAGCCCTTGGCCACTTTAGAAAGTTAGCCTTTGAAATGTCAATAAGAAGGGAGATTGACAAATTAAGAAGGCCAAAAGCCAAGGCATCTGCCATACAACTCTGCCCACATACTCACATGGAACCCACATCCTCATATCTCATCTCATGTACATGTATGGAGAGGTCATATGGGGCCTATTCAATAATCATGAAATGCTGGAAGCATAACCACCTGTAATCACTGAAATGATCTTTTTGCTCACAGAAATTCTGCAGGCTAATTAAAACGCTTAACTATCTCAAAAACCAGTGATACTTTATACTTAAATATCGCAAAGCAGCTTTACATTACAGCTATGACTTCAATAGTACGGTATCTTGCTTCATTTAAAAAAAATTTGTAATAGATCGTTTATATAGAGTCACTCAATATCAGAGGAGCTCGAGACTCAACGCCTAGCTAAACAAAGAATAGGAGTCTTCAGGTGCCTTCGTAAGGTAGCAGGGTAAGAGAGGGAGCAGCTCCTCCCGAAGAGGAAGTGGAGGCTGTTATAGTTGGTGGGACCCACGTAGGCAAAGCTGCTGGATTGGGTGCTGTGGGGAACAACCAGCAGACCGCAGGCAGAAGAATGAAGGGAAGCCTGGGGCGGAATACAGGAGACCATAGTGAAGACAGCCTGTAGGTAGGCGGTAGCAGACCCAAGAACACAGCTACGCATTAGCGCAAGGGTCTTGAAACAAATGCGTGGAATACAGATTTGAGATTGGTTGGTAGTTTGCTGGAAGGGTGAAGTTCAAACCCGGCAGTTTTAGGGATGGGAAGACTGCCGCCCTCTTATGCATGCTCGAGAACTGTAAGAAATAATATCTTTTACATTTATGACCCAGCATACAAAAAATTAAAATAACATACTGTTTGATAAATCTTCTGCAAGTCTTCCATAGTCAAAGCATCACATTTCCTCTCCATTACAATGATATCCTTTGACCTTAAGTAAGTTGCTGCCCGGTCTTCAACACCTGCAAGGAAATAAAAGTTGTTTCATATATTGTATATATCAAAATTGCAGAATTTGATTCATTTGACAAATTACCAGTAAACATTCATTTTAAGATTTGATGCTTACTGGATAAACATCCTCATCCTAAGGAGTAATGTGTTTATGGATTGATCTATCCTGGCCATAGATCTTATCTTTCAATTTGGAGTTTGATGTGGTTGTCCCATGGCATGACCTTTCATTGTGCAGCATAGAAACGTAAGCCTGATTGTTGCCAGGACTTGGACTGTCACTCGGTATAACCAGAAGTTCAAAACAGCAGAGTTTTACTGAAAGAAATCCAATAGCATGATAATGTGAAATTAAGTCAAAAGAAATTAGAGAAGCACTTACATGTAAACAGATATAACTTAAATTTACCAAGTTGCCCATAGATGAGGATGGGAGTTTTCTGGCAGTAGTTACCAAGAGCATCGAACTCCCAGTTTTCCAAGAGATAGTGGAAATACCGGACGATTTGTTTCATGAAATCGATGAACTCCTGTACAACAAAGTAAAAAAATCTTGAAAAATAAGTGAAAAATAATTAATAAATTTTTATCTGGAGCGGAAAATACATAAGGCATAGTGAAGTTCTAGTCTTTGCACATATCCAGCTCCAAAAGTGTACCCCATACCACATTTCTCCAATGAACCATTGTGACACTATTATAAAAGAAACTTCAATTGTCCAGAAATTATAATCAGCAATCCACACCCGCCTTTAATGACTTTAGCCAATAAATTCTCTTAGTCCTTTAATGACTAGCCAGAATGTTTCCCATACATTTTAGTAAGCCCTTGTCCTTAAAGTGTTAAACAACAAGAAGAGAACTATACTGCAAATATGGCCAAGCTTTCCCAATGGTCAGGGTATAAACTAGGTATGACCCAACTAGACTGTATGAAATAATCAACTCCCAGGCAATATTCATGCCTGTCTGCCTATGTACGATGCCAAAGACCAGATCAGCATTAGTAATGTGCAGTAATGTCCAAATCTAACCTGCGAGTCCTCGGTGTCGGACTCTGCATCTTCCTCCTCCTCCTCGTCCTCCTGAGCTTTTCTCTCTGCATAACCTGTGAAATGAAGTAATTTTACTACCTGGATTACGGTATCGCAGTCTCAGCCGACTCATTTCTAAGTTTAGTTAAGTTATTTGCATTCCTAGTTTACACCGACTAGCAGAAGAATGAAATATTACATGCAGTTAAGTGTTTACCTTTAGTTTATGTATTAAGTTAACTTTTGGATACAAATTAAGATTTGAGATATTTCATGTTTAGACAGACGTAATCACCAGATTCAGCTTCCGCTTTCTCTCTCAGCCTTTGACTTCTTCTTAAAGTCGTGTTCTTTGAGCTCTTCTAGAACATTAAAAGAGTATGAGTGTAGCATAGGTTTAGTATTGCAGCTTTTATTTGATGGCATTAGTCCTACACTGAGATTGGTTTGCATTAAGCAGACACCAACTACATATGTATGGAGGTGTTTGATCACCTATTATTCTGCTTTGCATTCCTCATTATAGAACATTATTTAGTGAAAAGAATTCTACATTTTTGCAATTAAATAATTTTCAATAAAATTTGCGTTTTGAGGCTCGGTTTGAGTCACACTATGCCTTGAGAGGGTTTATTAGGGTCAGTTGGTTAGGCAAGAACTCTATTACATGATCCCATCTCAGTTCCAGTTATCCAGAATTCTTGTCATCAATCCAACTTATTGAATTAAAATTTATAAGCATGCTTTGCAATAAGACCTTTCAGTAACTGTTATACCAATATAATGTTTAAGCATAAAATAAATATTTATGCAAGTTATATTATAATTATTGAGAATGTCACAAATTTATTTTGTGAGCGAAGTGTCCCGGTTTTTAGTATTCAATATGTGGTCAGCCTAACATATCACGAGTTGCCATTAACATTCTACTTAAAGAGCTGTTTGGCGTTGCCAGATCATTCGTGAAAGAGTCACACTAAATTATCAACACAAATGCACGACTAGTCAAGTTACCAAGTTTTGAGAACATCCTCAAAACCAGCAAACATAACCGCTGTAAGCTGTGAAAGGTCGAACTGCTCTATTATATCCAAAGCTTGTGCCAAAGCTGGAACAAACATATTGATCGGACGAAGCAAACATTCATTATCGTAATGTACTTTAAGCATTTGTATGGCGCCTCGATAGTGAACCCGTCAGAAGAGCCCCGCGAAATGAAGCAGGTTTGAAAAATCGAAAGAAAAAGAGTCTTATAGAGTTGCTGAGCGAACAGAAAATTAGTTTGCGCTGTTTTACTTGGTCCAGATTATAAGCTATGCACAGAATTTGTATAATCAGTGTCTTTCAATTCATACCTTCGGCATGTTTGAGTAAACGACTTAATATCCAGATGATTAGGTCAAAGCTGACGACCGCTGTTGTTTAAACCAGTTGAAACGTATAACTGAGCCTAATCAATCCGGGTAGCGTATTAACATTCTATATACGAATTCAGATATGCATATTCATGAACTATTCATGAACTATGAGTCCTCTTGTTCATTGGATGCTGGAGAGGCGCTAATAATAATGTCCTTTAAAATATGTATGGTCGTTGCTTACCAACACAACAGCCAAGATGGTGGATAGTGGCTTATTTTGTGAGCTTCCTTTTCAAAATAAGTGCTTACTTAACTAATAGCGAAGAGAAAGTTGAAATTAGAGCGAAACTAAGATGTGCAGAGGATGTTCACACGTGGCTGCGTTGTTACGAAGAAATATCAGCGACACATTGGATAGTGAGAAAAACTTATCCACGACTACAGAGACTGCAGTTCCGTAAAGATTACGTCTGTCATCATGCAGGATTCAATAAGGTAATGTAAAACTAAGTTAATGAATTTGGCAAATTCTATATGCCTAATTCTGTCTTCTGAACTATTGCTATGAAAAATGTAGGGGACGACCATATGAGTTTTTAACACAAAAGGTACCATGTTAGGTCATAAGATTTTAAAACAGCCTATTCCTAAAAGTACATTGTGATGTGTTAATTGTTGTGTTGTGCATGAGTGATTTTTGTTAACACATAAAATTAGGAATATTATTAGTGTACCCTTGATCTCTGTGTTTTAGGAAACACCTAGGGGTGGATGTAATAGAAGGGGCAAATCGAAGAACTGTGAATGTCCGGCAAACAGAAACAGTATCTGCTGCTAGTTGTCTCAAGCCACAGAGCTAAGTACACGGAAGCCACAGTACTTGGTTGATATTGCATCGCCACGATTTCAGTGACAAGTTGCTGCTTGTTAGTGATGATATTCCGAATAGGACAACTAAATGGCAGGGCAAAACAGATGAAATATTTGTTTTAAAGGCCAACAAATAACATCGTTCATTGTGACAGTCAAAACGTATAACTAATATGCATACAGAGCTTTGCAAATGTAACAAAATGACATTCAATGTTATTTCTACATGCTCGAAATAATTCATTCAGCAAATAAATTACAAGCTCATGTACTTGAATTACGCTTATGCATTGGTCTAGATCAGTGATTCTCAACTTTTTCGACTTAGGGCCGCTTTTATTTAGTTGAGGACATGACTGGCCACAAGGTCAAAAATGATTATTTTAAATTATTACAGATTTATTAAAGATGGAATCAAATGATACATGGATAAATCCATTTTCTTATTATTGTTATTCAGTACTTTTTGAGGAAAAAATCTGCTGATATGCAGCCGGAACGCATTTGTATTGTTGAAAAAAATGACATCAAAATTAGCTACCAAATCAAATTTATTTCATAGGACAAAATGATCACAATCACCAATAAATTTTATAATGTGAAAAATTGAAATTGTAAAGTGTCATATCAAATTACAGAGTTTTTGCAAAACTTTAAGTTTAATATCAGTAATTGAAAAAAGGTGCCAGAATGCCGTATCGGCATGTTTAAAAAAACACTGGTAATATTTATTTAAAGTTTAATCACTTGATACTTTAAAAATCATTAATATGCGATTTATGTTGCTGAATATTGTTAGCAAGTTTTTCAATGTTCAGTTGAAGATTAGTTGTAGCCAGAATCATTAGTCCATTGAAATTGGAATCATTGAGCCGTGAACTGTTGCTCAACTATAGAGCCTCTTTCCTCCTCGTTGGATTCACTACCATGCTGATTGGACATGTGCAAACAATCAACAACTTCTGAGCACAACGACGGCGCAATGGAAACGTAATCCAACTGAATACACAGAATCCACTATTAGTCAGATGCACTGTGTTCGTTTATCAACTGTCGTTGGATTTTTTTTGGAGAGTTTGAAAACTATACGATTTTGGAAACGTTATTGTAGGCCTATAGGCTGTCAGAAAAACAATGTTTCTATTTGCCCTGATACCTATGGTGTTCGCTCGATAGTCCGAAGGTTCGATCGTCCGAAGGTTCGACTGTCCGAAGATTCTATACTCCGACATTGATTTAACTAGAATCAGTGCTTAAAGTGTAAAAAAGAAGTGCCTGGACGCGAGGGGAGCCGTCCATAAATGACGTCACTCAACTTTTTACGATTTTTGACCCCTCCCCTTCGTCACACGTCATAACTGCCATGAACCCCTCAAATATGACATCACGTCACAAGGCCCTAACCCCCCAAAAAGTTAAGAACTAAAAATTGCAAAGGCAGAGCACCAACATATTAAGTAAAAATTGCAAAGGCAGAGCACCAACATATTAAGTCGACGACAAATGGGTACGGTCCACTGTGTTCGTTGAAATGGAAGTTGGATTTGTGATACTAATGATGTTGGAATAGAAGTTGGATGGGTGAACGAAATTCTTCCAAAACAGATGCTATTTAGATAAACATAATGCCTACTGAAATAAAAGTTGGATCATTGAAAAGAATATTTGCCTAAATAGAAGTTCATTTGACATAAATGGTTCTTGCTGAACCAGATGCTGGATATGCAGACATTATTGTTATCAATCCAACTTCTGTTTATTCAAATACAATGGGCGAAAAATAGAATTTGTTATCCTTCGTTAGGATTTTTGTCCATCAACCATTATTTTGTCGTCAATTATTTGTTGGTGAAATATTTGTTGTAATTTAAAGCGTAGGCCTGCAGAGAATTGATTTCCTTTGTGAAAATATCGACAAGTGGCCCGTGGCGTCGGCATCGTTTTGAAAGTTGTAGAAATAAAGTTTGTAAACGCGCGATGCACGATATTTTTTCCTCCTCTCTTTTCTGTTGATAATAACGCACGCATATAGAGGAATTGCACTGCTGCATGGACGATCATGGACGTCCAGGCTCTGCTGGCCAAATAAGCTTCGAAAATAAGTGCCTGGACGCCGTCCATGACCGTCCAGGCACACTTTAAGCCCTGACTAGAATCTAGATTAATTGATAAAAAGAATGTGTAAAACTGGAAGCTGGATTGATATGAAAAGAATCACGCCTAAATGGAAGCTGGATAAATGAAAAGAATTATGCAATCCAGCTTCTAACAAACATAATTCTTCTAATCAGTCTAGCAGGGCAGTTAACAATACTGGAGTCATGTAGAAGCTGCGATATTGACAAAAACCTTGTTATGGCGGCCATTTTGTCAAATCCAAGATGGCGGCCATTATAGGTATCAGAGCAAATGGAAACATTGTTTTTCTGAGTGCCTATACAATAACGTTGACAAAATTGTATAGTCTTCAAACTCTCAAAAAAAAACCGGCAAAATTAAAAAAAGTGAATCTGACTATATAATTATGACCGATGCTACAGAATCGCAATGCGCATAACTAGAAGAACCGACGAAACGTTTAATTCAGGACTAACGACGTAGACGACGACGCAATGCAGACTATGACGACGCCGGAGCGAGTGTAGGACAATTGCCCCCGGACAATTGCCCTCCCCGATTTTGGCTAGGTTATTTGCGTCTGACAATTGCCACTATATATGTATATATAGACATGTATGTTTGTATGTGTACATGTATGTATGTATGTATGAATGTATTTATGTATACGTATGCGTACCGAACCAACTCTGGGCTGAGTAAGGCTCCCTAATGGGCCTCTCTATGCTCCGGAGGGGAACAATGTGGTATCCAATTCTAAACTATCGGGACTTTTGGTTCGTGCTATAGAAGTTCCCGAGACCAGTTGGGCCTTATCACGAAGTCGGACACTTCGCATCAAGGTCATATTGGGCTCTATCCATTCACTTCCAAACACAGGTTCCAGATTCCCAACATTCTTAGAACTAGAACAAGGAAGATAGCAAGAAGATTCCAATGTACTTAATCTGACAAAACGTTCGTTTAAACTAGCCTATTGTCGTTCTGAAAGGTTATCTAAACGTTCATTCATATTAGTCTGCATAGGTTAATCTTCAACAGTGTTGTATGCAAGACCTTAAACTTCAAGAGCAGAACGAGACCGAGACAGTCACAGTGAGGTACCGAGACACTAGGTTCAAGACAGTTCGAGACAGTAAAAGACAAGTGATCCTATATAAAAGGCTGTATAATACTAATGTATCAGTTTTCGGGAATAAGGTTCATTTGTAATTTCAATTTGAAACTTAATTATAATGGATATTGTATCAATTCCCAAGAACAATTTTTATATTGCCGAGTTTCATCTTTTTCGATATTTCTTCTTCGGTCTATCTTCTGAATAGCATAAAGAAAGCACGTGTGAAATCTTCTAGACGATTTTTAACAAGCAAATTCGATACCAAGTACCAAGCGAAATTATAAGTTTGCGTATATCCTTACTCACCCCGAGAAACTCGAAGTTGTTCCGATCGTTTCGGTTATAGTGGCTTTACATCAATGACAAACTAATAGCCAGCAGCTATTGCTTGCAAATAGGGCTAACTTCAAATTGCGTAAACGCAAACTTCACAATTTCAGGTTCTCTCTCAGAAATCTCCCCACTTTAAGACAATTGAATTGATTCCAGTATTATGTGACTCACGCGTTAACCAGAATTACCGTTTCTCGCAAATTCCGGTTTAAGTTTCTAGCCCAAAATTTTAAGACAGTTAACGTGAAACTTATCGAGACCGCTTGTTCGAGACAGAACAAGACTTTCACTTCAAGACAGTTTATACAAATTTGAGACACTACCTCGAGACCGAGACAACAGGCTTCCGAGACCGAGACACTAAAAAACTGTCTCGAGACCGAGACACTGTTTCGAGACCATACAACTCTGATCTTCAACTGTTCTAGAATAGCTTCTGAAACTGAGGACGTTCCACTTCGGAACGAGGGTGCAGGGCTTGGAATTTTTACTTCACCTACTTCCTCAACCTCTTCTCTGTCTGACATGTTGATTATAATTAATAAATGACACAAGAGTGAAAGATCATATGTTTACTAAGCAATTAATGATTCCAACAACTACAAAATAATTATAATCCTAACAATTCTACAGAAGATTAAATGCCAAGCATTGATAGGCCTAATAAGCACAAATTAGCAAAGATAATCACTTAGCAGCAACATTAGACATAACAATAATAATAACAATAATAATATCAATAATAATAACAGCAAAATACAACAGTTCAAGCACTCGAACAATGGCGCTTATCTAAAGTAAGGACTTTACTGGTATGGGTAACAAACAGAGTAATAATTCCCCTTACTTTGTTTTCTTCACTCGTAATCTCCATCAGTAGCTTATGGCGACTTGGGCTTATCTACTTACTATGCTAAACTAATCGTGATCGTAATCGTAATTTCAACATTTCTACAGTGCCCACAAAAGCGAGGTCGCGGAAACCATCTTATTCACAGGCGCTTAATCAGGAATCAATAGGCAGGGGGTCAAATCCAGAGATTAAGGCAGACAGACAGGTAGACGGCTAAGGTGAATGGTGTTTGGAGTTGAAACGGCGAGAGAGATAAGAGGAAGAGGAGGAATCAGGATAGGATTTACGAATGAGCAGTGTTTTGAGTTGCGAGTGAAAGACCTAAATTGGGGAGATAACAAGAGGCGAGGTGCTTTTGAGTTCGTAGGACGGATCGGATATTTGTCTTAATGCTGAAGGGAGTTTGTTCCAAAGAGGCGGGACAGAAATATTCGCAAATGTGAGTGATGATGTGACGGGAGGGCGGGTTGAACGATGTGGCTGAATCATGAACAACTGACGGAGATATGTGGGCTGTGAGGATTGCAGTGTGTTGTAGGTGAGTGAAGTGACCTTATATTCGATCCTTTCAGGTATTTTGAGCCAGTGGAGTGATTTGAGGACAGGAGTGATATGGTTATGCTTTGGGGTCTTGGTGACAGCACGGGCGAGAGCATTCTGAATGGCTTGGAGGCGGTTTAATTGTGTAGTGTCTATATTGAGGAAAAGGGAATTACAGTAATCCAATTTAGCGTGAACTATTGATGTGGCGATTGTGGATGCAGTTTTGGAGTCAAGCATAGGGCGGATTCTACGAAGATCACGGATGTGCATGAAGCAAGAGCGAGAGAGATGGGTGATGTGATCAGCTAAGCTAAGGTTTTGGTCAAAGATTATGCCTAGGTTGCGGACAGGAGAATTTTTAGTGAATGTGTGGATGGAAGCAGAATCAAGGTTGAGGGAAATAGAGGGATCAGGAATTTTATTCAGTTGCTCACGGAAGCCAATCAGAATGAATTCGGTTTTGGAGGGATTCAGGCAGAGGAGAAATGAAGTCATTCAGGATGAGATTAGGGTGACATGGAGAAGATTATCAATGGAGTGGGAGAAGCTGGTTGGAGAGAAAGAAATGAATAACTGGGTGTCGTCAGCGTATAGATGATGGTCAACCGAGGATGCATTAATGAGTGAACTGAGGGGGCTAGTATAGAGGATGAACAAGAGGGGCCCAAGAACTGAACCTTGAGAAGCACCACAGGGGAGCTGGCATGATTTAGATGAAGTGCTCGAGGTTTTTACTGAGAATGAGCGGGAAGAGAGATGGGACCGGATCCAGAGAAGAGCAGTATCTGAAAAGCCGAACCAGGAAGACAGTCTCTGGAGCAATATATTGTGATCGATGGTATCAAAGGCTGTAGAGATATCAAAGAGGCAGAGACAGGAGACTTGTTGATGAGAAATTGCAGAAACAAGCTTATTGTAGAGGGAGGTGAGGAGGGTTTTTGCTCAATGCCGCTTGGTAAAGCCAGACTGGTGTAGATCTATACTAGAAGACAACTCCAGTCAATAGTTTAACTATCATGACTACAGTGCCAGATCACGATTCCTCCTTCACACGGACAACAGCCTTATTATGGCGATGTTATCTGACTGCTTGACCTTTGCCAAAGGGTGCGTGACGCTTATAAAAGAATAGCCTCGTGACATCATTTGCCGCGCGCGGGAAAGGCTTAATACCCCGTGCCAAAACGCTTAGCTACGCCTTGTCAGAGATCCACGCGCAGACCATTAATTCCAACTTTTGCAGGCAGGAGATATCAGATAAGCGGTTTCCTGTCAATGACTGAGGTGACCTCCTATACCTGTTGCATCAGCATTACGCAACGCTCTAGATATATACACACAAAATGCAGGTAATAGCTTAACTGAAACTTGGTAATGTGTTGTTAACCTTGTACAAACACTCTATGATCGTTACATATGTAGGTATGTATGTATGTATGTTTGTATGTATGTATGTACGTATGTTTGTATGTATGTATGTATGTATGTATGCATGCATGCATGCATACATGTATGTATGTATGTATGTATGTATGTGTGTATACATATATACTTTGGGCGAGCTTATGGTCTGACAATTGTCCTTGTCGGGGAAGGCAATTGTCCGGGGGGCAATTGACCGGCGTTGGGTTAATTGTATGTTCCCCTAGCTGAGTTGACCATTTTGAAAACAGCGTATTTAGCTGCTATAGGCGTCGCAATGTGTGTCCAACAGCGATTGACCTGACGCCTTCGTCTTCTTGCTTCAAAGAAATCAGATCAACGAGATTGTATATTTTTATTTCGTTTTTAGTTTCCCTACTAACATCGGATCGAACAGCTCACTCGATCAGACGGTGGATGAGGTTATCGCCTAATTCTAAGCCAGTATAGGCCTACAAATTTAGTCTTTGATGTCCTGTGGATTCAGTGGATTGGGCCCTCAGGACCAGCTGCTGAGCCTGCAAGAAACGAAGAAATTGTTTCTGAGATCTGTAACGGAGTAGGCCTATTCCGATCTGAAAGTTTTGGGTTATAGACCGGTATCCTGTCCGACGAAGCTGGCGAGTGCTTCGCTTCTAGTCCAGCCAAGGTCTCAGAGGTGTTGTCTAGAGCTGGTTTATCACTCTTAGAAAAGGCTAATATTCAGAATCAAAAAGTAGTGTATATATATATATATCATACTACAAGTGATATACTATATCTCTGTAGGCCCTATATCTCACCTTATGCTACAGAGAATTATAAGGCGTTTTGCAGCTTTATAGTTACCATCCCTAGTTACGTTTACTGGAAACTACGGTTGCTAAGTAACCTTTATTTGTTGTTGATGTTTTGTTGCTGCTGCTGGTGCTAATGTCGTTGTTGCTGTCATCATTAGTAGGAAGCTACCATCGTAATACTTAACTAACTGTCTGAATCTGTCTGTCCGTGCATAGCTAGCCACCATGCTGAAATAGGCCTGTCTATAGTAGATCGTTGACCTTGTATACATTTGAACAAGAGCAGCTTAATTACATAATATATTGTTTGAGATTACGGTTTTAGTGACGTCATCGGTCACGTGGTCATCAGTTTCAGATCAGTTTTAAATAAGCGCTGCCTACGATTCAGCATAGGCCTGCGCATCAGACAGGCTCAGCAGTCAGCACTTCATTGCTGAACCAATTCAGCGTAATCGCTCAGCCATGGCAGTTTGAATGCGAGTGTAGCCTGCCTTCATTGACATAGTTCTAGGTAGATCCGACGGAAGCTTTCAAATCACTTAGGACTATAATTGATGGCTCAATTTTAAGTTCCCAATCACCTAATCTACTCGACCGCTTTACCCACACTCATTGACCCAATAGCCCCTCTACATGTAGGCTATAAATGACAACACGTGCACGGATACTCAATATAGCCTATCTATTTACACATCCGCATGAAAAACACGAGAAAAGCGTGGTCGTTTGTGGTTTTATCCATTGTCTCTGAATGGTGAAGTCTTGGCAGTTCTTGCTCCACAGAAAGTCTATGAAAAGTAGCGGAAGGAGTAATTTTGATAGAGTATGGGGCTGTATTAACACTAACAACATCTGGCTCAAGAAACCAAGACGTCATGATTTGGTTGAACTTGAATCAAACTAAGGAAATTTATTTATTTTTCAAACTTTCAATACTAATGACGCTATTAATAAAGCTGATAAATTGTCTCATATTTCTGCTCAATCTAGGCCTAATGTTCAGGCTAATTCAGTCGCTGTTCCGTCTAGGAAATGAAAAATAAAATGTTAAACGAAATTTATTCATTCGTTGCAGAAATTTATATAGCGCCCCTTCAGGCTACTACTCAGGAGCGCTCCTGACTCCAGCACGTTTAAAATGAACAGTGTTAAGGCAAGTATAAAATGAGTCTGAGTGGAGACCCTTGGCGACAACCGCAACGCCAACGGGAGCATGTTCCAGAGCGAGAGGTAAACCACTGAGAAATGAACAGTCATAAATCGAAAATCATAGGACGCTTATATAGCGCTGTCTGAAGAATTCAGTGCAACGCACCGATTCTACATGATACTCTATCGCTGTATTCTTAAGGCGACGTTGATACAAAAATCAACATCAAAATTGACGAATAATTGAATGCAATGCTACAATGTCAATCTATACTTCCCCAAAAAGGAAGCTGAACACGTAGGGCCCCCCCCCCCATGGTTGCACACCGTCGAAGAAGACAACAGAGGCAAGCAGGACGAGGACATAATAAGTGCGTCCGATTACCTTATTCAATGAGCGTTTAACTACTTCAAACTGCACACGATATTTGAATATTTGAATCCTGAATGAGGCGATTTTGGCCGTTAGCAATCGTCCAGAATAAATGAATGACCTACTAAGACCACGTGAAACCCCATCCACGATATATAATTGTCGCACACTCCAGAACCTACGAATGGGCGCTATATGAGCGATAAGTAGGTGCAGATGCTTGTGTGTAAGGCTATATTATACTCGGGGAATGACCGAGGCAAACTTAAATAATTATGGGCCTTGGTGGCCACTCATCCGGTGTGCTGCCCACTGTCGAGCCATTAAAGAACAGTTGTAGCTCCTGGGAAGATATTAAAACAAGGAAACGCTTGTCTCCTCTGCGCCAAGAAACTGCCAGCCTCTTCAAACCATCCCTTCCTCCCTTCTCTTCCTCCCTTCTCTTCCTCCCTTCTCTTCCTCCCTTCTCTTCCTCCCTTCTCTTCCTCCCTTCTCTTCCTCCCTTCTCTTCCTTCCTTCTCTTCCTACATCCTCTTCCTGCCTCCTCTTTCTACCTCCTCTTCCATTCCTACCTCTTCATATATCTCTTACCTCCTCTTCCTGCTTCTTTCTGCCCCTCATCTTTCGGTGTTTCCATTCTTTCTGCTCCTTTTCTTTTATTGCTAAGTAGGCTTTTCAACGTGTCGTAAACTGTCGCCAGAAGCAAATGCATGTACGTAGAACAACCGAACCATACGCCACCGCCATGATGTTCACATTTTTGTTAAATATAAAAACGGAAGCTGGTGTTCAATATGTCCGAAGTCCATCACTGTTCACTTTTTGACAGTTACTGTACTACTGTACTAGTCGAGTAAAGGACTAGAGCGATGCTAATGATCTCTGTAATCACAGTGTATTTAAACTGAAAGTACTACAATATATTGGCTTATATGTCATAGAGTTGCAATTTGAAGATTCGTCAGTATAGCCACTGGAGTTGCTCTAACTCTTGGTCGTTGTATATTGAAGTCGCTTTTGGATAATCAATTTAAAACATTTATTGGATTCGCGTGTGGTAGGGCGAAGGTTGTGTTTCGAAGCGTTTTATTGGGCAGCCAATGTCACGCATCGGTTGTTTTCCAGAATGGATGCGCTGTAGTGGGAGGAGCCTAAGTTGGAACTGAATGAACGCAATGACGCCAAGGATGAGTGGATGACTGCTGAGCTTCTTTAAAGGGACTCATTTAAGCACAACTCAACCTCATTCAGTCGTCGTTTACAAGTTTCTTCACTGATACAGTGACGGATATCGTAAGGAAACGGACACGTGGGCCTATTGGTTTCACGTCGATTTGGAAAACATCCTCAGTGGAATAAAACACGAAGTATTGATGAAAATGCTTCAGAGCTACTATAGCAAACCACACCCGTTACCATTGGGGTACCATGAGAGTTTATGTTCAGGGAGCTCTGCCGCCTTTCACACATCCACCACGTCGTGTCTTAAAGCGTGTGAACGCACCCAATTATCATACGAAAGCATTTTTGATCGCTGCTCCACAATTCCAATCAAAGATTACAATCGGAACAGGGAACTATCTATCAATGGAACATCCAATTTTAACTACGTCGAACAACCGACCACCGCTCGCAACATCCAAAACCTTTCGTCATTCGCAGACACTCCTTCTTCAGAGCAGAGCGAAGAACCTGCAGACTCCTGCTTCTCGTCATCCTTCGTCGACTCTGGTGGTCTGACCACTTTCTGGAACGGCCGATATCCAAGCAGCATCATCGCTCGGAGGAACGAAAGAGAGAGGAATAGAGTGAAGACCATCAACCAGACCTTTGCTAAGCTGCGACATCATCTTCCGTCGGGAACCGGACGTAGGAGGAAGCTGAGCAAGGTTCAGATTCTGAGGCTGGCAATTCAGTACATCCATCAGCTGCAGAGGACCTTGGAATCGGAGATGGAGAAGATGGAGGCTCAGAAGGAGACCGATAGACAAACGGAACCGGTGGAAAACGGTGAGTGAGTTCAATTAATGGTTGAATTAGTCTGAACTATAGTTTCCAGCAGAATATATAGGTTTTACTTGTTTTATTAATTTATTCGTCGTTTAACTATTATTTTTATTATTTTGTTATTATTATTATTATTATTATTATTATTATTATTATTATTATTAAACGGACGATTTCTAAAGCGCCGCAACGCAGCCATGCCGCTACAAGGGCGCTTTACAATAACACGATCAGCAAACTAACAAGAACAAACCCATATTATGACAATAACTACATCAGTTCAACAGGGTGTATCTACCTGAACAGGTGAGATTTAGGTCGAGCCCTTAAAACACTTTGAAATAATATATATGGAGCTTAATTGATTTTTCATCAAATTCAAGATTTGCCTCTGACCTCAAAGGACGTCCCTATATCTATATTGATATAACTCAGCCTAAATTTAAAGTAGGAAATGACGCACGTAATAGAACATATATATATATATATATAGGCCTATAACGGGCCAAAATGAAGGCCTAAGTGAAAAACCAATCCGTAGATTTCCAGTCGTGGCGACGTCATCACATATGTAAACGGAAACAATGAAGAAGTGAAGCAGCTCAGGTGGTAGGACCAACAACTGAGGAAGCTGTAGCTTGGTCAAGGTACTTGTTATGCAGGGCATCATCAGCTCAACACCAGAGGATAAACGAAGAGCTCGAAGCCTCGACAGCTAGACAATGCTAAAACCGAACAGCAAAGCAACCGGCAGGTATAGGTCGGAGCAGAGACAAGAAGCATCATCAGACTATGCAGCGAAGCTATTCTATTACCGATGCCTGGCGAGATAGGCAGCCAGTGCAAAGAATCATGCGTGTTGTCCGAGACGAGAGGCGGGCAGTCGAGACGGGCTATGACAACGTTAAGGTCAGGCCAAAATTGCTACAACTACGTGTATACTCTGATTGAGATGCTATGAAAACTAGGTTCTTGGGCCATAGAATAAAGTAATAAACCCTATGTGAGAATCAAAAAAGGTTTGAAGCTGAAAGGCATGGTTGTATGCTTGTTTGCGTGCATATGTGCATGTCTGTGGGTAAAATGTGTATACGACCTATGCATGTGCATGTATGCATGCACATGGACACCTACATCTGTATGCTGGATATATGCATTGATGAATGCATGTAAGAATGGATTGTCGCATTCATTCAGGCGTGCACATGCATGAAACTGCGAAACGTAGGCGTATTGGCCTATTCACATTTCTTCTGTTCTATATATATATACCTCTGACATCACTTACTCAGCTGTGATGAGATTGAATGTACCGTACTTTACTGTTGTGTATCAAATAAACATTATTTTGATTTATGATTGAATGAATAGGAAGTTTGATGGACGGACGAAAGGAATTTGATGAAACCAGTTCCTCCTTGGTATCTTCTCCCTCTCCGACGAAACAGTGCGATTCCTATGAGAATGACCCTTTCGATCTGGCGCTGTTTATGGACCGTGGCATGGATATGGCAACACCAAACGAGCAGTTGGAAGAAACGACTGGAAGTGATGCTCACCTTAACATATGGAATCGTTTATCAGTAGATGCGTTTTCAGCCCGTATACAGGAGACTCCGTCGAAGCCAGGCCATGCAACAATTCATTTGGACTTTTAATGTAATGAACTAAGAAATTGTAGGCCTAATCTTTAATAAATATTTTGTGATTACTATAGCAGCAACCAAAAAGTTCGATTGTAAGTGATATCTGAAAATTGTGATACGTATATCTTATTTCATATGTAGTAGACTAGACTCTACAGCATCGAACATTGCCATGGTGAATTTCATTAACGTTGAAATCGTTATATATTATGTGTTAGCTAAATTTTTATAAGACTTGACAAATTATTTTCAATAGAACATAATGCCATTAAATGTTGAAGTTAAAACCGTGGAGCTATATAGTTCAAATAGTGGTCAAACTGGACATGCATGCTCTATAGCCGAATAGTTAAAGAAAGTCCGTTGGCCTAAGTGCTGCATTATCATTTATTATAATCTGCAAATAAATTTTCGTAGCACGATGTTGCAAATCGAGTACAAAGAGTCTAATTAAATTTATTTCTTACTTGTTTTTCTCTTAATGGTTGTTTCTACAAATAGCTGTCATCATAGGATATGCAAATTCCATTTCCGCTCCTCTTTCTGCTCCTCTGACGTATGATTAAGGAATATACTTACTTACTTGCTTTTTCTCCTACCCTTATTATCTATACCTCTGCATTTTTCGCACATCTTTTCCTACCTGTGGCATGCATTTCTCCGTCCATCCCACTGTTTCGCCTGCCAACCAAGGCAGACACTTGTTTCGAAATGTCTGCTTCACCGATGTTCCTTAGCAAATGAGCTTGATGAGTACATGATCATATGCACAATTAAGTTTCATTTGCAATGTCTGCAATTAAGGATTCGTATTTGCAGTATCAACAACAAGTCTAGACAGCCTTTAAAAATATTGCCTTGTAAGTTTTTTCTGTGACTCGCCCGAGTTTGACAAGTACATATATCTCTAGCACAGAAATGACTGACACACACACATCAGTCTGCAACGATAACATTTCTTCAGTCGTTATTTCATCCTTGTCAAGCACTAAAGGACTATAGACCTACACCTGATTGGAAGGTTGAAAGGACGTCGTATCAATTGATTGATAGGACGTCATATTAATTGATTGAGGGACGTCATATTAATTGATTGATAGGACGTCATATTAATTGATTTAAAGGACGTCATACATTTGATTGAGAGGACGTCATATTAATTGATTGATGTTCGTTTTCGCTCTTTACAATTTCAATTGTCATGCACTCTGATCTCATGCGCGCATTGTTAGAAAGCTATAACATTATTTCAATGATACTCAGGTCTAAACTTAGCAATCATAATGTTTCTCGTAACGCTTTTAGACTTAACTTATCGTTCGAGTCGCATTCTAGCAAATTCACCACATTATTCACGCCGATTAATTTAGTAAAAATAGGAGCATCAACACTAGACTGCGGATGACTGTTCGCCGATATGTCGCCGTTCAATGTGTTTTAGGGCCTATGTAGGGCCTACCAAATGCACAAAACGATACAGTTTGGGTTTCACAGGAGGAGACTGACCCGTCTGCTCCACAGATGAAGTTTAGTCCTTCAGTGACTCAGTGATGATGTGGGTTGGGGTGACGGCCAGGGATCTCACAAACATCACTTTTTGCAAAATGGTACCAGACTGAACTCACAGTATACTGCATTAAATATTCTCGAGCAATACGTGAAGTCGAGAGACAACGGCAGTGTTATTCAACGAAAGTTATTTGTTGTCAGTGATCATGGGAGTATTTCTGCGGGATGGTGCACGCTGTCATGCATCAGCTGCGACCACAAAGTGGCTTGACTGCAAACTCCTGTCACAAGTAAAGCCAAAAGATTGGCCACCAATATTCTCCGGATATCTCCTATTGAGAACTTGTGGAGTATTTTGTCCCTCAGCATTTTTAAAGATATTTGTCGTCGCTGATCAAGTCTACATGTATGCTGTATGGAGTCGGTGCTTTCAATAAGCAGAACGAAAATACTATAAGCTATTACAGTCTGCGTCTATAATACCTAGACACCAATGTTGAGTTATGGTCTAGTTGGCCAAATATTTAGTTTTACAGTGATTTTGTGATGAACAAACTATATCGCACGGCGCTTTCATTTGACGTAAAGTGGAAAACGTCTCGAGCACATTTGAATGAGAAGAACGTTGAAAGCGTTGAGAGAGTTACGGTTCGGTCATCAGTCAAAATGAATCGTAATTTAAAAACTTCTAGAGCGCCACTCGAAAGCCAATTGCAGGGCATCTGTTTATTCGCGAGCGCGGATGAGGGCCAAGTCCGAGATGAGAGGAATCAGAGTAGCTGTTAAGGCCGGTGTTTTTCAAAGTGAGAGTGGGAAGGCGAGGGCTCAGAGTCATGTATGAGTTCTTGAACGAATGACACGTCAGTTTTGACGGGAAAGCTTGTGCGTGCACAGTTGATAAATTTGTAAATTTGTAAATGGCTTCGTTTTGACAGCCATGATAGTATTATCAAAATAAACGGAATAGAATACCGTACAATGCATTAGACAGAGGAGACTGATGCAGATGATGGTGGGTGATGGCAGTGATGAAGAAGGTATAATGTGTTTCCTACTCTAATGGACCATGGCATTTAATGCTTCAATGAAACCGACGGTGCTTAATATTTGTTCACATCGTTCTCTTTCACGGCCTTAGTTGCTTGAATTGGCTATGCGTGAATGAAGGTTAGAATCGATGCAGTCAGGAATGTCCGCTTGGTTTTAACGCAGAGTGTGTCTACGGATGGGTTCTTGGGAGTAGCGGGGGAGGGGAGGGACTCCTCGTCCTTGGCTCAGTTTACTGGTCTGCTTTAATTAAAGGATACAGATAGACGTGTAATTCGGCGGCGGCGGTTTCCGTCGACTTCCTCCGTAACCGGGAGCTCTTCCTGGCCGGGTCTTAGAGTCCCCCACCGACGCGGCGCCAGACAGACCGCCCAGGCAGACGACACCCTACCCGCCCCTTCCCTACTACCATACGCCGTCTCGTGTAAGGTAGTGGGGTGACCGCATCGTAATTAGACCCCGGCGTTTATGAGGTGTCGTCGTTTGAGGTTCTTTGTGAGTGGGCGGCAACGGATAAACTATAAAGGTATTGGCCAAGATTGGGTATACGCTATGCTGCCAATGCAGCAACCACAGATAGGCCTAATGATAATATTTGCCAAAAGCTGACATATGCATTGATGACCAACTTAACAGTTTTAGACAGATGACTTAATTAGACCTTCCTACCTATGCACACAATGAGCTTAGAGACAATAAGCGTTTCGATTATATAAGTATATATATTATGGTCTCTCTCTCTACATGTATGTATATACGAAGACATATGTCTTTTATATTACTAAATATACATATTACATGAATCCTAACTACGGCGGTGCAACCGAAATGAATTAGTCAAAGACTGCTTGAATGGTACTTTCGATAGGTAGGTAGGTAGTAGGTAGGTAGGTAGGTAGGTAGGTAGGTAGGTAGCTAGGTAGCTAGGTAGCTAGGTAGCTAGGTAGCTAGGTAGGTAGGGGTCTACGCATGCATGTGTAACGGTTAGAATCGTTCCGAAGACAACCAATATATATATAGACTATATATTAAATATACTGTATATATATATATAAGATAGTCTAATAATTACTCTCATGTTTATAGGCCTACAAAGTCGAAGTTTCGAATATTTTCAGTCAGTCTATTGCTTCGTTTTGTGCAAATCGAATGAAGATGAAGGGGTGGGTGGCGCGTGGCTACTGTCTACATATATATGGAGAGAATCCATATATATATATATGAGTAAATTATCGTTCACTCAATCAATCCATTTATTGTAGCCATATAAAACACGAGTCTGCTAGATACAGAAACGTGACAAGTATGTCTAAGGATAGTACGACACAGAGCTGATGATAGTTATCAGAGGAGCGCGTTAAATAGCCTAGTTATGTTGCTCAGAGATTTGTAAACCAAGGCTGGAAACTGCTAGGTAATAGACAGTAGTGGAACTTGTACATGAATCCCCCAACCCTGAAGCTTGCTAATAAATTCGAAAGGTAAAATTCCTGTATTCTAACTAGAATGGCAGTATGAGCCTGCCGGTACAATACATATCACTCGCAATTCTCTTTAATAAAAAGATCGAATCACTCATAGAAAATTGATTCGGCCTTGATCGGTTGCATCCCTACGCAAACCCTTCAGACGATAGCTCAATACATTAAATAATACACGGCTAAACCGAGTACCCCGGCATATAAAGGCCTATTACGGAGTCGCACGGCTAAACTCATTAAAGTTCGTAACACAATTAACTCCATGGGACCGAACCCTCCTTCACTAATTATGGCGCATACAAACCTCGGATCTCATCAACTATAGAAGAATGAGAGGATTGTGAGCAGATAATATCACAGACAAACTTATAGTTTTAAATATTTAGTCCTTTTAATATGCAGATTCGACAATTTCAAATTAATCTAATCCTTTCAGTTAGAGTCATAGAAACATGATTTTTTGGGGTTGAAAATGATTTGAAAATATTTCATTAGGGGTAGGTGTTCTTGAATGGTTGACAGTTATTGATAAAAGTAGTCCTATACGCGGTCAAAACCTGCCTAAAATATTTTTACATAAGTAATTTGCGGTTCCGGCCTTTGTTAAAACTATGCACAAAACTTATTTTTTTCCACGCGCGCTAGGAATATGATTTGAAATTCAGACTTTGGCCTATGCGATGGAGTCAAAGGTCACGCTGCTTTGAAAATGATCTGCTTCCGCTGTTTGAGTGGCCTTGATAGGCGGAAAATCTTCGAATGTAATGGTATATGTTGTAGTAGGATGTTTTAAGGCCTTGGGCGACGCCTTTGACACTCACCTTGCGTTAGGAACCGTCAATTAGCAACGCCTTTGCAGTAGTTGGCCGCCGCTGCATATGTGGAGAGTCAAGCAAGGATGAATGGGCGGAGGAACGGAAGGACGGATACGGGCTAAGTGACCGACCACAGCAAAGATCTTAGAGATAGCCAATAGACGACGTTTTCTGATAACTTGACTCCAATCCTGACTACTGCAACTCCCTTATCAATAGCATTAACTCGTCTATGCGAAAACTTGATTATTTTTTTAATTGTTGCAATTATAAACACGGCGTTGAACCTACCTCTCTCATGCACGAGACTTGTTGGGTCGATTCACGTCTCTCTCTTCCCAGCAGTAACCCCGGGAGTTTAGACCTAATTAGTCCTTCTTTCGCAAAGAAGTGGCGTTTGCAAAAATAAGATCATAACGTAAGGGGGGCCTTGCCTTGCTGGCGAAAGTTAAATTCGACTTCTATAGTAACTTGTCATCGTTCGTTCATACTGTGCGTGTAATTATGCTGCGGTTTGTTTGTCAGTTTGAAATTAAACGAAATTTTTTTTGAGGTCCTAGTACGGTTCTTGCACGGGGACCTTAAATGGCGTCCATTCAAACGGACGAGCGGTGGCGAAGGATCTCACCGGAACAAACTCTCATTGAAAATGAGAAGGTCAAGGCCATACGGTCGCTGTGTAAAACCATTACATTTACATCCTCTCTCCACAACTCTTGCAGATACGTATCTTCTTCCAATGGACCCTGTCCATTGGAAGAAGATATGTCAATGTCCATGTTCCTGATGAACTGAACCTATGGGTTCGTATATAGGATGGTCACAAAACTCTAGCAGACGACTAACCTTCTAATCTCCGTGCACCGTATCAAGCTACGAAAATTTTTCACAAAGTAGTTCTGACACACTGATAGGCCTATCTCTTCTTAAACGACTGTAGGTCTACCACAGAAGCTATAAAGCTGACCAAGAGCACTGTTTGGATTGTTATACCAGTAAATGCGTAGATTCTATAATGTGCTCTGGAATACTTGACGATCTCGCCTTGCGATATAATATATATATATTATATATATATTATATATATTATATATATATGTTATATATATTATATATATATAGATGCTTGCAACATTGAACCGCAGACTTTGGGTCCAGAGCGTTTTGCGCATGCACTCGTAAGGTGTCGTTAAGATTATGCGCATTTAGTTTTGCCGCCAAAATAATAATAGTACAATAGATTTTTTGCTGGAGCAAATTGACGCTAGTGCCTTTGTCAATGACAAAATGGGCGATTTTAGCTATCTGAGAAAGTATTGTATTGTATTTGAGCATCTGTGCATCGACTCTAGTAGTAGGGTGAACCTAGGGGGTTGTTTTCAGTTTTGTATTATGTAAATACCCAGTAAACCTATAACTCGTATGTTTTCTATTCTGTCTGACTGTCAGTTACTAATGAACACTTTTGGTAATGGTCGTAAATATTTTAAATATACACCTATACAGGCTACAATTATGCGAATACGATGCAGGGACACTGCCCATATTCTGCTCTGACCTCAATTGCGTCACTCTCCTATCCATAAAGTCGCTAAACGTAACATTGGACGCCCTTGAAGCAGTAGGAAATTGTTAGTTTTGACCCAAAATTGAACTCTGTCAAGTTATAAAACTCCAACCATAAATTTTAAATTCAGTTTAATCATTCATGTAATACGGCTGATGTTTTTACAGTGTTTTATGTCAGACTCAAACCTCGCGCTTGCGCACTACAAAGGGCAGTTGTCATAGGGCGTAGAGCTATATATAGAGGCAGATATTGTAGGCCTACTCGATGGACAGGAAGAAAAGTGTTCAGAATAATTGCTTAATGCAATTAAACATATAAATTAACAGATCAGGTGCCTCAGACAGAAGTTGGTTCTGTTCCGTTAATACTAGTAATAGTCTCAATCAGATCGGTAGGTCTACTGTTCAGTTCGAAGGTATATGTTAGGACAGTTAGGCAAACACAGAGTTATGAGCTTGTACTAAGATCTAGCTAGGTCCACTGGTATTTTATTCACTCATTGTCTTTTCTTCGATGTCGAGTTTGTCTCTTCACCACGGATTGTAAGGACACATCTTCCAGACACAGATCTTGCCCGCACCTGTCGGCACAAACAATTGAAATACGGTCCAGCTGAATTGTAATACAATGGCTTAATTAAAGCGGATGGCTGCAGCCGATCTGAGATACGGCACCTCTAATTTAAAGTAAGATCAGCGATCTCACTTATGAACTACGCCAACAAAAAAGAATAGAGTCTACTCCTCACGTAACGTTTATAAAACACTAACCGACAATGTGCATGGTGTAAGCTTTTCACGCACATTACGCTTATTTAACTGGGAAATAGCATTCAACGCTTATTCATATGGAAAATCAAATTGGAAACAGCGTTTGACGTTTATTCAAATCAAAACATTATTCTGGAAGGGGTGCGTATATTGCAAACGCCGAAAAAAGAAAAACTAATTTGAATTGGATCAATTGCGTCGGTCAATTTTTAAGCTTGAGGAAGAATTCTTCTGAAGAATTCTTCTTAAGGAAGAATCCTTTGCATCAATCCAATTTCCATTTAATGAAGAATCTTTTCATCAATCTAGCTTCAATTTCAAATTAAGAGCACATGATATGTTCAAGAAAGTGGCTGTAAGTAGTCAGCTGGTGGTTGCTACCAGCGAGATCCGTTGATGACGGTTGAGCACTGCAGCGTCTGCACATACTGAGTTTTACTTCAGTTGATATTTGGATCCTTAGGGTGTGCACTAAAATGCGTGGAAGAATCTTAGCAGCTCATCGTTAAAGGGTTGAAGGAACATACTGCACTGAATTAACTATAAACCGAATTTAAATGCCGACATTCGCAAAGGACATAGCCTCCTCCAGGCATTTCTTAACAGGGTGGCAATCCCATCTTCTTTGATTTGTAGGTGTATTAGAGTACACCTTCTCTCAAAGTTTCAACCAAGTAGGCCTACTATGAAGTATAAATAAGACTGTCAACGGGTACCCGGGTACCCGACCGGAGCTGATTACCCGGGTAATGAAATCGGGTTTTGGGTACCCGAAATTCCGTAAAAATGCGCGATTTTACCTGAACATAAACCAGAAATAATCCATTTTTCCTTTTGGCTGAGCGCCCGGGCAATGAAAATCGGTTCTCTGGTAACGAAATTCCGTAAAAATGCGCGATTTTACCCGAACATATGCCAGAAATATTTCGTTGGTCATATTGGCTGCCCGGCAATGAAATCGATTCTCGGGTGCCCGACATTCCCTAAAAATTTCTTAACAAAATATCCGCGGGGTCGGGTACCCGGGTACCCGACCGCGCGGGTCGACGGGTACCCGGGTCGTCATTTCAACATTTTTTGACAGCGTTAAGTATAAAGTATGTCTGATATCGCCTTAACTGTCATAAACTATAGAAATGTGCGTTTCATGTGTCTCGCAAAAACGTCGATCTCATACTTGAGCTGAAACTTTATACTTTCACAGTCCTACTCGTAGGAAAGTTGTCCATGTTATGCGCATGATCATAATTATGTCAAAAAGAAAACGGAAACTTTGAAAGCATTCTCAGTGCTTACTGATGTTATAAGCGTCAGATCTGTAGTCCCACGAAGTATCATATTGCAATAAAGAACTTGACCTGCCAAAACATTTGGCTGCATAGGTGGAATAAAGATTTATAAACTCAAAGGAAGACCTGGTCTCTATATATAGACTATGTAAAGACACTGAAGGCCACACTGACCTGACACGACTCCACTAACGCGCAATCGTGACTTACTGTAACCGGGCACCAGACAGAGTCTTTGAAGTAAGAGGAGATTCTATGAACATGGCTAACTTAGCTGATGCTTCTATCTCAAAACACGACTAATATTATATACGACTCGAACTCGCAACCTGAAACGGTGTCCTCTCTCATCTGTCCATAAATTCACATGTTCTTGCCTCAATGTATATATAAGCTGAAGTGTTTTTTTTAAAGAAAAATGTGTGCCGGAATGCATCTGTAGGCCTCTTGTCGAAAGAAATGACGATAAAATTAGCTGCCAAAAAAACTCTAATGGGACACAATGATCATAATCCATACAATTACCTATACATTTTATAATGTAAAAATTGATATTGTAAAGTTTTATGTTAAATTCCAGAGTTTTTGCACGATTACTATATTTATTTATCAAAAAATTAGTGCCGGGACACCGATCCGGCACGCTCCGCCCAAAACCGCGCTGGACTTAAGAGTGAATACTGATTCCCTGCTCAGGTGTGAAAGCGAAAGGTACTGCATTGGCAGTTAATCTGCTTCAAATTTTAGAGGATAGGCTTATATTTAGAGACAATTTGGTTTTAACGTAAATGGATTGTGTGTATCACTGAGATAATGATGATGCCTTAACGCATCATTATGTCACAATAACATTTTGGATCAAAACTAAACCCGTCCAATGGCCAGGATTTTACATTATAAAACAAAGTGTACGAATACTATATGTCTATCTGCATATGATAAATAATGTGGAATAGCTCTATATCATGATTGTTTTACTTATATATGGTTGAGCTGATGGACTGACCTGAAGACTGTCTCTTTTCAAAGTCATTGCCAAGTCCTGCGTTGGCGGCATTAGGCCACGATGACGCCAGCATCCCCAGAAGAAGCCTCTGATGCGGGGACAGGCGATCCCCTTCGCTGCCCTGCTGCTGCCGCAACTTTTGTCTTAAGATGGCCGCCATTCGACTGCTGCTGTTCAGTTCGCCTTCCTGTTAGCGTAGACAAATTCATAACATTATCTGTGCATTAAGTCATGTAGGGTTGCCAGGTATGTGGGTGGCGAAAGGAGGAGACAGACCGTCGGAGAGGAGGACAAAGGAGGACAGAGAAAACCAGAGGAGGAGAAGGCAGGACGCACTGAATGTTTCAATGCGGAGTCAGAGGATCCAATTAGCGATCAAACGAAGTCACGGTTGAAAGTTCCGTATGTGATCAATTGAGGCTTAACCTTCAAAGAATCACATCATTCATATTATTTCAGTGGAAACTCATTTTAGCGTTGTTTTGAGGCCATTGCAATTTACAAGAACTTGTTTTTAACGATACCGTGTTGCTACAATGTTGCTACCTTTTTTGTCCTCCTCTCCGACGGTCTGTCTCTTCCTTTCGCCACCCACATACCTGGCAACCCTACAGCCCTACATGACTTAATGCACAGATAATGCTTCAACTGAACTAATGTTAGACTTCATGCCCTGACCATGCTGCGTAGAATTCATGCAATAATGGCACACCAATAACGAGCCCTCGGGTATCCCTGCAGGCCCATGCTCTGAAACGTCACACGCATAGTGTTAATAGGTGTAAGCATGAAACCGTCGTTGCACAATAGCTATCAAATGCATTTCACATTGGTAACGGGAAAACAATTAGTCTAGCCTATGAATAACCTATAGATGCCTTTGTCGACATTGCACCCGCTAAATGTCCTGTATGCCCCTGAAGCTGTCTGGACCCCGGGAAAAACCCGGACATTAACCCCCGGACCTTAATCCCGGAAGAAATCCCCCAGTTTCAGACAAGACATTATCCCCCGGGCAAACCCCCCTTTGGGGTTTGGTACGTCCAATAAAATACCGGACATTGTGTACGAATAAACTCACAAGGCTGCTTTGAGGTGAATCTACCGAACAAACAGATACCGGTGTGGCATACCGTTTCATACCGTCCCACTTCAAGCCCTACGTATAATCGTAATCATAATCTCAACATTTCTACAGCGCCCACAAAAGCGAAGTCGCGTTACCAGCTTATTCACAGGCGCTTATGCAACCGAATGATAATATGCTTGTCAATTAAATATTCTGATCTAAATCTGCAAAAACCTATATCATACCTGCAAAGCAAATATACCAAAAAGATAGGCATAACGTTGTAGATCAATCGACTAAGCGCAAAGGTTATGAATTACGCGAGTGTAGGACAAAAGCCCCCCGGACAAAAGCCCCTCCCAACTAGGACAAAAGCCACCCCAGTGTAGACCATAAGCTTGCCTAAATTATATATGCATGCGTGTGCATATGATGCATGGTTGTATGCACAATATGTACTTGTGCATGGATGTGTCCATGTCGGCTAAGTGTCACTAAACCTGTAAAATATCTATTTTTAGCGGGTTGACATATTTCTTTGGTTCCAATACCTGCAAAGTTTGAAGACGAAATGGTTCGTAATATGAGGTGTGCATGTTAGAAGTCTTCGTTTTATGAGCACACATTTCTGAGATTTTCATCTATAGGGATCTTCACCCACTCTCAGAGAGATGATTATCGCGTGTCACTGACTGACTGTCACCAACTGTAAGCATACTTACTAGCTGACCTTCACCGCTTATATTCTTAGATTATCATGTATATATCAGTGGTTCCCAACCTGGGGGTCGCGACCCCTAAGGGGGTTGCGAAGTGTCTTTTTCTGGGGTCGCGGCGGCTGATTGGAATTGGCTAAAAAAAATGTCTTAGAAAATGTATATATGAAGGTTTTTTCAACTCTTTTACTCTTTTTTCCAGTATACATAATTCTAATTTTTCTATTATTAATGAAATTTAATGCTTGTTATTCATTACTACTAACTTACTTACTAACGGTGACTGCGGGTAGCGTCTAATGACTCTAGTTTATGTTATCTGATTCTGGGCCTGCCATGTTGTTTAGGCAAACGATAGCTGGCGTCTGCACAGCACTTTGTTCAAATATAAAAGATACAGTTATCCATTGTAAGTCGTAACATTCTAAAAAAACGTACTATGGAGAAAAAGCATAAATACTTGGATGACTATCTGAAATTTGGATTTACGACCTCGATCAGCAACGGCATGGAGAAGCCACAATGCGTTTTGTGCAGCGTCGTTCTCAGCGCTGAATCTATGAAACCCTCAAAACTGAAGCGCCACTTGGAGACCAGACATTCAGAACACGCTAAGAAAAGTCTGGAGTTTTTTCGACGACACGAAACTGGTCTCAAGCGCCAGAGACTTGACCCCGAGGGAAGCTTCCAGCAACAGAGCACTGCAGCAGTGCAAGCTTCATATGAAGTTGCCTTGGAAATTGCTAAACAAAAGAATCCTCACACTATTGGAGAAACGCTCGTTAAACCCTGCATGTTGAAAATGGTAAACCTAATTCTTGGGGAAGCGAGCGAAATAAAAAAGCGACAAATATCTCGTTCCAATAACACAATTCAAAGGTGCATTTCAGATATGTCCGTGGACGTTAGAGATCAAGTTTTAAATGAAATAAGAATGCCACCCTTGTTTTCTTTTCAAGTTGATGAATCAACGGAAGTAAGTTCATGTTCTCAATTGCTTGTGTTTGTTAAATACATTCCTTCAGGTGACATAAAGGAAGAATTCCTATTCTGTAGCGCACTTGAAACTACTACAAAAGGTGAAGATGTTATGGAAAAGATAAAGGCCTTCTTTGAAACTGGAAGATTACAGTGGAAAAACCTCTGTGGGGTGTGTACAGATGGAGCCCCAGCTATGCTGGGGTCAAAGTCGGGCTTTCAGACAAAGGTTAAAGAACTTGCTCCCGAGGCAAAGGGCATTCACTGCATGATTCACCGATATGCACTTGCCAGCAAGACTCTTCCAGCGTCTCTGCAACAGGTACTTGATTCTGTTGTCAAAATTGTAAATTATATCAAATCTGGAGCTCTTAACACTCGTTTATTTAAAGAACTCTGCAAAGACATGGATTCTGATCACGAGGTTCTCCTTTTCTATATTGCTGTACGCTGGTTGTCGAAGGGAAATGTTGTCAATCGTGTTTTTGAGTTGAAAGATGAAATCAAGTTGTTCTTGGAAGCGCAAGGTATGCACGACCTCGTGGCTTACTTGAACGATTCAGTTTGGACGAAAGGAGTTGCTTACTTAGCAGACATCTTAGACCGCCTGAATAAGTTGAATCTAAAACTTCAGGGAAAGGAAACACACATTCTCCAATTTCAAGACAACCTTCAGGCCTTTATATCCAAGTTGCAAAATTGGCGTCGGAAAGTGAATCATGGAAACATTATCATGTTTGAAAAACTCTGCAGCGTGGTTGAGGATTCTGAAGGTGATCTTGACGAAAGTGTAAAGATGGAGATCTCACAGCATCTTGAATCCCTTGAAAAAGAATTTCAGCGGTACTTTCCTGAGCTTAAAGAAGAAGAAGCTGCACTCGTACGAAATCCATTCTCTGTTTCCTTGAATGTAGCCAGCTTTCCCGATGAAGTACAAGATGAATTCTTGGATATGCGTAACGATTCTTCGGCACGTAACTTGTTTCATGAGAAACTGTTGACTCAGTTCTGGTGTGCCATGTATCAGTCATATCCAAATGTCACCATGCTTGCCTTCCGAGTTTTAGTTCCATTTGCCTCCACATATCTTTGCGATAGTGGATTTTCAACGCTTCTTCATATCAAAACGAAGGCTAGAAACAGACTGAATGTTGAGTATGATATGAGGTTTGCTTTAACAAAAACTCAGCCGCGAATTTTGAAATTGGTTGCCCAAATACAAGTACAACCATCGCATTAATTAAACTGGCAAAAACATCAGGTCAAAGTTATGGACATAGCAAATCATGCTTCTAATATCAGTACTAGTATCAGTACTAATTGGTTACATTACAGTTGCCATTATATTATTAAATAGTTGGTTGCATTACAGTTGCGATTATATTATTAAAATAGTTGGTTGCATTACAGTTGCGATTATATTATTAAAATAGTTGGTTGCATTACTGTTGCGATTATATTATTAAAATAGTTGGTTGCATTACAGTTGTCATTATATTCCGATAAATCTTTTCCATTGTGTTTCTGTACCTGTAACCGAGGTCTTCTTTGACCTAGGTCCTATATGGCTTATGCCATATGAGAACGTTCCGGGGGTCGCAGGTAACTCCTCGATTATAAAAGGGGGTCGGGGCTCATAAAAGGTTGGGAATCACTGATCTATGTAGAGGTATTCACCCACTCTCTCTTATTAACGGGAGATGATTATCGCTTGTCACTGACAGTTTGCTAATCAACTGTAGGCCTAGCTGCAGTATTTATGCATCCAACAAGATAAATAAAGATTCAGCACTGGACTCACTTTGTCTCCTATACGACACGATAATTAGGTGCTTATTTTCATATATTTTACATAATGGCAGTTAAATATATAACTTGTCATCATCCGTTCAGACTTCACACTAGGGGGTTTTTGTCCGGTGGGGCAAATGTCCTACCCAAAATGGGGGGGGGGGCTTTTGTAAGGGGGACTTTTGTCCGTTCCCCGAATTACGCACAGCGACACATTCTGCGTATACGCCTACATAATGAGATACCAACACCAAAAAGACCAAATGTTCCGCGTAAACCTCCATACTTGCTATTTAACTATTGGACGACGCATATAAACTGGAAGTACATGTAAGCCTACTGTCCAGGTGGAGTTACATAGATAGAACTATAAGAAGACTTCAAAACAGCAATCGCATTGAACCTATTCGCATTAGACGAATTAAGATTCTGTAAAAATAAAAATACATTCTTAGGGGCGTTTTTGTCCTACTTTGGGGGGATTTTGTTCGGGGTAGCTTTTGTCCAGAGGTTTTTGTCGGTTACCGGAAGCTGTCAATCACATTTTGACGATTTAAGGTTGTGATCGGCCTACTCGTTCAGTGCAAGCCTATAGTTAATCTGCCTGCATGCATTGCATTAACGGTCGAAGGGCGAGTTTGTTTTCGATGTGATGTTATTCGATGTGTTTTTGTGAGTATATATATATATATATATTTATTTATATATATTTATATATATATGCTTTAGCTCTGCTTCGTAAGTAAACTCGACCACTCGCGTGGTTCCACTAAAGTTCTAAATAGTTAGGGATAAAAACATATAAAACTTTCTGCACACAGGCTACACAGTAAAACTTGCTTTACGTAGGCCTATATAATTCATATATATATATATTTGCAAAGCAAGTTCACATATAACAATATAGTCCTATATATATAATGCCAATAATAACATGCCGAATAATTACGACAAGAAGCCGAGAAATTCAATGTAGATCTATCGTATATAATTTTATGTTGATCTTTGCTCCGCTTTATGAGCAGAAACTGACCAATACCGTGTAAAACAAAACTTCTTCATCAACGAGCATTATAGTCATGTAGAGTTAGAAATTGTACATAAACGATAAACCGGAGCATTTCATGGGAGAGGGACACGGCGACCGATTATAGTTAGAGCGCTCGCCTCGTAACGCGGAGAGGTTTTGTTCGAGCATTCTTCGTAAGACGATTACTTTGAGCAACTTCTTTACTATATCAACTGCTGAACACCTTTGCTTGAAGGTTAGTCATTTACCTTAGCGTTCTTAATGAATGTGTTATTTTATTATCACAATTTGCTGAGAAACCGCGAATTTCTGGGCCAATTCGTGGAATTAGGCTATAATTGAGGTTGAAATGTAGACATATAGTAACAAAGTGGCGATATATGTGCATAGGCTAATTGAACTAGGATGTTTGTAGCCATTACACTTAACTTCAAGGATTGCAATGAGACTAATCTACATGAGCCTCACTGAATCGGTCTGTATTTTCCAGCAGATACAAATAAAACCTAAATATAGGTCTTAGACATATAAAACGTGTAGGGCTATATATAGCCTAAAGGCCATTATGCGGTCTATTGGAGCTTGATCTACTACTGATCTAGTTCTAGTCGAGGGCTAAACATTTTAACCAAACAAACCACAGTTCAAGGCAACGACGCAGCGGTGGCTATATATAGGACATCAATAGTTCCTAAACTACATCCATGGGTCCTTCAATAATATCCTGTTCAGCCAAAACAGGAATGGTCTATAATAAGGTTGAGAGCTTAACTGAGGGATTGATACAATCAGTCTTCGTTGGCGACCTTGACCTGTGTAACTTGTGGCATAATTTATTGAACAAATAAGACGTAGGCCTATATACACGGACTTCGTTGGAAAGGCAGCTGAGGGTCACTGAGACTAACGCATAGTAGACCGCGGTCATCGTGACTTGCCAGTAAGCTGCGTTTCTCATTAATTTACCATAATATACCCAGCTAAATAAGCTTCCATCTTCTTGAATCATAGCACACAGCTGAATTTATGGTTACATGAAAGATTAACTTAGATTTTCATGACGCAATAATCGGACGAAAAGTTGAAACCGAGCAAATGGGACTAAATGAATAAATCGATTCCGAAATTATTCTTTTCAAAATCGAGTCATTTTAGACAGCGAAAAATCAATTTTGTGCTTAATGCACGAGGGAACGACTATTCAATGAGTATTCATAGGCGCTGTAAGCACGGAAACACCGGGGGAAAGTAGGCAAATACTTCTGTGCGATTGAAGTTACTGAGTAATGTAAAAAGCATAATATTCTCATGTATAAACCTGTAAACAGCATACTATTCGCATGTATAAACGGTCAACGTACTCTTTGGACGTCCAGGTCTGTTGAGAAGTTCCTATCACTCGGTAAGTCTGATGCTTCGCCAACTGCCATGGCATTGCAGCACGTGGAGCTAATGATGGCGACTATAATGAAGGAAATCATCGGCCAGCCAAGACCACCACCAGCAGCAGCAGCAGCGGAACTGGAACCGTCGGAACCAATTGTGGCAGAAGATGAGAACACCATCTCGAAGACCTGGAGCTACAGCGCAAGAATTTCGGACTACAGCAACGACAATCACTCGGGTCTTTATATGGAAGAAGCATCATCTGGACCGCAGTATCAGCCTGGCTTGGCTGCTCAGGCAACTACATGTACTTGTGCATCGCTCTAACGGAAAGATGTAAGCACTCGCACTGGTCCATACCACCGATAGCCTACTCCTGTATTTTTTAAAGAAGAAGATACTTACTTACTTGCTTGCTTAGTTAACTACTTGTGAATGCGTAGCCAAAGATTGGATGACTGTCCCGCTACCGGGTCACGCATCATCATCCAAGTGAATCGGATATATGCGCTGATGGTCAGCGACAGCGCATCAAATTTATGGACTGTAAACTTGTCACGACATGCTTCAAATGAGACATTTTTCATGTAGAATTTAAGTATCATAAAACTGTCAGGTCTTACTGCTCTTTACCATTGGTTGCACCACTTGACGGTCATGATGTCAATGAATCTAATTAGGCCTGCGTGAGACAGCACGCTGTATTTACCACTAGACCAGCAAACTGTAACGGGCGGCACATATCAAGTGGCGGGAAAAGTTGGATTTAAGATGTTTTAAATTTTGAAAGTTATTGACAGCAAACCAGTAGGCTAAGGAAGAAATGCTTGATCATTGTGTTATTATATGTTATATACTGTAATTAAAGTGTAAATTAATACACTCACTAAGTTAATACTTTCTATTTATTCTCATTTTAAAATAGAAACGGCGCCTTAGTGCTGGTTTCTCTTCCTAGTAGTTCCTACCATGGTGTCTGTTAAATTTGTGGATTTCAAAATGGAATTTCAATATTGGGAGGGGCGGCATAGAAATGTTGATCTAGGGGCGGCAAATTGTAAATCCACCTCTGTCGTGAGGCAACGTAAATTGATCAAACGCCAATTATCACTTGCTCTCAAGTAGGCTAGGTCTCAACACATAATGAAAATTTTTTATTGACTGATCAAGTATCCGCTGCAATGAAAATTTATTATCTTGACAAAAAATTTCCTACAATTAAACAGACGACAGCAATCGTTGAAGCCAGATTCGAATATCGAGCCACAGATTCGAATATCGAACCAGAACTGGCCACATTTATGCCTACCACTTGAACGACGGAGATTTCCGACTTCCGACTGTAGGCTACATCGGGAAGGAAACAATACCTCTCGTACATCGTGGATTTTAGGCTATCCATGCATTTTGCATTGCCTGCACGATTGTTTATGGCAAAAAGGCTCTGTATGACGAAATTGCTTCATGTTTGACGTCGGCGACACGCGTTATAGTCAAGAAAGAGTCACTTTCTATGTACACGACTCACGCTCTTATTACCCGCATCGCTAAACATGAGTGCTACAGAAAACGGTTTAATTTACACAAATATTTCTCGTCGCGTGCACGCATCGTCCTTTGGATAAGCGCTCAGGATTCCGAAAGTTATAAACTTCATCGTCATTGAGCTCTTTCTTAAGCGCTAAAATGTAATAGCTTACTTTATTAGAAACGCGAGGCTGTTTATTGCAACTCTGATAGATGGAGTTAAGAAGGAAAACTTGTTTAAGATAACTTTTTGTTTGTCAAACATATAACCCATTCGAGCGCTATAGACAGGACTCGATCTTCTGCAGTCCATACAATTCTCTGTATTAATATTATGCGGTTCATTACAGTAATTAAAAAAAATTCATGAGTTGATCACGCACGCGATCGTGACACGACAAGCGATTAGACAACTTGAGATCATCATTGCGAAAAACACAGTCTAAAGAACTTTTTAACAGTGATCTTAAGTTCTGCGATTTTTGCACGATGATTGTTCCAGGTAGAGGGGCACCAACGCACAGAATGATATTAGGGCCTATATCTCATTAAGCTCAAGATTTGCTCAGATATTTTGGACGCTCAGTTTCGATTACAGGAATTGCGCATGAATCGAAATTCTCGCCTAATCGAGGACTTCTGCTAAAAAATAACCCAACCACCATGCCCAATGCTCCCCATCTTGGCCGCATGTGGGAAGGTAACCGGACAATTCATCGCCTGACAATTCGTCGTGGACAGTTCGTCGCGGACAATTCGTCGCAGGACAATTCGGCGAAGACAATTCGACGGAGAAAAATGGACAATTCAGCGCGGGCAATTGGTCGCGGTAAAATTCAATGTGTGTATAGTGTCAATGCGGGGTATTTAGCTCTCGTCGATTTAATGGAATAAGCAATTTACCCATTGTAACGACTTACTAGCAGTCAAACAATTTCGGAGACGATTTCTCCCAAAAAACTATTAACATTTAGATGACAATGAGTTAAATTAGAGTAACTTCAGGATTTCATAGGCCCTGATTAGAGCGTATATTCCATTAAAAATTGATATTAGGCCTAAAAATTTGAAAAACACTTGACAGTCTAGTCTTATATTTTAGTTTCAATATTTATGCTTATTTGTATGATTGCTTAACGAAGCATTTACCATTATTTTCATATTATTATTGAACGCGCAGAATTGTCCGCGACGAATTGTCGCGGCGAATTGTCTGCGACGAATTGTCCTGCGATGAATTGCCCTAGAACCTTTGGGAAACTTAGTGCTGCCCATAGGGGCAGCTCACACACAAAAACCTACACAGGCGCAATGTGGGCCCCACGTAGGCAGCCCATCTGGGTTCGATGTCAGTTTGGCAATGGGCTCCACGTAAGTTCCAATTGGACAGCCCACAAATGCGCCTATGCGAGCTCAAGGTCAGTCCCATATGAGCTTCCAATATGGGCCCCACGTGGGCAGCCCATCTGGGCGGAATGTCTTTTTGGCCCAAGGCACCACATTAGTCCCAAGTAGGCAGCCCGCAAAGAAGCCTACACGGGCTCCAGCCGACAAAATCATGCCAAATGAGCTGCCTATTAGACTCACCAATAGCCTTCAAGTATGAATAACCGTATTATGTTACTGAAATTAAATTATTCAAACATATTTCACTGCACTGACGTATTTTTGGCACAAGACTGAAAGCATGAGGCTTATAATAATAATAATAATAATAATTATTATTATTATTATTATTATTATTATTATTATTATTATTATTATTATTACTACTACTACTACTACTATTACTATTATTATTATGATCCGCAGAAATAAAAATTATGACTAAAAGCAATAGTACAGTTAGCAAAACAATGCAACGTACATAGACCTAAGCTTTAATTACAAGTCGCCAATGTCTGGCCCACGCACAATCGTGGAACCAACCAACGGATTCCCATCAGCAGCTGACAGATGCATATACAATAGGCCTATATTTATTTGTTGCCTTAAAATATACTTTTCCTTTAAATATGACATTAAATATACTTTGATTTCTATATTGTGTTGGGCTTCTCACCTATAGCTTGCATTGTGCACGACGATAGATGAACTATATAATATTTGTAGCTTAGGATACGTTGCGTGGTTATGATCGGCGTGGTACTGAACTACGCGCGGTTATTGGCCGCGCGGTTTTGTGCGCGCGGTAAACGAAGGATACCTGCTTTTGTGGCCGAAATTTCGCATAATAGGGCCTACCGACTTTCACGACGCATAATATGACACTTTCACGATGCCAACCTAGCCCTAACCAACCCTCATGAGTCACGACGCATTATACTATTTTTAGGTGTTTTGACAGCGTGCATGCGCCGAAGATTAGGTCTAGGCTTACACACATGTAAAGGTCTTCTCCCGCTAATTGTATACATGTTTGAATGCTGAAGATTTATCCTATTCTTATTATTAGAGATTATATTAGAGAGACAGTGTGAACGCACAGCTAGCACAGCATGAGATATGCCACATTGAAGACGTGTTGAGGGCAACTAGCTAGAACACCGTTACTATTTTGGAGTTACAAGGCTGAAAAGGATGCATTTTTTATTACCATTAGGCCACTATCACCGTTCCATAGGCGCCGACTTGCAGCAAAAGGTATTGGGGCAAAAATTCAATTCCAACGATCCTATGATCTGATCGATCGCCTATCCTGCCCTGTCATCCCTCTCCCCAAGCTCCCCTTTCCTCAAGCCATTTCAACTGACAACAGACCAATTGTAATTTTTCCACCCCATTCTTCTAAGTCATTCTTGAATATCATCTGTTTATTCCCTAAGTGGTATTCCTGTTTCATTTGTTCCAGATAATCACACGACAACCACGAATATATTACTATATAAAACACTTTTTAAATTGTATGTAACCACTAACTATTACTAACTTTCACTAAAAATCTGATGCCATTATCATTTACAGATACACACAAAGCATGCTAAATTGCCAGTACGGCTGACTTTAGTTACAAATCTTACTTCAACTTTTTGTTTCAGAGTTACAAACACCAAGCCTTCGAACTATATTGGTTCAGTAACATACTGTAACCTGCTGTATACGCCTATCTACTATCTACTGCAGTCTATCTACTATCTACTGTAGATATCTACTGTCTACTGTATACTATCTACTGTAGTCTATCTACTATCTACTGTAGATATCTACTATCTACTGTATCCTATCTACTGTAGTCTATCTACTATCTACTGTAGATATCTACTATCTACTGTATCCTATCTACTGTCTACTGTCTCCTATTTACTGTGTATCATCTATTATCTACAGCAAATTAGTATAAAAGGAGTTCGCCTGGAAGATCGTGGTCGTATGATCGTAGCCGTCGTATGATCGTGGTCGTCGCCTGGGAATCGTCGTCGTCGTCGTCGTCTGGAGATCGTCATCGGGGAGCCTTGTAGATTCGGCTTCGGCCTTGCAGTCTCGGCGCCTAGGAAGCACGAATAATCTTCGTGGCTTGCGATAGTCGTCGTGGATATAGTCGTCGTAGATTTGCGATAGTCGCCGTCAGCCATTGATGTAGCATAGTAGTCGCCGTCAGCCATTGACGTAGCGTGGCAATTACTCGTTAGTTATCGACGTAGGGCGTATTGAGGGAGTGAGATACGGACTGTTTCCAAATGGGCGCTACAGAAGTATTGTTTTCCGTTGTACATTAAATGAGGATTATCGAACAAGCGTGTCTTATTCCAAGCGTCATCCAGAAAGGAGCTATTTAAACCTTAAATGGTTAGTCTTCAGCAAACCACTGAAGCCTTACTCAGCGGACTGCAACTCGAACTACCCCCATATCGGACGGGGCTGCAAGTCGTCATCCTGGTCACTGTCGAATAGGCCCCGTTCCGTTACAAAACTGGTACCAGAAGAGGAGTACGCAGTAACGTTTGATGAGCTCTTCTGAACGCTGGATTTAACGCCGTTACGTTGGAGGTGATACGTACGTTTGTTTTTTGGAGACTCTGCCGTTCCTGATTCTCGGAGAACACGAAATTCTTTTGCTTCGACGCTGTGAATTTAGACGAACGACGACTGAAAATGGATATCGCGAAAACGGACGATACGATCGTTTATACGTTGCTGGACATTCCTGATACGCCAATTCGCCAGCCAAGCTTTTCGACACCCGCACCGGGGCAGACGACGACGGCCGAAGCACGAGGCACGGACTATAGTTTTCTGGAGAGCATAGACTTCGACGGTCTGAGTAAGACGATTGTTCGAGAGAAGAAGACGATCAAGTTCAACGTCAAGAAGCGCAACGATCCTCCGCGGATGGAGAGCCCAGCATGTCCTCCGGCCAAGCCGGGTGATATCGATGAAACCTGGGAAATTCGATGGCACGGGATCATTGGAATCGTTTATGGCTCAGTTTGAAGTTTGCGCTCGGCATAATCGCTGGACTGATAGCGATAAAGCGGACTTTCTGCGCTGTTCTCTGGAAAAAGCGGCCACGCAGCTACTCTGGGATTTTGGAGCTCGTACGGATGTATCTTACGAACAACTCGTCGAGAGACTGCGTCAACGATACGGAACGGAGGGGCAGGCGGAAACGTTTCCCGCCTAACTTTATTATCGTCGACAAAGGGGCGATGAGAGTCTCAGCGATCTCTTACATGATATCCGGAGACTCGTCGTTCTCGCATACCCAGTGCCTTCGAATGAGACGACGGAGATTGTTGCGAAAGATGCATTCCTCGAGGCGATAAGAGATCGAGAACTGGCTCTTAAAGTGAGGGAGCGCGAACCGAAGACGCTCGACGAAGCGCATCGAGTGGCCTTACGCCTGGCCAGGTAACAGCACACGTCTGAGTTAGAAGAGCGACGAAGGCCAGCGAACCGAGTGCGAGGCACCCAAGGGAACGACAACGGCGGAACGTTTCAATCGCAATTGGAAGGCTTCATCGCTGCTCAGCAAAAGTGGCAACAAGGCATGGAGGAGAAATTCTGTCGGCAGCTAGAGGAGCTACGAAACTCACGTCGAACGAATATCAACGCAGAGCCGAATTTCGCCACACCAGCAGATCGCACAAGGAATCCAGGACGTAGAGTAACCTGCTTCAACGGCGGACGAAATGGACACATCGCACGAAAACGACGGAACGACGGTTACCAACCATACCACACATGAGGGACAGAACAGGTACACGAACAATGCCATCTACATACGCGGGACGATAAATCGACGCTCGAGGACCTGCTTAGTGGACACTGTGTCAGAGGTAAGCCTGGTACAGTTGTCTGACATAGAGGGGCTAATGCTTCAACCTAGCACTCGTGTATTGTTGGCCGCCAACGGCACGGAAATACGGGTTTTGGGCGAAGTTAGTGTGCACATTCAAATTTGGAGAGGATTTGCAGTTGAGACAAATTTTCTGGTATCTGATCAAGTAGGCGAGCCAATGCTCGGTATGGATTGGTTGAGGCAGCATAAATGTAGAACTGGTTTGGGGACATGTGCGCTTTTCATTGGACAGCGAAGCATCCCATTAATTAAGGGAAATGGCTCATTGTGGTGCCGACGAGTGATGGTCGCGGAAAAAGTAACTGTTTTGCCAAATTCTCAGTGTGATGTTCCTTTTCGAACTCAGTACAGGAATCTCAATAGCACGGTTCAGGCGTGGATGACTGAAGCTAAGGAGATTAAGCCAGGAGTACATTTAGCGCGAGTGGTATTGAGAACGAAGCAGACCGAGCGAGTGTAAGAGTTTTGAATTTGAGCGATCAGTCTGCTACGCTGTAGGTCAATCAGTTGATCGGTGATCTCCACCCTGTGGAAATAAAGTGTGAAGATGAAATCATTCCGAAACCGAGCTCGCCGATGACTAATCAGTTGATTGAGAAGCTCGTGGAAGATATACCGGATGATGTTCCCGGGGAAATAAGAGCAAGGTTGCAAACCCTGCTGACAGACTATAGGGGCATATTTTCGACAAGTGACCAAGATTTAGGGAGGACTGGAGTTTTCCAGCATCGGATTGACACCGGGGATGCTCGGCCGATAAGACAGCCCTTGAGAAGACCGTCATTGCCTTACCGTGCAGAAATAGACGCGCAATTGGAACAAATGATAGCCAGTGGAGTAGTGGAGCCGACAGTTGGTGAATTGGCAGCAAATGTCGTGTTAGCTAAAAAGAAGGATCGGCCATTCGTATGGGGAGAAGAATGTCAAAGCGTTTTCGTTTGAAGGTAGTGCTCACTACTGCTCCAGTACTGAGCCTGCCCAGTGAAAATTCGGTGTGTACATTGGATTGCGTCTCTTCCGACGTAGCAATTGGTGCGGTGTTGTCGCAGCGAGTCGATGGACACAAGTGTGTAGTCGCCTATGGCAGCCGGTTACTCTCTACAGCGGAGCGAAACTATTGTGTCACAAGAAAAGATTTGCTGGCAATAGTATACTTCACTTAGATTTACCGACAGTACTTGTTGGGAAGGAGGTTCACCCTCCGGACGGATCACAGGACGTTGAGGTGGCTTCAGAAAACTCCGGAGCCGATAGGCCAACAAGGACGCTGGTTAGAAAAGTTGGCAGAATTTGATTTTGAAGTTTTGCACAGGCCGGGGCATAAACACGGAAATGCCGACGCTTTATCGAGGAAGCCCTGCCGCCAATGTCGTCAGGAAGATATCGGCCCCGAAGTCTTGTTGTTGCGGGAGGTAACCGCGGTCGTTCTTCCGGAAAACGACATTTCGAGAGCGCAAGACGAGGATACTGTCCTTGGGATAGTCAAAGAATGGTTACAATCAGGCCCCGGGGCGCCGAGCTTACAAGAAATTCTCTTAGAAGAGGAGGCGGTGAAAGTCTACTGGTACCAACGATACTCGTTATACCCGAAGGAGAGTGTTGTTCATCGCCGGACGCCGGAAGGTTTGGAGCAAGTCCTGGTGCCAAGGGCGCTGCGCGAGCATCTTATGAAGCTGGCACATACGGGTGTCACTGGTGGACATTTGGGCATCAGGAGGACCCGATGGTTAGTCCGCAGACGGGCCTACTGGCCAGGATGGTCAAAAGATGTCAAGCGATTTTGCCAGCGATGCGAAAATTGTTGTCGATATCGGAGAGGACAACCACCTCGACAAGGGATGCTACAGGTTGTCCCATGCGGTGAACCGTGGGAACGAGTGAGTATTGACGTCACCGGGCCGCATCCATGAAGCAAGAGAGGAAACGTGTATATCCTCACCATGATGGACAATTTCACGACATTCGTCGAAGTCGTTCCTATGGCAAACCAAGAGGCTACGACTGTCGCAAAGGCTTTTGTGGAAGCAGTTGTAGTTCGTTACGGAGTCCCTCTGCAAGTTCTAACGGATCAAGGACGGAATTTCGAAGGGAAGGTATTTCAGGAAATGTGTCGATTGCTTGAAATCGATCAATAACGGACGTCTAGCTATCGACCGCAGTGTAACGGCATGATCGAGAGATTTCATCGGACACTTCATTCTATGTTGGGAAAATTGGTTGACGAAAATCAGAAAAATTGGGACGAAATTCTTCCGTATGTTGCAGCCGCGTATCGCGCTTCCTGTCATGACGCCACGGGATTTTCGCCGAATTATCTTGTTTTCGCGAGAGAAAATCGGGCTCCCCTGGATATTGCTTACGGAAGTCCTAAGGAAGACGAGGAGGACAGACCGACGTTTTCTACATATGTCGCCGAATTGAAGGACAGGTTCTACGAGGCATATAGTCTGGCGCGTAGCAATTTGAAAAAATTGGCTGAGCGTCGTAAAAGGAATTATGATCTTCGAGTGCGCACCGCGAAGTATGAGGACGGAGAGTGGGTGTTCTATTTCAGCCCGCGGAAATATGTGGGGGAGAACCCCTAAGTGGCAGCGCAATTATATTGGGCCATTTATGGTGATACGGGCGTGTGGACTGGTCAATTACATCCTGCAGAAGTCGCTAAAAGCTAAGGCTTTTGTAGCGCATGTCGATAAACTACGGATTTGCTATGGTCGAGTAAAAAGGCAGTGGCAGTTGCCTGGTGCGTCCGAAGCAGTGGTAGACACAGCAACCGCACTGGCCGATCAAGACGGTTACTTGCGGCGAAGTAACACGAAGCGAGCGCGGAACAGGCCGCAAGTAAAGAAAGCTCCGACGGCAGAGGACGGAACGAGACAATTGTCCGTCGGCGAAAGTCTGAGGTTACCGTCAGACCCTGGAACGGATGAACAGGGAAACGGTGTGCGAAGTTCGGCGTTAGGTGCGAATAATCGGCCTCGACGATGCATACGTCGTCCTGTGCGATTTCAGTAGAGCAAGACGGCTGGCGGACGTGACGTAGCGCTGGTAAAAAGAGCGTAAAGACGAATACGACGTCCGAAAAAAGAGCAAAAGATGAATACGACATCTGTTGATAAAGAGAGAACACACAGCGATTAAATGGATAGACGCTGCAGTAATTTGGCAAAGAAAACAAACGGACGATGGAGGCAATGAAACGCCGTACAAAGAAATTGTTAACCGTCGAAAGGACTTTTATTTTCAGGAACGAACAATGTTCTCGTCAGACAACTGTCTGATCGTTCATTGGATTTTAGTATAATGTTATTGTGTCATGCCTGCTTTCTGTTGAACTGTCAAGCTGACTGGTTTCGTATGATTTACTGTTTGGTTTGTTATGCGATAATTGTTATGCAGTAGGCCTAGTTGTTATGAGTTGTTTGGACTGTTCGACAATGTCTAATTTCATGATTAGCTATGGACGATTGAGTCCACGTGATTTTCATGTTGTATTATATAGGATCTGACTGTTAAGTCTGTTAATTTGCCTTGTGGACTATTGTCTGAACTGAAGCCGATGTACGCTTTAATTAAGGGAAATCTTGTGATTAGGCGTTCCCAAAATGAGACTTTTGGGATGTTGCTGCGGGAGGCGTGTAACGGTTCAGAGGTACGCCTACCTGGTGTCGGCCTGCTGTAGTGTCTGCCTGTTGTGTACACCTGTCTACTGTGTTCTTTCTACTGTGGCATCTACCTGCTGTATACGCCTATCTACTATCTACTGCAGTCTATCTACTATCTACTGTAGATATCTACTGTCTACTGTATACTATCTACTGTAGTCTATCTACTATCTACTGTAGATATCTACTATCTACTGTATCCTATCTACTGTAGTCTATCTACTATCTACTGTAGATATCTACTATCTACTGTATTCTATCTACTGTCTACTGTCTCCTATTTACTGTGTATCATCTATTATCTACAGCAAATTAGTATAAAAGGAGTTCGCCTGGAAGATCGTGGTCGTATGATCGTAGCCGTCGTATGATCGTGGTCGTCGCCTGGGAATCGTCGTCGTCGTCGTCGTCTGGAGATCGTCATCGGGGAGCCTTGTAGATTCGGCTTCGGCCTTGCAGTCTCGGCGCCTAGGAAGCACGAATAGTCGTCGTGGCTTGCGATAGTCGTCGTGGATATAGTCGTCGTAGATTTGCGATAGTCGCCGTCAGCCATTGATGTAGCATAGTAGTCGCCGTCAGCCATTGACGTAGCGTGGCAATTACTCGTTAGTTATCGACGTAGGGCGTATTGAGGGGGTGAGATACGGACTGTTTCCAAATGGGCGCTACAGAAGTATTGTTTTCCGTTGTACATTAAATGAGGATTATCGAACAAGCGTGTCTTATTCCAAGCGTCATCCAGAAAGGAGCTATTTAAACCTTAAATGGTTAGTCTTCAGCAAACCACTGAAGCCTTACTCAGCGGACTGCAACTCGAACTACCCCCATATCGGACGGGGCTGCAAGTCGTCATCCTGGTCACTGTCGAATAGGCCCCGTTCCGTTACAATACTTTAAAAATGGAATGCATTAAATGCAGTGCCAATTAGTATTCGAAATGCACCCACATTCTTCCTATTTAAGATGCTGTGGAGTATTGGATACTTGAAGGACTGTTGAAAGACCAGTCACGCTTGTTAATTATAGTAGTGCCTCGATGAGTTACTAACATGTAAACTATTTTTAAAATGCAAATGTTGTTAGTAAGTAAGATGGTTAGCTTCTTTCATTTTCAGCGCACAAATCAGTGACTATTGAATTTAGATAATAGGCGACCCTAATTAAGCGAGGCTTTTGTCTATTATTGGTTCTCTCCTACTTCCTAGACAACACATGGAACTACACTTCGTGATATTATAAGTTGCATATGCTCTGTCCTTCTGGGATTAATACAGGTTGTCAATATGCCATACAATTAAAGCTATTGTTGCCAAGTTAGCCTCACTCAAATCTGATAATTCCCTGCAGAAGTTTAAAGGCATGATCTTACCCCTAGGCAACTCGAGAACGAGGGCATAAATTATAATTAAGAAGCCGAAATAAATAATTTTATTAGACCTGCAGCATACATACTTTCTTCAGTGCAAGAGTTCAAGCCTTATGGAATGATTTGGAGTTTTGGACGACAGTGGGCCGAGGCCTACTCTTATTGGACACTCTCGCAGCTTCTAAGATGAGCTAGGGAAAGTGGACTAATAAGTATTCCAGCCTTTTCCAGGCTAACTTGTAATGATTGCAACACAGACTAAACGTCTCTTGAACCACATTAGACCCTGCTGAGTTATGCTATGTAAATTGACAATTACCATTACAATTACCAAAAGAACTAAAGTTAGGGCCACTGATAAACTTCAGACACTGCAGATCCAAAAAACGATGATGATGATGATGATGATTATGATGATGATGATCATCATGACGTTGATCATGATGATATACTGCTATAATCGCATACTATATGGAGCCAACGAGATTCGTTATCGGCAGATCCAAAAATCTAACGAAACTGAGTTATAGAAATCCAAAATAAACAAGCAGTTTGGAATTTACATTGTAAGTGAAGACTACAATCTACTGAAGTGCTTCGTTCAACATTGTAGGTCGAGTTCCGCACCTAGATGGATTAATTGTAGTTTTTACGATGTCCGGCATAGGCCCCCTAGAATTCAGTTTTAAAAAGCTGTGTTATAAAATTGTCTTTTTTTAATCTCAAAAGTTCAAATATATTTTCTTCTTCTAGTTTTTTTTCAGTTAAACAATATAATTATTCTTTAAAGTATAAAATCATATCTATACACATTGAATGAACGGGTAACTTTCATACTCCATGCATTCCATTTTACAATTATTTGCTTCACTATTTCTTCACTCACCTAGCACTTCTCGTGGCGAAGGCGTCTGCTGTAGTGGATCACTTGCCGGTAAAAATTATTTCATTAGTAAAATCTATTTTTAACTCGACCAATCACGCTTTTTGAAACACCAGCTCGTCGGCCGTCGTCTGTCCACTTTAACACGGCATGGGATGCGGGTAATAGAATGAATTAGATCATTTATGTTATATAATATATATCGTTTAACCAAAATTACTGTTGGTACATTTGCTATTAGTTACGTGTTAAAGAGGCTTAGCGTTTTAAGAAGCCTGAGCTAAAAATAGCTAAAACAAAAAAATATATATAATGGCGTTTGCCGTAGTGCAATGGATGACACTGGGACGCGTAGCTGAAGAACCGGGTTCGAAACCCTTACCGACGGTGTTGGTTAAATTAAATTTACACGCATAGCGTATCGGCCGCCCTACGTGGCTGCCAGCATCATTCGTTAATATTGTCTCTGTAATTATACTGCGCTGTTGTAGTTTGAACAATAAACGAAATTATTATTATTATTATTATTATTGAATAAATGCCATCTGGACGTCATCGTCGTCTGTCTAACCACAGCGTCGATAGGTGGCGGTTGTGTTACCATTGATTACATTAGTGTAAAAGGAAATCGAGTCAATCTGCGCTAATGTGCAGTTAGTATGATATTTATCTACACTGTTAATTGTATTAATTTAACTGCTATCGTATTTTGTAGCAACTCTTCCGTATATGACTGAATTTTAAAAGTTATTCACCGCAGTTAGATTAGCCTCAATTAGCTACCTCTTTTAAGCTCTCAAATTACCATTATAATGCTTGGCAAGAACAAAGTGTTATCACGTCTTGGCCCATTGGCTAAGATCAAAGCGTTTGCTTGTCAGCTTAATACCTGATACGATAAGTATACTATCCACGGTTGCGTGACGCCGATGTTACTGGCTCTCGGCCTAGGTAGGTTATCAGATAATCCCTGATCCGCTGTCCCTGGTTTTAGTACGTTGATGGGGAGAAGCTACAGTATCCTCCGGGTTCTCACTCTCCCCAGTGGTCCCCACTGAGGGAGAAATTCAACGCAAAAAAACAGCCTGGACGTACTTCGTTACGGGCGTGCTGGTTCGTAACATTCCCTTCTGGGGAATCTCTGCAGAGTGGGTCTTCGGCTGTTTCCTAGGGCGCTCAAAGGGAGAAAGGCTAGAAGTTGAATGAAAACCTACGATAAGCCAAAAACACAGGTTATTGCAAAGCAAAAGCTTAAAAGGTAGCGTTAGACCTTAAGGCAGTACTCAAATAGAGGATCGATCAAGGATTAGCTTCTAGGTCAGATTAGTCCAATACGCGAGCCGCACGCGGTCCGTGGGTGGATTTTAAGGGGCCCGCTACGCAGGGCCGTACCGATGGCGCAAATTTCAGGATGGAATAATTTTAATAATTCCATAATTCACTTTCTTGAAAAGGTGGAGCGCCCTAATGCTAGGCAGAGGGCACAATTATAGCTTGGTACGCCCTGCGTGTCACATTAAAATTTCGCATCATTTCAACAGAACTGTTCCTGTCTGAGTCTATCCCTCACTCCCTTCCTCCAATTGCATTAACTCATATGTGTTTGGTTTCAAGAATATGGCCCGAGTGAGTACAGATTGTGGCGGGGAATTCTTTCACGTCTCTCCCAGGCATTCTATAATTTTGTAATTGAAAAATTCGAATGTCCCAAAAAGTACTGGGGCGAAACTATTGCCCTCGCCCCAGGACCTTGACGAGTACAGGGGCGAATGGCCCTGTTGTCTCTGTGTAGTCGGCGCCTATGCACCGCTCAACCCATAATTTCCTTGAAATGATGCACAAATTGTCACTTACGGCCCATTTCAAAACACGCAAGTCGGACTACTTAACATGAACATAAAATTATATAGGCCTAATATCGCAATATTAAATTGAATTCGCATCTAATTCCTTAATTTTCAACAACGTGGCCCCTATAGCGTTGTAAGCCTAGGATTACATGTAGCCTAAGTTAACATGTCTACCATTTAAACTTAGTAAAACTGAAACCAATTCAATAGATTCGCAATTTCGAATTGCTGTCTGTGAAAGTAATTAACCAACGAACTTTTGCAATCCAGATTTCCGAGTGAGAGGGTTAGGTCTACAACGTTAACTGAATTAAAAGGAGCAACCAGTTTTAAAAAAGACCAGATTGCGCTCAGATCGCCGACGCTCTTGGCAAAGGTTGACTAAAAACTTCACAAAAAATCGCATTCTGGATTTCTGGTGAATTCAACCCAATGCACGCCACTTTCTGAACTCGACGTTTCTCATTTTCTCTTTTGACTTCGAGCAATAAATTATATATAGGCCTACATTAATGCTTAATGGCCCATTATTTCATTTCCGTAGAAGCTGATCTGCGCCGCTTGAACCTTTATTTTGAGCTTGAGAACGAACGATCTGGACACTATCCCAGGCATATCCTGGTGGTGGCGGTGGCAGTAGTTGCAGCTTAACGACGTTGTGTGTGATAACATAGATCATTAACGTCGCCCATCTCCTTTATTCAGGCTTGGAACTGGCACTGTAGGAACACCAACATGTACTGAAAATGTCAATGCTCTCGATCTGTGCCACAGATGACGATGACCACCAGCGTCATGTATACTTGGTACTGGGTAGGCCTACATGTGCCCTATTTATGACACCCCTGTAATGATATGGCTACTGTTTTCAACTTGATCTTCGCCTTATTGATCCAAGGTGATATAAATGCTATGACGTTGCTTTCGATAACTTTCAGAGACAGAAGTAAATGGCTCTGTCAATACTGCCTGAAGTGAAGCCTTGTTTCCGTTTTCTATGTCTATCAAGACCTCTGTCTCAACCACGCTTTCGCTTTTATGCTGAAAAACTTGCATTAAACAGACATTTGAGTACTTCAAGGTAAGGCATTAAAATATGCATGTACAAGTGTTTTATTTTTGAGGAAACAACCAAGTTATTCAATTTTAAATTATGCTACAAAATGAAATTCATGCAGAATACAGAGAACAGAAAATGGTTTCTGTTAATTAAACTTTAAACGAATATACTAATTGCATGTGCAGAAATGTCTAAAAGATTAACACTGAAGCAATTTATGAAAATGTCTTAATTGATCAATTCTTTATTTATACCATAAATAAAAATGTAGCCATAGTCAATAGTATACAATAAAAGCTGTGACTCACAGAGTGAATGTTTTGGTTTACTATAAAATCATCATTAAAGGCAAGAAAATGGGAATTACATAATTATATTGTATCGCTAACTCCAAATGCCAAGAAATGTCACACCTTTGATGCCCTGATTCTCTTTTGGAAACACCAAAGTAACATCTCAAGTTTTATTAACATTAATAATAAATGCACAAAAACTTAATCTCCAATTAATTAAAAAAATTAGCAATTACCTTGCGATTACAATGTAATCATCGTGGATCTGTCCGTTTCTCCTCCAAAATAAAGACTACAACATTTTTATCATATACATATAATTATACAACCATAAAATCAGTTTTATATTGTACCACAACGCCAGATAAAATTTTCTCTTCCTAACGTTAATACTTAATACAGATAATAATGGTCTGTATACAAAAAGCTTAACATGATCCAAATGAAATCAGCAAAACAGAATTCGATAATCAAAAAAAACTATACTTAGAAATCATACATCATACAATCCTGAGCATCAAATTCCATAAGCGAGAAAGTTACAGAGAATCAGCTTTGTTTGGTTCAAATTGCGGATTCAACAGCTAAAGGATTTTTATCAGCTGTACATAAGCTTAATTCTAGAAGCACAAGCCAACAGTGTGAGATATGTATCTCATAAGCAATAATCTATACAGCACAACATTTGGACTTAATGATCATAAGAACGAACTACATGACAGTTGGACGAAGCCATATGAAAAGAAATGCACTGCATGTTGCAGTCATAAATTGGTTTTAGAAATTTATAATTATCTGGAGCACACTGATAATAAGTTTAGCATTATAGAGAAACATTGGGAGTCTACATTGAAGGTTGAACACAAACAATTCTAACTAACTGAAGTCTGACTAAAAACCAACTACAAGAAGCTTTTTGGACAGATGTCTTCATTATGCAATATCACAATTACAAAATAACTCTTTTAAAAACAAATGTCAAATCACTATAAGCCCTTCTACTGCTAATAGACCTAATACAAAAACTAAGTCTTGTGTATGGAATACCACAGGATTTTATTAATTTATTTCCTCACTCAATTAATTATGCTATTCAATTAATTAATCTAGCGTTTTAATAGATAATTATACAGTCGCTTGATATCTGAATATTAATATTTTAATATATCTTAGTATTTCTGAACCCAACAATGCATCCAAATGAACAATATTGATAAAATGAAGAAAGCATGTTCTCTTTCCCATAAAGTCAGGTGTACCTCACAGCAGCAGCAAAGAAGTACAAGAAATATGGAAGGCAAATGTACTAAAGATATAAAGTAGAAGAAATATGAAAGGCAAATGTACTAAAGATGTAGGTCTCTAAGGCATTAAGCACAAGATTCCTTCTCAACGCCAAGAAAGGTCTTACGCATGTTACAATTCAAAGCACAAGTTGCCGTAATCAAGTGGACGTCCTAAAAAGAATGTCCATATATATACACGTTGGACACCTACCTACTTTGTCTTGCCCTCCCTCCCTCACTTTTGTGGACGTCTGCATCAGAGGACAACTTGCAACAGGACTCATGCAGTGTGGCAGCATTGACCCCCATACCCATCAACACACATCATTTCTTCATCACAAAAGCATTGACCCCCATACCCATCAACACACATCATTTCTTCATCACAAAAGCATTGACCCCCATACCCATCAACACACATCATTTCTTCATCACAAAAGCATTGACCCCCATACCCATCAACACACATCATTTCTTCATCACAAAAGCATTGACCCCCATACCCATCAACACACATCATTTCTTCATCACAAAAGCATTGACCCCCATACCCATCAACACACATCATTTCTTCATCACAAAAGCATTGACTCCAATACCCATCAACACACATCATTTCTTCATCACAAAAGCATTGACTCCAATACCCATCAACACACATCATTTCTTCATCACAAAAGCATTGACTCCAATACCCATCAACACACATCATTTCTTCATCACAAAAGCATTGACTCCAATACCCACCAACACACATCATTTCTTCATCACAAAAGCATTGACTCCCATATCCATCAACACACATCATTCTTCATCACAAAAGCAATCATCAACACACATTATTTCTTCACCAGAAAGCACATTGAAAAAAATTGAAAAAAGTTATCATAATAGACAGTGTTAAGAGTTGCATCAACTACTAAAAAGTATTTCAAACACTGGGTAATCGAATGTGCGAAACACAATAGTAACTTAACAAATTAAAATAACCAGATTGCCATAGATATATCGTGTGTCTCAAAGTATTTCACAGATACACTTTGTCCCTGTTATGAAAATAATCAGAGTAACTCAACTAAATTCAAAAATAGAGCAACTTTTAAGTTAATAAACTTAGTACACACACTCTATGTATACCCTGAAAACACTGTAGGAAAACCAGAGTACAGTGATACTCGAGTTATTGAGCCTAATGACTTGTATACATCTTTATCCCATTATTGTTAAAGCATTGTCCACTGCAGGTCTACAACAATTCGAAATATAAAAAAATTATTGATCATCATCGATATGGTCAAACAAATCTTGTAGAAAAATAGAAATCAACATTTCTTAAATAAAACTAACAAGAAACAGATTACGGTAGCCTCAAGTTTTTTATCCGTCATAATCATAAAGGATTCAATGAATAACAGGTCAATCGAACCGTCATATGACTGGTAAATAACCAAACAGAAGTGAAATAAAAAATACAAATATTTCAAGGCATCACTTTTACAACACTGGAATGAAAGCAAACATTCTCTTGGCAACAAGGACACCACAAACAGTAGGGATGAACCGAGTATCAATTTTCCTGCTGAGTACAGAGTTTTACGAGTTCAGTTGTACCAAGTCTGAGTCAAAAATATTTTAAAAAGTTTCATTCTATTGATTAATAGTTTGGCAATTTGCACAATTTTTTTTAATTTATTGGTTTTGCCTCAGTTTACACTAGGAAGTAGTAACTAGTAAGTATTACTAGTAGAGCTGTTAAACAAAATCCTGAATTCCGGTTTTCGGTATTTCCGGTTCGCGTCTTCCAACAGGGTAATTAATAGCTGCCGATTGCTAATAAATGGCCCTTTTATTGAGACAAGCCTAACGTGGAAACGTCAGCTAGGCGAAGGGTAACCCGAGCCGATCAAGATAGCATCACTCAGACAGAAGACCTGACTTCAAAGCACCACTGCATTATGATACATATTACATGAAATAATGTGCAGAATTGTGTTATATTACAATTTACAATATTTTTCTAAGAACACCAATAAAACCTGTAACCGGTTTAAAACCGGTTTTTAAAATCCGGTAACCGGTTTGCCCCAAAAAACGGTATTAACAACCCTAGTTACTAGCAAAAGCATTTGTGTTATTAGTCAAGTTGATTGTTGTTTCATAAATAAAAAACTCTAATTTTCGTTTTCAAAATTGAAAATCGGAAAGCTGATTTCTATGTGCTAGTCTGAGTAATGCCAAGCGCTAAGAAACTCATCTGAGCGAAGTTTCCGAGCTGAGTTTCGGTTCATCCCTAGCAGACGGCATAAACAAGTCACCGGCACTGAACTTCCAACAGTGTGTCACAATCGTGCCAATAGAGACACCACTCAAAACATACAGAATGACAAATGCTCAGTCATAAAAATAAGCGTAAGCCGTGGCCATGAAGTAAAAGCCACCAAAAACAGACAAGATTGTAAAATTCAAACATATAACTGGAGCAAATCATGCCCTAACGTTTACTTGGTATCACTCAAATTTGTATTTACAGAAAAGTATGGATTTGAATCATCTGAAATGGGGTCAGAATGCAGTTTAGCTTCAATAAATAAAAGGAAAAGCTCTCTAACAATGTATCACCAAAACAACAGAGACCATGTCTCGACCAATCACAATCTGATCTGAGAGCCGTGTCGCAGATACTGCGTTGCGTTGGAGGAGATTTTGACGGGTCTTCCGAGAGAAGCCCATCGCGGGACGTTGATGTCGCAGGCGCTGTCTCTGCCGAGGCATTGAGTTCGAGCAATCGCGATCTGAAGACACTGGACCCATTGCTCCACATTCTCTGCATCTCTCGCTTTGAAAACGTATGTCTCGTCGTTCGCAAATACCTCAAATGCAGTTGGAATGCCTCTTCCCCCTTTTCGTATCACCTTCACAGTCTGGATATTGCTGATCGCCTGTTGCTGAAATGAATGAACGAAAAGCTGGTAACGCACCAGTCAGGACATATCAAGTCTGCTGATATCAGTTTAGGAGGAAGTGGCAATGACACATTTTGAAGGAACTGTCAGTTCATATATCATTATGACATGGTTCAAGTATTCATATGCATTTTAAAGAGCCGTTAAATGGCCACGTTCTAGCACCTCTGAGAGATTCTTCAGCTACAGACAGAAAACTCACAAGTCAAGCCAATTAAATTACAACAATAGTATCCCACTACAACTATTATTGTAATCCCAAAACTTGTAATCTGCCTATTCAAGACGTAATCTCCATTCACATTATCCATGTGGCATTATAGAATTTTCATATGAGATTACGCTAGGACATTTCATAATATTGCTATATTAACATTTACATAGATAGTAGATACCTCATGCTCTGGTCATTTGAAAATACAAGGGCATTGTCCTAAAAGCAATATCTGGCAAAAGCAGAGTACTGTTGATCCTAAGCATAATTAGTTCACTAATTTTCCAGTAATACAGACAAAGAAACAAGTCATCATTTCTAATTTGCCTTTAGTGCATTTAAAGCAATTTATTCATAGCGGTTAATATCTGATCCATAAAACCAGATAATTTACTAGAAAACTCACCGAATCTCTCTTGTTATAAGTGATGGTTGCTCCAGATAGTGTGTAGTAGCGGCTTTTCCATGGCTTAAGTACTTTGAGACGACCTTTTTTCTCCTTGAGATGCCCCTCAAAGATAGGCAGCCCATCAGCCTGTAGCAGTTCAATGGCTTTCTCTGGATGGCAACAGATGAAACAGCACCACTGGTTCTCTCGAAATTCAAACAGATCAAAGTACTGCATTGCAGTCAGCTCCTGCATTATGGTGGCTTGGTCCTACACAACAGAAATATGTTTCAAATGCAAGCAACGTATGTGTATGAAAAAAATGAGCTAAATAAATATTGGCATATATTACCGTTACAGCCGTACATGTCAACAAACTGAAGCAAAAACTTTATTTAACATTAAAAATAATCATTACAATTTGTGACATACCTGAAACTTTAACTTTTAACAATGAGAAACAGATAACCAACATCAATTTTATTTCCATTCTATTGTCTTAAATTTTGGCATTTAGCGGATTTCAATTAAAATTAAGCATTTCATAATTATTTCAAAAATTACTGCTCTGGTTGTTTTGCTGAAAGAAAAATGTCATACAGATTAATATGTTGAAACATACCCTCTTCATAATCAGTCTCTAGTAGGCCTACACAAGTTAAAATAAACACCCCAAAAATTACAAAACAAAGAAAAGATAATTGGGTGGACTCCAGTTGCAGCTTTGTCAAACTAGTCACATCCAATTATCCATCACCAAAATGCATTTGCATTCCATATAGTGTTGATCTTCTATTTCTTCTATCTTTCTATTGCAATTGTTGAGGTGTTACAAAGGCAGATAAGGGTGGGTGACCAGTTCTCTCACTACAGCTGTCACAAAAAATGTTGAAATCACAGCCCAGGTACCAGTTGACCTGCGAAGCTTCTGCCCGACGCAAGGACATTTTTAGGAAATGTAGGGAATTGCGCATTTTTACGGAATGTCGGGCACCCGAGAACCATTTCATTGCACGAGCAGTCAGCCAATATGACTAACGGAACATTTCTGGCACATATTCAGGTAAAATCGCGCATTTTTATGGAATGTTGGGTACCCGAAAACCAAGTTTATTGCCCGGGCAGTCAGTCTCGGGCGGGTAACTGGGTACCCGTTGACAGCCTTACCTCTCACTCATCGTCTGATAGAATGGCCAGCAAATTAGAATAGTCTAACAATTGATTTTTAAACTCAACAGCCGCAGGATAGAAACAACACCACAAGCAAGAATCTGGCTGTATACTGCCGAAACTACATGAACTGCAGAAGCATACTAACTTTTGCTGATGGAAAATTGGAAGTGACCAGCTTGACAAAACTGCAATTGGAGTCAACCTTGACTGCATCCCATGTCGACCGGAGGTTCGCAACAGCCGCGTCCTGAGCCGTCACTGGTCTCTGAGATCGCTCCTTAAGAAAATAACAATCAAACAAACATGAAAAGAAATACATCTGGGTCACAATTATAACTATAATGAAGCAAATGGCAAGCACATCTCTTTTAAAATAAGCAGCCTCTGCTCACTGATAAACTTTTTGACACTACTTTGGGTGCTGAAAAGGTGCTGCATTCAGAAACTAGATATTTAGTTACACACCTTGTCACCTTGTGTTGTTATTTCTTTGAATTCTAGCGACTGCCATGACCAATCCTCTCCAGTTTTTTCTGTCTGAAGTTGCATCTCTTAATTCTTCCAGGCTCATTTCAGTTTTTTCATGTATCACATCCATCCATTTTTTCCTTGGGCACCCTCTTTCCTTCCTTCCTCCTCCACATGCCAGCATCATTTCTTTTTCCATTCCATTTGATCGCATAACATGTCTGAAAAACCCTAGCTTCCTTCTCAACGCTGTTTGTTGTAACGTCTCATCATTCTCGACTCCAATCTTCCTGCGCACTTCTTCGTTTGTCTTCTTCTCCGTCCATGATATTCTCTGCATCTTCCTCCATATCCACATTTCGCATGTGTTGATTTTCTTCTCCATGTTCTTTGTCATTGTCCATGTCTCACAGCCATATAGTACTGTAGGAAAGATCTCACTAATCTTTTTTTTGTGTCTATGCTCACATGTTTGTCTTTCCATATCTTTTCCAGTCCGTTCATTGCAGCTTCCTATCGCCACCCTTCTCTTTATTTCCGAGTCACATTTTCCCTCTTTTTCTATTAATGATCCCAGGAACGTGAAGCTTGTTACCACCTCTATTTCCTCTCTGTCTATCTCAAAACTGTCCCAATCAGCTGTTGTCATTATCTTTGTCTTCTTTAAGTTGAAGTATAGGCCTGCCTTCTCGCTTTCTCTCTTTAGTCTTCTTATCAGATTTTCCAGATCTGCTTTCTTCCGTGCCAATAGTGTTGTGTCATCCGCATATCTTAGATTATTCAATGTCCTTCCTGCTATCTTTACTCCTTCAATTGCCTCTTCCATTTCTGCCTTCCTCATTATCCTTTCTGCATACAGATTGAAAAGAAATGGGGACAGGATGCACCCTTGCCTCACCCCTTTCTTGATTTTAAATTTGTCTGTGTCTCCAAATTCTGTTATTATCACTGCTTCCTGGTCTTTGTACAATCCCTTTAGTAGTTGTATCAAATGTTTTGGTATACCCATTTCTATTAGAGTTTTCCACATCAGTTCATGGTTAATGCAGTCAAATGCTTTGCTATAATCGATGAAACATATGTGGATTTTTTGTCCATATTCCCTTTACCTTTCCATTATCCACCTCATGTTGGCAATATGATCTCGCGTTCCCCGGGATTTCCTAAATCCTGCCCGATTGTCCGGAAGCTCTCTCTCAATTATATTCTCCATTCTTTTATGAATTATTTTGAGTAGTATTTTGCTTGTGTGTGATATCAGTGCTATTGTCCTGTAATTTTCACACTCTCTTGCATCTCCTTTCTTAAATAAAGGGATAAATATTGATCTCTTCCATTCCTCTGGCCATACTCCGGTTTTCCATATATTACTGCATATTTTTGTTATTGTCTTTACCATTGCGTCATCTCCCGCTTTTATCAATTCTATGGGTATTCCATCCTGACCTGGCGCTTTGTTGTCCTTCAGTTGTTTGATTGCCCATTCCACCTCTGCTTCCATAACCACCGGTTCCTTTTCGTGTTCTGTTATATTGTTTTGTTCTATTTTTACTCTCTTGTCTTCGCTGTACAGCTCCTCCGTGTAGTCCTTCCATCTTTCCTTCATCCCCTCTTCATCACCAATTACGTTTCCATCTCCTGACTTCAGTGAGCCCATTCTAGGTGTAAATTTTCTCGTTATTGCTTCACTTTTGAGAACATTTCTTTCGTTCTCCCTTTCTTTCCTTCTTCCTCCATTTCCCTGCACATTTCATTTAAATGTTTTTCTTTATCTTTCCGTGCTTGCTTTTGGAAGGCACTGTTCATTTCTCTTACTTTGTCTTTGTTTCCTACGCTTTTTGCAGCTTTCCTTTCTCCTGCTATACTAATAGCTTCTAGCGATAGCCATGGTGTTGTTGTGAATTTCTTCTTCTTCGGGATGTGTTTCTCTGCAACTTCCAATATCGTTCCCTTCATCTTCTCCCACAGGTTGTTTGTGTTCTCCTCTACCTCCATTACATCCCCCTCCAGTACTTCGAACCTATTCTTTATTTCCATCCTGTATTCCAGGGTGATGTCTTTGCAGTCATATGTGGTCATTCTTTCTCCTTTTTAGTTTCTTCAGTTTCGTTTGTAGTGTTGCCATTAATAGTTCGTGATCAGTTCTACAATCTGCTCCTGGTTTCGTTCTTACATCTCTGATTGTGCTTTTCCATCTTTTTTTGGTTATATGGATTTTTTTAGTTGGACGGAAATATGTAAGGTTTAGTTACACACCTTACATATTTCCATCCACATCAATAATGACAAATTAATGCTATTTCCAAAATAGACAGTTGTTTGTAAGTCCATAAAAGATAAAATGTATAAAGCTTCAGGTTAGGCAATCTCTAATAATTCCACTACAATATTTTTATTAGTATTTTAAGAGGATCTTTGTTTTTCTAATGCAAAGTCCAGCACAGGGTTACACAACAAATGTAATAAGAAAACTTCTATTTCTGAGTCTATCTTTCTTAAGATTCATTGACATCACTTAGGTGTCAGTGAGACAAACAAGAAGCACCGAGACATCTTCGTCCGACATATCATGCACCTATAATATTGTTCAACCAACTCAATTAAAGAGTATGTAAATTGAAACCTGGATGGCAAGAAACATGAGATGGATCCATATCTTGGCATTCTTTGTCCGGAATGAAAAGCAACTGGAGTTATACAGACAATGGTCCGTTTGAACAGTGCAGACAAAGCTCAGACAACAACTCCATTTATGATTGCCATGCACTACAGAAGAAAAAAAAGTGAGGCAGAGTGGATTCATATTTCAGATTCTTCACAAATTAAGCAATCTTATAGTCTACATGAAGTCAAAACGAGGCTGCACGCCCACATAGTGAATGGAAATATATAGCTTGCTCTGTACGTATTTACTAGAAATATGTTATTGTTATTATGCTCGGTTAAAATCTAAACCTATTATGTTAGTATTATTGCGTTATCATGTCGCTAATTAAAATGAAATGCTAATCAATCAAGTAGTAACTGGGTTAAGCATATGATTAACTGAAATTGTTCATCATATTTGGATATATGTTAATCGACTGTCTTTATTGTATAATTACTAAGTACTTTATAGGTGATCGTACCTAGTGGGATCTAGGTCCCTTCAGGGCCCCCCAATTGTTACCAATGTCACCAGAACCTTGAACGAATTATGTTACTGCTGTTAATCTGGTTGGTTACGATAAAATATATTGATTGATTAATTGATATTAACTATTATTATTATGAATCAAATATGTAACGCACACAATGTCACACCAAATCTGAGATGGATAGACAATCTTAGATATCTAATCCAACAATTGAAATGGTAGTGTAATGAATTGTGGTCAGCAGATCACTTTTGTCAATTTACATCTCATAAAGCTTTATACTACTCAATAAATCAGCTCCTAAGACAGTCTTCTCAACTGAGCTCTAAAAGGATGGTTTGGCTATGTGCATTTTCAATTGTCCAAGCTTGGAATTGCCTCCCTGTACTTGTTCGCATGAATAAATGGCGTAAGTTGACTGTAAACTATTGGGCCACGTCAAATCCAGAAAACTGCGGTACTTCGGGCACATCATGAGACAGTCTAAAGACATTATTGAGAACAGTGTGATGTTGGGTATAGCGGAAGAAAGTCGAAGTAGTGGAAGACCCAGAATCTGCTGGTGTGACAATGTCATGGCGTGAACTAGTTTAAGAGGCACAAGCTTAATGAACATCGTACGACACAGAAAACATTGGACATCACTTTCCAATTCATGTAGTCAACCGTCGCTAAGATGATGTGACATGACATGACTTGTTCGCACAACACACACATCACATGGGCCAAGATAATATAATTGAGACAAAAAATAGTTCAAGAATGGGAACCTAATCACAAACCAACCAAGCAAAATAGACATTTAAATCCATTGTGTATAAAAATGACCCAAGATGGACAAATACTTGCAGGCAAATAAACATGACATTTATTTGAGAAATCAGGTGATAAAAACTGTCAATCATTGTTTAATGGTTTGGTTTAACCAGCTAATTTTTAATTAATAGGCATAAAACAAAAAGAGTTAAAATGCAAACCAAACACCAACCTTGTAAACTGGCAGTGACTGGAATTGGCATTTTGACAGTTATGCTGTCAATGTACAGCTTTATCTTATCAAGATGCTTCTCACAAAACTGCTGAATAGCATCTTGCATTGAAATAGCTTGCTAAAACAAATTACGTAAATCAATAAATACCAACACACTCAAGTGAAAATATATTGAAATTCCTTAACAGAAGCAATATAAAAGGCATTAAAACTTATTTTTCTTGAGGTTACAATGACACATAAAAATGAAAAACTAATTTATTGGTTATTAAATATTGGCAATTAATTTTCTATGACTCTAATTCGATTTTAAAACGCAGTGAATTCTAAATACAGACTCCATACTTTGTTTTGCCTTTTGACAACTACAAGAATCCTTAATCAGTTTTATGACTGAAACTCTCTTAATGAGATATTAAAAAGACAAAACAAATTAGAAGTGGATACAAAACAATGAAGGCAATAAACCAAATGAGAAAGTAATGCTACACACCTGAGTTGTAGAAACTGCACCTGTGGGAATGTGATAGCCCTGTGTGACCCTCACACCTGGTAGAGCGGCTCGATTGGGAAGCGCACTCGTTCCAGATGTTGACAGCATACGAGAGTCAAGACTCAAAGCACCAGGCCTTCAACAGAACGGATGATTTTAATCACTTTTAAAAAAAATTTTTAATAAAATACATCATTTTGAGATATAACATCAGATGACAATTCTATGCAAGTCATTTACTTTTTCTATAAAGGTCACACAAAATTACTGGGGCAACAAAACGCAACATCACAACGTAAATGACCTAATGCCACTTATGGGCATGAAAATAAGAGCATTCCTGGAAAAATTGGCCTATGTTTAATGGTAATATTCAGTCATAATGCAGACTAGCTGTATGCAATTCAAAACCCAGCTGAACACAAGAACAGAGTATCTCTTAGCCTCTAACCGTATCAGTTTCTCAGAGATTCTTGAGCTTGTTGGCGTCAGTTGAATTGTACTAGTGCTCGAATTTCCAGCCATTGACAATGGTGGACTGGCTTCCTGTGGCACTGTTAAACTCCTCTGGGGTACCCTGGACATCTGCAACTGAAGACAACCCGGTGGAAGACCACGTCGAGTATTGCTCGCCCGACCTGCTGTTGCAGCGTGTGACGACTGACTGGAATGTGCAAAAGAAGATGTGTAGTCAAAGTCCTGTGTACTTGTACTGGCATTCTTCTGGTCCTTGAGACCGCCAAGGACAGTACTGGACAGTATGGCAACGTGGTCGGCCTTCGTTGGGTCGAGTGCCTTAGTGTTGCCAATGGTGATGACCGTGACAATGCCATCTGTTTGAGTCCCGACAGTGCGGCGGTTGGGTGCATTACCCCTTTGCACAACAGATAACCGAAATCAAGATTATTCTTCACATATGTTCCTTAGAACCAAACAATTTCTCTCTCTCTTGTGCTGTTATTTCTTTGAAATCTAGCGACCGCCATGACTAATCCTCTCCAGTTTTTTCTGTCCGAAGTTGCATCTCTTAATTCCTCCAGGCTCATTTCAGTTTTTTCATGTATCACATCCATCCATTTTTTCCTTGGGCGCCTTCTTTTCTTCCTTCCTCCTCCACATGCCAGCATCATTTCTTTTTTCATTCCATTTGATCACATAACATGTCCGAAAAACCCTAGCTTCCTTCTCAAAAAATTTAAAACACCATAAAAAACCTTAAAACCTAGACTAACCAGATATTATCGAATATTATTAAAATACTGTTGTTAGCGTGAATCACTTGTTACACATGAAAAAATTAGCCATAATACTGCAGTGCAGAGGAGCAATTCAGGATCTGATAATCAGTTCTATGAATAAACTGCATCTGCTACTGTGACACTGAACTACAATGGCTAAACAGCATAAACCTTAGCCTTTCCACAAGTAGTATGCTGACTGAAAGCATTTTAATCATCAATTACTTGTAAAGTAAACTATTACAATAACACAATTTGACTAAACAAACAAAGTCATCACAAAGTTCCTAATTTAACAGAAGTAGAAGATTACAATATTCAAATTACAAAAGAATCATTCAACAATACCTTCGGAAGGCAATTTCACGAAGTTGCTGAACTAGTAGTTTCACAGCTGATGAACTCATCTGGCACAGTGACTCGATATGAGCCATGAACTCAGGAAGAATGTTTGGAAAACTATCTGAGATATTTTTAATTTCACGAAGCATCGTCAGCTGAAGATGACTATCAGCTACAGACAGCTGAGAAACGAGGAAACCAACACAATCTTTTGACTGAACCTAAGAACCAGATATCAACGACCGACACCATAGTTTAAACAAACAAACACAAGAATATCTTGAATATAGAAAAGAGCCACAGACAGGTGAAAAGACTGTGGTTTTGAGACCATGCCATTTTAACATATCCAAAAGCAAAGCAGTAATTAAGAAATACTTAAAACAAAAAAATTCAATATTTGACACAAAATACACATTATTATCTTAAGTAGAGCTATATAAATGTTCGATTACATAAAATTACATTATCATTTTCTGTCATGAACACATGATGGTTAACAGCATGAGCCAGATTGTCATACAAATTAATTTAAATAATACTTGCTACGAAATAAAGTTTACATAGCTACGCAGCTTGTGTTTCCCATGTGTTCTCTCCGTACAACATGATTATATAAAAATTCACCAAAAACATTGTTAATAAAAATATGGCAATATAACTCAAACCTTGTTTGCTTTGCCAACAGATCCCAGTATAGGTGCAACAAGACTCTGAGTGCTGGGTTGCGAACTAGCCGTCTGTTTCAGCTTTCCAACATAACTGACAAACGCCTCTGGATTGTACGTTGCTACATCGACAAACGACTGAAGGACTGCCGTCGACGTCAAGGTGGATGCCAAGTAGTGACAGAGCTGGGGAATGCATGGCTCCAACACCTACGGAAGAATGAAAATCTTCACATCAACCATTCGAAATGGCTTACATATCAAACTAAAACATTCACATTGTTGAACCATGTAATCTGAAATGGTTGTGCCAATTATTCAGAATATCCTTTGCACTGACGGGCATTGGTTTCCCAGTCGATCATAGTATACTCCAGTCAATAAATCGATCCTAACCCAACAACAATCAATATTCCTCAGTACAAAATATGTGCAACTTGTCTGCCATTAAGAGTCGATCGTCTCAACGATTGGCATCTGCTGGAAAGTATCAAAGTGAAAACACAGATCAAATACAATTGAAGTTTAACTGGTTACACCACCCAGTCCACACAAAAATCAACTGATCTTAAATGGAGCTTTAGGTAAATAGCCACCAATTGCTAATATTACACAATCCTTGTTTATCTAGTTGGCCCCCATACCACATGTCAAACCAATATGCTGGCTCATTTGCTTCTTACCTGAGGTCTATCACGAGCAGCCAAACAGCAAAGCTGAAGGATGCTGGACTTTTCTGGGATCTCACATTCATGCAACATGTGAACGAGATCGCCAATATGACTTAGGATGACCTCCGGATTCTCATGGTAGACATGTGGCAGAACGCGAACCAACTTATGATTGCCTTCATAAGAAACAAAAACACAATATTAACCTGAATTTGATAATTAACTGATTCACGCTCACGAAGTGTGTCTTCAAGACAACACAAGCTGATTTTCAATCTATACAATTCTAACATTCATTATGTTTTATATAAGCATTTGTGAGATGCAAGCTGTTATGTGGTGTGTCATACTGTGCTGATTACTAATAATAAATGAATAAATATATATATATATATATATATATATATATACATACATCATCTTTTGTTGCAATACACTGCCTATATAATCTTCTATCACACAAAGGTAAAGTCAATTAATTAGTAATCCAAACACAACTACAGTGAAAACCCAATTACACATGAAGCCGCATAGTGTGTGCTGTTCCCAACCTCTGTCTGTTGCCAGTACTGCCTATAAGTAACTTTTAAGTACACTGCGAAAGTGCTGCTAAGATGGTACACAGTTACATTACAAAATAACACCCAGCAGGGCTCCCTATCTCCTTCCTCAAACTAGTTGTCTTCCTTCCTCTGACATAGCAATGATCTTTGAACCCGAATGAGATCCATTAAGCAGCTAAAAGCATCCAGCAAATAAAGGACCACACATTACTGACAACAAAAGCAACTGAGCTTCTAGATGTTCCAATAAGGGACAGGCAAAAGATGAAGAGACTCTTACGATAGACGATGATACTGTCCAGCATCAAAGGCAGATGTGCAGCCAAAAGTCTGGCATTACTCATCGCAGCCAGTGACAAGTAACTCGACAGACTACGACATACTTCGGAATTTCCTTTCGTCAAAAATCGTACAGCAACTGGCAGAGCCTTTTCGATCACTGACTTCTTGGCATAATTCTTATAAACACACAAACTACTATCAAAACTGAATTCAATAAACTACAACATAACATAGGTGTGATTGGTGGCAATCGATCAACTGTATTACAATCCCAAGTGACTGACAAGATCTGTTAGAAAGCAAGAGATACTAGCATCTACAGTGTCTGTTCAGCACTAAAAGACTCTCAAACTGAATTTATGCTAGGATATTTTACCAAAAACTTGACTATATTGCAGAAATGCAATCAAAACATGCATACAATACATGAATACTATACATGAATACAATACAGGAATACAATACACAAATACACTGAAGTCTCGTTACATGTTTGTCTCGTCCTAAAGCAAATTCCGGAACAACACGACTACTACAGATATGAATTTAAAACTAAATTCCAATTTACAACATGGACTCATTGTAATATGGGCCCTTTATAAATTTGGTTCTTGGCGTGTCTTCCGTAAGTAAATTGCATTATACTAATATTACAGTCTTCTGTGTAACTGCCGAACTCAGGAAATAAATATATCATTAACTAATGAATAACTGTCACATGGTTTCACGACACATGCTGACAAACTCACAAGAAATATGCAGCTGAGCACATCCGAAGCAATCTTTGCATGCGGAGGATCCTCATCTTTCATCTGTGGACAGAGATTATGCCGTAGACAAGACTCCAAAAGGGTCACCAATGCTGCGATGTGTCGCTCGATAGAATTCGTCTCTCTACAAATTCACACGTTGGTTGTGACATTACCCAAGAAACGGGACCACTTATCGTGACTAGACTTACCAACATCTTATATGTACTGATTTCCTGTGCACTGATCTTTAAAAGTCAGTAATGGAAACATTCTTGACAAATGGTCGAAAATTCATGCAAGTTTTAAGGAAAATACAAAAAAATTATTTGTAATGTAACGTAATCAAGCATTTATATAGCGCCACTCAAATCAGCAGCGCTCTTAACGGGCATCTGTGCGTGGGAAAAAAGGTCTTAAGGTGTCTCCAAAACTTAGAGGGTGAGAGGGTCAGTAACTCCAGGCGCAGGGACTGAGGACGACAGTTCCAAGATGAGTGGCCAACATAGGCAAAACTCTGTGACTGGGCTTGGCATGGCGCATGCGCGGAACAACAAGAAGGCCACGAGCGGAAGATCGCAAGGAAGCTCTTGCAGGTAAAGAGGACACCTAGGTGCAGAAAGACTTTAGGTATGTTGGGGTCACCCCAAGCTGTTGAACAGGGAGCAAATGAAGTGAGTCTCATATGAAGCATGAGATATTGGAAAATTTGGAATGCCACCTATCAGACGAGCAGCAGCATTAAGAATAGACTGAAGTTTGAGAGAATTTGCAGAAGAAAGCCCTATGTAAACAGCATTTCCAAAGTCCACTTGAGTACATATCATGGCATGGACTAAAGTAGTGATAGCATGAGGTGAGAGAGAGAGAGAGCTGCGAATAGAACGAAGTTGACGCACATGGTAAAAGCAGGATCTAGAAACTGAGTTGATCTGATGACTGAAAGTGAGGTTAGGATCCAAGACAATTCCCAGATCACGAACAGAAGATGAACGTAGGATGTGAGGAAACCTGAGATGAAGAGAAACTGAATTTATTTTCTCAAGCTGGAGGCGACCACCAAGCCAAATGAATTGAGTCTTATCCGAGTTTAGTCGTAGACGGTTAGAGGAGAGCCAAGCATCTATGGCAGATGAAGCTGATGAAAGGTGATGATTTTCGTTTATTTCTAGTACAAGGTTGGCGATTGCGGTGTGCAATCGAGTTACAAGATAATTGCTTAGCAATTGATCATTGAAAGTCAAATATGGGTATTTTGGAGCAAAATAGTCATATTTGGTAAGAGACTGCAAGTAAAGTTAAACCTGATTCTACCTGATGTATTAATTAAATATTTTAGCCTTCACATATTGTGTGGCATAATACAGTATTACAGTTTGTAATACAATGAGCCATAGGTGCAGTTGCATTAATTCAACACATAAATCAATTATCAGACTTTTAAGGAAAAGTCCATTTACAGGCTGATCTAGTACAAAACAAGACATAGTTATGAATAATCCGATTTGCTTGGTCGAGGTCACATATTGCTCGATCAGTGTTTGTTAGCAAATCTTTTCAAATTGGGTACACTCAACTAACAGAGTAACAAGACCTTATGTTGAGGGTCAGGAGTGGCCACCATTTTTAGAAGGGGATGCAAAGAAAGTCTAATAAAACAAAATCATTAACAGAAATCAAGTGGCTAGATTGAAATATCTATCAGTACTCAAGCGGTTGATTAAGTATTAATTAATTATTAATTAACCTGATGGCAGATGTAACACGAGTTACACAGATTTCCACCACACTCTGGTCGTTGACGCTGTGCACATAGTCAGAATTGGTCGAGATTTCACCGATTCTGTGAAGCACGAGAGACAAATCCTTCTCTATCTCTCTGTCATCGATGGAAAATAAATCTCCAGCCTTTGAGAGGTCTTTCTGACTTAGAACCAGAGCAAACAGCTCATGCATGGTAGCTTCCTCTCTCATCTAAGGTTCATTCAAAAAGAAATTCAATTTCAAAATGCCAATAAACAACTACCAGAGAAATACTGGAAATTAAAAATCTAAATCTTGAACTTCATCACATCCTTAGGCATAAAGCATCACATAATCCCACTTTCTATAGATTCAACTCCCTCATCAGGTGAAGTTTATTGGCTTGGATATGCACTTCAGTTGAGCTTCTTTTCTTCTAATTAACATTTAATTAAGCATAAATATTATTTTCTTACTATAATAGACCCCTCCTAAAACTTTGCATGCAAAGTGCCATGCATTTGCCAGCATTTAGTAAAGAACACACTTAATTACTCAGACTCAGACTGAATTTATGTGAGCTCTACATGGGTCTAGTACAATATTTCCTCTAATTTATTGGAGATACTGTGTGCAAGAAATTTTAAGAGTGCAACATTTTACTATACATGGCTCACACTTTTGTGCGCGGGTCCGAGCTGAAACGATGATAGTTAGATTAAGACCATAGGCCCCATTTAAAAGTGCATGGTGATAAGTTCTGATAACCTAAGAAAAGTTCCTTGCCTAAAGCTAAATAAGTGGACGTATCAGACCAGATACCAAAGTTCGATAGTCCGAAGGTTCGATAGTCCGAATGTTTCCATAGTCCGAAGATTCCATACTCCGACATTAATTTAACTAGAAGCTGGATTACTTGATGAAAAGGATGCGTAAAACTGGGAGCTAGATTGATATGAAAAGAATCATGCCTAAATGGAAGCTGGATGATTGAAAAGAATGGTATGCCAGCTTCTAGATAAACATAATTCTTTTCGTCAAAATCCAGCTACCATTAAAACCCCAATCTTGTCACCTATCAATCTGACACCATGCAATCTTCGGACTATCGAACCTTTGGACTATCAAACCTATGGACTATAAACACAGAACCCTCTACTTTATGGTACACAGCGAAATTGAAGACACTGACAGTCTGCATGGAAACCAGATTCCATCCTAACCTAAACATGAACATACGCTGAAGTGTTATCAGAAACGAGTTATTGGACTTCTTCTAGCATTGACAAATTCTTACCTGCCATACAAGAAATGAGGTGAAGTCAAAAACCAGAATGATTTAAAATTTTAAACCGAAAGTGACCCTATCAGTCTCTTGAAGGATGTTATTCGGTGAAGCCTATACATGTGGAAAATAGTTTTAAGACACCAAAAAAGTGAGACATCTTTTTCTGTTTCAATGGCAAATTTCGGAAACGAAGGGGTTGAAAACTTGGTAGCGGTCGACCGTCAATGTATTAAATAAGATGGGACGATAAAAAGATAACTTGCCTCGTATAGAAGCAATGCCAAGAAACATACATCAACGCTAATGGATTGCCATATCCGTCGTTGTATTGCAACGCACCAAATGTGAACTCCGGACAAACGAATCGTATGCCCGTCACCCACAGTCTGTGCGTTTACAAAAAGCTGTTAGAGTTGCGCAAATTATGCATCATGACAAATAACACATTTCATTTTAGTCGACGATCGAAAATGAGTAACGTAATCAAAACTTCGTATATGTCTTCCCGTTTTACCAACAAGAGGCAATGAAACAGTCTACTGTGGAGCATCCTTTTCACGTTGCCGATCGCACACAAGATGTTGGGCCTACTTCGTAACTAGAATAATTAAATTCTCAAACTATTGATACCAATTATGCTACCCTTTGCTGACTTATGCTTGCTTCAACCCTCAGCGAACAGGATCTGATACCCTTAGTCTGAGACTGTTGGGAGGGATTATTCTAGGTAACCTTGTCCTTGGCGTGTCACTCTCTTCAAAGGTTTCACTTTCCCATGTCTTCTTTATTGGAGGTTACTCAGGTTAGGGTAAGACTTCACAAGGATGTAGAGTTATGTAGAAGTTTAGCAATGGTAGTAGTGGCTTTGGACCCTTGGTAACCTTTGCATGTAAGAGGAACGACAACTATATTGGCGTTGCGCTTTGGAGTAGCATAATAGCAGAAGCAATTGAGTCTCTATCTCTATGGGAGCTGTGAGTTTGGGATTATCTAGAAAATGGATGCCAACGTATTCAATATCTAGTAAATCAACACAAATATCCATGGTAAGGCTTATATTATTTCCTCCGCCGGGTCTGCCCTCGCAAGTTCAGCAAAAAGTCAACGAGACTCGTGGGCGCACACCTCTGCGATACTATAATTGACGACAACGACATAGATCAGTTATTCACAATGGCGGACCCGTTGCCACCAGCACCGGCTGCTTTTAAGCCTATACAACACTATTTAAAGACTGCGATAGAACATGACAAAAGAGACCCAGTTGTTTCTTATTACTGTAAGTGCAAATTTTTACACAGTTATGTGGTTTCTATAACACAATGTTCTATTTCCGGTTTGTGTTAAGTAAGTATGGATGTTGTCCGAAATTGCGTTGTTTGTCTGGGCACATAATGTAATGTAGACCAATTAAAAATTACACAGCTTACAGCGCCAAACCTAGCTTCTGTGAGGTATGTTATTTTGGGACTTGTTATTTTAAAAATGCCCAGAAAGTGTTGCCTTGATTAATGGTTTAGTTTATATCCAATTATGCAAAGCTCTGCACAAAATTCGTTCAAGTATGTTTGTAATTGTTCCCATTCTCAAATAAGCGAGTTATTGTATACGGGAGATATCTGGATTTGTCAGGTCGATTATATGCTCTGCAAAAGGCGATGGAAATCGACAGGAAGACTCCAGACTGCCGCAACTTTCTTGCAGCACTGATGAACCTACTTGAACAGGTGAAACTGAACATAATTATGAAATTAAAAAAATATATTATAGTGTGGTGTTGCGATGTTATATCGGTCGCGTTATTCTTTGTAAGAATTTTGTTAGCTCTCTGATTTTTGCAACATGTTTGAAAATAAAGTTTACATTTTTTGGTCAAGCACCCCATGACATTAGGGACTGCTGGATTTATGCAAAAATTTGGAAAGTTGCGATGTGGAGCTGGATGTGTTGTGTGTTTGAGTGTGTTTACCTATGATTGTGTGTGTCCTGAGGTGGCATCATGTCCCGAAAAGTAGACAGTATATATCATAAAAAATCTGCGCTATTGCTGTAAACATCTGGACACATTGTTGACAAGTGTTAAATCACTTTATCATGCTCTGCAAAGTTTGCATTCCAATCTTTTTACATTGCCACTTTTGTAAGATGTATCACGCTTCATCATGCTACATATATTGTTGAAGGAAAACCACCTGCTGTGAACCAGTTACATGGGGGTGAAATGCTAGCCAAAGTGTCTAGACATAGTGTTACAATTAGCTTGTTATATGGAAGGGGAAGTTGTTTTCATCATGTGGTCGACAATGAGGGATTTCAGGTTGGTGGAATTAAAACATGTTTTGTTACTGTATTGTCAACAGGGGCAGCGGTCCCCGGGGGGGTCAAGGAGACAAGTCACCCCACCTTTTATGGAGGGGGACATGTTATATCTTTGTCCTCCCCCCACATTTTTTACCCTCTCATTGGGTGTCCCCCACCTGTCAAACGAGATCGCCGCTTCTGATTGTCAACTGCTATAAATGCCACTTGTAAGACTGTAAGACTGTTTAAGTATCGATTGCATAGAAAATGCATATATTATGATGTTTTTACAGACAAAGACCCAACTGAAAGATCTGGAGGCCATCCAAAATGAGGTTGTTGGTCAGGCACACTTGGAAAACTATGCCATCAAGCTATTTTTCTATGCTGACAATGAAGATCGTGCAGGACGGTTCGGAAAGTAAGTTTATTCTTTTGTTTATTAGTTAGGGTGATTGATTAAACTTCATTTTGTTTTGTAGATGGAACCGTTTGATTATAAAATATCTCATAATTTCACCATCTGGGGTGGACTGAGTGTAGGCTGTAAAAACTTTAAATTGCATTTACATGATTGCTTCATGTGACTGGCATTTAGTTCTTGCGGCACAATAGCAATAGTATTACAATCGTTTTGCTATAGTGTTGTATAGTTTCTACCAACAATTATTATGACTATCATTATTGGCATCGCTAATTAGTGTAAAATAAATTTAGCCATACTTACTTAGACTTAGTTCCTCCCGTTCCTTCCGGAACATCGGTCGACAAGAGCTCTCCATCTGTTACGATCTTTAGCAGTCTCCTCCGCGTCTTCCCAGTTGATTTCCATCTTCTTCAAGTCCTGTCTAAAGGTGCTTCTCCAGGTTTTCATTTAGCCAACTTAGCCATAACCTAAATACAATTTGTTTTAAGATGTTTTCATTTTGGAGAAATTGAAATTTTAGAGGATATTTAAGAAAGCTGATCAGCCATGTAAAAAACAGTTGGCATTAGAAACCTTAACCAAAGATATTGGATTTCAAGCAGTCTTGTCCAACATAATAAACTACTTGATGCTGTTGTTGCTACAGAGATCACTGAATTAGATGAGTTTAGAGAAGTCATATTTAATGTGTTGACTGTAGCTTTACCAATATTGACAATGCTGAATCCAGGGCAACATATGACCTGAATCTAATGTTAAGTTCTGCACCTGTGATTCAGGTTCTTTGAGGAACCCCGTCTGTTTTTGTAAAAGATAGAGGGTCATGTCACCTGAAACTTAGACCAGTGTGTTTACACATTTCTTCACAGAGCCAGCATGCCTCACACGTCAAATCTGTGAAGAATAAGCGTGAACTTGTAATTTATTCAGATATTTGATATCGCCCTTCCCACATTTTTGCTCAAAAGTGCACATGCCTCGACAGCACAACTGCAGTTGTACTGCAAACCAATTGTGTGCACAGAACTTGCTCAAGGTCCCTACACAGTGACTGACGCCTCGGACGAGGGTTGAACCCACTCACTCAGCACACTGACTTATTTTGAGCAAGAATGACTGAAAGCTGTGAAGAATTCTGCTGTTTGCCCATGCTATTGTGAATTTTTGTGTGATTTTAATTCTGTATGGAACTATAGCGTAAGCCACGGGTGACGCAGCGGAACCCATAGGTTTCGTGGAACTTCGTTGATAGTCAATGGTGTAGACTTTGGGGTGGCAAAGGTCAGTGGGGCTTCTTTATGGGTATTTCACTCATGTTTGGCAACACATATGTATATAGGGTATTACAGGCCTTATAAAAGCTGCAAAAAAAATGTTTCCTATTTTGCTAGGTATGTGGCAGATGATGTGTCTCAGTTTACTCGTGGACCAGGATTTCATTTCTAGCATTTCGTAGTGCAGGAAATGAAATGTTAGGTACTTGAAAATTGTTTGTTCCTTCATATCTTTCTGTAGTGTTGCATGCTTTGACTTATGTAAGTTTATTGCAGGAATGTTGTTAAGTCCTTCTACACGGCTGGAATGTTAATGGATGTCTTGACCAACTTTGGTGAATTACCTGAAGACGTAAGTCGAACACCGCTCAATCTGGCTCTATGTTTTGTGGTAAGTTTTTGATGAGTGTCTCAGCAGCAGTACTTCCTAAAACTCTTTCTAATGACACACTCAGTTATCGGATGGCTGAAGTTGGTTTCTGCTTTAGCCAACAGATTTTTAACAGGTGAAACTTTTATCTTTTCCTTGATTAGTTGTATTGACTCTGCTGAGGAAATATTTAATTTGGTTCTAAAATGGATGCTGTAAGGCAGTGGTTTTCAAACATTGGTATGCGTACCACTAGTGGTACATCAGAAGTAGCTGAGTGGTATGCAAAGAAATGAATCTAGATTATTAACTTTGTGTTTACAACTATGACATCATCACAAAGCAAGCTCCATTTGTCAACAAATGCTTAAAAATGTGTCTTTGGCTGTAGCTCCTGCAGACCCTGCAAGAGAATTTATGATGCTCCCATAAGAATTTATTGCTTTTGATCTGACCTTGCTGGTGCTACCAACATTCAGTCTTTATGCATTGCTGGTACAATAAAGATAAATTTTGAAAACCGCTGCTGTAACGGACTACAACGTTTTCATGTTTTGGTAGAAGCTGCTTTGGTGGATATTGATGAGATAACCTATAAATTTTCAGAGTTATACATTAAGTGTGTTATTGAAAATGCAGTTAAAATGAATGATGAATTGGGATGTAAAGCCATGTTGTGAATTTCATCTGATTACTTCCGATCTCTTGCACTGATACGTTTAACAGCCATTTGAAAACTTACCTTTTTGTCAAATTGTTATTTCACCAAATAGGAAAAACGAAAATGGGCTAACTGAATAGGGAAAACTATATTTATAAAGAAATTGGATAAGGATCAATTGACTGAATAGGGAAAACTATATTTATAGAGAAATTGGATAAGGATCAATTGACTGAATAGGGAAAACTATATTTATAGAGAAATTGGATAAGGATCAATTGACTGAGTAGAGGGATTTACTGATAAATTTAAGCCTAATTTCTTGATTATAAAATTCGAACTGTTTTTGATATGCTTTGGCTTAGGTTGAGAAAAACCGTAAATATGCAAAGTGGAAGGCAGCTTACATTCACAACTGCCTGAAAAACGGCGAGACTCCTCAGGCTGGGCCGCTTGGAAATGAAATGGGAGATTTTGGAGAAGACTTTGAAGGAGGAGCTGCTGGGGGTAATTGACTCTGTACTCTATTTTTTAATTATAAATGAGGTTAACTTTCTTATGTAAGTGATTTGTATCAGTTGCACTTGTTGTCGACAAACTATATATATAGCTCAAATTTTAAATTTATGCAGTTCAGTTTAGTTGCTGTAGAATACAGTAGTTCTATACACCAGTTACTGGTGTATGCAGAAGTGAGGCTGTCTGACTCAAACATAATTGAGTTACCTGATGCAGGAAGAAACACTTGACCCTTATTTGAGCGTTATGGATTATGCCTTACGTTTTACTACGCGCTGGTCGTTAGACGCTTAAGGAACAAAGTCCCGCTACTTTTTCATGGGTAATTGATAACAGTTTGGAAGGTTGCTGTTCATTATCCATTGTAAATGCTTATGTGCAAAGACTCTACAAAAGACTTGTTTCAAGTTGGTTTCACACAATAGAGTACTTGCTAAGTTTATATACATGTTGGATGATATATTAACATGACCACTGTCATCAGCATGAGTTGAACTATGCATTATTTAATATATATTTAGTTCACATGTTATTTTTTATGAGCAGAGTAGAATCTTTGGTACATGCTATCTGCTATTTCTAATGTTATGTCTATACGAAGATCATCAAATTTTAAGTATTAAATAAATGATATAAAATAATATAGATAGAGTGAAAGTGTGCATATGTGTTAGACATCTCACCAAAATTGGCAATTAAATAGAAATTAGTAATTAAAAACTGTTATGTGCCATGCAAATTTCTGTTGACGGCAATGGCCATTGTTGTCAAAAGCTGTCGTTTAGCTCTGGATCCATCCATTAGTTAAAAGAAATGCTAGACACTAGATTGTCACATACTGCCCTTTCATGTGTAAATGAGATGGAGATTAACATGCGATATGTCATGAATACATTACTAGTTAGTCCATCACCGCATATTAGCGATTTCGGCATTTCAAGTTGGCCTAACATCGAAATAGCGAAGAGGAAGTGTCTAAGAATTGATGCTCATTGATTGTGTTACTCGACTTTCGCTGTTTGATCAGAACCATCAATGAATGTTTCATAATAATGAATATGATATTACTTGACCTAATTATTATTGGTAAGGTAATTGCCTCATGTATTCTTGACTTGATTTGCAGCTGGTGGTCATCCTGATGCAGCCGGCAACAGACAGGACCCATTCGGTGGTGGATTTGCACAGCAGCCTGCCAACTATCCCACAAATCAACCACAGGGCTCTGTAAATAATCATCAGGCATATCCCGCAGCTCCTGCCAACTATCAACCAAATAACCCTCTTGCTCCAGTGAACTTCCCTAATTCTCAGGGTCCTTCAAACCCGGTCGCTTATCCGTCGCCTCAATCTGCTCCGGTCGCTGCCTCACGAAGCGTTGCCCCTGGTGCTTCTGGCTCTCTGAAGCCGGAAGACTTCACAAAGGCGATGAAGTTCTGTAAGTTTGCCACCAGCGCCTTGCAGTATGAAGATGCGAAAACGGCGATCGACAACCTGACGAAGGCTTTGAATCTGCTGAGCACTGGTCGCGAATGACGACGGACTCCAGACGCCGCCAATTATTGTTTTGGTTGCTTCACTGTTGGCGCTCTCTGTTTTATCAGAAAAATGTTTCCTCTGCAGTGATAAATTGACTATGCTGAATTCTAATGGTGACACTGATCAAAAATTAACTGTAAGCGCTTTAAGCTTTATATGATATGCCAATAAAAGTACTATATACAGATTTAAAAACATTTTTTATGACGAAAATTACCGTTAATTTGATTAATTCTGAAAAATTTAAAAGCGCCACTTTAAAATTTATACTCCAAAGCCCAGCAGAAAAGGACAGAGTTTTAGGCTGTTACAAAATGTGTCTGAAGCTCCCTAGGTAAAGTATTGTAACAAACCTTTATATTGTGCCTCTGAAAAGCAGCAGTTCACCTTGCGAGCGCCTGTGTTTGGGCCAGAGAACAGGATGGTTTTAAGGCGTCTCTAGCTGGGAAGATGAGCGGGCTATAAATTCCAGGCACAGAGACTGTTGAAGACAATTCAAAGCTGCTTCTTGATTGGGTCATAGGCAGAGCAACATATGTGGAACAACTTGAAGGCTGCAAGTGGGTAGGTGTAGTAGGTATAACTACCAGTACATATATATATGTATATATATATTTAATAAGGAAGTTCATGATTGATTGTGTCAACTAGCATGGTTAATGGATTTGTACTTTGAAAGCATTATATTGTTTTGTCACATTAGAGTAACATGTTGCTTGCTCTTTAAAACAAACCACGTAAGTGTGCTTGAAAACAAGTGGGAGACCAATGCAGCTGGTTGTGAAAATGTTGAGAGACGGAGTTGATGACTACTATTAAGAGCAGTCTGTAAGTTTGATTTCACCTTTCTCTTCTGGACTATTGCTAAAAGTTATATAAACTTAATATTTAATTTATAACATGAATTTTCAATGATTCCTTGCCATTACACAAGTAGCAGTCCTAGTCCTTTGATTACGAGCATTAGTATATATTGTAATTAGTTCTCTAGGTTGTAAATCTGTTGATTTCGAGCTTGTGATAGAGGTCTAAGTTAATATTATCTGAGATTAAAAAAAATTAAGATTAGTGTCAAAACTTGACAGATTCTCTTAATTTTTGGTTTGAGCATGCAATACTTCAGTTATTCTGCAGCCCTAATGTATAAAAATTTATTGCTAATTTGTATAATAGTTTCCATTGTTATAAAAAATATTTGTTGTTGTCAATGGAAACAAATAAAAAATGTTGGTGAAAAGATTGTTACTGCTTCATTTTCATTTGATTCACTGCAGAATGTAGTTTTATCACAGCAGTCAACTTGGTTATTCTTGACTCGTCTCACTGTTTTCTACAGATAATTGTAATTTAGGGAATTGTACTTTCTGTTTTCAGCTGTCTTCCTTTTAAGAGTATGCATGCACTCTGTGGATATTTCTTTAAAAGCTGACGTTGTCCGTCAGCCAACTTTGTCCAACAGCCGTGGAAGAGGCGGAGTGGGATCTCGAAATGGCCTTGAGCTTTAAACTGTTGCCTCCCTTAAGGATAAAGGCTACTCCGAACTTTCCTCTTAGAGTCTCGAGTTGAAGTTATTGTACACTATGGAGCGGAACAGTCACCCTATATAGTGGACTAGAAAATGGTTGTGGTGTTACTGGCTGGGTTTAGACCGGTATGGAGTCACACACTTAAACGTAGTTACGTATAGGGCTACTGATCGCGATCACCGGAAGTGTGTCTTATACATGTAGACGTATTTTGACACATTGGAAGAGAATATTGCGTGGACTTGATTAACAGCTTACTTTGTAGGCAAGGTCATTATGCCTTCCGTGAAAGGCAAGAATGTCGTGGAAGTTAGTTATCCATTGCTAGGGTGATACCGTTATGTAAAATTGATTGAATCTGAATATTTGAGGGTAAGGTTCTTTTAATTAAATCGAAACAGTCGTTTGTATGGAATCTTAAAAATACATTTGTAGAATAAGTCACTCGTGATACGTTAATAGTAATTCTTTGGCAAACAATAACTTTAAGATCATTCATAAGAAACGCTTCTACTCTTCTTATCACAGCAGGTTGATAAAATACAATTATTCTTCATTTTCCTTAAGAGTTCTATCGGTTGTTTTCTATATCTCGTTTTCTAGTGTAGCGACTTAAGACACTGCTATTGAGACTGTAGAAAGTCGCCCCTTAGGCACAGGCCTACGCCAGAGGTGACCAAATTTCAGATCCTGAGGACAGACAGTTCAATCTCTGAAAACGGAAAACCGAATCGCGTAAGGCACATATGCAAACACAAATTTATACAAGAATCATAATCGATCTCGCAAAATATGACAAATCACCGTCGCTTCACAAATTTCAACTTGGTGGCCTATTACGAAGCTGTTACGTCTGCGATTAACAAACCTTTGCAGATTATATGCTGCATCGGTCCAAAGCGTCTGCAGTCATATTTGCTTACCTCTGACTTTTGCGTAGTCGATTTTTCAATGCTTGTCTACTGTCTGTGTAACATATGGCCTGACAGATATCCACCATGGATGTTTACAAACTAGACATGGCTCTATGCTCGGTTAAAAAAACGATGAATAACGAAATACTGGAAACGGCTATGGCAGAGACCCTGAAACAATTGATTGGAGGGCTTCAGGCACAGAAACACTTGCCTTACTAGGACACTTCCATTAAAGTACGCATGTAATAGGGCATGTATATAGGCCCAACGTCTTACGCTCCCGATACCACGTATGTACCGCGGCTCAGAACCTGAAGTTAATAGCATTTTTCGAAAGACCATATGCCCATGATGATAAATATGGTGGAAATTTGGACATATTATGGCAGAATTATTGCATTGCCTATGGAGTAGGTTTGCGACCGATTTTAGGTGAGCGCTTTTTGTTGGCTGCAGGCGTCGACGAACTCTTCAGCATTTCATTCACATCGAATCGTTTTTTGCGAGCGAGCGTCATCCCGTGTCTGGACGAAGGACGCCTCTCGGCCACGACGGGACTGCTCTGCTCCTGGTCACTGCTCTCCGATGAGTCTGGACCGGCCGTGTAGGCTCGTCGCTGCCTCGAAGCGCGTCTTGGCTTCTCCGTCTGCTCCGATTGTTCTGGTGATGACGTGGTCTGTGCGGAGGAGGATCGACGGTCGACCGTCATCGTGTCTGAGGCTGACGTCGTCATCTCTCCCGTGGATTCTCGTGACGTTTCGATGCTATTCGTCGTTGAAGTACTCATCGTTGTCTGCTTGGCTTCGAGACGTTGACTCACCGTCTTCAGCTTGTTGATGCACTCTGCCATCTTGCTGTCGACTGTCGTCGGAGAATCGGTTCCGACTGCTTTGTCCTCGAATTCGACACTCGACGTGTTCGTGCCCATCTCCACCTTCCACAGAATTGAACACGCGGATCTCCGACCTTCAACGCTAAACGTACTGGTCGTCGGTCTGCCCCGCTGCAGCTTGGATCCGAACGAAGGAGCGAATCTTTCTCGGTGAGTGAGCAACCCACCCTTGCGGTCGTCCCAGGAGACACCTGCTCGCTGTCTCTGCAGCGGTGGAAGAACCACCTGCCTCTCCTCATCTTCTTCGTTCGACGATGACTCGTTCGAACCTTCGCAGATGGCGTCCAATTTCGGGCCAGTTGTGATCGTCTGAAGGAGCTTAGCTGGTTTGCCAGGTGCCTGAAACTTATCGACTGGTTCTACTATTTCTCCTCTGCTTGCCGAAACTGCTTTGTCGACGCCAGCAAAACGAACGGGGGAGCAACCCCGATCGACGGTGCTACTCTTCCCCTTCGTAGGTGGGTCTTCCGTCCAAGTCTCTTTATCGGTCACCGTCGTTTGCAAAGTCGCTGTCCCTCTGCTCACAGTTACCCGGGTCTGTTTCCGTGCAACATCACGGCCTCTTAGATTTCCTGCAATGGGCACTCCTCGAAAGTCTGTCAACGCAGTATCGTCTGTGGAAATGTGTGTCCTGTTGATTGTTTCAACGGCGGAAGATTGAGATCGAAGTGTCAGTGTTGTGGACCAATTACCTTTTTCCTTCGGCAATTCTCTTCCAACTACAGATGTAGCCATGCTGTGTTTGGTTTTCTGCATGTGCAAAGTTTCTGGCAAACTTATAAACACAACCTCAGTTTTCTCTTCCAGAGTGGGCGTGTTCGTACCGATTTCTACCGTTTTTGGCAACATCTGACAGGAATCTTCATTATTTTCTTCCAAAATGAAAGCGTTTGTGCCCATTTCTGGGGAAAACGGGGGAATAATGGAGGTATTTATACTTTTATCGACGGGTTCGACTGTTGCCCTAGGAATTAAAACACTATTTGCTTCAATAAGTGATGTGCTGGCGCCAATTTCCACGAACGGAAGCGATGTTCCTGCACAGTCCACGGAATCAGTCAATATCGTGTTAACGCAGCTGTCATGTATTTCTGGCTGCGTCTGAGCAAAGGCATCCGTCACTCGTTGGCAAAAGAGCACATCCGTTGCCTTGTCATGCATCATTACAGACGATGCTTCTTTATCACGAGAACCACCACTTCCAAGACATGACCTGTGCTTGCAGAGTTCTGAACTCTCTGATGAAGATAACCCGTTACAGTCAGATCCTTTAGTCGACACTCTTAATATCGCAGTATTCTCCGTCGTTGCTAAGGGTGTAGTGTCAGTCGACTGGTCAACAGTAACTAAAGGTTTCGTGGAGGTAGCCTTGTGGTCGCCCACAATCTTTGCAGTGACTGACATATCCAGCATGACAACGTTTGCGGTGTTTGTTTGCATCGATCGAAGACAGGTTTGTTTTGTCATTACGAATTTGTCCAAATACATCGGTGAGTTGGTTAGCATGGATTTGTCAGTCTGAAGTGTCCTATCAGTCTCCGTTCCAATCGACTTAACTTCAGTTCCGGTTGACTGAGTCGTGCTATCCCGTGTCCGAGCGAGACCTTCGGTGTCCAGCACCGGGTCACAGTGACCGTCTAGTGATCTGGTGATCGTTACTGAGCGGTCAGAACAGCTGGATGAATTCCTATTATTCCTTTGACAGACGTCACGAGACTGCAACGCTGTCGAGCTACTTCGAACGACTGACTTAGATTTTCCTCTGCTTCCTTCGATTCTGCAGGTCTTAGAGCCAAACGTAAATGTTTCTACCGATGGAATATTAGTTCTGAGGGTCGGGAGTTCATCTGGATAGAGAATTGGTTTTCTCGGATTGCCTGGATCGTAGTTATCATTTGCAGCTGGAGTCTTGGATTCTTCCTCTTCTGCGCTGCGCTCAACACAACTGGAGAGGTAGTCCTCGTTCGTTTCGTCCGTTCGTTTCGTCTTTGTCGATTGAAACTGATGCGTGGAAGCGTCGCCTGCGTACGGTTCCAGGAAGTCCAATCGTCCAAGACAACAGGTGCCTGGAACGAAGGCAACCCGTCTTGTGACCATATCCGGCAGAGGAAGAATCTTTCCTTCGGCGAGAAGTTTGTTCAGTTTGGCGTTGATCTCGTCTTTGAGCAGAAGCAATTCGACGCTTCGATCTCTGATGACGATTTCCGTCAGATTGCAGGTGCTTTCCAGAGCGTCCAACGTCTCCTGAAGAGCCGCCTTCTGTTCGATGAATTCACGCGCCTTTTCGTTGGCCAGCTCTTCGAGGTCGCGTAGAATCTGTCGCTCCTGTTGCCGTATCTGCCGGACCCAGTCCATGGCCGTCTCCCGGATATACTCCTCGGCCACTCGGATGCCCGCCTCGCAGCTGCCGATCAGGTTGATCCGATCGCGGAGGCGTCCGCACCGTCCGCGACTGCGCTCGAGCAGAGTGTCGAGAGAATGGCCGTGTCTCTCGATGCCCTCACTGAACGTGTAGACCTCGTGGTCCTTGTGGTCCTGGAAGGTACATAGGACGCAGATACAGACCTCGCACGGCTCGCAGTAGAAGCGTACGGTCTCGTCCTTGTGCACCCGACAGTGGATACTTCGCTCCTGGAGGTCGATGTCAAAGATGCCGTGGTCCTGCGTGACCTTGGTACGCCGGTGAAGGTCGGCGCAGCGTCTGCACAACAGCTTGGCGCAGTCGAGGCATCGAAAGTGCGCCTGGGCGTCCTTCAACGCCGCGGCTGGCCTCGTTCTGGTCCCAGCAGCCACCGTCGTCTGCTTCGGTCGGCAGATGTCGCAGTCAGTGACCGTTGCCCGCGGTCGGTTGGTTCTCCTTTTCTCGACGACCTCGCATAGATTGGAGACGATGAAGTTGTCCGATAGTTTCGAGATGCCTCCAACCGGAATTTCCATTCTCTTCCGACAAACCGGGCACGACATGGAGCGCGTCTGGAAGCGGTAGCCGCGGCCGCGTTCCTGCTCCGACTCGTGATGTCTAGCGAGGCAGTCTCGACAGAACGTGTGCTGACACGTGAGGATCTTTGGGTTCTTGTAGGCCTCCAGGCAGACCTTGCAGACGAGAAACTGGTCGTAGATCTCGTTCACCAGGGTATTTCCAGACGCCATGGTTACCTCTTGCGGTGGGTTCTTTCTCCGAACCACAATCTGTCGGAGTAGGACTGACGCAGCGATAATCTTCCTATGCACATCGATTCAACTGCTCTCCGTTCATCATTTTCCTATTTTCGCTGTTGCCTGCTAGATCCACCCTCCCACCGCTGGGTTGCTCTGCGAGGTCCGCACCACCGCCGCTGTTACCCTGCGAGGCTCGCCCTCCCGCCGCTGTAGCCCCGTCGAAATGTCTCTGGCGTTCGCCGATTTCTATAGTCGATGACTGATGCTACTCCGTGGCGCAGAGAGCGAACAACGAGCGGCGCCAGTATCGCTCACAACCTGAGTCTAAAGAGAAAAAAACAATCACGTGTCTTTTATTACGCATGTATTCGTTGACAAGTACTCGTCAAGAAGAACTGCTTTGCACGACTATAACTGATATAAAACTCACGTGAGATAGTGAAATAGAGAGTAAGAGACAGAGAAAACTAAGGAAGAGAGACAGTCAGAATGTCATTGGGGCACTTACAGAGTCTTATCTAAATTATGAGCTATGGTCTTCTCCGATACTCGGTGTGGTCCAAGCAGCAGAGAAGCACATTACCCTCGTGGTTCGAGTAATAATAGTAGGCCTACTGTAAGGCAAATTGCATGGAGCTCATTACACTAATCTCGTGATCAGCACAAAGAACTGAAGACTGTCCAGTAATCTACCAGTTATTGCGCATAAGACGCGAGAGAGAGAGACAGAGACAGACAGAAAGAGAGAGGCCAACAGCCGACCAGCAGCCATCAATATGATGTCATTATGATGTCATCAGCGGTTTTCAATTACATGCATTTCAGAGATTCAATAACTTCGAGTAATGGCACAGTCCGTAGACGCAGGTACAATGTATACCTTAGAAGAAGTGACCCAATTCACACGGGGAGGGAGAGAGATGATGAATGACTCATTCGATCAGTTCATTGAAAACTGTCGATGACGTGTACATTGACATTTCGTTTTCTCCTTACCAGCGCCAGTACGTACCACATGAGATGGTGGAAGAGGAAGATAAGCATTGAAATGGTGGTTTCTGCTAATTGAGAAGATTTCTATCTCTTATCTTTCCACTGACACAGACAGTCCAGCATACTAAACGATCGGATAGACTACTGCGCAACTATATACGACAAATACACGCACTCAGGCAGACGTAGAGAAAGCACAGCAATAGTTGCCCACGTGAATGACTAAGTGCGATACACGATCACTAAAGACATACAAATACACACCTGCGCACACACACACACACACACACACGGATTACCTTCACACACATATACAGACCGACTGCAATTGACTTTGCAGTCATCACTGTCTATATTGATTAACCATCACGTAGAGCTCTTATTTTTTCACGCCGCCGCTGTTTAAGAGCATCTTCAACTACCGTGAAGACAACGAGAGCAGATGCAACGGAGGCTCACCGCCACCACCACCGCCGTTGCCACTGCCACCACCACTGCCACTGCCACCACCACTGCTACCGCCACTGTCACTGCCACCGCCACTGGCACTGCCATTGCCAGTGTCATTGCCACCGCCGCCATTGTAGAATTACCCAGAAATAAGCATTACTCAGCATTATATATAATTATTCCGACTATATATCTATCCACCATGTGGGTCTGGCATGTACGTTCCCAGCAAAAAAAATCCACACACGATTATATATACGCATATATCTATAAAAGATACATATATAATTATATATATATATATCGATATGGCCATAATTGAATATTTATATACTATTTTATTTATGCAAATAAATAGAGCCCGGTATGAAATGTGCGTACTTTAGGAAACATCAGGCTGTCAATGTTTTCCATATTCAACTGAGGAGTAGGAAGCACAAGAGGAGGAGGAATAGGAGAAGAGAAAGAAGACTGAGCAGGAAGAGGAAGAGGAGGAGATGGAGGAAATACGAAAATAGACTATGTGGGATGTTAGTTGTTGTCTATGAGAATAGGTGAGAGCGGGGAATATTAGCAGTCGGCGCCAAGTGCCACAAGAAACATGTACCTAACTCGCACTCACCGTTAGAAAGGTATATTTGAGTGATTGGTTGTTTTTCTCTCCCTCTCTTCCTCTCTCTCCCTGTCTTCCTCTCTTCCTCTCTCTCACTAACTTCCTCTCTCTCCCACTCTTCCTCTCTCTCTTCCTCTCTCTCCCACTCTTCCTCTCTCTCTTCCTCTCTCTCACTCTCTTCCTCTCTCTCTCTTCCTCTCTCTCACTCTCTTCCTCTCTCTCTTCCTCTCTCTCACTCTCTTCCTCTCTCTCTTCCTCTCTCTCCCTCTCTTCCTCTCTCTCTTCCTCTCTCTCTTCCTCTCTCTTCCTCTCTCTCACTCTCTTCCTCTCTCTCTCTCTCTTCCTCTCTCTCACTCTCTTCCTCTCTCTCTTCCTCTCTCTCCCTCTCTTCCTCTCTCTCTTCCTCTCTCTCTTCCTCTCTCTTCCTCTCTCTCACTCTCTTCCTCTCTCTCTCTCTCTTCCTCTCTCTCACTCTCTTCCTCTCTCTCTTCCTCTCTCTCCCTCTCTTCCTCTCTCTCTTCCTCTCTCTCTTCCTCTCTCTTCCTCTCTTCCTCTCTCGCCCTGTCTTCCTCTCTCTCACTCTATTTTCGTTAATGTCTATGTCTCGTTCTCTTTTCGTCTCTGTCTCTCTTACTCTCTTTTTACCTTCTCTATACAATAACAAAACAACTGTAATTTGATAATGCCCTTCCTACAAAAAGCTCAGATGCGCACACTGAAGCCGGTCAACCATTAAGAGCCACAGGTAGCCTGAAATAGGTGGGTTTCAGCTTAGAGCGTAAGACAGTCTCGTTGAAAGAGTTGCGAACAAGAGGAGGTGGAGAGTTCCAGAAGGAGGGAACAGCAATAGTGAATGAACGCTGGCCAAAGACTAGAATAAGAATTCAACACACTGAGGGAGCTTATAGGACATGTCAAACTAGATAAGCTATCATTTGTCAGTGCTATAGGTTTGAGGCGCATAGATGACCTCATTAGCATGATGTCGCCAGTTCATGCACAAAGTCTCTTTGTGGCATTTGCAACCTCAGTAAATTTTAAATTTTAGCCGCAGATGTGCACAGATGGAGTTGGGTATCATCAGCATAGTGGTGGTTTTCTACACCACGACGACTGGGGGTGGTTGACAATGCAGAGTACGAACAACTGAGGACCTAGGACTGTGTTTCCGTATCGTTGCCTAGCTTTGTATATATGCCTCTGTGTATCGGTTTGAGGGATGGAGGAACAAGGTCTTTGTAAAAACAAATCGTTGTCGCTGTTAGCATTTCGTGCCTATATAGAATCATAGGGTTCTATGTCAAGTTGTTGAATAATAAGAGTCAATCATCTGTGATGCTATCCAACTCCGATATGTCGGAGACAGAGGAGCTGAACCCCATCATTTGCTGCAAGGGGGTTTATATATAGTTTGGAGGTCCCCATTCTCCTCCTCCTCTTCCTCGAAATCCTTATTTCCTGATGCACATCTTCATCTTCATCATTCGCATCCTTACTCCTCTCTTTCACATAATCCCTCTCTTTCGTGTCTTCCTCTTATTTCTTAATTCTGCTCTTCCTGTTCTATTCAATCACTTCCATTTAAAGTCCTCTCATCCATTTCGCCTCTATTCTTCTACAATGCATCTCTCGATGAACACCTTCTTCCTTCCTCTTCCTCCCTCTTCCTTCCTCTTCCTTCCTCTTCGTCTTCGTCTTCCTTCGTCTTCCTTCGTCTTCCTTCTTCCTCTTTTTTTCCTCTTTAGCTTTATTCCTCTTCCTTCCTCTTCCTTCCTCCTCCTTTATCCTCCTCCGTTGCACTGTCTGCTGGGTCCTCCTTTCCTTGTTAGCATAGCCTGGATTCATCCGATTGATCAAAGGATACAGATGGTGTTGCCATGAATTAGGCACACCTTGGTAGGAAGGCGTGCGCAGCCGCCGCGCCTGTCTAGACGATATCGACCAGAAATCACTTATAAGATTCACATACCGCATGTATATACACAATTATGGTAATTATACAATATGCCTGCATGCATATAATAATTTAGATCATCATCCTGTGTGCATAAATATATATTATATATATATATACGAGCTTTCATATAGATGACATTCTGCTATATATAAATATATATTTCATACATACGCCAATATATGAATATATTGTTTATTTGTGATGATCAGCGCGGATGCCAACAATTGGTTAGTCTAGCGTTTCGACCCTAAGGTGTGCTTTATACACGTATGTCTATAGCAGAAGACACAGCTTTATTATGTATGAGCCCTTAATTAGATAAGGAACGAATGTATAGCCTTGTATACATTGGTTGATAAGAGCATGATCTAGAATGTTTATGTAGTCAGATGAAGACAGAGTGTTTGTGTGTTTGTGTTTGTTTGTTTGTGTGCGCGTGTGTGTTTGTGAGGGAGAGAGAGAGAGAGAGAGAGATCAGTGCGTCATGTTCCTTAGAAGGTCTTTGAGAAATCTGAGAAGCATTCGGTTCGTCTGCATGGCGGCTGCTTTCAACTCTGTAGAATGGAGCTGCATTGGAGGAGGAGGAGGAGGAGGAGGAGTAGGAGGAGGAAGAGGAGCAGGAGGAGCAGGAGGAGCAGGAGGAGCAGGAGGAGCAGGAGGAGAATGGTGAAGAGGATGAACTGATGCAGTGCGTTTCAATTTGTTAAGGATGGAAGAAGGATGGGTGGATGGATGGATGAGTGAATAAATGAATGGGTGGATGAATACTGTAGGCGCATGCATATGTATACGTGGTTGGATTGGTGATTGAATTGATGGATGGGTCGGTAAGTGGATAAGTGGATGTATAGATGGATGCATAGATAGATAGATGTTTCTTAGGATGAATGTGTGGACAGATGGTTGGAACCGTGGGATGGATTGATGTATGGAGTAGTAGGTGGGTGGATATTGGAATTGATCAGCGATGGGCAATTAAGAATTAGTAACAGATTAATTAGAAAGTCGATGGATGGATCAATGAATTGGTGAATGAATGAATGGATGGATAATTAAATGGATGAATTGGTGGTTGTGTGGATGGATGGATGAGATATGGAGGATTCGTTGAGGGGGTTCATGCATGAGCGTTGAATAATGGATGGGAGAATGATTCGATCTGTTTGTTGTGCTCGACTGCTTTTATATCGGAGAAAAGACAGACGAATGAATGATTGAATGGACGAATGAAAAGACGGATGGATGAGGTTGAAGATTGGATGGATTGGTTAGTGGATGGCTTGTGGAAGGCTGGATGGGTTTGCGACTGGTACACAGAGATAATGAAAGATAGAGTTGTGCAGTTACATATAGTCAGTATACGTTCTTACAATATAGGCTAATGTTCATTTTCAGCATCTACAAATGAAGTACTGTGTATAATAACCACAGACCTGCCTTTCAAGATGAGGCGAATGGATATGTCTCTATCATGCAAATACGCGGTTGCAATGTTTTCGATATCCAGAGAAGGAGGAGGAAGAGGAGAATGGGAAGAAATAGAAAGACACAAGAACTATCCATGCACACATGTATATATCATATATATCATATATATCATATATATCATATATATCATATATATCATATATATCATATATATCATATATATCATATATATCATATATATCATATATATCATATATATCATATATATCATATATATCATATATATCATATATATCATATATATATATAATATATATGCGTGTTTGTGTTTCTGGAGACGGCAATCATCTTCGATATGACGCCTCTTTAAAACGAAAGTATTTGTCATCCATGGATGATCGATACAGATGGTAGTGTACTTTTGCTTTTCTGACGCTTAACACTGAATGCTAAGTACATTTGTGGTGTTATAGGCTATAACCAAAGATGGTAGAGTCGTAGACTCTGCCATCTTTGCTATTACTAAGCCCATCCATATAATTATGTCGCCGTCAAGTGCGTTAGTCATAAAATTTAAGCTAATTCTACCAAATGCAGCGCTTTTGATACCTACTATAACACCAGTCGTAATGCACCTGACACGTGAAAGAGGAACCCGTTTCTATGTGATGAAGCTGTTCCTGTAAAACCAGATGGTTTACACCTTCATTTCCTATCGTCTCGTATCATATCTCAAATCGTTCCTACTGTCACGCTGAACCCATCGCTTGAAAGATAAAAAGAATCACTTAATCAGCTTTACGAAACAAGGATGAACGGAAAAGATGAGGCTCGCTATGATGACACAGATCTTCCTTCCATACAATGGATGCCCTCCTCAACACCAGACGTTTCTCCGCAGCTCCAAGTCACAGACTGCTTCCTGACTGAATCCTAACGACGCTGAGGAATATAGGCCTTCTTACTTGTAGGCCTAATTGTTTATTATCTAATATAAATGTTCGATTACAGTACATTTCAATGTGAAAGTCCTCGCCGTATAATTTACATATCGTCAACGTCACAGCTGGTCAGAGCGCAACAGCAAAAGTTTAGTAGGGTCTACAACTCTACATGAAAATGGTCAACGGCACTGATGGTTATTCATTCAACGCATATAATTATTGGGATTATGTTCTCTTTTGGCTTTTTGACTGCAGCTGTCGGAAGTATTGGCTCAACATTCATGTGCTTTCAATGTTCAGTTTGCCCAACGTATTCAAAGGTACTCCTGATAAGTCAGCCAGGCAGTCAGCCAGCCAGCCAGTCAGTCAGTCAATCAGTCAGTCAGTCAGTCAGTCAGTCAGTCAGTCAGTCAGTCAGTCAGTCAGTCAGTCAGTCAGTCAGTCAGTCAGTCAGTCAGTCAGTCAGTCAGTCAGTCAGTCAGTCAGTCAGTCAGTCAGTCAGTCAGTCAGTCAGTCAGTCAGTCAGTCAGTCAGTCAGTCAGTCAGTCAGTCAGTCAGTCAGTCAGTCAGTCAGTCAGTCAGTCAGTCAGTCAGTCAGTCAGTCAGTCAGTCAGTCAGTCAGTCAGTCAGTCAGTCAGTCAGTCAGTCAGTCAGTCAGTCAGTCAGTCAGTCAGTCAGTCAGTCAGTCAGTCAGTCAGTCAGTCAGTCAGTCAGTCAGTCAGTCAGTCAGTCAGTCAGTCAGTCAGTCAGTCAGTCAGTCAGTCAGTCAGTCAGTCAGTCAGTCAGTCAGTCAGTCAGTCAGTCAGTCAGTCAGTCAGTCAGTCAGTCAGTCAGTCAGTCAGTCAGTCAGTCAGTCAGTCAGTTAGTCAATCAGTTAGTTAGTCAGTCAGTCGATCTGCCTGCCTGCCTGCCTTGTCTATCTGTATTCTGTTTGTGTATCTGCCCAACCTGTTGCACTTTCTGTCTAGTTGTCGCTCGATCTCAGGTCGTATCTCTCTGATTTTTTGGTGCCCCTCTTCTTTGTGCGCTGCTGTTTGTGTATATCTTTATCTCAGGTAGAGAGTCCTAAAAAGAGAGAGAGACACGAAGAGTTACAGGCAGACGCAGAAGATAGTAACAGTCGGTACGAGGTTACAACGTGAAAGGAGGCGATGATCGTTGTATATTTTGTGTAGGTCTGTATATGCCATGTCTGTTACAGCCTTGGCGTTTCCGAGAGTTATAAGGTGAGCGTGTGTGTGTGTGTGGGCGTGACACATGCAAACCTTGCATGCCGTGTTTGTGTACACATGTGTTCGTTCTTTCTGACTATTGGTATCTTATGCAATACAGGTATATGCCATAGACTGTTAGACGCTAGATTTAAGTATTTCAAGCAGTATTTAGGAGTAGACCTATCCAAGTTTTCAAAGATCAGACTCGGATGATGTGGGATGCAGTTGATCTCTGGCAAATAATATAGCACTGCATGCATCTATGCTTTTGCATACATACATAGACCCATATGCGTACACACATACATGTACCTATATGCATATTCAATCTCATATGCATTCATGCCGTCATACATGAGCATCCACTTACACATGACACATATCATGCATTAATGCCTACACTTAATATACAAAATTTTATGTGTACACCTATGCATACAGCATGCGTGCACACATGTAGATAGACACACGTACACTGTCATGCAAGCACACTGCATTGACATACGCGTCACATTCAATCAATCAATCAATTTTGTTTATTTATAGCCACAATAAGCAGTTTGCTCAAGGCAAAGCAAAAATAAAGAACATCAATTATAAAACTAAAGGCTAACAAAGGGAGCCCAGAAAGGGATTGAAATCCCGGTAGAAGAATCACCTGAGTAGCAGAATTGCCAACAGAAAGATAACCGCAAATAACATTGTTTCTTGTATAGGCGCACTGGCAGAAATCAATCAATTCCCAGAAACAATTCTTAACTGGTTAACTAACTTAACTGTTGCGTAGGTGTGTACGGACGACAAGTGTGGGACCAACAATCAGAGTGACACCATCTGCTCTGTCATAGATCGAGCCCTGTGGGAGAGTTGACACGGTCACAAATATATCATTTATCAAAAAAGATCGCAACATTTTACTTGTGAAATAATATTCGACCATACAGTCAACTGAGAGGAATCAATGATCTTAAAAATCCCACCCGATTTCCTCCCATCTTCTTCTTCCTCTTCCTTCTCTTCCTCTTCCTCCTCCATCTCTAACCCCTCATCCTCTTCCTCCTCGTCCTCTTCTTCCTTCTCCTACTCTTCGTTCTTCTCCTCTTCCTGCTCCTCCTCTTCCTCCTGCTCCTCCTCTTCTTCTTTCTCCTCCTTCTCTTCCTCCTTCGCGTCCTCCTCCTCCTCCTCCTCCTCCTCCTCCTCCTTCTCCTCCTCCTTCTCCTCCTCCTCCTCCTCCTCCTCCTCCTCCTCCTCATCTTCATAAAATCGATCTCATCGTTCTCATTGAGATCCTTTTCAACTGAAGAAGATTCTCTCTGTCGTCAAGAATCAATACATGCGGATGAGTTGCAATATACGATAGCCCACTGGCTGCGATCGATCGAGCGATCTTGCGTGCGCTGATTTGCAATAAAAGCATTCTAGAAGTTTGAAAACATATACTTGTTCATACGTATATAATTATATTGCAGTGACAATTAGCCATCAATGGCTATTTTTTTGTACAATCAATGGGTATTATTGTCCAGTCGATGGTTCTTATAGTTTCATCGATGGCTATCTAGATCCTAGCGATGGCTAGTATGATTCTATCAATGGCTATTTTGATGCTATCGTTGGCTATTATGGCTGTATCGATGGCTGTCGTAGTTCTTTCTCTGGTTAAATTTAAACTTGGGGTTGAAGACCCTTTGATCTGATTATGATATTGGACTATGTCAGGTCTGGCGCAACTCAGACGAATATTCTAAGATGGCGCTATACAAATGTGCATTAATGATCGAGTTTTTATTAATGATAGTTTCCTACAATTTCATGTGCTGCTGACAACTGTTAATTTTTATACAAATCTATTTTTAATTGAGCCATACGATACTGAAGAATAGACTGTTCTGCTCAATATAATCCTAAAAGATATAATAATAGGCCTCATATAGGGTGCCTTGCATTGTGCATAAGTTATTTTGATCATAGACAACAACATATGATTATACTGTATAGGCCAAATTTTTTTTATCACAGGTATCATACACCTGTTGTGGAGTTTGCACAGGGGTCTAACCTGAGTCTTTATCGCATTTATTACTTGATCTTTCCAACGCTACAAGCTCGCTTCACTTAATTTCTTTTGCCGACGACATCGCTGCTTTTCAGCCTCATAAATCCTCTGACATAATAACTAGCACAGTCTCCCTTCTTGAATTCGTGCACGCGGTTGATTAAGAATCTCCTGTAAGGAGCGCTTTGATAAAGCGTGCAATGGAATTCCAGAAGTTTCAAGTGGTAATCTGCAGACATATGTAGCTCCAGGCGAAGCCCATCGTAGCATTGCCGTTCAACTGGTGTGCCTCTGCATGCGCTTGCAACCTATGTAAGGGCCGTGTTTTCCAATGCAGCAACGTCTAACCGGTGGCTTATTAATAGCGTTTGAAATGAGTAAATAGTAACGCTGTGTGACCCTGCATTACGGCCAGAGATGAGTGCTGGGTAGCAAGTTATAGTAAGTGAGGAAAACGTCTTTACATGACTCTATTTCGTCCTTGCATTATCGTACCTCATTTTGCATGGAGACCTCATAAATCGTGTTCTATTACTTTTTCTTAATTAAACTTAACTCAGAGATTATTGCGTCTCCTGTCTCTTGTCCATCATTGCTGTGACTTTAATATCATGCCAAGGGATGTCATCATCATTCGTTTAGTAGATGCGTGATGAGTGGACCTATATTATCAGAAATTGTGACAAAACGCCAAATGCTTCCTCTTACTTTCAGTGTTTATCTGATCATAAGATGAATCGAACAGAACTTACGTTCATTTGCAGATCCATCGAAGGCGTCGAAAGCCAAGCAATGATCGATGCATCCGAACGGAAACCAGACGCAGAACGAAGGAGGAATGAATCGAAATAAATAATTGAACGATTCAGACGAGGGCCATCTGGTGCAAGCGCTTAAACGGCACTTAAACAATCGCCCAACTTCCTCTCCAGGGTCAGCTGCTACTGTGCTGATGATGATGATGAGCAAGGGCCACAGGTCAACTGCATTCCACATGATCATCCGAATGCAACATGAGCAGAACCAGCTGCTGCTGCAGCAGAAGCTGACCAAGCTCATCGACAACGCTGTTCAGCCGCTGACCGCACCAGTGTCTATGGATGAAACACAGGTCGAGATCAGCCAATGCTCTGAGCAAAGGGAAGCAGGCAGAGGGAGAGGCAGGCAGAGGAAGGCAGACAGAGAGAGGCAGGCAGAGTGAATCAGGCAGATGAATCTAGGCAGAGGGAGGTAAGCTACAGCAGCCAAGAACAACGACGCGCTGAAGAAACAAGGCGTATGGGCCAACCGGAGATTTACTCAAGCGCTGGCCTTGGATTCACGCACGCGCTTCAGATGGAAGAAGGGAGACTGACGAGGAGCGCAAGTGCAAGGGAAGAGGATCGGGGAAAGGGAGAAAGAGAAAAAAACTAGTTGGAATGATCAACGGCTCAAGCCATGACAGAAAAAGAGGGGAGAGAGGAAATTAGTCAAGAGTACATTCTATAGTAAGGAGGAAGACTAGGGCGAGTGAAAGAGAAGGGAGGGAAAAGGCGGAGTGGAAGGCACAGCCAAAGGAAGAAGGACAGAGCAAGACGAATGAGTGGGGAAATTACAGAAAGTATTCTCTCTTCCGCTGATGAAGACAAATGAAGAGCAGAGAAGAAAAAGCCGAAACAAAGGCAAAAGAAAAGGTCGGGGAAACAAAGCAAAAAGGGTAAGAGAGAAGACGAAGAGAACAAATAGAAAGCAAAGGGAGCGCGAAAGAAGGAAAAGGTAGCGAAAAGCTGAGTCAAAAGAAGTTGATGCCATGATGATGCTAGGATTCGCTTTCGATTGGGAAGAAAGAAAAGAAAGGGCAGAGGGGCAGAGAAGGCAGAGAAGTAGAGAGGGCAGAGAGGCAGACAGGGAAGACAGGGTAGAGAAGGCAGAGAGGGCAGAGAAAGGTATGAATCGGTAGTTGCTACTGAACCAATCATAGATGAACGCAGGGAGTCATCTCTGGCACGCAGAGAAATTGATAGGGTGCTAACCACCACAGCCCACCACTTTATTACACAAACCTTCAATCGTTTAATGTACGACCCTGAGGGTGGCCTAGTTGCAGTGGTGCACAGCTCTGCAGCTTTAGACGGGCGCTATCTGATATAATGCACGCGGCTGAGCTGCAGCTATAGGCACCAAAGAATTCTTACACATGAAACTAATAATTATGTCTGGTTGCCTGTCTAAATGTCTATCTATGTGTGGTTCTCACTTTCTTTTCCTAAATACGTGCAAGCAAATAGTTATAAATACAGCGTACATTGAACTAATATATCTCAGTACATAAATGCACACATATCTTACAAGTGCAATGCACTTCTACGAACAGTGTCTGATTATACCTACTATCTGATTAGACCTATACTTACTAATGTGACCAGACCATTCACATACATTTAGTATTGGCAATTAAGCAAATCGATTGCAACCTTTATCCAGACGTTCATGTGTCACTAGTTCTAGTTGTAGAACTAGTAGTAAGAGCAATGTCTGAATACAGTCCATGTCTTTATTGGTAGACAATAACTGACTACGCCTTATTAGTGACTGATATCACCAGAAGCTGGTCCGGAAGCTGAAGATGAAGAAAGAGCGGAGTGGGAATTTCTATCTTATCACAGAAATGATTTGAGGCAACGGGAGAACATAAAGGGAGAACTGTGTACACGGTCCAGCACAGCGTATTGGAATCTGCAATAGAGCTAGGAGATATAGAGACAGGGAGAAAGGGAGACAGACACAGATATAGACACTGACAGCACAGATACAAACACAAACTCAGGCAAATCTATAATAACAGGCAAATACAAAGACAGATAAGGAATTGACACACGCATAGATTATATATATACATAGAGAGAGAGAGACAGAGACAGAGACAGAGACAGACAGACAGACAGACAGACAAAAAGATGCACGGATGGACAGGCATACAGAGACAGATAGGGAGGGACAGTTAGGCAGGCAGATGGACGTACGACAGCTATAGCTATAGCTACTATCTATCATACAGACACGCACGTATGGTCAGGCATACGTATGGACGGACAGTTATACAGACACACAGACGGACGGACAGTTATACAGACACACAGACGGACGGACAGTTATACAGACACACAGACGGACGGACAGTTATACAGACACACAGACGGACGGACAGTTATACAGACACACAGACGGACGGACAGTTATACAGACACACAGACGGACGGACAGTTATACAGACACACAGACGGGCGGACAGTTATACAGACACACAGACGGACGGACAGTTATACAGACACACAGACGGACGGACAGTTATACAGACACACAGACGGACGGACGGACGCAGAGACAGAGACATAGACAGGAGTGACGATATAGCAGCATCTGACTGCATGCATTGAGGCGGTCATGCGTTGGATTGAGTTTAATTGTGTTTTCTTGATGCGCTGTGAGACCCATAAGACCCCTCGCCTTAGAGAGAATATAACAGACTCCCAGTTGTACTATCCATCCATAATTACACACACATAATTATCATCGACGCGTCTACACTGTGTGCCATCATTCGTTCGGCTAGACCCATCGAGACCTCTGCCGGGCTCTTTTTTCTGATGAGGTCATTTATCAAGCTGCATCTGGTTTAAGCTATCATGCATATTTAATCGATACAATGAACTTCGTTTATTACTCACAGACCTACGGAGAACTAGCGAGCTGTAATCAATATGTAATATTGCTTAATGACTCAGCGAGGTTTACACGAGACTACAGAAGGTTACAGTTACACTGTTAGACTACGCAGATGTTGGAAAAATGCGTTGATGGAACCTATGTATCTAGTTTTTTACGACATGTAGGCCTATCTAGTGCGAAAGCGGTGTCTAGATTGAGCTGCAGCTGAATGTTGGGGTGATGGCAGTGGTGGTTATGGGAACCATGGTTACGATGCTCGTGTCACTAATGATGATGATCATGATGATGACAATGACGATGGTGATGGTGATGCTGCTGCTGACAATGACGATGAGGACGACAACGACGATGATGATGATGATGATTTCGATGGAAATTGAGCAGGGGAGAAGCAAGGAGCCGAATTACAGGAAGAAAACCAAGATAACAATAATACGAACAAGAAGCAGATCTAGAAGTCGTGTTTTTTGCAAAGTGTAAGGCTGATAGAAATAGCAATCGATTATTTGAAGTGTTGCGGCGGATATCCAGGTATGACTCAGCGATTGCATGCGATGAGAGAGGAGGCTGACTGAGGAATGGATGCACTCCTGCATGATGACTCACGGTGTAATGGGTGGAGAGGCATGGCACCCACCAGCCTCCTCGCCTTACATAGCCTGCCAGGATTACGCATAACGTTACAGGCACTTTACCAAAGCTACATGTATGTACGTACATACGTATGTATGTATGTATGTATGTATGTATGTATGCATGTATGTATGTATGTATGTATGTATGTATGTATGTATGTATGTATGATGTATGGATGTATGTATGTATGTATGTATGTATGTATGTATGTATGTATGTATGTATGTATGCATGTATGTATGTATGGATTCGATACATGCATGCCGCATGTATGAAAACATGCATGCACTAAACATGCATACACAGATACACACATGCATACATGCATGTATACATAGATATATAGATGTTTACATTCAGACGCACTTACTTAATTACATACATGCAGGAACATATACATACATACATGCGTAGTGTATAATATTTGTAAAGTGGACAACGCTGTACTTGTACAGTGTACATTTTTTATTTTGAATATATCTATTCCTGCATATATATCACCTACAATTACGCACACATTTACATGTGTATGGCATATGATATACAGTCTATGTGGTACATAATTCTATGTGCTATATATAATTTTATGTTTTAAGTATAACCGTGTGATAAATGTATACGGCTCGTGTGTTATTGACTGTCATAAGAATAGCCTAACTTACCTGGATGTGTGTGGCTGGAGTTGTACAGTTGATGTACAGTTGGATAACAATAACAGTCTATATAATATGTTATCTGTCTGTCTGTCCGTCTCGCTCTGTATCCTAAGCACTCTCTGTCGACCTACTCTCGTCGTTGGGAGGCGCTGCTGATGTTGCTGCTACAGCAGATGCTGTGCCTGCCACTGTAACAACTCAAGATGCCTTGGCGTGTAATGAGCATCATCGATCTCACGATGCCCTGCTTAACCCCATTTATACGATAGTCGTACATATGATTCATAGTCATATAGATGATTCAGTGGTCGAACACTTAAACGAGGCTTCTGCACTGCCCTATCTGATGCGTCATGGTTCGTTCGAATTGACGTCACTTCCGATGTGTTTTATGGGTTGTTAAGTTTACGCCTTGTGACTTGATTTTATGATTAAAATAAAGTGAAAGACAATCATCCAATCACTGGCGTACATTAAGAGTCACTTGAATTTCGGCGACAAAGGTTGTAATCGGATTAATATCATTAACACGCACAGTCGCAGAAGACTCGCAGCAGACTGCAAGAAGCTCAAACATGATTTCGAAGGTTTGATGGCCACCAGGCGAATTGAGTTAGAACTTAGAAAGCTAAGAAGTCTTACTTCTATGTCACCAACTAGCCTATAGGTTAAATTATATTCATACATGTATCAACATTCGACGTACGTACGTCAGAATTGTCCATGTCCAATTTTCATGACCCGACACAACTCATCGGAAATAGACCCGACCAGACCCGACTGATGGCGTGCATGCCCGGCCCAATATGACCCGACCCGCCTTTAGTGCTAATTTTACTAATATTTCTTATCGTAAAATTTTGATGTCGTGAAATCGCAACAAAGTAAGACCACCATATATATATGATAATAATATTGATTTGTGAGAAAACTGATAACGTATCAGGGAAGATACCCATCGTTTATTCCATTTACTTTGACCTGAACTTACTTTCCCCGTAAATATATGCAAAAGAATTCCCGATATTCTTAGGTACGTGAACAATCCTGTGAATAAGCTGATTCCGCGACCCCGCTTTTGTGGGCGCTGTAGAAATGATGAGATTACGATTACGATTACGGAAGAGTACGTTTCGCATGTCCCATGCAGCGTTGCATCCTCAGATAACTCACACGCTTGCATAGGTGTAACAGGCGGGAGCAGGACGCACCACCCCCTCGTTTGTAGTGCTCAATGCACCCCATGTGATCCCCAAATCGGTTCTATTTTTTTGTTTCTCCAATAGCTTTTTATATTTAATGATTAAGGCATTGTGGGTTAATAAATTTCCAACTGTTCAAAGTATGTTTTTACGATTTGTGCTTACTCACTGCAGGTATAAAAACTGTCATTTGCAAAGGAGAATAATCCGCTATAATGAGAAGTTTCTAGCATGGAAGACTTGCATGGAACTGCTCTCCTGATGATGGAGGCTGGTGAAAGACTGTGGCTTTCTATAGTTTTACGTGTAATTAATCCGTTGAACTTTCATAAAAATTCACGAGAGATTATTCCGTACGACAGCTTGAGTCGAGTTCGGTGTTTAAACGTACAAATCTGGTGTTGCTCTTAATTTTAGCGCTAATTCCTTTATCCACATTCAATTTATTTGTTTGTTACTGATCAACACCAGGGTGACAGAGTCCGAGGTGGACCGCGGTTCGCTAAAGCGATGCTGGCTTAAGCAAGAGTGTTAAAGTGGCCTGAAGTTTCAAAAAGCGTGATCTTTTAAAGTTATAAATAGCCAATACTAATGGAATGGCTTTTACCGGCAACTGACCCACTACAGCAGACGCCTTCGCCATGAGAAGTGCTAGACGAGTGAAGAAAGAGTGAAGCAAATAATTGTAAAATGAAGTGCATGGAGTATGAAAGTTTTCCATGCTATCCCTCATCCACTCAGTGTGTATATGAATTGCTACTTTATGCAATAAAACTGAAAACACAAAATTGGACATTTGAGATAAAAAAATTTAATAACATAGATTTTTAAACCAAGCTCTAGGGCCTGGTCATGACAGTAATCATAGTAGCATTGTTTACGGCGCCTTATAAATCGGCGTTGCTGTTATTATGATTAGCATTGTTAGTAGGCCTAATAATAATTAATAGGGCCTAACCATCAATCCATCTACGTGTATGTCCCGTCTTCTTTATACTGACCCTACAGGGTCTAGCACTCCAGCTATAAGCTAATGCTCGCACCCGTCTTAGCGCGAGTTAAGTAGTAAGATACAAATAATTATTATAGGCCTACAGCAATATAGTAAATATATCTATTACGGGTGTTATTCGCAGAGGCTTCTGCCCTTTCAGAAGCATTCCTCGGTCACATAATGGGAACTTATTTGACGATACACATTCTGAATCGAACACCGCACGCGTGGATTTGTAGTCGATGAGATATATCATTCAGCAGATTATGTTTGCATCTATGTATATTTGTATATTTGTGTGTGTTTTTGTATGTGTTTGTACACATAAGCATGAGAAGACTTAATATAACCCATGTTGGCGAAGCTGATGGACTGTTCACGCATTCATTGTCAGCTTAAGAAATCCGTGGCCATGTTTAGTAAAGACCATCGGTGAATGTAAATATTTACATGTCAAATGAAACTTACTCTAAGCGATTCATAATTAACTGTAAATGTCGATGTGTCTATTTAGGATCAGGGTGCATTTGTAACGATCTCATCGGATGAGAGCTTTACGAGCGCATACTTGCTGAACCGGAGCATTCTGTTTAGCAAGTCATTCATAGACATAAGGGAATGTTTCTTGCCTCTGCCTTATAGCATTTTGTTTAGCAAGTCATTTTATAGACGTAAGGGAATGTTTCTTGCCTCTGACTTATAGCATTTTGTTTAGCAAGTCATTTTATAGACGTAAGGGAATGTTTCTTGCCTCTGACTTATAGCATTGTGTTTAGCAAGTCATTCATAGACATAAGGGAATGTTTCTTGCCTCTGACTTATAGCATTCTGTTTAGCAAGTCATTCATAGACGTAAGGGAATGTTTCTTGCCTCTGACTTATAGCATTGGGTTTAGCAAATCATTTTATAGACGTAAGGGAATGTTTCTTGCCTCTGACTTATAGCATTGTGTCTAGCAAGTCATTTCATAGACGTAATGGAATGCTCCTTGCCTCTGCCTTATAGCATTGTGTTTAGAAAGTCATTTCATAGACGTAAGGGAATGTTTCTTGCCTCTGACTTATAGCATTGTGTTTAGCAAGTCATTCATAGACATAAGAGAATGTTTCTTGCCTCTGACTTATAGCATTGTCTTTAGCAAGTCATTCATAGACATAAGGGAATGTTTCTTGCCTCTGACTTATAGCATTCTGTTTAGCAAGTCATTTCATAGACGTAAGGGAATGTTTCTTGCCTCTGATTTATAGCATTGTGTTTAGCAAGTCATTTCATAGACGTAATGGAATGTTTCTTGTCTCTGACTTATAGCATTGTGTTTAGCAAGTCATTCATAGACATAAGGGAATGTTTCTTGCCTCTGCCTTATAGCATTCTGTTTAGAAAGTCATTTCATAGACGTAAGGGAATGTTTCTTGCCTCTGACTTATAGCATTGTGTTTAGCAAGTCATTCATAGACATAAGGGAATGTTTCTTGCCTCTGCCTTATAGCATTCTGTTTAGAAAGTCATTTCATAGACGTAAGGGAATGTTTCTTGCCTCTGACTTATAGCACTGTGTTTAGCAAGTCATTTCATAGACGTAATGGAATGCTCCTTGCCTCTGCCTTATAGCATTGTGTTTAGCAAGTCATTTCATAGACATAAGGAAATGTTTCTTGCCTCTGACTTATAGCATTGTGTTTAGCGAGTCATTCATAGACGTAAGGGAATGTTTATTGCCTCTGCCTTATAGCATTCTGTTTAGCAAGTCATTCATAGACATAAGGGAATGTTTCTTGCCTCTGCCTTATAGCATTCTGTTTAGCAAGTCATTCTATAGACGTAAGGGAATGTTTCTTGCCTCTGCCTTATAGCATTCTGTTTAGAAAGTCATTTCATAGACGTAAGGGAATGTTTCTTGCCTCCGTCTTATAGTATTTGGTTTAGCAAGTCATTTCATAGACGTAAGAGAATGCTTCTTGCCACTGCCTTATAGCATTCTGTTTAGCAGGTCATTTCATGGACGTAGGGGAATGTTTCTTCCCTCTGCTCTACAAATGACATTTTGTTAAGCAGGTCATTTCATTGATGTAATGTAATGCTTCTTCCCTCTGCTCTACAAATGGCATTCTGTTCAGCACGTCATTTCATAGACGTGTTCTGCCGTCATCTGTTGCTGTTGTCCCTTTCGTCCACTGAACGGACTCTCTGCCAGATGTCGCTCCGTTATTCGGTTGCCAGGCGACGCCAACAGTTTTCCGGAAGTGGGGCACGAGCAGATGACGTCATTCGTTTGTCCCATCAGCAGCCACGAGTCCTGCATGAATTCGCCAGGTGTCGTCATCAGTTTCGACTCTGCGTCGATGGCGCCCCTCGAACGTTCGTAGTAGATCTGAAGTTGATCGTGCTCATCGCGTGTGGCGCGAATCGAACGAGAGTAATACTGCGACTGATGAGGAGGATGCACCTGTTGCTGCTGCTGGTGGTGCTGGTGTTGGTGGTGCAGAGAGGCAGTCGGGTCGCCAAGCATCTTGTGTCGCTCTTTCCTAAAAGACAGCGACGCAACTGATGTCATCGAAATAGTTTGTCGTCGAAGTTTAATGTCGGTGCCATCGTCATAGTCATAGTCACATTCATAGTCATAGTCAATGCTATAGTCATAGTCACAGTCATGGTCAAAGTCATAATAATCATGGTAAAAATTATAATCATATTCATGGTCACAGTCATTGTCACAGTCATTGTCATAGCCGTAGCTTTTGTCACAGTCAGAGCCATGATTATAGTCATGGTCACAGAAATAGTCATAGTCACAGCCTTAGCCTATTCCAAAGTTACAGTCATGGGCATAGTCATAGTCACATTGTTATAGTCCTTCCATCCCTCCTTCACCCCATCCCTCCATCACTCCATTCCTCCTTCACTCCATCCCTCCTTCACTCCATCCTTCCTTCACTCCATCCTTCCTTCACTGCATCCTTCCTTCACTCCATCCCTCCTTCACTCCATCCTTCCTTCACTCCATCCTTACTTCACTGCATCCTTCCTTCACTACATCCCTCCTTCACTCCATCCTTCCTTCACTCCATCCTTCCTTCACTCCATCCCTCCTTCACTGCATCCTTCCTTCTCTCCATCCCTCCTTCACTCCATCCTTCCTTCACTCCATCCCTCCTTCACTCCATCCTTCCTTCACTCCATCCCTTCTTCACTCCATCCCTCCTTCACTCCATCCCACCTTCACTCCATCCTTCCTTCACTCCATCCTTCCTTCACTCCATCCCTCCTTCACTCCATCCTTCATTCACTCCATCCTTCCTTCACTGCATCCTTCCTTCACTCCATCCTTCCTTCACTCCATCCTTCCTTCCCTGCATCCTTCCTTCACTGCATCCTTCCTTCACTGCATCCTTCTTCACTCCATCCCTCCTTCACTACATCCCTCCTTCACTCCATCCTTCCTTCACTCCATCCCTCCTTCACTCCATCCTTCCTTCACTCCATCCTTCCTTCACTCCATCCCTCCTTCACTCCATCCTTCCTTCACTCCATCCTTCCTTCACTCCATCCTTCCTTCCCTGCATCCTTCCTTCACTGCATCCTTCCTTCACTGCATCCTTCTTCACTCCATCCCTCCTTCACTACATCCCTCCTTCACTCCATCCTTCCTTCACTCCATCCCTCCTTCACTCCATCCTTCCTTCACTCCATCCTTCCTTCACTCCATCCTTCCTTCACTCCATCCCTCCTTCACTCCATCCCTCCTTCACTCCATCCCTCCTTCACTCCATCCTTCCTTCACTCCATCCCTCCTTCACTCCATCCTTCCTTCACTCCATCCCTCCTTCACTCCATCCCTCCTTCACTCCATCCTTCCTTCACTCCATCCTTCCTTCACTCCATCATTCCTTCACTCCATCCCTCCTTCACTCCATCCCTCCTTCACTCCATCCCTCCTTCACTCCATCCCTCCTTCACTCCATCCCTCCTTCACTCCATCCCTCCTTCACTCCATCCCTCCTTCACTATATCCCTCCTTCACTCCATCCCTCCTTCACTCCATCCCTCCTTCACTCCATCCTTCCTTCACCCCATCCCTCCTTCACTCCATTCCTCCTTCACTCCATCCCTCCTTCACTCCATCCTTCCTTCACTCCATCCTTCCTTCACTGCATCCTTCCTTCACTCCATCCCTCCTTCACTCCATCCTTCCTTCACTGCATCCTTCCTTCACTGCATCCTTCCTTCACTCGATCCTTCCTTCACTCCATCCTTCCTTCACTCCATCCCTCCTTCACTCCATCCCTCCTTCACTCCATCCATCCTTCACTCCATCCTTCCTTCACTCCATCCCTCCTTCACTCCATCCTTCCTTCACTCCATCCCTCCTTCACTCCATCCTTCCTTCACTCCATCCCTCCTTCACTCCATCCCTCCTTCACTCCATCCTTCCTTCACTGCATCCTTCCTTCACTCAATCCCTCCTTCACTCCATCCTTCCTTCACTCCATCCCTCCTTCACTCCATCCCTCCTTCACTCCATCCCTCCTTCACTCCATCCTTCCTTCACTCCATCCTTCCTTCACTCCATTCCTCCTTCACTCCATCCCTCCTTCACTCCATCCTTCCTTCACTGCATCCTTCCTTCACTCCATCCCTCCTTCACTCCATCCTTCCTTCACTCCATCCTTCCTTCACTCCATCCTTCCTTCACTCCATTCCTCCTTCACTCCATCCCTCCTTCACTCCATCCTTCCTTCACTGCATCCTTCCTTCACTCGATCCTTCCTTCACTCCATCCTTCCTTCACTCCATCCTTCCTTCACTCCATCCCTCCTTCACTCCATCCCTCCTTCACTCCATCCATCCTTCACTCCATCCTTCCTTCACTCCATCCCTCCTTCACTCCATCCTTCCTTCACTCCATCCCTCCTTCACTCCATCCCTCCTTCACTCCATCCTTCCTTCACTCCATCCCTCCTTCACTCCATCCCTCCTTCACTCCATCCTTCCTTCACTCCATCCTTCCTTCACTCCATCCCTCCTTCACTCCATCCCTCCTTCACTCCATCCCTCCTTCACTCCATCCTTCCTTCACTCCATCCCTCCTTCACTCCATCCTTCCTTCACTCCATCCCTCCTTCACTCCATCCTTCCTTCACTCCATCCCTCCTTCACTCCATCCTTCCTTCACTCCATTCCTCCTTCACTCCATCCCTCCTTCACTCCATCCTTCCTTCACTGCATCCTTCCTTCACTCCATCCCTCCTTCACTCCATCCTTCCTTCACTCCATCCTTCCTTCACTCCATCCTTCCTTCACTCCATTCCTCCTTCACTCCATCCCTCCTTCACTCCATCCTTCCTTCACTGCATCCTTCCTTCACTCGATCCTTCCTTCACTCCATCCTTCCTTCACTCCATCCTTCCTTCACTCCATCCCTCCTTCACTCCATCCCTCCTTCACTCCATCCATCCTTCACTCCATCCTTCCTTCACTCCATCCCTCCTTCACTCCATCCTTCCTTCACTCCATCCCTCCTTCACTCCATCCTTCCTTCACTCCATCCCTCCTTCACTCCATCCCTCCTTCACTCCATCCTTCCTTCACTCCATCCTTCCTTCACTCCATCCCTCCTTCACTCCATCCCTCCTTCACTCCATCCCTCCTTCACTCCATCCTTCCTTCACTCCATCCCTCCTTCACTCCATCCTTCCTTCACTCCATCCCTCCTTCACTCCATCCTTCCTTCACTCCATCCCTCCTTCACTCCATCCTTTCTTCACTCCATGCATCTAGCACTGCTCTGCTTCCTCTTTCCTTGTCCACATCTATCAATCCATCTTCGACATCAACTGAAAGCTCTTCACTGACCTCTTTATATAGGCGACTAGAACAATGAGTAAGGCCACTCCTATGATGATCCCAAGTATCATTCCAATTGCAACCGTCACCAGAATGGCTAACAACAAAACAAAACATGGCATCATTTTACTAGTGCAATTACTCATTTATTCCGGATGAAGCCATGTGGAATTCCAGGATGATATTATCTGCAAGAGAAACAATCCCACGGGATTCCACAAATATTGGTCAGAGCAAATGGGACAATTTTGGTCGATGGTCTGATATGCCAGGTATTTCATCCACCGAGTCCTATGTCGCCCTCTTTACCTTTAGCTGCATTACAGTGCATAGCTCGTCCCAATTAAGCCCTGCAATGAGGTCCACATCAGGAGACCATGAAGAAACTTTTGAAACTTTGGAATATCACTAAGATACTAAAATACTAAGATACTAAGAAACTAAGATACTAAGAAACTAAGATACTAATATACTAAGATACTAAGATACTAATATACTAAGACACTATGATGTTAAACTACCAAGACACAAAGATACTACGATATCATTCTAAGATACTAAAATCTACAATACATAGATACGAAGATACTGCGATATTGTGCTTAGATACTTGCCGTGAGCCCAATCGCTTGTTATCTTCGACCAGAACCCGGAACTGGACTCTGTTTAAATACACAGAAAACGACAGAAACTCTTAACAGCATCTAGCATAAGAGTAATTCATACAGCGCTTCGTTTGATTGAAGTTGCTATTCATTGTGGCATCACAGTGACAGATACCACGGTCACCTGAAAGAGGTCACCTTGAAACGCAGAGTACAGGTTTCAGCCTCATTTTCAACGGTCATCGTTGATGTCTAGTCAATATACAGTGGCGCTTAACAAATGTGAAATAAAACTAAAAATAAATAATCAAGCAGGAATGACAAGCAGATGGAAAAGTCTTAAGAGTTGAAGGAAGATATTACGAGAGCGAAGTAGACAAAGATGAATCGTTAATGAGGAGGAACAGGGAAGCCGCCGTGAACTGGGATAAAACTGAGAAGTGCATATGAAAGAAATTAACTTTGAGTTATGGATTATTTCTGAGTTCAAAACGTGTTTACACGAATTGGCACGGTAGACAACCGTTCTCACTCGGTTGGAGACTAACACACAAGACTGAATGACCTTACATGTAAGTTATGCACAAAGAAGTGAACACAGTCAACAGAAGGAATCGAGAGAAACACAAGGAGTGTCTGCGACCGGTTCAAGTTTTTCTAACGTCGTTATTGATTCTGTAATTGTTGGCAAACTCGACAGTTTTATCTGCATTTTGACGGATTATCCATTAACGAATTATTACTCAGAGACCATAACTGTTGAAAGTAGTCCAATTAAACCAATATCTTTATCATTTATAGTTCCCGTCTAAAGTTGATATTCATGACTTGCAGGTGGGCTAATGTTTGCTTCTTGAAATACATCAATTGAGTTTATCACCATCATGACTTGTCTTCCATTTCATTGCACAGCATGCAGCAAGGGGTGGATGGTAAAACAACCTTGTGTTTATAATAAGCTAGTCTTCATGTCTTCGCTTTCTTTCTAAGCTAACTAAGGAAACTGGTGTTTGAATTTAAATGCGTCGTTCTCTGCCGTATACGTAATAGGTATTACATACCATTGTGGGAGCTGTGTTGAGAGCAGACGGGTAGAGACCCGACCCACAGCCTGTCTTTGCAGGTCAGTTGATGGGGTTTTGTCCTGTTGTCACATGACACGACCAGTTTATCTTTGTCAGGTCTGTGAACGATCAAGTGACCAGGCGAAACCTCAACATCGGCACAACCTACCGCTGAAAATAAACGACCACTCATTCATTAAGTCACCCAGTCATTCATTGTATTAAATAATTTATATTCATGACAAAAAGAAAGACAGACAGACAAACAGGCGGAGGGAGGGATGGATGGATGGACGCACGAATGGGCGGACGGACGGACGGACAGACAGACAAACATATAGATAGATAGATAGATAGATAGATAGACAGACAGACAGACAGACAGATAGATAGATAGATAGATAGATAGATAGATAGATAGATAGATAGATAGATAGATAGACAGACAGACAGATAGATAGATAGATAGACAGACAGACAGACAGACAGACAGATAGATAGATAGATAGACAGGTACAATGTAGGTTGGTAGACTGACTGAACGAATGAATGATCGCTTAATTGAGTGATTTATTGATGGACCTATAAATGGACCTAAACAAATTTAGCAATAAATGTGCAAATTAATAAATGAGCAACTTAATTAAAATACTGCATTAATCAGTCAACCCCACCACCCATTCGTTCATCGTTTATTCTTCCATCCATCCATTTATCCATCCTTCCACCCATTAATTCATCCATTCGGCCATTAATCCGCTAACGATCTAATCCATGAATCAATCAACAGAAGGACCAATCAGTAAGCTGATCAATCAAGCAAGCAAGCGATGAAGTCTTTGGTTTGCCTTGGAACTCCGGATAATCTAAACTTCCACGTGATCTTTAGAAGATAGATTGTATACAAGAGACAGATGGTCAACACAGCATCATCTACTAGGACGTCTTTCTTTCCTATAGGCCTATAGCATGGTCTTCATGCATTACCAGCGAAGTGTTATTCCTCAACCTACGACCTTACAGTGATGTTGCAGTGATGCTTTTAATTGAATAAAGTGACATACGGGTTTAATGCATTGGGTAGAATATATTATATAAAATATTATATATATATATAATATTATATATATATATATATATATATACAGTATATATATACAGAACCGGGTGGATGTACGCCTATGGAAATGTAAAATTGGAAGATAATTAGCCTATATCAGAGGACTCAATGTGATAAGCATCCAGGATTCATCACTGATTTTTGTTCATTTCACTGTGGTATTGTCTGCGGCACTTGGCAGCTATTATAGTTTGAGGTATGCCAAGTGTCGTAGGCTACTGTCACGGTGAAATAAGCATATATATTATATAATATATATGTTAAGATATTTTTCAGGATAGATTATTGAAAGTTTATAACAGTAGGCCTAATGAAACATCTCAAATGATGTCACAGGGTACATGTAACGTCAGCACACATTTTAAGAAACCGAACCAATGTCAGCGTTTTCATGGGCTTCTGACGGGTCCATATGGCCATCTGATGGGACTATATGGGCATCTGATGGACCAATATGGGCATCTGATGTGCCCATATGGGCATCTGATGGGACTATATGGGATCTCTACGGGTCCGATGAAGGAATATGGATTTATTATGAGACTGAGCTCCGTATTTGCATGCGGCACACGAGTACCTGCAGACGTAACAGATCTCTTGCGTTCGACTGGCGAATATATATGAAAGCGACGCTTCTGCTGGCGCCCTCATGCGACTAAATGCAAATGCGAATGTAAATCCTAGCAATTTCTCAGCGCACACAAAAGCCTCGTCAGAGAGACGATCTCATTCACCATCGCGATATACAAGACCCTCAAAGAGCTTAAGTCTAGAAACGGCGCTGGCCATGTCTCGCTCTTTCGACGTCTCCGTATCTCCGCATTTATCTGTGTACGTCGCATAAAAATGCACACACAGACTATATATATATAATACACCTGACATATCTAAATATAAATATATATTACATTATTAGGCCTATATATATAATATATAAGCTTATATGTATGTATGTGTACATATATATGCATATTTATGCATATATATATATATATATATATATAAACGCAGGCATATACATGTACATATAAGCTTATATATATTATATATAATTCATATATATATGCGGTGCTTGGGTTATTTTTCAAATCTAAGGCGACTGAGGACTGAGGACTTCAAATGAATCATCCGAACGTCAATCCTTGGCCAAATACGGAATCGAACGAAACACATTTAGAGCTTCTGTAGCGACAGATCTAGGTCATGATTTGCACTGATTGCTCTGACTCAGATCTTGATTCTTGGCTGAATCAATCATTAAATCAATCACTCAATCGATCTGTCAATCTATCCACACACACATAGATATATATATATATATTAATACACAGCATACTAATGCTATAATACGAATAAATATAACAATTGTTATCTGATCACGTGGCGTGGTAGATGGCCGAATGTTTTTTATGAGTAATTGTAGTCGTAATTGTTATTATAATGTTTGGACGTTTGTAACTTAGCGATGCTTTGCGCGCTTTCGTTGATTGGGCCACATTTTAAGGGGCTTCGGGTCACTACAAGGGGCTTCAGGTCATTATAAGGGGTTTCAGGTCATTATAAGAGGCTTCAGGTCATTATAAGGGGCTTCAAGTCATTATATGGAGCTTCAGGCCATTCTAAGGGCTTCGGGTCATTATAAGGGCTTCAGGTCATTATAAGAGGCTTCAGGTCATGATAAGGGGCTTCAGATCATTCTAACCCGATTCAGATCATTCTAAGGGGCTTCATGCCATTCTAAGGGGCTTCAGGCCATTTACTACCAGAAGTAATTTGGAAAGATTAGTTCATTGTAAAACTTCCTATGTTTTCTAGTCTTTATCAGCTCCAGTATGAATAGCAATCAATAACAATCAGGTTAAACAATGTGTTTAACTTTCTAGATTATCTTGACAATTAAGAACAATATGATATAATATGCTCACATTTAGAAAGAGCTTCAAAAACTGCTCGTTCTCTCGGTTTATTGCTTAACGTAGACCTCTCAGAGTTATAGGCTCAGAGTAACGATCAAGAGTGATGTTTTCTTTCATTCCTTCCTTTATTTTTTATATTTTCTTCTTTCTCTCGTACTTTAGCATTTGGTATTCTAATAGTAAGCCTAACTGTACTATAAATTTGAGTTCGACCCTTGCGCAATTGCCTCCCGGGGCGACTCGTACTCTCCGATCAACTCCCCTTCGAGATGACACTAAGTTTATAATAAGTTTCTGTAAAAAGGGTCGTAATGTTCAGCGTGATTAAGTGTCCTAGGATAGATCTCTTGTCAATTCATTTGCTCATTCCTCTCTGCTTTCTTCCATCCATTCTCTTGCCATTTTATCTTCTCTCAACCACGATTCTAGATCACGTGTGCAGCTCAGACTCTATCTTCAGTTTCAACATTGAAACGCCAGTACATTATAATTGGAATCGGATGTTTGAACAAAGCCGTCTCATTATAGTGTTTCTTTCTGCCTCTGAGTCTATATGCCTCGCTCCCTGTCCTGTTTGCATAAACATTTGTGTCTTTATTTCGTATGAAATAGAGACGTATTATGTTGCATACTAGTACTCTCTGAGGTCAACGGTCAACCAGAGTACATGCTGTATTTAACCGTTTCTGTACAATTTACACAATAGAAGAATTCAAATTATGCTTTGTACACGTTATAAAGGGCAGATCTGATCAATTATCGGGGAATTGTATAGCGTACAGTCTAGGAAAAACGGTTTAAGATCCACATACTTTGCTGAAAATGTATATATAATGATCAGGTTTTCCTTTATTGCACAACAACTCTCATAATTATAATTTGAAATTGCAGATGATTCAAAGTTCTGATCATGCTGAGGGAAGTCTTTTATTATTTACAGGAAAATAATAATAACCGCAATAGTAGTAATAATGACATTAAGAACAATAATGACATTGATAATAAGAGTAATAATAATGATAATGATTATAATAATAATAATAATAATAATAGTAAAAATAATAAAAATAATAATAAAATAATACATAATAATGATGATAATAATAAATAATAATAATGATAATAATAATACTAGTAATAATAATAATAATAACCATAATAATAATAATAATAATTTGACCTCTGAAGACGAGGCCTGACCCTGCGGACAACTATTTAAATAATAATCTCTAAGTCCCTGGGGAACGAAATACCTCAGGGGAAAAATAAATAAAAAATACAACAATAACAATAATAGGCCTAACAATGGTAATAATAATAATGATAATAATAATAATAATAATAATAATAATAATAACAGTAACCAGAAAATTACAATTTTGACTGTTTTGCTAGCTTACCTTCGTATTTCAGGAGATATCTTATTCCATCGGAGTCCGAAGAAGCGGAAGACGATTCTTCGCCACCACCTCTCGCACCTCCTCCTATTCCAGTCATTCCACCCTTTTCTCCTCCTCCTCCTATTCCTCCTCCTCCAAGTCCTATTCTTTCCACTCTGATGGTATGTGTTTCCACTTCGATGGAGTTCGTCTCCGACACAAAGACGACCCTCTCCCTTTCCAGTCCGCTGCAGATCCTCGTCCTCACCTGCGACGATTCCCTGATGTAGGCGTACATGTAACACTCGAGGGGTCGTAGTCCTTCCACCGGTCCAGAGTTCCTCTTGTGTCGCGACACCCCGAAGTCTAGCAGGATGACGCTGATCCTTAGCCCAGCGGGTAGACGTATGGTCCAGAAACACTCGTCGCTCGAACTGTGCGAATGGGCGATGTAACCAGATTCATCGGTCAGAGTCAGAGGAATCGCAGATGAACATTTCGATGGAATGTTTTCGGTCACTGAAACATCGTCATTACTACATCGTGGTAATCATCTAATAATTATCACCGCAATCGTCACGCGAGGCAGCAGTATCGTTGCCGTTTTTATTTCGTAAATCATTTGATTTGACTGAGCGAATGGCCTATGATAGATCAGCCCAACAGCTGCAGTGAATCATCGAATAATCTCATTCACGAGATATCAACAAAGAAGAAGGAAGAAGATAAGAAGAAAAATAGGAAGAAACAGATGACGACGACGACGTTTGATGACGATGACGATGACGACGACGATGACGACGATGACGATGACGATGACGATGACGATGACGATGACGATGATGATGATGATGATGATGATGATGATGATGATGATGATGATGATGATGATGATGATGATGATGATGAAAGACAAAGGGTTGGAAGATGAAGAAGAAAAAGAAAAGAAACCGAGACTTAAACATAAACAGTTATTTTCTAAGTGCCAGGAAACTGCAGTCAGCCAAAAACATCCTAAATAACTTCGAGCGATAGGCAAATGGAAAGCGTTTGCCATTTTCCAAGCTAAGGGAAGTGAGAATGGATTGGTTAATCCAATCCCTCGGCAAGCCCACTGTCAGTGCAAAGCCATTTATTTCATTAAAGAGTCCACTAGAAAGCGCTGACCTTCGAAACGTCCAACTTCGGTCTGACATTCTAGATTATCGTCGTTCCCGACTCTTGCTAAGAACCTAATGAGATAGGTTATTAGAATGACTCATTACCTGGCAGACAGATGAAAGAGGCGTTGAGATACATTGCCAGTTGATGAGTACAGGCGCTAAGGTTGTGGATCTCCTTGTCGGGCACATGTATCTCACACTGGCGCCGCCCAGAGCACCTGCCATCGACAATCTCCAAGGCGTCGACATAACAACCGATATCATCGTAGGCCTTCTGAATGCAACGCCCCAGACTCATTCGACCGTATAAAGCCTGCTGCATCAACACCACCTCATCGTCGGCGCAGGTCGCACGAAAGGTCTCCGTTGTACAATACTCGGATGGCATTCCTAAATGTCAATCAACATCATGATTGATGACTGAAACATGACTATTCCTACTAATTCTCTATAAAATAGCTCTAAATACACTGTAGTCTTTCACAATTACTTATTCAATATTTAATGTGTCAGATCCGCTCCAAGGTCTATGGTATTATAATCCAATATTGTCGTAACAATATAAACTTTTATAGCGCCTTTCTAAGAATAATCAAGGCGTTGGTCGTTTTCATGCAATTCACTCCTCCTCAACCTCACCCATCTGGCTTCACTTAACACCACTCCATAATCTACATGGACTGCACTCTATGTGTTCTTCTCTGTCAAAGCCGTCCTCCGTTCATAGTGTAGATCTGCTTACAATCATGCTGCGGTCTGTCAGTTTGAAATTAATTGAAGATAATAATAAAAATAACGATCAATTCGTTGATAAATTAAAAGGCTCGACATCATACGGTCGATAATAACGTGTATATTTGTATCTTCTATTGAGTGAGTGTGTATCTTGATGATAGAGACAACTTATAGGACAGTATAAGCCTAGTTTTATTGATGTCCTCAAAATCCTACATTTCTTTTTTGAGGAAAAAAAATATCTGACTTTGGTCATTATCTTCAAATTTCCGAGCTTCTTTCCTGTATCATCCTTAGTACTGGCTCAACATAAAAAAATTCAGTCTACTGTTTCGTGGACAGAGATCTTTTAGCAGCGTTATATTAAGTCGACAGCACATGCATAGTCGCATTCTATTGTTACACGGTCTTTGATACGTCGGGTCTTTGTCGCGAAACATCGACAATAAGATTCGACAGCGCATGCTCGAAAGATCGACTGCGACAACGAAGCAAATGAATTTCATAGTGAACCACGTTTTCTGATACGACAGGAACAAACAACAGCGACAGAGTAAATGATGATTTAATTACGAGCTCTTAATTGAAACTTCTCTACGGATTGACGGATGAGTCATAGGAATATATAGACACGTAATATTTAATGTAATAGTCCTGGTGTAATCAAGCATTCTGCACGGTTTATGTAACACATGCGATATTTGATTATGTACACGACATCATCTATTTGTGTAAACAGTATTATATACGACATATCTATATGTAAATATTATACATACGATATATCAGTTTGTATGAATAGTAGGCTACGTGAAACTATACAAATACACATGATACTATATAAATATGCATATACAGATATGGTATGCATGTAGCTGGTGGTGCGCTAATTGGTGTACCTGGACGGCGCACCTGTTCCGTAATAATGGAGTGTGGCGTTGATGCTGAGGCGAACGATGCTTGCGGCCTGAAGGACTGTAGCGGAAATGACACGACGCTGGTCGTAGCAGAGGAAATTAAATTTGATTCGTTACTATAGTTCTGGCCTCTCGACCAACGTACTACGACACTCTGGGTAATATTGCGGCACGCTGTTGCTCTTATCGGAACCTGTTCTTTCTCTGTCTATATATCTGCCTATAGCCCTGCCACTGTCTGTCTGTCTGCCTCTGCCTACTCGAAGCCAGTAAGAGCAGGCACATGCTGCAAACGCACTTGCCCAAGCTATCAAAATTATATCTCTGTCGAAGAAAAATGCCGCAGGCTGTAATAATGTTTTGCAGGTTAAATACATATTCTGTGCACACATATATATTATATATATACATATATATGTATTTTATTATACATCAATTCTTATATATAAGCCTACGTGTATTATTTTTCATCTTCATGTATATCTTACCAAGCAATGTTTTATGAATGTAAATGGATGATGCAATATAACGTGCATTAATGTTTACATAATTGCACATTCATTTATGAAAACATTGTTGTGTATAAATGTGCGCATATATCATAAATATTATTAATTGGTTGTTTTCATTTAAACACAAAGGCTCGCTCGACTTCAACTGTATATGCTATCTTGGGGTATACGTCTAATTGTGCACTTTTTCAGAGCCTCACATAACGAATGAGAGGCTTATGAGATGACCTTTCTAATACTCATATATTCGCAACGTATATATGTTCCATATATATGTCTTTTGCAGCGTTTTCCAAAGCGCGTTCCGCGAAATCCTGCTATAGGTTCCGGAAGGAGATGACAAGGTCTCTTCTTTTTAGGAATGCGTTGTTACACTATAGATCAGATCCTGGGGTGGAGACAAGGTTCCGAGGGAAAACTTCACTTACAATTATTTATTAACTATGGTTTTTATTGATTTGACCTGCATTGCCTATACCCCATCAAATGTTATTAATATTGAACTTAACCCTGCTTATTTGTCTGTTTCACAGCCGTCCTGCATGTATGTCATAATGTTTTATTCAGGTCAGGGTTCAATCAAGAAATGATCAGATCAAAAGGGCCCTACGTCAAAAGAGATTGGGAAGACCTGGTGATGATGATGATGATGATGATGATGATCATCATCATCATCATCATTATCTAAGTTATCATTCGCCATCACCTTCTTCCTCAGTTTCTTGCAATGTCATCATCATTCTTATCAATCCTCCTCCTGCTCCTTTCCCTCCTCATCCTCATCATCACACGATCTTCTGCCTCTTTATCGTAATTCATAAAAGACTCTACAGCCTACATAAAATAAATTCTATAAGAAAAATGTTACGTTTGTGTGACATAATTATTTATAAATAATCCATCGGTTACAATTTATTATATGGATCCAATTAACTCAAAAATGTGTTGATATATTGTTACGAGATGAAGTTCTATCAATAGAGTATATGAACATTTATATTACATGCCTGTATTGAGGATTTGAGGGGTAGCTAGCAAGCGGGGCTTAGGGCCTTTTAGGTTTCTCCCTTTCAACCATTGTTTCTGCATTCTCCAGTTTACATGTTGAATCTTGATTTGTCTTGGTTTCGACAGCAAATGAATATCAATTGTTTTTACAGCTCACGCAAGTGAACAGACTCTCCTATAAATTTTAATTATACTCCTTTCATATCACAAAACTCGGAATTTTTATGATATTTTTTAGATTTATTTACCATCTTCTTGTTATATTTATTCTTAAATTATTTGCGACGCAAAGCTACCAGGAACTAATAACACAGCAGTAATTTTGACATTTTCAGCATGTTTTGTGTAGGATCATGTATGGTTGTATGTAAGCCTACGTATGCATATATACATGTAGTTACTCAAGTCAATTTATTATCAGATATAGGCCTATGATCTTACTTTCCTAAGCCACCAATCGTTTTTGCTTGAACAGAGTGTGTTCCTGCTGACGGAGCTTCGATCTCTATAGGGTTCTATTCTTCCCTATTCTTGACTGTCAATCATCCACTTGTTCCTTTACTATAATTTCTGTTCATTGGTTATGGTTATGTATTATTTCTTTCTTTCACCTGCATAGCCACCGTAGCTCCATGGTTTCCGGTTTTTCTGATCTTTAATCAGATATCGATCTGGCTTTTCCGATCAATTATGCTTTTCGACTGCGATCTCATACAGTAGAGCGGACTATCGACAGATTATATCTTTGGCGTTCTGATGATAACACCATTGGAATAGATGTTATCGCGAATGTAATATGTATATGCACAGAGTGGGCCAGCATAAATGAAGCGACTTTGCATGCATATAACCCCGCCAATATTTGTAAGTTATCTACGCTTAATGTGTCAAATTATAGATATTTCACGCTAGTACAAGCTTCGATAAAGTTAGACTGCAGTGGTACTTTAGATTTAATTTTAAGCAAATGTTTGGAACCGTGCTAGCTGCCATATTTTGTCGTCGTTAGTGACGCAAATGGCGCTGTTGACAGACGGTGATCGGGTTTTGATCCGATTTTTGGGAACTGATAAGATAAATATGTTTCCGAACAGGGCATGCAATAAAAATGCTTTGAATCGTCTGAAAAAATCAATTGATGAAACAAATGGAGAGACCCACATGGCGCTAACACCCGCTACGGTACAATTGCTCGTGTGTCCGAGTTAATTTACGGTCAAGATGATGACCCGAGGACAAGCAAATCTCCCCGGGAAATTCATTGCGAAACAGGCATTTCGAAGAGCACCGTAAGACGTATTGCAAAAGATGACCTTAATTTCAAGATATCTCGTCGACGTTTAGTTCAGCAGCTCTCAGAGTCTAACTCATAGAAATGATTGGAGGCATATGCAAGCGTCTGAAGCAACGCACTACTCTTGATAAAATTGAAAGGACATGGTTCAGCGATGAGAAGATACTGACGGTACAGACTCCAACAAACACCCATAATGATTGGGGGTATGCTCGTGTTGGCAAAAAACGAGATGTAGGCCTAACATCTGAACGGCGCCGTTTTGCGTCACAAATGATAACAAAATATGGCAGCTAGTGTTATTTCAAACATTTACTTCAAATTACAATTAGTATCAGTTCAACTTTTTCCAAGCTAATACTAGAATGAAATATCTTAAATTTTGCATAATAAGCATAGATAGCCAAATATATTGGTGGAGTTATATGCAACCAAAATCGGTTCATTCATGCTGACCAACCCTGTATATGCATGTATAAAATAATGCACATGCTTGCATGTATACGCACGTATGTGTAACACATGCATGTATGTGTGCATATACAAACAAACATTCATGTGTGTATGAACATGTAAGTCTGTTGTAATTGTATTTGTAACGGAACATTTTTAAGGCGCCGCTCAAAATCAGCGGCGTTTCCGACCAAAGTCGGCGGCTATAATAAGGTCTTCAAGCGCCTCCGAAACTTAGCAGAGGTAAGAACTAGCAGCTCAACCTGAATGGGAGAGGGAGACTGTTCCAACTGGAGGGACCCACATAAGCAAAGCTCCTTATCTGGGCCAGGTCAGTGCACGTAGAGGAGCAGGAATAATCCGCGGGCAGATGAATGTATGCATGCATATATGCATGTATGCATGCATGCATGTATGCATGCATGCATGTATGCATGCATGCATGTATGCATGCTTGCATGTATGCATGCATGTATGCATGCTTGCATGTATGCATGCTTGTATGCATGCTTGCATGTATGCATGCATGCATGCATGTATGCATGCATGTATGCATGCTTGCATGTATGCATGCTTGCATGCATGTATGCATGCTTGCATGTATGGCTTGCATGTATGCATGCATGTATGCAGAGCTGCAGACTGGTGCGTAATATATAACATGCATCTATAATCATTATTTCTTTATTTACTTGATACATGTATATGTGATTGTATTAGCAGCCTTACCATTATCGGATACAACTGGTATCGATTCGATCGTTAGGCAGATGAACCAAATCACTGTCGTAGTTCGTCTACGAATCAAATGACTTGCTAAAGTTTCGATTGCCGTCATTGTTTTCTCGGTCTCTTCTGACGAATTTCAGTTTATTTCTCGTAGAGATGGGCAATGTCCTGAAATCAAGTCGATATCGTCAATTACCATCGACGATCGGTTTAGCTAATTAACACGTGATCAGTACGTTACACGTTGTCCTACATGATCATGACACTGGCGACATCTATCCAAAACTAAAGACCTTCACATTCGCTGTGGTGCGTATAAGCGAGCACCTCCGAATAATAAATGTTCAATCAAAAAGCTTTTCATGGCGTAAGCTACTTCATTATATAGACAGACAATGCGATTCTCTGAACGTTATAAGTTGTTAATTGCGTATCAAAGAGGACAATGAGATTTTTCGTGCAGTCTCAAGAGAAGCAAGCAGCCGGTTGTACAATGCTGTACTTGCCCGTTTATGCCAGCAACTGAGAGATGCACCTGCAGAAGAAGACGAAGTCTTAGTGTGTGTAATTTATGGGATGGGATTCTAAAGTCAACTCTGGCGACAGAGGTTCACAGTGGACCCGTGTGTGCATTGCAGAGTGCGAACCACCAGGGCAATGCGTTATTATTGGGGTCACCAAGAGGGACTGTAGTGCAATATGGGTTCGCAACTGCGGTCCGCCCAATCAGATGAAGTTTGAACATATCCCATATATATCAATAAAGTCTAAATTTGATTAGTCTGCGGACAGCATCCGAAATAAAAAGTAACACCACTGAAATGAGAAACGTATAGAAAAAGGGACAGGCAGATCATCTCGTAGACTCGTACATCAACTTAAAGAACAGCGCAGCTTAAGAATGGCTCAATCAATTGAGGATTTTCTCTTTCAAAAGAACTTACCCTAAGCGCTCATTATAGCTCATTTAAACAGCGTTAAATGAATTCAAAAAAATGTTAACACGAGCACAATGCATATGGCTGCTTATGGCAAATACAACTTTTATCTAACTCTAATGAGGCACATTCAAACTTCGTGATGCAGTGAAATCTTACACGTATACGCCTATAGACTTACACTATATAATGAATTTGTTTGAAGTTCAAAATGTAATCAGTGCTGTCGAAGTTTAAGTGTATAGGTTCCACGGTTCTTATTTATGCACACAGAGGCTAAAATTCAATACCCTACGCATAGATAAATTTTATTAATCGCTATTCCAACGTTACTTTTCTACACCGCACGGTAGGCCTATAATATTATAGTAGACGATAATATCCACGCATTGACTCAAGACTCGTTATGACTGAGTTGATTACTCACTGACTCAGTTACCATATGCCTGACCACGTTGACCTCTCGTACTTTAGTTGTAAGCATACAGGCATTTATTTAGCGCCTCTTCTTAGATCTTGGAACATTGTATTTATGGGACAGTGACAACAGTGCATCGTAGGCTACGTTATACGGTAATAGGTTTTAGCAAAACTTGATGTAACATTTATTGAAAGAGAATAATAGAAGAAGCTGATGATTGGCCGCACTGATCATTCTAAATGCAGTACTATGCAATCTCATGTTATTCTATTTTATACTTGATTTGTCACAGGCTATGCTATATTATGCTGTACTAATTACTTTACTTTTCTGACTTACCATTTACCATTTAGAAAACATATACCACTTGGCATTTTCATTCTTACATTTTCCATCTTCTCCGGTTTCTTCGTCTTTCTGTCATTAACCTGCTCCTCTTCCTCTGCTTCCTCCTCCTCCTCTTTCTTTCCCTTATGTAAAACGGTTCAAAACATTTGCAAAGCGTTTCATTTCAAAATCGGTGAATGTAACAGATGTTATTATTAACACTTACAAGAGTATATTCATAGTTCAGTAAGATATTACATTTGACCATAATAAATTAGATTGCATCTTACCTTCTAACCCATATAGTTGTAGCTAACACTTAGGTCGAAAACTCTTACGGCAAGAGCGAAATTGTCTTCTCAATATAATATTGCCACTTATCGTTGCTCTATAGCGGTCAAATTCTTTAACCGTAACTAATAGAATCTCAACAGATATTCGTCTCTAGAGATGTCTCCGAGCGCATAATATCATCGCCAGATTTACGCATGCGTTGGTTCGCTCTCTGGATGACGATCAGAAGATGTCGTCGTCGTCGTCGACTGTTGCGTGGGACACACAGCGAACGCGTGCTGGGTCGCTTCCTGTGTGTCGGGCGTTGCCAGGAGTTGGTCCCGAGTCCTATCGACAGAGGGCGCTAGCGACGGCGGTGGTGGCGTCTTCAACTGTCCTGTCGTGACTGATGATGCGTTGTCGGCTGCGTGTATACATCGCTTCTTCCTCCACACAGACGTTGCTCGCTGCGCACGAACCTACATGCAATCGTCTATGTATACGGCGTCGTGTAGACTGCTGTTGGTGTTGAAAACTTGAAATACGCTGCCATCGCGTGTCTGTGCCCTCGCCCGCCTATATATATATATATATATATATATATATATATATATTCCCGTCAGATCACCTGATTCTACTCTTTGGTTGCCTGCTATTATCCGTCTTGTTCGTCTCATTCATTGCGTTGCTGGTCTTCCATACTGCATCTGTTGATTGTTGATCTGAAGTTGTATCACACTCACTTTTCATTGACTTTAAACGACGTTGGAGAATCCTCGCGAATCGTAGCGGAAACCTTTAGACATGCTTAAATCCTCAGAACCCTCGATCTCTGGTATGCTAGTATACCACTGTCCAACCTCCGCCTGTTCTCCCAGTTCCACTTCTCTTGTCTTCGTCTTTCCTTCCTTCCTTCCATCCTTCCTTCCTTCCTTCCTTCCATCCTTCCTTCCTTCCATCCTTCCTTCCTTCCATCCTTTCTTCCTTCCTTCCTTTCTTCCATCCTTCTTTCCTTCCTTCCTTCCTTCCTTCCTTCCATCCTTCCTTCCTTCCTTCTTTCCTTCTTTCTTTCCTTCCTTCCATCCTTCCATCCTTCCATCCTGCCATCCTTCCATCCTTCCTTCCTTCCATCCTTCAATCCTTCCTTCCTTCCTTCCTTTCTTCCATCCTTCCATCCTTCCATCCTTCCATCCTCCCATCCTTCCTTCCTTCATTCCTTCATTCCTACCTTTCTTGGATCCTTCCATCCTTCCATCCTTCCATCCTTCCTTCCTTCCTTCCTTCCATCCTTCCATCCTTCCTTCCATCCTTCCTTCCTTCTTTCCTTCCTTCCTTCCATCCTTCCTTCCTTCCTTTCATCCTTCCATCCTTCCTTCCTTCCTTCCATCCTTCCTTCCTTCCTTCCTTCCTTCCTTCCTTCCTTCCTTCTTTCCTTCCTTCCTTCCATCCTTCCTTCCTTCCTTCCATCCTTCCATCCTTCCTTCCTTCCTTCCTTCCTTCCTTCCATCCTTCCTTCCTTCCTTCCTTCCTTCCTTCCTTCCTTCCTTCCATCCTTCCTTCCCTCCATCCTTCCTTCTTTCCTTCCTTCCTTCCATCCTTCCTTCCTTCCTTCCATCCTTCCATCCTTCCTTCCTTCCTTCCTTCCTTCCTTCCTTCCATCCTTCCATCCTTCCTTCCTTCATTCCTTCATTCCTACCTTTCTTCCATCCTTCCATCCTTCCATCCTTCCTTCCTTCCTTCCTTCCATCCTTCCATCCTTCCTTCCTTCCTTCCTTCCTTCCTTCCTTTCATCCTTCCATCCTTCCTTCCTTCCTTCCATCCTTCCTTCCTTCCTTCCTTCCTTCCATTCTTCCATCCTTCCTTCCTTCCTTCCTTCCTTCCTTCCTTCCATCCTTCCTTCCTTCCTTCCTTCCTTCCTTCCTTCCTTCCTTCCATCCTTCCATCCCTCCATCCTTCCTTCTTTCCTTCCTTCCTTCCATCCTTCCTTCCTTCCTTCCATCCTTCCATCCTTCCTTCCTTCCTTCCTTCCTTCCTTCCTTCCATCCTTCCTTCCTTCCATCCTTCCTTCCTTCCTTTCTTCCATACTTCCATCCTCCCATCCTTCCTTCCTTCATTCCTTCCTTCCTACCTTTCTTCCATCCTTCCATCCTTCCATCCTTCCATCCTTCCATCCTTCCATCCTTCCATCCTTCCATCCTTCCATCCTTCCTTCCTTCCTTTCTTCCTTCCTTCCTTCCTTCCTTCCTTCCTTTCATCCTTCCATCCTTCCATCCTTCCATCCTTCCTTCCTTCCTTTCTTTGTTCCTACCTTCCTTCCTTCCTTCCTTCCTTCCTTTCTTCCTTCCATCTGTCTGCCCTCAGACGTTATCCGAACTCTACAGTTAGTCCATCGTCGTAAAGACCCAATCTTTGAATCTACTGAGCGTGTACTCGTTCATTCATTCGTTCATTTATTCATTCATTCATTCATGCAAATGTAGGCTACATTCTGTTTACACGAATTATAATGTAACACTTGGTAAACTTCGTGTATCACATACATAGTGCATGAATGTTATTAACACAGTTTCGGGGCCTCAATACAGGCATCTGCTATAGACGTTCACATATTTATACTATTGATAGGATTTCATCTGGTAACAATAAATCGACATAATATTAAGAACTCTTTAAATACCATTGAAAACGAGCAATTTCTTTTTTTTACCTACGATGCACCCTCTATCACTTTCATTTAGGCGTATGCACTATGCATCTAAATGTCTGTATGTACGTATGTATGCATGTATGCATGTATGTATGTATGTGTGTATGTATGTATGTATGTATGTATGTATGTATGTATGCATGTACGTATGTATGTATGTATGTACGTATGTATGTATGTATATATGTATGTATGCATGTATGTATGTATGTATGTATGTATGTATGTACGTATGTATGTACGTACGTACGTACGTATGTATGTATGTATGTATGTATGTATGTATGCATGTATGCATGTATGTATGTATGTATGTATGTTTGTATGTACAATATACATGTATATAATTATGTATGTATGTATGTATGCATGTGAGCTTCTATAGAACGCATAATATGAATATCCCAAAAGCGCTGTCGAAGTACATGCATATTGAAAAAGCAGCACCCACCTGTTGAAAGATGGTGCCCACCCCTCCTCTTAAAACATCATAACTATATATAGTTGAAGGTCTTACAACATAATAAAAGGTCCATGATAGAAGGTCTCGCAACACTGAAGGGTGGTGAAAGATCGACCAAAGACCACGTTGTCTTTAATTATACTCTGACACTCAACAACCGTCAAATCCAATGCTATTCAACATTGTACCAATATATACAGCGCCACTTCTCCTACTTTGACGGACAGTAGAATAATTCATGATAATAATATTGAGTCTATTTGATCAAGAAAGCCATTCACAATCAGCTACTTCTAAACGGACGCTTTCAATATTCTGCTATATATCTAAAACTGAAAGAACAAACAAGACCCACACAAACCGTCTGGCATTCAATATGCATGCTTCCTGCTGCGTCATCGTGGAATAGAATCACGGTGCACACCGCAATAGCCACGATTAAAACGCTGGAAATTCAGGAAGCCATCACACACGCTTCCTCAGCGCATGTCACTTTAAAAGCCCGTCTATAATATGCAGACGAATTGCCTGCGTCTTGTTCCACCTTTAGATAAGCAGTTTAGAAAACGCAACGCCCGGTCGTGTGGTCGAGCAAGGAGAATGGTATGAATGGTCAGCGTAGGGGGGCAGAGGCGCCGTCTGCCCACTTAGGGCCTTTGTCCGTTGCTGATCGGAGACGGGATTGGAATCTGGTGGCGACGGGGAAACGGTCGGTGATTACATGAACGAACGATGATGAATGGACCAGTTTTAGAGAAGAGGAAATCAACCAGGATGAACTCAGGAAAGACCAGATGATGAATAGAAATCTATGAATACGGCTTCGTATCTAGGCATATAAATGTACGAATATGTATCCATTTAGACATTGAAATATATGTTCATGTGTTTATTTAGGCATAATTTTATAGATGTACGAATGTGCATCCATTTAGACATAGAAACGTATGCTTATGTGTTTAATTAGACACACAAATGTACGCATATGTATCCATTTAGACATAGAAACGTATGCTTATGTGTTTAATTAGACACACAAATGTACGCATATGTATTTATTTAGACATAGAAACGTATGCTGATGTATTTATTTAGACACACAAATGTACGCATATGTATCCATTTAGACATAGAAACGTATGCTGATGTATTTACTTAGACACACAAATGTACGCATATGTATCCATTTAGACATAGAAACGTATGCTGATGTATTTATTTAGATACATAAATGTACGAATATGCATCCGCTTAAACGTAATAATGCATGTATAGACATTGTAATGCATGTATGTTTATTGACAATTAATATGGCGCCTTATGAGTGTCGTACTGTAGTAGCTCTATATAATGCATAAAGACAGTTGAAGCACTGAAAGAAGAGTAGAATTTAGTAGAAAAGAAGAGGAAAGCTAAGGGATGAAAGATGAGAATTTAATGATAAAAAAGAATTAGATTAGAGTACAGAGGGAGAAAGTAGCGTGAATGATATGATCAGATAAATGAGGTTTTGTCGGTTAATTCCACCCTAGAATTTCTGCATAGGTATACGTGGTTGTACCCGCGTAGTTATGGATCTCTTCGTTCGTCTGTGTATGCCTGCGTTTCTTCGTTCGAATGCGCTTCTTTATCAGTGCGTGTGTGTTTGTAGGATGGGTTGAGTCGCCATTCTTTTTCAAGCAGCACAGACTGCAAATGAAGGGAAGTCGCTCGCTCGCTCGCTCGACCACCGTGACAGCAAAACGCCTCATGAATACACGACAACAGATGATCTGGGACAGAAACACGGGCCGAGAGATATACAGCTATACATGTAGATAGATAGAAAAACAGCGGGGCATAGATGGAAAGATAGCGAGATAGCAAGAGACTGATATATAGATAGACAACCACACTTAGAGACAGACAAACAGATAGATTCAACGAATGAGGAATGAATGAAAACCTCAAGCAATTAGTTGAAACAAACAGACAAGAAGACCTACTGGCAGACACACAAGAAGATAGAAAGACGCGGGCATGTAAGCAGGCAGGCAGGCAGACATACAGGCAGGCATACCTTCTAGAAAGAGCTTCACTCTCAGTTTTCTGCATGCCAGTGAAGACCTGCAGATGGTTGCGTAAGGTTCCTTGTATACGAGTTGTTGGGTTTCATCCACTTTGGGAAAGGGTTATGATAGAATTCAATGGTGGTACTTCCGGTCACGTGTATGGGTGCGTTCGAGAGCATTTGGCACATCATATGAAATATAATACATTCTTAGCAGTCGCTGTGCCATAGTCTGCTTCGATGATTAATCATGCTTGTTTATTTAGAGTTTACCAAAGATGCTTGTCCGCCAGAGGACTTACTGCTTGGCCATTAGATTGATAGGTAAGTGAGGAGTAAATGACTATCGATTTTAATTCACAGTCGCAAGCAATGGTCATACAATTGAATATGCAATACCTGTTACAGTAGCATAACTACTCAAATCGCAGCCTACAATTGCTTTAAATGATGTTAGATTTCATCATGTCATTACGAACAGAACACAAAGCAACACAATGCAAATGGTGAACTCTCTCTCTCTCTCTCTCTCTCTCTCTCTCTCTCTTTCTCTCTCTCTCTCTCTCTCTTTCTCTTTCTCTCTCTCTCTCTCTCTCTCTCTTTCTCTCTCTCTTCTCTTTCTCTCTCTCTCTCTCTTTCTCTCTCTCTCTCTCTCTCTCTCTCTCTCTTTCTCTCTCTCTCTCTCTCTCTTTCTCTCTCTCTCTCTTTCTCTCTCTCTCTCTCTCTCTCTCTCTTTCACGCGCACACAAATAGCACTCATACATGCTCGCACACGCTCACGTGGAGCCAAAACAACGGAATCCTATCCTGAGTAAGCAGTATTCCATGGAACGAAATTTCCTTGACCAAGGGTTGCGTCGATGGTTTAGGGCAACGGTATATGGCAAAGAGGCCACCGAAGTGCATGAAGAGGGTAACGTTTATATGAGGTACTGCAAAGGAGCGATATGAAATAACTAACATCAAGTAGCATCAAGACTCCAGATGTAGGCCTACACAATAGTCTATGTAATCATACGGGTTCACTTCGTTTACCACGCGCACAAAACCGCGCGGCTAATATAAGCACGTAGTGCATTACCACGCCGATCATAACCGTGCATTTCTTTACTTATAGAAGCCTTGTTAGTTGTCCACCAACTTATATTCTATTCTATTTACGGATTTATATATTTATCACACCCTTATTGTATCGTTTCTAAAGTGCGCACGATTATTAGTGGCGCGTTATTGCGAGCGCGGTAAACGAAGGATACCAATCTTACCTCTAACTCTGTGGATCAGCTTAAAGGAAGCGTTCATGTTCTGATCGCCGCAGTTAGTGTAGCGTTAACCAGACATTATTTCTGTCTTGAGTCATATTGAATTTCTTTGTCGCCGATTTGTCTGGCGAAGTCTAATTACATTTTGTTCGAAATAATTGCTCAAATTGGGTTAGCTTTGTTAGGCTAATTTCTTGTATCGTTTCCTAATTGGTCGCTGCGGTCGATCATTGATTTCTTGATGGTCGTTGGTACTTATAGTAGGAGATTTAATTGGTCTTTGCAGTAAATGCTACGATCTGTTCGTGTTTCATGAAGAATCCAATCGTTGCTTAGTGTAGGGATCTCTCAGATCGATAACTTAATATAATAACAGATCGACTTCAGCAAAATCATCTTTACTTCTTTTCAGACTAAGTAGTTTATTTGGTTTTTCTGTAATATAATGTAATGCAACATAATGTAATCAAGCATTTGTATAGCGCCGCTTAAAGCCAGCAGCGCTCTCAATGGGAGTCTGTGCTTGGGCAAGGGAACAGGGGCCATTTGTCTTTCCTTTATTCTGTGTCTATCTTTCTCTGTGTCTGTCTTCCTCTGCTTGTATCGCTCTTCCTCCCCTGTGTAAGTATTTCGCTGAATCTGTCGACCCCTCTCTGCTTTTGTTTGTCTGTCTCTGTCTTTGTCTTTCTTATTTCTCCCCGTGTTTCTCTGTCTTTGTCTGTCTATTTCTGCCTGTGTCTCAATCTTTATCTTTGTCTAACTTCCTCTTCCTGTGTCCCTCCTTTTCGGTGTGCGTCAGTCTAACTCATTTCCATCTGAATTCCTCCGTCTGTCTCTCCTTCTATCCTTCAATCGATCCGGATTAATCCTGTAATTTGGTTTCGGTCTGGAACGACTGATCGTCTCATTAGGTCCCTCTGTTCGTTCGGATCCCCTTCGTCACTTCTTCCTTCAGTCAATCAGTCTCGCTTCAAGTGTCTCTCTGTCTCCCCCATCAAGTACATCCGTCACCCTCGTTTCGCTGAACGGCAGCCTATTGAGGATATCAAAGACTAACTACACCGGGTTGATAACGGTTCTGGTCTACGAATACCGATGGCTACGGACAAGGATGAATCTTACGCTACTGGGTGCTGTTTCGATCGTTTCTCCGGCAAACGGCTCGGCCTCTGGAACTGAAAAGCACGAAACGCGAGTCTCTGTCGGTCTGGAGTCCACAGTCTCCCACTCGAGCCACGCTCTCTGCTCCACGACTTCCTGTACTCACCGGCGCCTCCATCGTCCGTCACTTCCGCTTCCGTTTAAACATTCGATGGGGGCGCCTGTGGCTGACTGACTGACGGACGGAAGGAAACCAAGCAGGCGTCGGGAGCGACGGTTTATGCGTGTAGGGCAAGAAGTAGGAAGGTCACTTGGGCGGGGTCAGCAGAGGACATCTTGCGTGGCAGGATGAGAATGGAGTGGATATTTTGATTGACTTCTATGGTTGCACACCATTGTGGTGCAGCAGTTCTTAAATAAAAATAATCCATGACCAGTGAATATATCTGTTTTATAGATGTCTTCTTTATGATTATATCCTACACCAATTGGTCAATGGTCATCCATACTTCACGAGGTCTCCTCTGATAATGTCTCCTCTGATAATGTCTCCTCTGATAATGTCTCCTCTGATAACGTCTCCTCTGATAATGTCTCCTCTGATAATATCTCCTCTGATAATGTCTCCTCTGAGTATGTCTCCTCTGATAATGTCTCCTCTGATAATGTATCCTCCGCTAATGTTTCCTCCGTTAATGTCTCTCTGATAATGTCTCCTCTGATAATTTCTCCTTTGATAATGTCTCCTCTGAGTATGTCTCCTCTGATAATGTATCCTCCGCTAATGTTTCCTCCGTTAATGTCTCCTCTGATAATGTCTCCTCTGATAATTTCTCCTCTGATTATGTCTCCTCTGAGATTGTCTCCTCCGCTAATGTTTCCTCAGGATCCGTGCTAGGCGATAAAACAGTATTTAGAAGCTCGTTGAACGGTGAGGGAAGAACCAGAGGGAGGCAGGGTACCTCAATAGAAAGCGCGCCCCACGTCACATGGCCAACAATGGAGAAAGCGTGTTGCAGCATCGTATCTGTACGAGTTAAAGGAAAGCTTAGATCGCCGTCTCCTCCTCCAAAGCCTTCTCCTCCTCCAAAGCCTTCTCCTCCAAAAATCTCCTCCTGCAAAGTCTCCTCCTTCAAAGTTCCACCCTCCAAGGTCTCCTCCTCCAAGGTCTCTTCCTCCAAAGTTTTCTCTTCCAAAGTCTAATCCTCCAAATATCTCCTCTTCCAAAGTCTTCTCCTCCAAATACTTCTCCAAAAATCTCCTCCTCCGAAGTCTCCTCCTCCAATATCTCATCATCCAATGTCTAATCCTCAATGTCTAATCCTCCAGTCTCCTCTTACAAAATTTCATCTTCCAAATACTTCTCCATCAAAAATCTCCATCTCAAAAGTCTTCTCCTCAAAAGTCTCCTTCGCAAAAGTCTATTATATACAGTGATGCTCCATTACTGCCTATTCCATCATTAGTGAAGCAGACATTGACGGTATAGATACTCATCAGTCTATTCTGTAAATGGTAAACATACGTTGGTCACTGTAAAAGACGTCGTTGTTTCGTGGTCAATGCTCTGGGGGTGGAGCACTGGGGTTCTCCATCAGTCGGTGATATAGGGTTGATGAGTAGGTCAGTTCTCTGCTCATTGGGTGGGTCAATCTTGTCGTGGGACAGTGAATTGGTAGGTCTATCATCTAGCAGGTAGTATCTCCGCCATATATTAACCAGACGAAGTATCTACCTACTGGAAATTATGGGTGAACTTAGCAACTCGCACGAGAGGTATAAAATGTAATGATATAAATTGTTTTATTAGCACGTAAACGATAACTCTAATAATAATCAGAAGACTTTAGAAATGAACATTAAACTTAATCTGCACAGCGTGTTTAGACGACCTAGCATACAAGCTTTAAGAGTTCTTTCACTTACACACTATCACGCTGATAATGAGTTCGTATATATAAAGTTGATAATCAATTACTCAGTTTGAGATTTCAGAATAATAATAATAAATATATGAATAATTTTATCTAGATAATGACACAGTTACCGTCTACGTTCAATAGCGGAGTTCACCAATGCATCTCTAGCGGCAGTTTCCCCAAGATCTTAATCTACTTGACTGTACCTTAACGAACCCACGGACAACGAGCGATTCCAACCAGACAGGCCCTTTGTCTTTAGTGCGCGGCTATTTTATACCGAATCTCGTAGTCAGACAGAGCGGCAGTGCGGTCAGACCGAGCAACGGGGTCAGCCGAATCTGAGGGACCTGATCCAAGAATACTGTTCCTCTAGTAAGCCTGATCTGTGAAACAGACTGCCAGGTCACCCAGTTCTGACCAACCAGATATAAGAACACCACCGACAATGTATCCAACGAGCCACTAATCCTGACCTCTGAAGCCGGCCGAATACCTTTACTAAAAATACAGGCCGTCAGACCAACTAATATCATCACTAGTGCACAAGCAATGACTACCTATAGTGACCCAGATCTAGCCTTAAGCAATGTCTCCCTGAAGTGGTCTGTCTAACTATAACGTAGCATTATATTGACCCTATGATAGGTCTATGGGTCAGTGAGTGGGTCGTTTGGTGGAGGGGAAGAGTTAGTGTCGGTTGATCTGTTGGTTATTTTATACATAGTTGAAGTGATTTTATACATATCTTGAAGTGATTCGGTGAGGTTCATTTGTTATCAGTCAGCGGGACCATAAATGGCTGCCGCTTTAAAAACACTAGAGTCAATATTATGCATATTCATCTTGGCCCTATAATTCATGAATACATAATTATTTTAATAGGAACGAAAAATAAGACCTATATACACAGAATATCTGTATTCCTTTACCATTCTGATGTTCATGTGACTCCATGAATGAATCAACCATAGTTGAACTAACGAATAAACAGTTTTATCTGAATAATTAATTTAGTGATGACGGGCCACTACAACAGACTAGGCCTACTATCGACAACTCACTTAGTTGCTCGCTGGTTTACTTATGCCAGCTCTTCACTTGGGCCGACACATTAATAGGATAGACTACCGTTCCTCCTGCACTGAACGAGCGAACAGTTGAATCTTCTTAATTAGTCTCTCCCTAACGAAACCATTATTTATGCAGTTCGACGAGGACACTTTCAACAATGTTCCACATAATATTAGATGTGCCATTAATTACAATGTTCAGATGATCATTTATCATTTTTCTAACGCCAATCGACAGCACATGAAAGACGGCGTACTGTTTGTCATTACTGAAACTCTGATGACAAGGGTGAGATCGCATCATTTCACACCCACAGCAACGGACGTTCTATAACACTTCAACGATCCTATCAGTCTTCGCCGACAAGACGCCGCGTCACCACCGAAGACTGAAGACCTCGAGTGTCAGCAGAAGAACCATCCATGGCATACACGAGGATCTTTCTCTGTCGACCGCTTCCGATAACTGCCGAACTCTATTACCATCTCCAGATTTACACAAGCATTCCTGACATGCACGCCATATATTCTGGCCTGAACCCATTGCGTGATAAACACGCACATTGGTCGTATGCGTATGCGAGCAGACTATCGGATGGCAGAGTTACTGTCAGTGGCCGACCGGGATTATTCAAAGATTCACGAGCTAACCATTAACGATCATTTATAGCACTGAGTCCGAAAGAAGAAGATGCCACTATCAATGAAACAGTATGGAACGTCGAAGCCATCAATAACAGTTCCGAGGAAAAGGAACCAAACGCATAGAGAGATATTGATAAATCAGCGAAATAAATAGTCTCACTGCGTATGAGCTCTACAAAAAGAGCGCTATGCAAGGCTAGACAGACAGACAGAAAGACAGACAGACAGACAGACAGATAGATAGGCTTACACAGACAGAAACAGATTGACAGCCGACGACCGTTGGCTGGCTGGCTGGAGAACCGAATTGAAGAATGCAATGCTGTAGAACTCTTGCTCAGGCCAAGGTCTTGTGAAGTCTTGTGAAGTCTTGTGAAGTCTTGTGAAGTCTTGTGAAGTCTTGTGAAGTCTTGTGAAGTCTTGTGAAGTCTTGTGAAGTCTTGTGAAGTCTTGTGAAGTCTTGTGAAGTCTTGGGAAGTCTTGTGAAGTCTTGTGAAGTCTTGGGAAGTCTTGTCTGCTGTCTGTCATAAACTGCGATTGTTCAAGCACAGCGGCGGTAAACAAAGCATTCTCACTCAAGGCAGATCTCATCCCGAATTTTAAGAAAATGTAGGAACTATTTTATTTTTATCTTACTATTGCTATAACTATTGACTATTGTTACTATAACTATTGTTGTTATCATATCATAATTATCTTCATTATTATTATTATTATTGTAATTATTTTTTGCATCATTTTTACTATCATAATTATCATTATAATTTTCATAGTTATCATTATATCTGACAATAATAATAATAATAATAATAATAATTATTATTATTATTATTATTATTATCATTATTATTATTATTATTATTATTATTATTATCGTAATTACTACTGATGCTTAAGCTGTTGCTGCTGCTGCTGCTGCTGCTGCTACTGCGGCCATTTAAAGTAGGACCATGTATATACATGTATGAATCCGGGCTATAGTAGAACATCTTTTTAGAATCTCTGTGATAGTCCAGATTTGCCAACGTCGTCCAGTTTTTACGGCTGATAACGACCAACGTCAGTACATCTTGCCTGAGCCGGTAAATACCATTGTTTACTTGTTAGGTTACTCGATGAAATATTCACCCGAATGCAGAACGTACAACGCCGACACGAATTAGCGGAAATGAAACCTTTTATGTAGCAACGGCTTTCCTTGAAAAGAAGCCGTGAGTCGTCTTGAGAGAGAGAGAGAGAGAGAGAGAGAAGAGAGAGAGAGAGAGAGAGAGAGAGAGAGAGAGAGAGAGAGAGAGAGAGAGAGAGAGAGAGAGAGAGAGAGAGAGAGAGAGAGAGAGAGAGAGAGAGAGAGAGAGAGAGAGAGAGAGAGAGCGGTCTACGCTCGGGCTTCATAATGGACGGAGTCGATCGAATTATGAGCGTCATTGTAGACCTTAATTGGATCTGATTATAGTCGACGGCGGTGGATGGAAAATACACCAAAAATCAATTCCGCGACACGAAGTCCTACGTCAAAATTAATTTAAACCACGTGCGCAACACGATGTCCGACGAAGCCTTCGCTGGTTTACAAACGCAAGCAGCCATTTTCGCGTATGCTGTTATGGATGTATAATTAGCTGCACACACACACACACACACACACTCACACACACACACACACACACACACACACTCACACACACACACTCACCCACCCACACACACACTCACACACTCACCCACCCACACACACACACACACACCCACACACACACACACACACTCACACACACACTCACACACACACTCACACACACACACACACACACACACACACACACACACACATACACACACACTCACACACACACACTCACACTCACACACACACACACTCACGTACGCAATGCTTTCTATTGGGCGCCGTTTGTGGTTGATATGCAACGCTGTGCATGTGAGCCTTCATGTACATGTCAAGCAGCCTGTAGCCTATATATTTATATCTTGTGTGTGCTAGCAATATGCTGGAAGCCGCCTATAGCAAAAAAGCAAGCGAAAAAAAAGAATGGCCCTAAAAGTGAGCTGGCTGCGGAGGACTGCGCGGATGTCTAGATTGCAGATCATAAGAAATGATGACATAAGACTATCGTTAGATTCATTACGTAAGACCTATACAAAAGACAATGCTAGACAAAGGCGTTCAAGGCATGCTCCAATGGTTTGGAGAAGTAGAGAGAATGCAATATAAGATCCAAAGAAAAAAGGAAACAATAGAAGACCAAGACAATATAAATGAGGACATGATGTCACATGGCTCTAAAACTGAGGAGTATTGGATATGACAAATTATAACCAAGGACTATATGGAGTTCATATATTCGTACTTATCGCCGAAAAGGGAATGGCGTCATTGCAGGATTTAGTGATGATGATGATGATAATGATGATGACGATGACGATCACGGCCTGATTACAAGACAAACGATGGCGCGTTACTACAGTAGTTATATTGTAATTGAGAATTTATGTAGCGCCACTAATACTATAAGAACAAACTAATTGGAGGCACTCTCTGCGCCAGAGTATAAAACATTAAAAGTTGATAAGAACCGGCATTTGAACAGTAAGTAATAAAATACACAAATTAGAACTGTTGGTAACCCCACGTACACGTGTGGAACACAGCCAACGGATTCCCGTGCAAAGTTGACTGATAGCTTCATGTTTAGAGTCTCTGAACCAATTTTCAACGACAGCTTGGACTGACGATGGTTGGCGGTGGACCGCAGCGTATATACGATGCCAATACCACCGAGTGATACCTCATTGGTAGAGCAGTGACGCACGTCCGGTTATTCGTCTAGGCGACAAGTGCACGTAAAATAGGCATCCGTCACGTCTGTTGATTGGAGTGACACCAGTGGCTAGCGATCACGGTCATTCCAAAGTCTCAACTGAGACTCACATGACCCAGCTGTAGACGGCTTCTATACGGTCCGTACATCGAAGATAACGCATACAACTGATACAAGGACAGATAGGTCCATAATCTAAGTAATGCAATCACATAATATAGTCCAAAACAAAGAACGAGTAACAAAGAACGAGTCCGGAACTTAAACTAAGCTGCAAAATACGACAAGAAATAATGCAGAATTGGATGCACTTTGCAAGCATTTCGAAATTACTCAACCAGTTCTACAGCGAGACATAGCAATTCACCGAAATTACGCAAAAGTTGATCGACAACCGATGTGGTCCTCACAATGGCCCGTGACTGATCACTGAGTACATGCTTTGTCGTCACATTCAGTGTTTACGATGACCATGGGCTTAATCATAATTGTTAAAGTAGCTCAACTGGTGGGATCTTCAGGGATGATTCATGCATAGGTTGTAGCAAGAATTGTTGTAGCAAGAATTAAATAGCAATATATTCTTCCGTCTACACTTCCATGAATCCATGAAACCATGAATCCATTCATTCATCCATCTATCCATCCATTCCATCTGTATGTCCATCCATCAATCAATCCGTCCGTCCGTCCAGCCAGCCAGCCAGCCAGCCAGCTGTTCATTCGTCCATTCATTCATCTATCCATCAATCCATCCGTCCATCCATTCATCCAACATTCGTCCATATTTTCTTCCTTCCTTCCTTCCTTTCAACCATCTTTTCAGCCTGCCATCCAGCCATTCATCCACGATCTGAAGATGAAATGAACAAACGTCTTATAGGAAAGACCTAGAAAAAGCACCGACTTCTGTTCTTAAGCCTCTACATGGCAAAGTGGACCAGTGGCAATTCGAACGTGACCCCTTTGTCTGAGTTGTGGTGTCTAGTCATTGGTCGGTCAACAACGTATACCTCAGATGATCACGTGTAACTCAAAATCTAAAAATAACTCTGAATAATACACACGCCTTCTGACGTTGTCGGTCTATGAAATCTGACCGTGGTGTAAGTCTTTAAGATCGTGACTCCCTTTTGCTGTTTCCTTTCCTCAGACTATATTGCGGTATATAAATACAATATGCAGAGAACCGGTCAAGTAATAAGAGACCTCTGCACGATAGTGACACCACAAGTCTATGCCTGCTATAAATAGCCCGTGATATATGCATGGATTAGACTGTAGCATATTATAGATTATGTTCAGTCAATTTCTCAGTATATGCGTTATGATAGACCTCTCTGTCTCTGTGTCTCTCTGCCTCTCTTTCTGCCTCTTTCTTAGTCTCCCTGTGTCTATCTATCTATCTATCTATCTATCTATCTATCTATCTATCTATCTATCTATCTATCTATCTATCTATCTATCTATCTATCTATCTATCTATCTATCTATCTATCGATCTATCTATCTATCTATCTATCTATCGATCTATCTATCTATCTATCTATCTAAATCTTTATCTCACTATATATATATATATATATATATAGAAAATGAAATATACGTAGAGACAGATATATTTTACTATTTTAATGTGATGCAAGACGCCACTGTAAATGTTCAAGGAATCATTTGATAATCGCTATTGAGCAATTCTCTGCTCAGGTCAAATTCCAGAGCAGGCTCAAAGGCTAATATAAATGATAAATTACTTTTAACTGAGATATGGATAGGACATAGGATTCAGTGATCCAATCCTCATGATGATCATGGGTTTATATGATTCAGTGAACCAATGTCTCAAGGTCGGACGAAAGGACGAAAAAAGGACGAACGAGAATACGGACTAAAGGACGAGCCACAGGACGAATGAAAGTACGGACGAACAGAGGGACGAAAGGACGAACGGACGGACTAAAGAACGGACGAAAGGACGAACGGACGGACTAAAGAACGGACGAAAGGACGAACGAACGGACTAAAGAACGGACGAAAGGACGATGGTTGCCGTAGCCAACGTGGATGAGATCGGTGCCTATAAACGGCGCATTTACGGTCGAACGATGCTTCAGTTGTCGCCAGCAATACGACAACCATCAATCAGTCGCTTTCTCCCTTCTGTCCGCCTGCATGGCCATCCCTGTCACCGTCTGTTCGTCTCTCTGTCTGTCTCTGTCTGTCTCTTGCTCTCCTCTCTCTGTCATAATCTGTGTTGATCCCTCTGCCTAGCTTTAAGTCTGCGCATCTTCCACTTTTTCTGTATGTTTCTGATTGCTTCTACTCCGTGCCCCTCCCTGTCAGCCTGCTTGCCTCACTGCATATGTGAGAGTGCGTCTGTCTTGGTGTCTGACTGCAGTGTGAGTCTGAATGTATCTCTGCGTATGTCTGACATTGCCCTGTGGCAAAGGGCGGCCATTACCTCAGCCATAAATGGCCTTCAATGGGACACACTTCAATCACAGATCCTCTACGTCGTTCTATCCTTCGCGACCGATACATACATACATGTATATATGTATATATGTATATATATATATATATATATGTATACGTGTATATAATATACATACATTTATTATTCATTTGTACATATGCATATATATGCGTCAAATGTGTGTGTTTAAGCTTTAATTGAAGATGTAGAGTTCTAAGTAGATTAGAAGCACATAGGCCTACATTGACTGATGCAAAAAAATACGTTTATCATTATCGTCGTCGTCATCGTTGTCCTCATCACAAAACTAGCGGACATTTCTGATAAACATTTTGATCAATTAGAAATTCCTTACTTTTGTTTGCTATTATGTTTGTCTCATTAAAAAATTAAGAGTATGTCTGTATTTCTTATTCTTCAATTTGTTGCAGATGAGGGATTCTAGTATCATGACTGTTTGCTTCGTCGATGTACAGATATCTGATTCGTAAAGGAAGAACGGTTACATCTCATCATTGAATTTCCCCCTCTACTCTCCTGGCTTATTTACTGCCTGTCTTCCTACTTATCTAATAATATATAGTAGCTTTTTATATTAGCCTACATAACTTTCAATATATAGAAAACTAGCAACACAATCAGTATGCTTCTAGCGAATTGTTATGTAAGAGCAATATATGTTTATAGGATCTATAAAGATTGCTTGTGCGTATCCCAAATCTGCAGTCCGGCTTTAGGTATGCACTCGCTGCGCTGAAACATCCGCCTTGAAGGTCTATTATCCCAATGATCCCGTCATGTCTCCAGTTGGGATGTGTAACTGTCTCAATGCTCATAGAGTTCTCCAGTGCTTCGGCTTGTTCGTAGTATCTTCGCATCCGTTCTCGATTATCTCTATATTTTATTCATAGCTGCTGTGCTATTTGTGTCCAAAGGTTCCATCTTATGGCATGTGCCAATCATCCGCTATATTCTGCAATATCATCCATTGCCTCTAGCCATGACATTGGCAGTTAGTGTGCAGACTGTGTTGTTGTAAAGCGCCCTTGTAGCGGCATGGCTGCGTTACGACACCCTAGAAATAATTTGTCCGTTTAATAAAAATAATAATTGAAATCCAATTGTAAATACATATAATTGTGTCCGGGTAAATTAAATGACAGATACTTTACGCCTGCGTGGATGACATCATGCCAAGGAGTCTGTCTATACGATTCGAACTTAAAACCTTCGCAAAGCTCAATCACCTGTGTCGATCGTTCCTCTAAGATCCCTCAAAGTGCACATAATTCTAGCTCTCTATCTTCTCTGTTCTATTTTCTCCATTCTATAATTTTGTAGAGCTCTCAATACTCTGTAAATCTAAAGTTAGGCTACTATCCCCATCTCGACCGATGCAACACTATACACTCCATAGACCCGCTGACTGTTACAAGCTACAGAGGCGCTGAACTGGACAAGTTTAATTAATTCTCTCAAAGAGATCACTCTTACTTATGCTGATGTTTCCTAACGAAGATGATTTTTGTGTCACCCTCCTCCTTTCTCCAGGCTTGGGACTGGCACTGTCAGAACACGTACAGTGGCGTAGTTTCAAAGAGATCACATAGCTGCCAAGCTATTTATACCCTACGCTGGCTTCCTGTCAAAGTGCTCTGAATGTGATATTTACTCGAGAAATGTCAACGTGAATCGTATCCGATTCAGGCTGACATCGCTCATGCACAGAGCACGCTCTATCTTCCATCATGCTTCATCTTCTATGGTTACACTCTTAGCTCTGCTTAGGGGCCGTTTACATATTACATAACGCATAAAACCCCACTTTTTTACCCACACCCCTACGCCTAACAACGTTATATAATAGCAGCCGTGACCCCCCTCCCTATATTATATGACATATATGCTACCTACCCCCTACTCCACCCCAGTCTATAAGCACGTTAAAAGACATACAATCGACATAATTACATTGCACAATTTGAAACTGTTATAACAATACAATGTTAGTTAACACTTTAATAGTAGTGATAATTGCCTTAATTCATTTCAAGAACTGTAGCAAAAAATCATCATACACCCAATTAGCTATGTGACAAAAGCTATCTTAAAATTGCGTACTCTCTCGTACCAATGATGATTAGGATCTATGGATCCAGATGTATGAATCCATGCTCCTCTGCATCTTAATATTCGGACTTTTAATGGCGCTAAATTCACTGGTATTAATTACGGTAATTAATTGGGTAGTCGACGATTGTCGCCATTTATCTACATTTAGGCCTACTAAAACAGCATGATAATACATGGTAGTGACGTACATCCTATTTAAAAGCACTATTTTAGTTTCCCTCCTTTTTTGCACTAGAAATTAGCAATACAGTATCACACAGAATGGATTGGTTTAATATTGCACAGTCAGATATTTATCGATAGATTTGTGGTACAGCATTATTCAACCTATTTAATAGCGTATGATGTATACAGAGTGTATACTACAACTACAATTGGGTATTTAAGCAAACATAAACTATTTACACATACTATAGAAAATGAAATCAAACATCATGATAATACCTACCAAAAATAATTGTTGCAAGTGAATTAATTTCAATTTAAACCAAAAATCAAAACAAAGCACACAGATTTGAATTTTAGAGCGTTTAAAGCTACGCACAGGAAATTGTTAAAATTGTAAACAGGAAATTGTTAAAAGTGGATTTATTAATAATAAGTAAGAATGCCAGTGCTAGTTTCACAACGTATAGTGAACTTCGATTAGACAATGTAAGTCCGTGGTACATGGAATTTCCAATTGGCAGCCAAACAGGCAAGATAGCATAAGCTGAAAAAAGTTCGTTATATAACAAAACCTTCAACCTACCCCCCACCCTACACAATATAACGCTAACAAAACCGGAACCCACCCACTTACCCCTTGAGCGTTATATATTATATGTGAACGGCTTCTTAATGTCGACCCTCTTTTCAATCAGCTTCTGCTGAAAGGCTGTTGTTCCTTGTGCATAACATGTCTTTTTCCTCCGTTCGTTCACATGTGTTGCTGGTCTACACTTCATCATGAGTAGTAGGAAATCGCGCTATCTGGCTTTGACCATAATATTGGTCAATTCACCCACCTACTACTATCATGTTCTCAACTCTCCAACAGGATCTGCTACACATCTTTCGCTCCAAGCGAACAACTTAACCACTTACTTAATGTTGCATGTCTTCAATGTGCATTTCTGAACTTTACAAGAACGGCATTATCAAATTATTACCATCATATAATTCAACAATTATAAAGGTGGAATGTGTGGTTAAGTGTATATTATATATGTATATATGTATATAGGCCTATCTAGTTGTTCATGTGGTCTATATGGTAATGTGCATATCATGTACGAATACATTTGTCTATACATAATTTATATAAAAACATGTATATACACGATCTGCATATACATGTAATTTATATATAGCGATGTGGTCAAAAGTCGTCTGAGGGTCCTAATGGTGGCACAGTTCGTGTCGTCCTTATTTATGTTTATCCATCTGGCGCCGCATCTGATCCGCATCTGCCTCCATCTCCATCTCCATGCATCCTCCTCTTCCATCCTCTTCTATCACCACCATCCGTCGTCGTCCAGCGAACGCTAGATGGCGTTCTCCCTATACGACCGCATCAATGGCAGAACACGACTCAGCAGCAGCAGCAGCAGCAGCAGCAGCAGCAGCTGAGCATCGTGGACATTCTTTATCGGATGACTCAGTGATATTTCGGGCACCTAACATCGCCAGACGATAGGCTCTAATACGTAGATAAAAGCAGTCTTTCCTATTTCTACACAGAATCACACAGGCCACGTAACACATTGTTCCAATGTATGTATAGAAACTCACATGCATAATTTGTATATGTAATCATTGTAATGTATGTGTGGAGGCCTATGTATGTATCAATCAATCAAATGATGAAACTTAATATAGCGCCTCTTCCAGGGGTATAACAAGCGTGGGGCAGGGGACACCGGCCCCCAGTTTCAAAACTGGGGGGGGGGAAGCCCCCCCAGTTTGAGTGCTCAGTGTCCCCCATGTGCCCCCAAATCGGTTCTTTTTATGTTTCTCCAATGGCAGTTAACTATTGTTAAAATAATTCGTGCCACTCCATTTTTCAAATTTCTGGGGAGGGCAAAATTAAAAAAATGGGGGGCAAAAAAAATTTTTTTTGCTTCGCGCAATATTTTGCAAATTATGCCTTCCCCACTTTTAGAAACCTTGTTACACCTCTGGCCTCTTCAGTAAATCAGAGTCAGACTTTCCAAGGTTCCAACCTCGGTCATATAAGACAGACTTCAGAGTGGAATAAAAATTGGGTAGAGAGTTCCTAGGTAAGAGTCGAAGATCCAGTGGGAAGCTATTCCAAGCAGTTGGGCCCACAACTGAAAAAGCACGACACTGCATCGTAGATGTCCTAGAGAAAGGGACATGACGAAGACCATGGGATGCAGAGCGCAGCGTCCTGCCAGCATTTCTATTACCGGCAACAGGACAGCTTATCTCCCTAAGGTTAAGTAGGTGTCACAAAGGCAGCGCCAGACAGGAGAAGAAATCCCAAATGCAATGCGTGGGGAATGGGTAACCAATGTTAAATATCCCGCATAAAAGCGGACACGCGGTCAGTCCCAGAGATGCCCCCTATCAGACGAGCCCAAGCCCGATGAAATCTCTCGAGCTGCCCAATCCTACCACGTGCAACGCCTGCGTTATAAGGGTGAGCCACTGAGCAGTAGGCCTAGTCAGGACGACACGTGACGAAAGCGTGGACAAGAGTAGCTGCAGGACTAGAAGAGTGGGAACGGGAGACAACCCGAAGTTGATGCAACTGGTAAAAACATGCTAGGCGAAGGAGAGCTCCTGGTCAAGAATGACCCCAAAGGTCGCGCATAGATGTGGCGAAAATAAAGCAGGGAAAATCAGCATGTATGTAGGTCTAGGCCCATTAGGGATGAACCGAAACTCGGCTAAAAACTCGGTTCACTCGAGTTTCGTAGTATGCATAATCGGTATAAACCCGGACTCAGACAATCAATGGGTTCGAGTATTGATGTTTCCGATTTTCTGTTTTGAAACGAAAATTGGACTTTATAATTTACAAACCGACGATCGACCTAACTAAAAATCCAAATGCCGTGGTTTGGGCTGGGAGTATAATACTTGAGAGGGCTATATAAATGTAAAAATGCATGAACTGACTGAATATGCATGAATCAATGTATGTAGGTATGCATGTGATGTAGCGCATGAATGCCGTATGTTTGCATGTTGGCTTTTTATAGCGCCGTCTGGTTCAAGAACTTTCGCTAGCCCTATCCGAGGTAAAGCAACATATTATGCAGATGCCCCGCAGTCTATAGTTGCTAATATCATCAGACATACTTTCATGCAAACAGCACGTGTTCACAAGTGTTACGTGGTTATAAATGCATGAGCTGGAGGAGGAACTGTACGTTTAAATATGGAGGCGATTGACAGCATCGATGCTGACTGACCTCTCACGGCGCCATTAACAAAATATCGCACGTCTCTCTCTCTCTCTCTCTCTTCTCTCTCTCCCTCCCTGTCTCTCTGTCTGTGTCTCTCTGTCTCTGTCTCCCGTTTCTCTCTCTCGCACGTTCTCTCTGCTCTCGTTAGAGCTGTGACCTCCTGAAAGATGGATTCCGATGAATGTATTAATTTATTATTAGCCTGCTATGCAGTCTTTGGGTCTTAAGCGAGTTTTATGCATCGATTTTGCTAACTGATGTAACATTCCAGTTCTTAACGATATTTAACGTCGTATTAAGTCAGTGCAGAGAGCGAACCTCTGACCAGTTTCCTCTTTATCTCTAATTAATGCCTTTCGGCTTCCAGCTATATAGGTCTATAGGCCTACACCACGCAAACGCAATGTCTCACGCATAACCCCATTGCAAGACCAAGTGCCATGGAATATCGGGAGGGGTTTAGGAAATGGACCAAAATCTTATCGCGATAAAGTTTGAATAAGGAAGAGAACTGATGCAATCGTGTAATAAAGTTAAATAAAACTAAATTATAGCCATAGACCCTTCGTAATTATAGGCCCCTATTTTATTTATGAAGTCGATCTAAGTCTTACATTCTAGGCCTATTTGTGCAACATTAAAATATTTTTTGAAATGCTAATCAAAATTAAAAATTTCATCAAACATTGTAACATGTTGCTCTGTTCTGTTCAACATCACTGATTGTTAATTTGCAATTACTGTTACAGCATAGAAATTAAGAACATTTCAAAACGTAAATAAATGACATTATCGTTATGAAATATTTAAATAACTTTCATATTTAATCTTACTATGTGTCTGCAGGATAAATTTAGAGACAAATGCCATTATCATTATTCAATAATACGATCAATCCTACTCACCAAATTTCTTTATTTTGCTTGCCTTTTGCGGCAAAGTTGTGGAAGACAGCGTCAAAACTAGGCTTAATTGCTTTAGCCACGTGTCTTTCCATTTAAAGACACGTGCAGTATAATAACTGCAATTGCGCCGTCGAGGCATGCGTGTGCACTTCTGAGCAAAAAGATGTTGGAAGAAGGGCGGTATCAAATTTCGGAAATGAATGAATGAATGAATGAAAAACAGCCAAGTTTATCAGTCTCATGGAACACTAATAAACTTCCTGAAGTAAAATTTTCTTAATCTCAGTTAACTCTAGGCCTATAGGTGCTCTAGAGCGCCAAATCTAATACTAGGAAGGACAGTAAAGCAATTTTTATTTTGTTTTCTCTCTCATTTTCTCTACCTTCTTTCATCTATCCTTCTTCCTCTCTTGTTTCCTGTACCTTCTTTCCTTCTTTTTTGTTTCTTTTTCCTTTTTCGTCCGTTCAAATACCGTCCCCATAGAAGATTCGTAAACCAGGTATACGGATAGCAATAAAACCCGCGATAGACTTTTGCGGAAAAGAAGAGTGCCGCCGCATAGAGGCGCGCCGTGCCCTAAGGAGAAAGCCGACAACGACTCAGTGAGTCTAAGTCCGTTGCAGCTAGGAGTCAATGGGCAGAGATAACGACCAATTTTTTGCGTGTGAGGCATGGCGTGCTTGATGCTTAGGGTCTGGAAGCGTGGAATTTAGACTTCAAATGACTCGTTCGGTGAGGGATTCATCCCAATGAGATTGCTTGTGGTTAAGGTTGCTATCAGGGTGCTGGGTTGAGCTTGATGTCCCCTCCTCCGCCTTCTGAGCCTCCTCTTTATTATTTTTGGGCCTATTACGCCTTTTGCTCACTATTCACCAGTAAAGAGAATGCCTCGATTTCTCGAATTGGCGCTTGATTCAATGATTTATCGTCATTATTAACATTATTATTTTTTGCCCGAGGTATACATGTAAATTAGGCCTATTATCCCTCGGACTCAGAGAAACTATCATTAGAAGCGTTTTTTGTTCTGGAGCTACATGTAGTTGTGTTGTCCATTATATTATTATTATTATTATTATTATTATTATTATTATTATTATTCATTGGCATTGCCAACGGATCTGTCATCAGGCTATCTGGGTCGCCGCTTGTCAGTGGATTGTAATCTTGATATAGTGCCCTGAAAAGCCACCGCATTGAAACGTTGGATCAATGCCGACAAGTTCTGGAAAAGGAAGTTTGTCTCTCGGGTGTCACCGGTAGTTGTCGAAAGTCGGCGTCCAGTCTCAGACAGAAAGGCGAGGCCCTCACTATTGAGGGGACCGAAGGTTTCTATAGCGATTGGAACAAAAGTGTATTTCTTCTCTAGCTCAGAATATTTTGTGTTTCCTTGTGGCTGCTATCTCCGCCGCTCCTCCAGCTGTGGAAGCTGTCTCGGGGATATAAGAAGCGGCCACTGTGTCCACCACAGTCGCGTCCCAAAGTAAGGCCCGCCCCCCACTCCACGGTATCAGGGTCTGCCCGTCCGGTCTCTTTCCATCTAATCTGGAAAGACCTGACGGTTCCTTGACCGTTGGAATACCGGCTCTGTTGAGGCTGCGATGGATAAGGTCGTTGATATTGCAGTGCCTTGCTTGACGGCCAAAACCCAATGAACAGGACAGGCCATGTGCGCCTCTGGCTGAGACGAAGGCGCCGCATGCGCAGGTGTGCGGCTCGCAGATGGCCACCCCTAATCGTAGGCCGACCGCCACCCTCACGGTATCGTCCTCCAGTCTGAGATCGCGAGAAACGAGCGGGATAGCGTATAGCCAGTCCGAGGCGTGCGGTGACTGCAAGGCCCTTAGTCTCGCCTGGTCGTAGGGATCCTGTAGCTTTTCTTCTAGTGCTGACAGAACCGCGTTTAACAGCGGTCTGTCAAAGTGGGCTTGTTTATGGCCTGGCGTCGTCGGGACAGAAGCTTCGGTGAGTTGAAGCCAGGTGGACATCGCCGAGTCGCATGCTGAGTCCGATTTCACCGCTACTGATTCTAAGATGAGGGACTGGATCTGGAGAGTGCCCGCGGCTGAAGCCAAAAAGGCGGGAAGTGCCAGCGAGGACGCCCTCCTAATTCCCAGTCCTCCCATCCTGATCGGGAGAGTAGCTTGACCCCATTGGTCATCGGTCATCGAAATGTTGAAGATTCGCTCGATCCCTCCTCGCAGCAGATCGTCGTAAGCCCATAGACGCGGGTGGTCGTGGCAAGGGGTGCATCTCAATAAATGCATGAGTTTAGGCGAGCCGATCGAATGTCTAAGGATCAGTAGAGCGTCTTGCCTAGCGATTAGTTGCAACCTGTCGAGGGCAATTCGGAGGTCGGCCACACAGGTGTCGATGGCTGAAAGCAGGGCATCTGTCGGGGAGAGCGGAGCCCCTAGGAGCACGGCCGATGATGCATTATTATTATTTATTATTATTATTGTTGTTATTATTATGATGATGATGACTATTATTATTGTTATTATTATTATTGTTATTATTATTATGATGATGACTATTATTATTATTATTGTTATTATTATTATGATGATGATGACTATTATTATTATTATTGTTATTATTATTATTATTATTATTATTGTTATTATTATTATTATGATGATGACTATTATTATTATTATTGTTATTATTATTATGATGATGATGACTATTATTATTATTATTGTTATTATTATTATTATTATTATTATTTTTATTATTATTATTATTATTATTATGTCGATTTGTAAATCGAAGGACATCAGAAGGAAGCACAGAAGCACTCGGGTGACCACTAGTCAGGCCCTATAGGCCTGCAATTTTTACGACATCGTATAACTTCACAAGCAGCTTGCGTCGACCCAACATTGCCTCTATTGCAGTGAATAGTCCAGATAACAACAGATCAGCGATGTCCGTCTAAGACAGATCGCTATTAAGTCCGACACAAAGGACTATGTGCGTCAGTAATTGCGCACGATTCGAGGACTTCTCCGGTCTACGGGGAGTGCTTCGAAGACCCGCCGTTTGGAGCGCTGCTGTTCCGTTGCGTTTCATCGTTAGGGTTCTACAGGCAATCGGTCTTTCTCATCAGGCACTGCGCTCGCATCTTATTAAGAAAGGCGTCTGTCATGTCAGCGTTTCGTTTAGTTTTATAGTTATTCCTCAAGGTCCAGGACACGGAATGATCAGCATAATAAACCGTATCGGATATAAACGCAGTTGTATCCAAATATTACATTCATGCGTATTTGTTGGATGTTTTTGTTGGATGTTTTTGATTGTAGACTACTAGGCCTAGGCGTGTTATTTAGATTGGTGTCTTGTTAAGCTTATTATAATAGCTAAAGCGGCACTGATCGTGCACTATCGGTGGGAAAACGAGAGGGTGAGGACGAGGGCTGCCCCTCGAGAGGGCTGCCACCCGACTTCGTACGCAGAAATCTAGAAAATACGTTGCTAACAATACATATATACCTGAAGCTACCTCTGTGCTAGTTTAAGGAATTACGCTTCTAAGCTATCACGCGTCTGTCTTTCGATCAGAAATCTAGTCCATCGTTGTTAGAGTCGTGTTAAGCGTCTTCCGCCTCTTTTAATCTTCATTTATCGGTCCATCTATGATCATTATCTTATACCCATTTATACACGTAGGCCCTATGCTTCAATAAAGTGGCATCTAAAGCCGTCGTGCGGAATTTAATATAAGAGTTTATGGAAACGTTGCCGTGAATAATGCTAAAGTATTAAAGATGGACGATGCAGTAGACTATAACTTTAACGATTCCCATAGGGCTCATCAATCAAACAATACTGTCCAAATAAGGATTCGTGAGTTTCATCGCAAACACGTCACTGTCTTGTATGCTCATTGAAGCCATCAGAAGGACTGCTATAATGCACGTAGTCCTATCGTGCGCATAGGACGCTTTCCCTGCCCATCTGCCGCCCAATTTCAAAGATCAATGAAAAGCTGAAAAATTGAGTTCATTTTTCTAATGTATTCAGAAAATGAATATCAGTAGCTGAACACAGGGTCAGATTACATTCACGAATACAGAAAATAAACTACATGTATTAGACATGAATACTATTACTGATTAAAGTCTTGCTAAACAAGTCAATTTGATAAGTTGGTAAACATAGGCCTGCATAGAACATCCAATGGAACTTCGTTCATGAGTTTTCATATCAAAACTGAAATTAAAAGTCAATTTACTTTAAAAAAACACTTATGCAGTCAATCTTTTTCTGGAAAAATGTTCATAAAGAAAACGAAAAATATTAAAACTGTTAACAATTCACAAAGAATGCAATAACCTATAAGCAGTAATACAGTTGACACCACTTAAGTGCATAGTCTCAGGACTGCCATAAACATATGCACCTACCCAAATAATTCCCATAAGAGGAGTTCACATACAGACATACTATGTAACATTGGCTAAATGCACTGGTTTTTAACAACAGATGGAGCCTACATATACTGTGATGCCTTCTGAAACCATTACTGACTTTCAGTCAAAGTAAATCTTATTTTCTAGACTTTTAAGCACCTCTATATGTGTTCCGCTAACATCAAGGTCTTGCAGATCTGACCGGCCATTTGGCATTTTTACAAGTTAAACGAGTGTCAAGCAAGCTACAGGAACAGTGTGAATGACCGACACGGAATGTTTACGATTTGCACACTCCGGAATGTCTACTGGTGATAATGTTAGGTCACCTGCTGACACGGACCACATTCTACTGGTGATAATGTTAGGTCACCTGCTGACACGGACCACATTCTACTGGTGATAATGTTAGGTCACCTACTGACACGGACCACAGAGCAGCAAAGACAGCCACCACTGGACAGACAGAGTCTTCTGCCATTCACAAGCGAACTGCTTAGGCGGTCATAATTGTTCTAAGCCGTCTATGCAATTTAGCAACTTTGACATTATGCCCATATATTCCATATGCACATACCCAGAGTTGTCTATCATTGAAATACCATACATTTTAATGAGAACGACTAGCCTCTATGTTCACGAGGGCATTATGCACTTGTCCGTTATGAATTTAAGTGGTGTCAACTATAATCCTATACACTTAATGGTGTCAACTGTATTATAATTAATGGTTGTTTTAAACAAGTGGCAGTGTTTCAGAAGATTTTGTAGTAATCTCTAAATATACTATGCTATACTGTGAACACACATATGCAATGTATGCACACACCCACCCACACAACTCAGTATATCAAATGATTGGAGACCTTTGACATGTGGATATGGCAAACGATGGAGAGAGAGTCAGCTGGCTGGAGCGCATCACAAATGAAAAGATACTATAAATGGCAGGTAAATATATCCCTCACAGGAACAATTAGAAGCCGATAGAGAAAACTGATGGCAACATTGGACGTGCGAACCAGCCTCGGAGGGTAGAGAGCCAGAAGAAGACCTTAATATATTTATGTAAATCTAGTTCAATTGTTGATTGAAATATATGAAAATTTCCTGTTTAGTTAAAAACACTATGAAACTGAGTATTGGATAAATATTGCAAATACTCTCACCAATGTTTAGAACAAAACTTAACTAGTAGCTGCAATCTAGATATACAGAAAATAATAAACGTCAAAATACAGTTAACAGAAAGGATTACAGGAAATCCGTTCTTCGAATGCCAAATTGGGTCGAACGTTCACACACTAACAAAAGTCAACAGAAGAGACGTGACATGTTCTTAATTCACCTTAAACATCAACGATGAAAGGTATTAATTTCCCAGTCACTCTTTAGTACACCCTCAAGATGAAAGAGTTAAATGAGAAGAAATTAATTAGAATAAAACTTTGGACCTTCTGGCTTCTTCACAACTACCTACTTGTTCATAAAAGTAGTGAGAAATGATTAAACTACAGACAATAGTTGAATTATTGCATGTTTTAAGCAAATCTGCTAACAAAGATTTATAGTTCCCAGTACATTCAAAGTTTGTGACTTTTTATAAGGCAATTATATATGCAAAAAACATACTCAAAAATGGAAGCACACGTATTCTGTCTAGAGCCACAGTATTATATCTGACATCTTCTACCTCATTGCATTGGTGGGATTTCATGATGTTCTTGCATTGAACGAGTTATTAAGTGAATCACTTTTTCCATACTCCTGGATAAGCAAATCAAGACTAATAGTTCAAAATGCATTTTACACTGTAAGGTACAAATGCATTTATGTACAAAGCCTATGTGCCCTTAAGATAGCCGCCAATCCCACTTTAAGAACACATGACACATGTCCTCCACCTAAATGATTCTGCTAAGTACCACAACTGCAACATAACACAAGTCCCTGCCATACATTTGCATGAAGAAAACGCAGAAACACGGAAAATCCATGACAGCAACTGTTTCAAGATTAGGATGAGAAATAAATGGCAAAGAGCACCCATGTGGAGGCAGATTTGTCAGGCACAAGATGCAACACACTCAACCCTGTGGTGTAGAACACTGCATTTACAACTTCCTAAATAATGACACTAATACTAGAAGCAAGCAATATACAGGAAATAATTATAGAGATAAGAAATCACACTTACATGTATCAAGCAACGCATTATTACCAGCAAACAGAACTATAACACATCCACAATTCACAAGCAAAACATAGTCAACATTCATCTTTGGTTGCTTGATGCACGTTCATCAGAATAGGACAATCTGAATGTCAATTCCGAGCAGACTGAATAGACCGTAGCAACGGAATCCTGTGACCGATAATGAATTCGAGAATATGATAATGTAATAATGCATTATTTACATAGTGCCATCTCCACAAACAAATCATTGAGCAGGCAACAAAACTACATCCAAAGATAAATGTTCCACTTATTTCACAAAATATAGGTTCCTAGTCATATTGAATATGTATATTTCTTTTGGTTCATCTGCTTATGTGTGGTCACAATTTTTTTAAACTTTGGCCTTGCAATGGATCAGGCACAAATGTATTGTATTTATTAATTTATGTAGCACCACTCGCAGCAGTGGCCTTTCAATTGCGCTCCAATAAGGCCCTTAGCGGCTGTTTGTACTATACCAATGTAATTGGCACATAAGTCTTTGAAAACATGGTCTTAAAATATCTCCTCCTTGTGTACGACAAATGTCTTGACACAGGCACCTAAAATGATCAACTCTGTATTCATTTTAAATACAAGTCACATCAACCAAATTAAAAACATGTTATATGCAGCATAATATCGATGACAATTACATAATACATGTACTGAGTAATGTTCAAGTTTGCTTAATATCATAAAATACCACTAATTGTAATCTCTGAAGAGAGTCAATTCTATGATCTAAAGAGCTCAACTTGAGGTTCCTTGCCGGCAGACACTGCATTGGTTTGTTACATATTTGCCACTTCAGCAGCACACAATGTTCAATGAAGTCTTGAATCTGCACTCCTTACACAAGAATTATGCTCTGAATTTATGCAGTGTGAAACAATTTTTTAAACTGAATTAAATTTGTAAGCAATCTTTTCTATAAATATCCACCAAAATGGATAATGCAACATAAGTAATATGAATATAACATTTGAAAATGTTCACTTATTATCCAAATATATGTCAGTTCTACTTAACTAATTCTTGGCTGGATTTCGATTAGCAAGTAACGATTTTCCTGTAAATAGCTAACTTTCAACATAAGTAATGTAAAACATAACAAGTTTGCACGATCACTTATTGGTAGCAAGTACAGAGCACCAAAGTCCAGATCTCAGCATAATAATACCATTCTCTATTGTACAAAGCAATTGACTGCCATTTACTGACAGTAAATGATAGACTGATCGTCATGAATGATTGACACTCTGTCAGATAAGTATTCTTGGCACTACATGATCAGCATTCAGAAAAAGTCACAACCAAGGTTCAGTCTGAAACGAACTGAACTGTCCATCAGCGCAAGGCATCCGATGCACTGCCCTACTACACCTCAGCAAAGTCATTACTAAGCTCAACGTTTTGTGACTTTGCTGTTGCTGTCTTTCTCAATGTTATTCATCTGCTTGACAGAGTCGCTGGAATTCCTCATCTGGTCGACAGTCGGCACCCGGCGACCCGTCATCAAGTCCGATGACTTGAGCACCGCTTCCGGACCGACCGACTGGTTGCTTCTACTTGACGTGCTGCAGCTGTCTGTAGATGATCCTTCAATGTTTGGCTCTGCAATGTGCTTGTCAGCCTTTGAGATGACTTCCGTTGATTTATTGAGATTGTTGAAGAGCAAAACATCCGGCAAGCCGTCGTCTAGTGCCTTGAGCTTTTTGCGAACCAAAGAATCGTCCGAGTCGTGCTTCTGCATCGCATCTGTGGCGAGAGGCATCGAGAGAAGCTCCTGTTCATATTGGCAGGCCGTCTTCTTTGCATCTGTCGTCAGAGTGTAACCGTCTGTGTCGCTGTAGTCTGATGACTCCGACACTGGTGGTTTGTCATCCGACGTGGTTGATAGCCGGTTGTTGTAGCAAGTCATCGGCATAATCTTGTACTTGTCCACATTGATTGCTGCAGGCTTGCGTCTTCCGTAGTCTTCCAGATAGTCGGTGTCTGCCACGGAACCTTCAATCATCGATATGTCCCCTCCGGTCATGTAGTATTCATCCCTTGGGCCAAGTTGAAGGCGCACTGGTTCCAGGTAGGCATTTGGATCCTCCGTTGGTTCACTATAAATGTGACTGAATTCGTCGTTGCATGCGATGCCGGAGTCAGTGAGGTGGCTTGAATCACGGCCAGAACTATTTCTCTGCATTCGATTGTAACCACCTACAGCATTATCAAAACAGAAAATTAGAATGCCATTAAGATAAAAGGTAAGAGTAAAGTGATGAGAGCAAAATTACACCTAGAAAAATGCTAGAAGGCAACATAAAAATTTCAGCTGTTGCAAATCACTACATAAAAATTTTACCATTCACTTCAAATACCCAATATTTAAACATGCTGGTATAATTCTGTTTGAAATTACCCAAACTTACCATGCCAGTCTTAATCATGATTCAATTGCTAATGACATAGACGAAATTTCAGCCTCTTTAAGAAGAAGTCCTATCATAACTCAACATAAGCGAAACACTATTTAAACATAGCACACACAAACAGAGCTTGAAAAACATTACGTTTTATCTGATTGGAAGATGATGGCAGACTAGTAGTTGATGATCGCTTTCTTTGCCGCCCAGCCAACAACTTAGTCAGATGCTGTGAACAGAAAGAACGGAACACAAACTTCAGAAATCATCTTCTCAAAAATGTCTCATGTATCAGGAAATTGTAAAATAAAAGAGCTAAGTTGAGCTTCACTAGGATAAGGGCAAGTCTCATATATAATGTTACTTCTCATATCAGATACAATTCAATTCAATCAATCAATCAATCAAAGTTTATTTGGGAATCCAATAAGCAGAACAGAAAAATTGACAATTATAAAGAATTTTACAATTGGTATTGGATCGTTCCAGGAGACCCAATTAGGGATCGGAAAGATCCCGCTGGTTAGGGTCACCTGGGGATGATCGAATTAACAATAGACAATAGCACCAATTATTGTTCTAAAACTATTAAAAGTATATACAAAAAAGCAATTTTCACAAAATCTTAACTAAAAGCTATTGATACAATATAAGTTATACATCACATAAAATAAAATAAGTGAGATACCATATAAGTCATAAGTCAGATACAGTGTATGTCATATTAAAGTCAGATACAATTGAAGTCATAAGTCAGATACAATGTATGTCATATTAAAGTTAGATACAATTGAAGTCATAAGTCAGATACAATTGAAGTCATATGTCCGATACAATGCCTTCTAAGTTTTGGTACCGATAACTCACTATAGCACGTAACCAGTTAAATGCATACATACATACATACAATACAACAATAAGTGAAATAACTGATATTCTTGTGCAAATAGCCAATAGAAGTTTTGATTTCTACCTAACAGCCAATCACATACATACTCAAATTGACAGAAGCTAACTTCAAAGATTAGTTGGCATTCCATGCTGAATCTTTCATGCAAAACCGAAAACAACATTCAGGTTCATTTTACAATAATATCACAAAAGCACAACAGATGACCACATGATAATCTTTCCCTCCCAATTCAAGAAGCAACCTATATAGTACTCTCATGTTAATTAATGTAAGCCAAAAGGGCAGGTAAGTTACTGGAAACAAGTATTCTAAGGGTGTTACAGGAGAGAGTGATTTAAGTCTCTTAATAAGTTTCAATCATCCTGATTATCTTATTCTTAACTATGTTTATATGAGCATGAATTTGACCTGGGAAACATGTTTTATAGGGACGTTATTAATAGCAATTGATATGTTGGGGTAATCAAGAACTTTACTTTTAGAGCTAGAGATAATTATTATTGTTAGACTTTTTAGCATTTATGAATAGAAGTTTAGCATGGGACCACAATTGCTGAGGTGAGATAAATCAGAATTCATGTCTATGAATAAATCCTGCTCATTATAACCAGTAATGACAAGGTAATGACTTTATACACTAGCTAAGACTTGTAAGAGCTGCTACCCATGAATTACAAGATCTGCTTCCATCACCGAATACACTGGTGATGACTAGATAAGTTCATAATTAACATCCACGGCCATACATTATGCGTAACTGTGCTTGGTCATACACCATGGAATCTATTATTCTGGAATTTTAATTTTTAGCCCAAAGTTTCATCCAGACAAGATATGATTGACCATAACAAACAGAATTATCAGGCAAAGAAATCTACAAATGAATAATAGTTAGGATCTGACAGAAGCAAGACAGGACTGAAATACAGCAAAAGCATAAGCAAGGCAGGAAGTGAATAGACAAGCCATAGATCCAGCCAAAAGTCTAAGTCCCAGATTGGTAAGGCAGCCAAAAGAAGACCAAAGCATCTAGACAGCAAAGAAACAGTACAGTACCTCCAGCGATATTTTCTGGTCCTTCATTAGTTTCTGCCACAAAAAAGGTTTACATCTAAACTTCAAGATAAACATGAGAAACTGGCAGTGTATAAGAAAATAAAAGATTTAAACAACCTGACAACAACTTCAGATCAAAACTTGTCAATTCCAGGGTTCAAAAGAACACATGGAAGCTATTGTAACAGAAAAATGATCTGTACATAGCCACTGACAAGCACCTCTAAGCAGCACGAATATTATAAAGTCAGTATCCAGGTGTTAACAGAAATGAACAAACAGGTCTCACTTCTAAAGGGTGTCATTTCTTTACACATCACTGAACTAGTGCGCTTAACCCTTTAACGACCAGCGTTAATGATAATGCCTTACACTTCAGTACATGCTGGTCATTATAGGATTAAAATGACACTGCATTCAACTGGTATATATCATTACTGTATCAATTAAAACATCAGGTAATTTCAATTAACAGAGGAAAACATTAGGGGTAAATAAAAGCATATTAAATGTGAGAAATTTTCATCAGCAAACGACTGAAAGCATGCAAAACATGAACAGAATATCCTCGTTTGCCTAATCTGCAAAAATGTTCAATTTCAAAATAACTCTGTTAATAAAATCTTGACATCACTTCTTGGAGGTTTGTAATTCACAGAAGTAACAGACCTCCAGCAACCTCAACACCAAGGGCAATATTATAGTGGACATGGATTTTAGAATCCTAAAAGTGCATGTCTCTGCAAAAGAGCTACTCATAAACTCAAAATTAGATGATACGTCTATGGTCAAAGTTAGCCATGGTTTGTAATTAATGCTGACCACACAAGGATAGTTATAGTCTTAACCCTTTAACGACCAGCGTGTTCTGAAGTGTAAGGCATAATCAAACACTGGTCGTTAAAGGGTTAAGCAAACAGCTGCACACTGTAACCAAAAACAAACTGTAAACAGCAAGAAAAAAACAAGCCAGTAGTGCCAGGTAACCAAACAGTTTCCAGGTTTCTGTACATACAATATTCCTAGTACAGACCAGGAAAAAACCGAAACAACGCTAGGTACAGAAACCCTGGAAAAGCAAAGGATTAATGTCAAGAGAAGGTCACTGCACACCAGGCATAAGCGACACCAAGACTCACACTGACCCCAGATGAAGACGTGTTTATTGGAGACGTTGATATCGACGCTCGCGCTCCACCGCATCTGACAAGACTTTCAGGAATCCATGATGTATGACGCACCCATCTTTTGTATTCTTTCATCACCTGTCAAGACAGGTAGTAAAGTCATTGTTTATTTATTTCGTGCCTACATCTTGGGAATGCACAATAGTCTAGTGATTAAATCGCTAGATAGTCAACCCAAAGGTTGAAGTTGAAATTGTGTGTATACTCTACAGTCCTGTGTTTAGCGTTCTGGACTGTCAACTTGCAGGTTAGATTTTAAACCCAACCATGGTAGAATGACACTAAGAGATCTTTTCTCCACTTGTGCTGGAAGCAATTAGAAAACCAGTGCTTGTCATCAATATGTCTTTTTTAATTTGCATACTAAAATCATGGAGTAAATATAAGTGGCCAACAGTCATAACAGAGAGATTATCACTCTGTCACTCTGTTATCACTGAATAGTTGGTAACTTAGCATCTACAACAGTTTATTTATTCTGAAATTTGATATCGCTCATCTTCCAACATTTTTTGCTCAGAAGTGCATAAACCTCGACAGCGGCAATTGCAGTTGTACTGCAGAGCAATTGTGCGTAGCAAATATCATATTTCAAGAATACTATGCACATTTAATATTTATGTATCAGGTGGCATCCAGTAATGTATTTAGCAATAACTTCATTAAAGTAATATATTCAATGCCTGCAATTATGATAAGGATTTTTATTTTCTGCTAGAGAGACTAGAGAGTGTACTGTTAGTATGCTTGATGATCTTGCCATAGAAAACGAAGGAGAGCTTGAACAGCATTTTGCTTATGCAAAGCACATGTTTTCCAATAATATAGAATGTCATGACACCTGATTAGATATAGAAAGGCTCACCTTGTCATTCATGACACAGTGTAAGATGAAGATGAAGACACCCTGCAGGCTGTTCAAGATCGCAAAGACATAAGCCATAATGACAGACTGTTCGTTGATGTAGAACAAACCGAACGTCCATGTCAAACCGAGAAGAACAACAAGAATCATGGCCGTCTTCACCCACGACCTACGAGACAAACATTAACAGCGTGAGTAAAAGAAACATTACAATGAATCAGAAGACAATAGCAAAACATTATTAAGAGATTCCAACAATCTGAACAGTATAAGTATAAGGTTTGTACAGTCAGTCAGTCCATTGACTTACCATCTGACCCCCTAGCCAACCAACAACAGGCTGTTCATTCAACAAATCATTCTAAGTTTCATCTCATAAGAAAGAAATGTCTCGACACAGGCTACTAATAATTATTCACCTGATGTTCTCAAACTTGCTCTTTTGATTCATTTTCCATTTGTTAGTTGCACTTGAAGCGTGACTACACATGACAACTATGGCCACTGTCAACATGACAAAGTTCACCTACAAACAACACAAAAAGCATAACCTCATAGAATATTGTATCTCATTACTTTACCACTAAAGTATAACAGAAGTTATTTACAATTGCAGCCAAGTGGAACAAGGGATTTTATAATTATGAGTACATTATCATTATGTGCAAGAGTCACACTCTACCATCTGACAGAAGAAGGAGTTTAAGAGACAGCCTGTGGTGAAATTACTACCTGTTGAATGTGTCGATATCCTCTCATGTTTATGCCACACGAATGGCTGGATGCCTTGCCATTTTGACCTGACCATAGTATGAAGCATCCCTAGTATAGGCTCTCAAACTTTTCCACACTTTCTTACGTTATAGGCAAGTAAGTACAGTATTAATCGCAATTGATATTGCCTGTTTTCACTGTGTTTGCTACCATCCAGTATTCACAATATTGATATTAAGTGATGTCGATGTTTTTAATATTTGCATAGAGGATTGACAATATATAAATAATAATCAATAAAATCATAAATATATTATGTAGCATATTACTTGAGGCGCATTCTACATCAGGAACATGTAGATCAATAGAACTAAGACACAACAACCATTCAGTTCCATAAAACAAAAACCTCAAAATGAAAAATATCAGAAAAAATAACATCAAAACATAATTAACTTAAAAAGGAACTGGTAGACAGTGAATAGTACTTACAAACAGAATAACACAAACCGGTCCCACAAAAGCCCAGATGAAACCTTTCTCAGTGCTCAGCCAGCAACTACAAAAAAACAACGGTGTCACTGATAGTCCTTGAAACTGAATTTCTCTCAACTTTGCCATTCTTTCTGCTTCGTAACACACCTGTTCGCTGAATTCCATCTTCCTTAATCAGCTCTGCCACCAATGCTGACAGCAAAAATGTTCTAATTTTATCACAGCCCTGTGCACAAAATGACTTAGAATAACTGTACAAAAGATTCTACAAGGCAACAACAAACTGAAACATTTTACTTCAGAAAGATATTTTGAGTATTTAACTCACTGGTCTTCGGTGCCATAGCCTTCATGATTAACAATTGCTGATATTGTCACGATGACTGCCGGAATTGCTATAAAAGACAAATAAACCAAATTATGATTTACTTCATCTATTCCAACACATTAAAAAAATTACATGTAGATATTGCAATTGACCCTAATTATCAAATCAAGAAAGATAATAAGACGAGTTTTAAGTGTCAAAACTGTTTGCCAAGATCTCAAATCTGGACAAAATAGATAATTCCTGCTCTTTTCAACAGATTTCAACCTGTTAGCTAACTTTAATACCTTTTCTTTTCAGAATGACTCTCTGATAAAATATATGGGCAACACGAATTCACATGAATATATGGAAACTCTAAGGACATGCTGTCACAATGTACAAGAATTCTTTGCATGAGCTTAAAATATGACTATTGAAATTTGTTGAAATTTTATATCGCCCTTCTTCCAACATCTTTTGCTCAGAAGTCCACATGCCTCGATGGTGCAATTGCAGTTGTACTGCAGAGCAATTGCGTGTGAAGGACTTGCTCAAGGTCCCGACACAGTGACTGATGCATCGGATGAGGGTCGAAACCGCTCACTCGGCGCACACCGAGTGTCCGAGTGTTAGGGGCCAACCGCTCTAACCGATCAGCCAACATGCCACACTATGTACAGTAAATTAACAAGACACTTGTTTAACAGATCAGCCTAACAATAAGTTTCAGCAGGCTATCAAAAGGTGTCATCCCTAATTGACAGAAGTGCAATGAGAATTTATAGCACACTTTAACAAAAATATGGTTGTAAAATAGAACGTTTTGCTACATTCCTAATGATAATGCAATGTGAAATAGATAAGTTTAAATTTTGATTTAAATTGAGTAACAGCTATGCATCAATAAACTGAAGTTGGGAGACTGTTCCATTCTGTGTGTCCTGACACCAAGATTTCATAAATGCTGCTGTATTAAATTACAACCCACAAGGACCCACAAAGGATTAAGGCATTAATTAATATTTAAATGATCCAAATGGATTAATTAGTGAGAACATGAAGGAAGTGATAAAGCTGATCAAACACAATGAAATGTGATTAGTGGGGAGAAGTCAATGAACCATGAATTTGTTAAAACATAATATTAACTTACAAAGCAAAGATTATTACAATGCTTCGTTTCCTCTTACCATATGCAGCAAGGTAGTACCACTTGATCCTTGACTTTTCCACTTCAAAGACTTCAACGAGCAACACATAGAGCTGTACACCTTCCAAGCACATCCAAGCAAACGTCACCAAGAACAAATAGTGCAACACACCAGCGATAACTGAACAAAGGATCTACAACAACAGCAATTAATAATCAACATTATCAACACAATGGAGCCAACAACAGCCAGTCTTTTGTTATGCCTCTCATTTACAGACTAATCACATCAAGTAATTAACCAGATTCTGTACTTAAATAATACTGTGGTACTTGATATGGTCCAATTACACTCATCTCATGGCATAAATTGTCAAACAATGAGGGTAACTTAATGAACAATCACTCAAAACAACGTAAATGATATTATAATAAAATATAGTCATAGTAGTAAAAGTTAAAACTATCTTATGAAAAACCAATACCAGCGTGATTTACAGTTTTATTATGAAATCGAACCTTCATGTAGATCATTTATTTTTAGTCACTTAGTAAAAGTAACTTAAAAAATTCATATTATAATTTTTTCATTCTTTGGGAATATCATAATATCTAATATAAGCAAAATAACTGACCGGCTTGTCAGACTGGATAATACCAAACAAGAAGACAATTTCTGCAACACACAGACACGCGACGAGGTTCGCATGAATCGTATTACGATCGCACCACAGATTTCTAAAATGATATGAAACACACCATTCTGTAAAAGCCAAATCAGATTTAAATATGAATATTCAAAAGATTAGTTATTCATAAATAATTCAGAGAACATACATAAATATGCAATACATACGTATAATGTGCACTGAGCTAAACACACATTTGGCAGCCTTGCCCTGCATAGCTAAGTAGTTGGCCAGAGATGTGTATGCACTGAGCACGTTAGGCGCACCATTGTGAACTTCGTTAGAAAGGTCTAAGCCTGGTTGTGTTAAATAGTAACGTGTACTATATATACTTTCTTGCAAAGGAAGCTGCTCTAACGTCAACATCTCTGTGGGACCATAAACTGTTGATGTGAAGATCAAAATCAGATAGGAAGAAAACTGTCACCTGTCCTCATGTGCAGAGGTCAAGAAAATGAAGTCGCTGACACTTCACCCCATAGTTGGCTCATTCGGACAGCTCAAAAGAATTCTTTTATACTAACCTCATTGGATACTCAAACACACACATGAATGATGCACTCTGCGATTCATATGAATCCGTTGCTAGTCACATTTGCCTATTTCTAATGTTTAGAAAGTGACTCTGGTATTTTCTAACTCATCTCACAGCAACAAATCCTCCAAAATCTTTCTCTGCTCCAGTCTTCCCAAATTTTTCCCCCAACAATTTTCTAAAATTTAAATGACTGAAAGTAGTAATTTCTATGATACTGGTGTCTCCCGCACAAGACATCAACCGATGGCACACCAAAACCAAACTTCCAATTACATAAAATCTGCCAATATTATCTATAATTACAATTCAAACGGCGTCGAACGTACTTCCTTTTACTTCCAATCTGTATTTTTAACTGCCTTCTATTCACTCCTTTTGTCTCCATCCAGTATACCTGTCTCGTTGGACAAAATTTTTCCATTTTTGCAACACTTATTCCAAACATGTTGTTATGATTACACTTACTTGAAGCAAACAAATGTGATGAAACAGAGGATGAGGCAGACAATGCTCAGAATGCAACCAAAGTATGTGATAAACGAAAGGGTGAACTTCTGCTGATTCGACAAATTCGCCTGCACATAAAAAACACAGCGAATACTAAAATCTTTTAAATAAAAAAAATACACAATAGCAATGCAGATACTTGTATGTCATCTATATATGTGATTCAAGGAATAAAAATGAGTCACATGTCGGCAAATAACATTGCTAGCAAACAAGAAAAATATTCAGATTTCAATGGAAATGAGCAAAAAATCCGTCTTTTACATTATTTCAAGTTCCCACTTGATGAAATTAATTGCATGTAAAAATGAAACCATAACTTCCCTCTGTTTGTTTTAGGCACATGAAAATTTGGTTTCACACACAGACCTGAACATCGGAAGGCTATTATATTAATAAAAAGCTTTTTATCTCTTAATTTCTCATAAGACAAATTAGAGCACATAATTTCTTGGCTAATATCAATTACCAATAAAATTGCAGAATTGAACAGATAATATTACCAAGGGATCTCTGATAGACATGAGCACAGCGAAATTGGTGAGATGTGTACACTGACAAGTCGTATGAGTCGTATTAGTGTGAACGAGATCACACCCAACTGTTGACCACTTTCCATCCATAGTCCTAAACAACAAACACAGACTTTCAATGCTAAGATCTACAAAAGGTTTCTAATTGGTTAGAGCGGTTGGCCTGTAACATGGAGAGTGTGGGTTTGATCTACGTTCGAGGAGTTACTGTGTAGTGACCCTAAGCAAGTCCTTTTGCACTTGCATTTAATTGCTCTCTGCAATATAATTCTAGCAATCTGCTTAGTGAACATTGTAAAAAGGGCAGGCAATATAAAAATTGAGTTGTATCGTATTGCTTCGCACAAAGGATCAGTGACTACATAGCAGAGGCCTCAACCTACTGCACAGCACATTCTATTGTATTTAACCATGATCATTGTCTCCTTCCTTCTTCTCATTATTGTTCTTTTTAATCCAGAAAAAGAAATTATCACTCCCAGGGATTTAAAATATTGCTAAATAGAAAGTGAAAATGTATAAAGAGGTCAACAGTCATTATTATCATAAATGCCATAATAACCACTTAAATGAGACAATTCAGCAAATTAAATCAAATTTGTCACCCACAATACTGCATTAAGTAAGCAAAGAAGTAAATATTAATCATTATTTACGAAGGAGCTGCTCTCTCTCTCTCCTCTGCTGCCTTCCGGAAGCACCTGAAGACTTTCCTTGTCTCTGTTTAGCTTTGTTTAGCTTTGTGTTGAGTCGTGAGCGCCTCTAATTTGAGTGGCGCTATATAAATGCTCCATTACTATTACAATTACAAATCAAACATGGAAGTGAGTAAGTACATACTTTGTTAAACCTTCAGCAAATGCACTGTTCATCAGATATAAACACTCAAAGTACAATCACAAAATAATCTTAATAAGCAATTACAAAACATGCATCCTCAGAATTGTGATAATGTGTTCAAAAGTGAAATTAATTAAGTACTGCATAACCAACAAGGAAAATAAATACTGTGTTGCAGATAAGAAACCTAAGAATAGTCTTAGTAGTACAAAGCAAAAACAAATTGGAAGAACATATACTTTTCTGAATATTCCCAGAACGAACACGATGGGTTATACACTTCAGCATCCTGAAACACAAATTCAAAAGTCTATCACCAAATGTGATTTAAGCAGCAAGACTAAAGCAATCACAGCCTTTAAATGAGTTTCTAGCAAGCACATAGAACAAAAGCAGCCAGCTAAATGCTCACTGAGAGATGGCAAGTTGCCGAATTTTTCCAAATCTAAAGCCAATCTGATAAATCAATATCACCGATACTCGCAATTCTCTATTCGGAAAACACACAAAACGTATGAAACAAGAATCATGTTGTCAATTATTGTGACAATAGCACACTATGTGATGGGTCTAATCTCTTTTAGGTTCTGGATCTCAGATAACAATAGCACACTATGTGATGGGTCTAATCTCTTTTAGGTTCTGGATCTCAGATAACAATAGCACACTATGTGATGGGTCTCCTCTCTGTTAGGTTCTGGATCTCAGATCTGATTGAATGTAACCGCTAGCAGATGGACAGCAAAAGCTTTCGAGGTCTTAAACACTGTCAAAATAAATGTATCTCAATCCATACAGTGCCCCATCGGGAAACTACTGAGAGGTGCTCCCCACTCCAGCACACCAAAAAAGAACATTTTGAGTTTGGTGAGTAAGATTTATAATAGAGTCCCAGGGCTCAGGCACAGCTCTGCGGGGAAGCCATTCCACATCACTGAGTCTACCATGTAAAAGGCTCAATTCTACATAGTTGCTGTGAATGGAATCAAGACAATCCTTTTTCCACAGAGTGCAGAGGATGACATCCTTTGATACCTAAGGTCAGACAACAAAGCCCTCACAGGTAAAATTGGGGTGAGGACTTGCTGACATTACCATACCAGTGCATCAGTGAAGCACAACTAGGATAAAGCAGGAGATGTGGCCACATTTGCGAATTAGCCTTGCATTTTGCAATGCAGTAACATGACTTGTGACAACAATCATTAAGCAATAATATTGTAGTTAACAGTTTTGAGCAAAATAGCAAGTTCTGCATCTAACTAGAATTCCTTTTATCAAACTAATCAATAAGTGCAATCATCAGTCAATCAAATCACATCAACTACAAATCAATTTAAATCACTAAAAAAGTTCCTTCATGAAATGAATTCTGTTAATGACATAATAAATTCATTAACCAGAAATTAATTATAAATTCATTAATTCTTAATACAACATTTCCATGCAACAGGACATTTATATATTTCCATCAAAGAAACTTCTCCAAATAACTGGAACATTACTACATGCAACAGCCCCTAAGATGATAATCTGATTATGTCTTTTTAGAATTGTTCATATTTTCAGCAGACATTACCGTTATGTGCTCCAGAGTATAGATGATAGGCTCCTCCAGTGGAATCTGTTCTTTCCGCCCATTCACAGACGCCGATATTATCTTCGAAACGACAGGACTTTTTCCGGCATCCTGCTTGAGAATTTCATTGTCAGAAAATTCCTCATCCTTCTCTGTGTCATAGACATCCGGTTGATCCATCTGCACCGGAGAACCGTGTCTCACCTTCAGTTCCGGAATTGTCTCTGGTTCATCATTGCTTTCGGAGTAGTCAACATCCACATCGGAGTAGTATTCCTCGGAGTTTAGCCATTGGTCCATGTTGTTGTAAGTTGCAAAAACTACTTTGGCAAGACCTAACAACAAGAACCAGAGTTATTAGTGGAAGAATTATTATAGCTCAATCTGCTGTCATAGCCATTCTCCCTTGAGAACGAATTAGCGGTATTAGCTACTTAGCTACTGCTTCAGGGCAAGCGATTAAAGATACTGCTTCTGGAGTTGCAATTGCTACTGTTCCAAAAGGTTTGTGCAGATGACACTGCTGCATTTCCATTTGACCAACATCATTATGAACTTTACCACAGTATGAACTTAGAATAATACCAGTAGTCTTGTTGGTTTCAGGTGAACCTGCTGTCCTTGAACATTAAGAAATCAAACTATGACTTATTCAAAAGTCGTAGGACAAGTGTGTCTGAATCGTGTGACCCTACCTTAATCATCGATAACACACAGCTAGGATATGTGAACTACAGTTAATAATGTTATGGCAATGGAACAAAGTGGCATAGTGGTTTGTTCTGTGCCTTCTAACCAGAGGGTTGCAGGTTCGAATCCACCTCAAGCCACTGCACGGCAACACTGAACAAGGTACTCGCCAAAAATTGTCTGTGAGGAAGACAATGGGAAAGCATCTGACTCATCTCATCCCCTAGTGGCATAGAAGCCAATGGACCTGCCTTTGGGCAGAGAACTCATCATCAATGTACTGACACCATATGAGAATATTGATAATGTATGATTATAACATCAGATGTAAGGCGAATAATCGAGGTCGGCTGTACAAATGTCTGATACCTTATAGAGTAAAAGGCCAACAGCTCTGGAACCCTGTTAATACTAATATATTTGAATTATACCAACTAAATGCATTTGGGGTGTTTATAAATTGAATTGGATTGATATGTAATAAACTATTATTATAATATGCATTTACAACCAATTACTGAATTGAACAGTGACCTTCATTGGCAGGTGTGACTATTTGGCATCTATAATTACAGAACATCTAATTTGTTAACTTTCACTGCATATCCAATATGGAAGATGATTTTATAATCTGTGTCAGATTTTTCTGCTTATTAATCGTTTGTTGTACTAAATTCATTGATGAACAATGTTGTACATTATTACGAACTATCATAAGTCGATTTACTCATATAAATGTCCAATGCTCATGTCTGGCTAATTATGTGCTTAATTAATAATGTTTATGTAAACTGGTCATGTTCACAATTAAAATAAATTTAAAACTTCAAAAACTTCAATCATGAGTATGGATGGTTGATGCAAAACTATAAATCCTCGATTACATTACATCATGTTCTTGCACCGGATTTCCCTTCGTTCCTCTGTCCGCGGACTGCTGATGGTTCCCCACATGCGCTCTGCCACGACCCAATTGAGGAGTTTCGCCTACACGGGTCCAACCAGCTGGAACAGCCTCCCCTTCCTCTTTGGGAGGAGCTGGTCACTCTCCCTCCTGCTGCCTTCCACAGGCACCTGAAAACTTTCCTATGTGTTGAGTTGTGATCATCTCTGATAACAAGTGGTGCAATATAAGCACTACATTACTTTACATTACAACATAGAGGAGAAGTCGTGAGAACACTAGACACCCTGCACCCCTTTGACCCTTAAGCCAATCCATAAAACATTCACTGTAAGTCTGTCGGCAGATGTTCTGTTTCAGTATGTCAATGTCTGGACATTTTCATAGCAGGCTCTCCCACCATGTTGATGAGATTTTAATGACAATTTTGTCTTTGAGCCTGTACACATTTGCAGTTCATGTAATTCATGCTTAGTAAAGTGACAGTTAAATGAATGATGCAACAAGAAACAGGTAAAATTCCTCACCGTCAACTCCAAGTTGTCGGACAGTATTTCCCGTCAGAGTAATTGAATTATCACAGTCAGCCCAGTCAGTGCCATCAAACTGCACAGTGCCAAACGATGGAAAGACGAGGTCTTCAACTGGCTCATTGACATTGACAATCCGCACTTCCACAACTAAATGAAAACATTCCAGACAATAAATCAAGTAGCAGACAAAAAAAGCATCAATCATCTGGAACGAGATTGTTTAATTTTCCACTTGCATGCATTAACATTAACCATCCAAGATTCATGATCTCTGTAAAACATCTTCCTCAAGCACCAGTTCATGTGAAAAGTTGCAGATTACTATATACAACACCTTTCTAGAAACCTAAGACTACAGTCCGGCTCTCAACACTTTAATGATGATAGCAAACTAAAAGCAACTGGGAAGCCAATGCAGCTCATCCCTGAAGCTTTAAACAATCTCAAATTATTTCGTTTTCCAATCCGTCTCAAGTTTGCTCACAAATGAAACCAAATTTATCAATAATAATTAAAAAATTAGCAATGTATGAGTAATGTACAGATCGACTTTAATTTAAATAGATCTATACATTACCAAAAGCCATCACTTCAACTAAAGCTATTTTAATTGTTATTCTGCTCAGAACTATTGTCACCATTGCATTGAACTCACCAATATTAACTGTCACATTGATGATAATTGTTGGTTTTGAGAGGGTTCTCGCAACTTGGAAGGCACTGTTCTCTATGGTAGACATCATTCGTGTCGCTGTTTGAGCCTGTTCAGACTGCGGAAGGTCCTTCCACGATTCAAAGTGCTTCTCATCAAGAAGGTTACTGCTTGTCTGCAGAACAGCCTAACAAATGCACACATCACCAACACATTACAACAAGACAACATTTTTTTAGATGAAATAATTATATTTTCACTTAATGTTTGACCATCATATGCTGGTTACAAATAATTTGAAATCCAGTCGATCTTACCATCAATTGATCGAGTCAATTACAATCTTGTAATTAATCGGACGATTGTAATAAGTGCAAAAAAGGTTATAAAGAAATTTCGTTAATGATGATTTCTTATCAATCATCATCATGCAATTAATGTGAAATTCATATAAAAAGTGACAAAGAAAGCCCTTCAATGATGATTATGTATGCTGAGACGGCAATTAATTAAATTTAAGAATATTACAGAGTACAACTTTTGGACACAGACATGCAATACACAGAGTTCCATGTCCATAGATAAGACGACTGCAACAACCTATCCTATGACACTAAGATGATTGGTTGTCATAAGATGGTTTAAAAATATGAAACTCCCAAATAAAAAAGAATTACTTTCCTAACACAATTTTAAAATGTTCAGTTTAAGTTACATAAAGCTACTTAGACAATGACAATCAATCAATTAAAACAAAGTGCAGACGTTGTAACCAAAATGGGTAATCTCCACATGAAGTATATAATTCCCGTTTGATCTGCATAGTTAGCCCCGGGTGCCTTCAGATGATGTGCTTTGCCTACTCGTGCATTTAGAACAGTATTTCTTGCCGGCTAAAGCCAGACTCGTGTGTTCCCTATTAAATGCTTAATGGTCCATAAGACAGAATAATTTTTTATAGAACTCATCTATGCCTCCTATCGAATTGAATGGCTAAGCGCTCAATGAAGAATTATCAAACACAAGTGTATAACGAAGAATGTTCATACATATTTCTCTTCATTTATATCATAAATTATCCTCATCAAATGTAAAGGAAGCATACACAAAAATAAAAATAATAAAAATGACTTCAGTTGGTGCTTGACACTTTAGAAGAGCAACAGTACAGCAACAATCACACATAAACCATATTTCAGTGTCATTTCATTGGGACCGTGCGAAAGAGGAGAGTTCATCCATATGAAGAAAGCGTAAAACGATTGACAAACCCATCGTTTAATCACAATAACATAAACAAACAGTGGCTTTGTATTGCACTGTTTAGTATCTGTAGTCAGTTCTTTTCTTACATAAAAAACAAATCAAAAGCAGAGATAAATGTTGGAGATAAGTTTACAAACTAAGGAAACATTTAAAACTGCTTTGAAGCACACTGGTTTAAATCTCTTAGACAGTTATGCTGGCACTATTATTGTGAGGAGCTTAAAAATGTTATGTATCAAATATCTCTAAACACACAAATATACCATTTATACGTGCATACATATAAACATAATATATATAAAATTATATATATATATACATATATATATATAATATATAAATATATTTTACATACACAAAATGTATGAGAAAAATTCAACTCTGAAATTAAGTATCGCACATACTTCAAGCCCAAGGGATATACTATCTAAAGTCCACAAGTGGCCATACCTGGTTGACCTTGTGAACAAGTTGGACAGCCTTCTCCGGTGGCACCTCGTGGACATGGATGTCGACCTGGTCAACAGCCTCTTTCATGGCAGCAGTCACAGTAGACAGGTCACCACCAAACACATCTTCTGCAGGTTCAGTCATCTGAACCAGGTCACTGGCAATCACCTCAATGATGCCAGGGTTGAAGTGGTCATGGCTCTCACTTAGCTGAAAAATCAGTCTACTCTTAGTCAACATATACCACATTAAATCACATCATAATTAGCACAAATAACTATATCACAAACCAGACATTACTTTGTGCATAAAAATACTTAAAATATTTGCATTAGGCAGCAGTGGTTAACAATTGTCACAACAATGTTTTTAAATTGTTTTTATCCAAACATCCTCTGTGCCTACAGATTGCATGCTGTCTTGGCGCTTGGTGCGTGATGAGTACCTTAAATTCACAGGGTTTCAGTTGCTGTTTTGAACACTAAATCATTCATCCAGTGAACTAACTGATCATATCTGTCAATTGAAAATTAAATGTCTTTGGAAAGCAGATATATACAGAACTGCTATGGAAGTAAAAGAAGATGACCCAAACAGTGCAGAAAGCTCTTGCATACAGAGCATATCTGAATCATATAAGCAAAACTCTCATCAATTCATACTACAAAGCTCAGGGATTCTGCATTCCAGACCCAGCATAAGATATTGGTGTACCTTAGTGTGGGTACTCGAAGACCTCGTTATATACCTGTTTGTGAGTCTGAGAATTGATTGATGAGCCACCAATCCAGCATGTGCTAATGTATGCAAAAACGCAATAAAATCTCCTGCACATAAATAGGTGCATCCCACAACAGTTTTATTAGTCAACAAGCAGAAGCAAATCTATGGAATCTATCGTCCCATTTAGCGCATTCACTGAGGCGTGGGCTGTGGATTAATCGATACATAAAACTCAATTCCACAGTAAGACAGAGATACTCCTTAACACAATCAAATGATCTCATCAGCCAACACAAGTCTTACAGACAAAAACATCTCATGATATATGAGAAACATGAAAATTCCTTTAATCCGCCCAACTTATTTTCTGGAAAACTGCTGCCGTCCATCATCAACTAACACCATTTGCATCCATCTGGTATAAGCAGACCAACCAAAACCAAACAACTCAACAGTCAAATCAGCACCAGTCACCTACTCAGTTGTAAAAAAAGGGCAGATAACCAGCAACTCTGCACATGATCGGCAAAGACAGATGAATAAGAGGGTCTGCTTTCTCCGAACACTGTCAGCCAGTCAGTCAGTATCTAGTAAACGCGCAATTAGAAAGAGAAAAGAAAGCAAAGAAGAGAAGACTCACCAAGTTTTGAATGCCAATAACTTGTGGAGAAACACAGCCACTGAGATCAGGGTGGTTCAGCCATGCCACTGGGTTCTTTCCACATGTCCATGTAGCCTTTTGTACTGTTCAAAAGGCAATATTAGTGTTACTGTTTAAATTATATGAACATCTGAATACCTATCTAGCATCTCTTAATTAAGTAAGTCTCATAGTCGAAATGATGAGATTGTACTAAAAGCGACTGTGAAACAAGTGCAGCTCATCGTTAAAGTCCTATAGGCTCTACATATATGCAAGAAAGCGCAACAAACTGCACCAGTGTCACAGCACTGTAGTAGAGTACAATAGACGTTGTATAGTAGCACTTACAGAAATTGCCCAATGGCATGATCAACCGGACCCACCATCAACGATGCCTCTGTAAGAGATGAGCAGAATCATCACAGCACTGCAAGTGTGGATACTCTCAGTCTCCTGTGCCTTTCGACTTCCAATCAGCGACCGAAAGATTAATTGCATGACCACATGCAACAAGCAATTCCGAGCATACAAACGGTTGCCAAGGGAATTAGTGGTCTGATTCTGAACTGCCATTCTTCCCGGCAGGCTTGTCCACACCACCGGCAGATTCCAATTGGGAACGGCCTCGCTACAGGACCTCTCCATGATCACAAAACACAGCAGTGGCCTAAAGGGCACAGCACCCGATTTGCATCTTATTTATTGATGTATTGCCTAATGGATAGGAGAACCATAGCAGCTGATTGGTCAAACAGAACACTATGGCTGCAATTAGAAAACAATGGCAATTGACACATCAATTCCATTGTCCTCCTTCCCAGGAGAAAAACACATTTTGCAAGACAATATACAGAAAATAAATGCATCTTTTACATTGTTTCATTGGCAATACCATCTTTGCCACTTTCATCACCATAATCAATCCACAGCCATCCTTAATCAGTTGAATAATCATTTATACAATATAATCATCCTCATCATCATAATCTTTCTGCTCCTCCTATTCTGTAAACCCATTGCTTTTCGTCTTCTGTTTCTTCGATAAACTGGTAGTGATGGTAGATATGACTTGAGGGAAACCATTCATTCCCAGAGCAACAAAATATCTCAGGGTTAACTTGAAACCAGTTAAGAGGCATCTCACATGAAACTGTAACAAAAACAACCGCCCCAAGGACTTTCGTCTATTTCTCAAGCTCAAGCATTGGCCTTAAGCAAACCTACAGGTGTCAAAATGACACTGATGTGGATTGCAGCATCATACACCATAACAAAACAATGGAGTTTAGTTATCAGTTGTCAAAACCAGCCATCAGAAATTTTCAGCTCTGTTATTTTAATGCTAACAAGAACACTTAAAACATCATTCCCACAGATGTTAGTACAGCTTTCCTTTCAATAGTCAGCAAAGAAGTGTATGCACCCAACCAGCTACCATGTCCTAGAGGTAGCAATCCATGAATCTAAGTCTTCCCTATAATCAAACGATGTTCTTCATATCCCTCATTGATACTGCAAAAGTTCATAGGTCAGGCAATTGTTGAACATGTACATTACCCAACCTGTAGCTCAGTAGGTATAAACTGCTCATAAAAAATCATCACAACTGCCAGGATTCTGACAACTGATAGACCCTACTAATTACAAAATGGGAATGGATTTTAACTTGGCATATACATAATAAAGTCGCTGTCACCTCACTGCTTCCACCTTTGCCATCACCACAAGAACTGTTATTAGCATACAATACACACCACTATCTGTTTAAATAAAAAAAACAGTATTTTCATGCATTTTGAGTATCTTCTGGGCAAAATCATATAATTCAATTCTAATCCATTCCCTTCTCCTGGGTTGCCGTTCAATGATTGTCTTTCACATGTTAGTCCATCAATTTCCTTTCTTGACTTCTGATTCCCAGATTCCCACATGTTCAGCATCCACTTGTCACATGATCAGAAACCCTGATTGAAGGCTACCTTGGAAGTCAAGACCAAATAAAGTTTATGCACTATACAACTCCGCTGACTAACAATAGAGAAACAATGGCCAGTTTCAGACACCATGTTCCAATGCAGCCAAAATTAACCCCTCAAATCCTGGTTTAGGCATATCTAATGGTGTCTTTCATCACTATCCATCCAATCCACCACTGGCTAAGGTAGTAACAAACATCTGACCAACTAACAAACTGATCCCTCATCAGCACTTCATTGGATTCTGGGACAGGTAAGCCCACACAATTCAGGCCACTTCTCTTGTGTAGCTGGGCTCCAAGTACGGTTAAGTAGACATCCTGTTGGTACTGTATAAAAGCTCTCAGTGACTGAACGAATGAGCAAACTCTTGCTCCCAGGTAATAACTCTTAGCCACCTCAACTTCAAAGGCCACCTCTAGCAATCCACAACCGTCCGACAACAGCAATTATTCTTACTTTCTCTGTACACAGTCCAAGCAAACAGTCTGACTAATCGTCCTCCTTATTATCTCAAGAGATGAACCTAAACAGGGTGCTAAGTTTTTAGGCGCAACCCATACCAGTAAAAAATTTCCTTTTCTCCACACTCGAGCTGCTGAATGGCATTTCCTCAAAGATTGAGGTCAACATTAAGCCAATCAAACATTTCATACATCCTACACTATTTCTTTTACTATCACATGTTTAAAAATGTAGAGCACAAATCAAATCTGTCTTGTGCATGAAATGTATCATGGACTTTAACAGTGGCGACATTATTAATATTAAAATTGTTTTTTAATATAAGTGGTTAGTGAGATGATAGAAAGCCCAGGTTGTGAGTCAGACACCAACCAGGACAGCAAAACAACTCATCTGTTCTCTTCGATCAACAACATTTAATAAACTCTGCTATTAAAATATTGCTACAACAAATGTAGAAATATTTATGGACAGAAAAATTCAAGGGAACACACATGAAAAAAAGTATTTAATAAAATGTTAATAAAAGTGAAATTAATTAAATTATCAGTACGTAACAGGTATATTAAAATCTGTTATTGATTGCTTAGTTTGAAATTCAGTATAAAAATTACATAAACATATCTAATACAATGACACTTAAGCACAAACGTTTAACTGGAAATGTTCGTGTCAAACAACCTGTATGCTGTATGACATAGCACAATGCCTTGCAACTCCCTCCCCAGAAAAAACACTTAGATGCCTGTTAGACCTTAGAGAACCTGGACCAGCATGGCTCTTGTCCATCGAGTGAGTCAGGATATATCTTATCATGGCTCTTACCATTCTTATTTTCATCAATGGACACCCAGGTCAGGGCAGGCCAACCAGACAAGGGACACCCAGTACCAGTTCAAAAAGGCACACATGCAGGAGGCACTACAGATCTACATAAACAGCTGTGACCCCTCTGCTGCTCAAGAGGAACGCTGCCGATACATAGAAAAAAAAAATCAGGCAAATAACTTTCCCATAGAAAATGCATAAGCTGGGCAGTGACATAGTCTAATCAAATCCATTAAGTACATTGTGATGCCTGTGGTTAACACTGGTAGTCAGCTGATAATGCACAAACCAATCATAGAAATAGGTCCTAAATATAAGTTTCACACCAATCCGCTGCATGGTGTTAATATAAAGTTGCCTGCTAAAAGTCTTATTAAAATACATTACAAATATTTAATTCTGACTGGGATACACAACATTCAACATAAAACAAGAGATAACAAAAAAGCAGTGAATACAAAAACTTTTACCACAGGTAGAGAAACCATAGAATTGACAGATGAAAAAGTAATGGAGGTCACCACGTTACAATCAATGAGCAATTTAATCTACTATTTAATTTATCATTTAATGTTATTAGTTGATTGAGGATCCTCTCTTACATTAATATATTTAGTTATTATTACACTTAACTCGTTTTAATTGCCTTTTTAAGACCTTAATTCCTTCCATTTATCAAATTATCATCCTGAGAAAAGGCCTTTAGAACTCAAAATGAATCTTGTCACATTAAAGTGTTCTGAATGGTGTACACCTGCAGCACATCAGCTCCAGCTGGCTGAGGATGCAAACAATTAGGCTCTTAAGCAAAAGTTAGCCACTCAAGCAGAGGTTAGCCTATCAAGCAAAAGTTAGCCACTCAAGCAGAGGTTAGCCTATCAAGCAAAAGTTAGCCTCTCAAGCAGAGGTTACCCTCTCAAGCAGAGGTTACCCTCTCAAGCAGAGGCAGTCTCTCAAGCTAATGTTGCCCTCTCAGGCTGTGTTGCAATTCCTGCTAATTCGCCATGAAAACATTCTCACAGACACCAAACACATTACTCAGGCCCTTCAATCCCTTCATAGCCTATAGCCTATTAACATGGTCCTCATCAGCTGATACTTGGTGTATAAGCCAGTAGAAAGAATATGCAGAAATTCTGGCATTTTTTAATTTGCCCCATAAACATAAGTCTATGCTGGGTCAGCCACAACTGGAACATGCTTACGGCAATACTTCGAATATTTTACCTGGCTTATACGGGTACATTTAAAGGCATCTTATCTTTCGGAAATCCTCCTTTTTTTCTCATTTTCCTCAAACAGGGGCATTGTATTCGACATACTTATTGTGAAGTGCCAAGTAAATCTTTTAGTTCTAACATCTGTGTAAGTCACCTTCTGCTCTTAGTTTGTGAGACAATGTGACAGTGTACTTGATGCAAATTAATATACACAGGTGACAACCTCAAGGATTACAAAAACCTTTCTAGAATATGCAGGATAAACTGCTGATTATAATCACAGGCCAAGTCTTAGTTGAAATAAGCAACTCCTAAGACTAGGGTTCTGAAAATAGAGAGCCAGTACAAAACTATGCAGCAGAATCTAAAAAAAATTAAGTAAAACAGCATGATTGACACTCCAAAGTGGTTACAGAAATTTTTTTTTAACTCAATTAAAATTCATTGTATACTTGATTAAAATAATTAATTCAAATTACCTGCTGGATTGTTTGGACAGTTGGTGACGACCGTCTCGCCAGGCTTCGTCCTTGGCCAGTGTATGCTACGATTGAAGGACCTCTCACAGAAAAGAGCAGCTGGAGTGGAAGCAACCAGAGAAGGAGGAAGCGATGATGAATTCTGCCTGGAAGACGGAGGAGCCACGGTGCGAGTCGTGGCACTGGAAGCGGTCGATTGGGATGGGGATGCATGGGAAGTCTTTGCTTCTTCTGAGCTGCTGCTTGTATGTAGTGCTGATGATGAGGAGTTCATCCCAGGTGAGACTAACGTCTGAGGAGTTTCGAAAGCAGGTGACTTCTCTGTTACAATGTCATATGCAGAAGATAATATTACAACAGCTGATAATTAATGACATCTTCCTTACAGTATTATGCAACAAAAGACACTAGAAACTACTGATTTTAAGATTATTTAAATATAAAACAGTCACTCTGTATAATAAGTTGCATTTCTCAACACATAAGGCCACACTCACCCAAGCAGGCCCAAACCACTTCGTTCATTCGTCTCCAGTCTCATCATCCACAGGTAGTTCTATAGTGTGGATGTAAATAAACCACAGCATAACTTGCTACCTACTCAAAATCATACTCATAATCCAGAATTCTATTTCGATCGTTCATTGAGAAACCATCCCCATGTCAACCTCAGCTAGTTCATATTCACTAAGCATACTTCTCCTAAAACAACCCTGTTACTTGATGTTGAACCTCCTACTCTGTTGCCCCACAAAATAGACTACAAATGCATAGAATGCACCCAGACTAAAGTCAATACAATATTAAGCCAACACAGATTAAACATTATTTAATACATTATTTATACATTATTTATACATTACACATATTTAACACAAATACAGTACTTCATTTGCACCATTCATCTAATGCAATATCAAGCACGTTACCATTACACAGTCAACACTGAGGAAGTAATACCATCAATAAGTGCAAATCAACATTAGTAGTGCAAACAAAAATTAAGACATAAACCAGTCTTAGCATGCTTACTGTTTGGAATTAGTCAGCTTTTTAATGAAGCACAACTGCTTAAGTTCATGCAAATAAGATGGTTTCATCCAGTCAAAGCATTCCACAAATTATGCACAAAAGCAAACAGGCATAGGTGGTTCAAAGAATACAATCATACTAATCATTATGAATTCTTTCCACATGTCTAATCTAATCTACTGACCCCAATCAGCAGAATCCTTTCCAGGTCTTTCCTTGAATTTAGTCAGCATAATTCCAGGGACTGTTCAAGAGGAAGTGAAAGCAATCTTTCAGGACTTATCTTTGCCCCAGATAAAATTATTCAGACTCCCTGCCTCCTCTGCTGCTTATGAATGCTGCTAGATTTCAGCAAGCATGCATAATTTTCGCTTAAGGAAGGCTCATTAGGCTTAATTTATGCTAATGCAAACAATCCCCCAGAAAATCCAACGACCCTTTTAAGTTAAAGCTGATAAATAGATCCTTGCCCTTGAGACACTGGTCCAGTATTATTAAGCAAGTGTGGATGCTTGGCAGGCAGTTTGTCACACTGTGTATCACAACACCTATTTGGTCCCCATGCATGATGTTTTATAATTATAGGGTACGCCTACTCATGGTGTATTACTGCTGGGGGACATAAACTGGATTTCAATTTACAAAACAGAGCTGAGGTAGGGGAAGAATTTGGTGCCTCCAGAGGAATGCATGCCAGCCATCCTACCCAATTGATCAAACAAGCCCAGCAACCCATCAGAATGGAAAATCCTATGTAGGTGCTGACCACATACACCCATCAGGGAAATCGAAATATACAGAAAGATCACAGTGAATTGGAGCAGAATCTAACCTGACCTAATAATTTCATCTAAGGCCATTCATTCCAACATTCATTCCTCAGTCTACTTCAGAGGTCTCAAACACAAATGTTTTGGCAGACAAGATCACACCTTCAAACAGTGTTTTTTTTCATCAGGACATAACATTTCAATAGACAATCTTTTATAAATTAGTCTACTGTACAAAGCCACACAAATTTCCTACTCTTTCGATAACTACAAAACTTGTTTCTACGACATGTTCACTCCATTCGTTAAAATTAAGAAACTGATTTTGTTTGCTTTCAAAATTCAGCTTTAAGATGCTGGGCCTTTTCATATCTGACTCTGTTCGTGATTTCGATATATTTCTCAAGAAGCAAAATGTCATAATGACAGCGCACAGCCGAACTTAGCTTCATTGTTGCCTATGACTGAATTTTATATCTAACCACGAATTTAATTTTCTTAAACTCTGAAGTCATTCATATCTGTTTACTAAATTATTTTGTTTATTAATCTGACTGCAAATGCTCAGTAAATCAAGTTGACAGTATTATGGGAGATTATATAGAGCTTTCCTTTCAGAAAGGCTGGAAGTAACTCCAAACATAGAGCTTTAATATTATATTTAGAAAAACAAAATCTTTCGTAGCATAATATTGAATAAATTCTTGAAGGCGGCTATATGTGACCCAGTGTTTGAGGTATCTGGTCTCCCTCTGGTCTCCCCTGGTCATCTCATGTTACATTGGAAACAAATAGCACACCATCAGAGTCAATTATTTATTCAGAGATCAGGTATGCATCTAAAATCTCAGATATCAGAGATGTTGACATTTTAGCCTAGCAACAAAACTTTTACATTATTCAGTACATTATGAATAGGACTTGAAATAACACCCCAAAAGAATTTTGGAAATTTTCTATAAATTGATGTCATCTTGGTATAAAAACACTGGTTTCTATCCTGAAGAAAGCACAAGACTGGCACATTGGATTGAATGCTTTCCTGCTCCATGTGACCCTGTAAGGTCATATTTTACTTAAAAGGTGCCCATGCTGACGTTTATAACTGTCGTAAATACTTGAACTTAAAACATTTACAGAAGCATAACTTAGGTGTAGAAAGTGGAGGAACCACCCTTGGCCTGATTTTTTGGTTTCTCAGAGCTACGCGACTTCGACATGGGTTCCCTAAACCCGAGAAGAGCTTTATTACTCTATTTTCAACTGTTTGCCAGATCACTTTACGCAACCACCCATTGATCTCTTGGGTATCATGAAAACTGAGCCATATAAGTCATGGGATCATGCCACAGTTGTACTGATTGCTTCCCACATTTATCCTTTTAACTAATAATTTTTAACCTGTAGTTAGATAAGTCACTGGAGAATATCAAATTCACACAAAACTTAATGGTTTTTGCTTGTTCATGGTAGGAGAAATCAGAGGCTATTTAGTCCAATTCAAAAAGTGAAGTTACAGGTATCATGTACCCCAAAAAATTACAACTATAGGCAGTTATACATTAAGCACAGCACAAAGTTGCTCTAAATATTTTAGCCAAACCATCCAATAACCCCAACTAATTTCTTTCTATTTTGATAACAGTGATTACAACTGAATGCCTGGTACAGTAAGCTGAAGCCAGACTGGCAGCATCTAACGTCCCTTTTTAAGCTGCCCTATCTAAACTACAATGAACACCCTTTGCTCACATGGACACAGCTTACCTACCACAGTTTCTCTGCACATCTGCACTCATGCCAAGAAATCATCCTTTCGTCATTCTTATTGATCATGCTTTTCAGTACTTGCTAATTCTAGAAACAGTTCTTGCAGACTTGCGTAAGTACACACCGGATCTATCCACCATCTGTCATCAGCGTCATGCTAATGTTCATGACATTGTGTGTTCATGACATTATGTGCTCATGACATTATGTGTTCATGACATTATGTGTTCAAGACATTATGTGCTCTTTATATTATGTGTTCGTGACTCAATTCAAACACAAATCAACGTCAACACATGAGCTACACCCCTGCCACATCTGTCTCCCCATCAGAACATCTGAAACTCATATTCAACCAACATTCACAGCATTCTTCCAAGTGGCACCATGTAGTCCAAAGTATATACCAGCAATTATAAAAAATTTAAAGACAAAAAATGTCTGTATGGCTTATTAAACATTCAAAGGATTAAAAAATATTTTGGCATTCAGCAGTTCGTAAGATTTTGGACATTCTAAAAAAGAACCTTTCTTCCAAACTGGCTTCAAATAATTGCAAGTGGATGAATTATTTGATCTGGGAGCAAGGAAGCTGATGAGGCAGTCAGATTAAAAAGATATCAGTCATCATTTGGGAGATAGGAGTTGTCCACACATGGCTGACTAGGTCAATCTCAGATTAGATACCGACCTCAAGATGACACAGCAAGTTCCAGGAACCATTATTATGACCAAACCAATCAGAGAGAAACTGATAGAGCTATAGATAAGAAACACACCAAGGCAAAGACACTACATCCTATTCAATTACACAGCACATCTTACAGATTCAACACAAGAGAGCCACCACACACATACACAGAAAGAGAGAGACAGATAGATAGAGAGCTAGATAGAGACAGAGACAGAAAGACAGAGAGACAGACACAAAGACAGAGAGACAGAGACAGACAGACAGACTGAACCAGAGAGTGACTGCATAGTAAAGCCAGATAGGAATAACCATAAACCGAAAAAGACCAAAGAGAAAAATAAACTCGAGAGGATTGGATGAAACTCGAAGCTACTCGTGAGACATTACATGAACCTTGGAAAGAGCAACAACACCTAGATATAAACAGATTAATCCCTTGTCCAATTTCAATCCATTACACATAAAAATTTACCAGTTTCAATATTGCTAACTCAATGCTAAATGCATTCTACAAAATTACAATGTTAATAAAGCAAAGCTCAAATGGTGCACCCTTCAATGGATGTAAGCCACCCTTTACAGTGCCTTGCACCACATACCTCGCACAACAACACCATTAAGTTGAAGTTACAAATAGACCCAAACAACTGCACCAACCAAACCAAGCAACCTTCTCCATGTTTGACCCCCAGTCAATTCCTATACTTTTCTCTACATCCATTCCCTTCACACTTCTTATTCCTCTGCCAGATTATCAAGCTTCTACAATCATCAGATCGTATAATAATTATTTTTATCGAATACTGAAAACTAACTTTTATTTCAAAACCAACTTCACGCCAGCCCAATCCCACAAAGTTTCCTTGATATTTAAGTCTACTTATGTGCCAACTTCAACATTCGTTACCTGCTTCACAGCGAAACTGGACCTCCAGGTACTTTGGGGTCAGCGCGCATGGATCTCCGAACCTCCGATTTGTCACTTGCACATAGCAAGTATCTTGTCGATTGTCACACCTGTTGATGTCCCAGTGATGATCGAAGGTGAGCAAACACAAGTAACAACAAACACATGCAAGACTAGCAATAAAATATTATAATGGGCATGCTTTACTTGTTTATCAGAGCATTGTTACATTTGTTAGTGTTAAGAGGCAAAACAAAACCAATGACATTCCTACATTTGAACACGTACAAAGAAGCTTTAAAAATCCCTAACCAATTATGCCAATATTCATTACAGAAAAAAACCATAATAATAAACAAGAAATAAACTAAATGTTTTTACTTAGCCCATTTCTCAATAAACTTCAATTGGCAGTTCTATTAAATTACTGAAAACTATCTTATAATTCCATGTCCCTAATATTCGTGAATCATATGATGATGACGATAGTATCGATGATGACGTTGGATACTAAAAATCTGTCATACAAATCACATGACAGATGACAAAAAAAGTTGTGCACATAATACAATGATCCTAGAAATGAATACTTCAATGAAAACCACACCATGCAGAATTGATCGCACATGTGTGCTATGTCTTAAAGAAGCCGCACGGGACATTGCACTGAGAATGGAACATATGCATACAAGCCATACATGTATGGCAATGTATGCAGAAAGAAGAAATGCAAATCCTTAAGCCAACAAGCACAGCGGCCATGGGTATGAAAGGTTCAAGACTTTATTTTCTGAGCCCTGCAGATGAGGCAATGGGCATGTAATCTTTAAAAAGGAGAATTTATGGTCAACCATGAATTCCCATATATCATTAGCTCATAATATATAAGTACTTATAGGAGGGTTCACAATTGGGGTCCAACTACAGCATACAATTCCAAACATCTTCTGACATGAAGGGATTTGAATAACAGTCTTTCTACTGCCAGGGTAATCACTAGAGAACTGGGCACACACTCACCCAGACAAAGTTAATGTTCATTACAAGTACTCTCTCTCCTCATTACATAATCACTTCTCAACACTAATTTACCATATATATCTCTTTCAGATATATACTCTAAATTAGTGTTCAGTAACAGTGTACATAAACAGTAAAAAAAAAATTAATATCTATGTTAAACTTGTAGTTATTGCCTCTGCTGCTTTTGCAGCAGCACTTGGCAGTACTTATACTGCATCAACCATTTAAAAATGTGCAGTTTGGAACCATTTAAAAAGTGTTAAAAGATGAGTTGGTACATTCTGTAGCTTTCACTAGGTCAACACACGTGAGTCATCATATATCGGGACAAAAAAACTCTTGTCTGTGGTCAGTTATTCCACAGTCCACCACAAGCATCTGATTAGATAGTGAAGCAGTTTGAAAGAATTTCTCCTCATGGCTACATACAATGACAAACATTCTTAGACCAGTTCAGTATTTTTATAAGACTAGAGCAGTGAGCACGGTTCACTATGTAGAGATTGACTTAAGAAAAGAAATGAATAAATATTCATTTAAAAATTGCTGAACTGACATGCTCTCAGAAGGCGTACCTGATCGTAAAAAACCTACAATAGTTTGACTGCAATCTGTCTTGCATTTGTAATGCTGTAATGGCTCATAAAAAGCACTGGCAGCCCTTTAGTTAAAGAGTTCAACAGAGTTCAGAGTTTCATTTAAGAGCTTATTTTCAATTAGACTCTGGCCAGGCAAATGTTCCACTTGATTGGTTTAAAATGGCTGGTTTGCTTCATTGACTTCAGTCTTATAGTGCTAGATCATATTCACCAATTAGTATTCTCCTTCCCAAAAATTCCCTACTCTGCAACCCAAATACTACTTCTATTCTAATTATCACTATCAAAATTTGCAATGTGCATAAAGTCAAGCTTAAGTGAAGTTAAGTCTGGTTCACTGGCACAGAAATAATTGCAATAATGTACCGGACGAAACATCACCTCCAAAAATCCTTTAGGTATCACTGTCATAAAATTTACATGTTGCATGATCTTAGTACGCAGCTTGGACACCAATTTAAAAAACTTTTATAGAAACAAATGTTTTCACAATCGCAGTTCATAATATACATCTTCCAGAGCCATGTCAATGAAAAATTTTCAATCCTGTAATACTGATGTAATTATGACTTGCAAGAAATAATGACTTGACATCATTCACTTAATTAACTTCAGTATTTTGTTTGTAAAAGGTACAGCAGTACTTGTTCTATGTCTTATACATTGCATTGCTATAACTCAATAGGTATGTTCCCTCTTCCATCACTTTTAACGAAAGAACTTCAATATAGCAATATAATTGAACTCAAAAGGACACAAGTTAAAGAAAAAGAACTCTAAACATAGAGTGGACATTAAAAAAGTACAAGAACAAACTGAAACTGCCATGCAAAATCATTTTCATGCAGAAGAATACAGTAGTCATGACATGCAGCATACCTAAAATCAAGGCAAGAGTAGGCATTGCATGCAGCATTCCGTGCAGGTCCAAGATGAAGCGCAGAATGCCTCTTTCTCATTCCAAACAGGGTCAGGAGGTTTCTTACCTCTTGAACAGTTATACTCGATCTCAATATATTTGTAAGTAGTCGAACACGTGTCACCGAAATGAGTATTCGATGCTGGCACAATACACCATGGCTGAAGCTCGCACCTAATATCGAGAAATTTTGACCAAGCAAAAAGCTAAACAGTCACACATGAGAAAGATCACAAAGAGAACAGAACCTTAGAAAGTTTGAAAACTAAGTACTTGTATGTTTAGTAATTATAATAAAACTATAAAATAAAATCAATAAATTATATACACGACATCTTGAAACCCCCTAAAGGACTCTGGATATGGCGTGCCGTTTCAAATAGCTGAAATATCAGACCTTAATTTTCTTGCATTTCATGTGCTTGTCAAAATTATAAAGGAATTAAAAAAACTAAGCAAACGCAAATTTAAACTGAATTTTATATCATACTAAATGTTTTGGAAAAATATTCAGAAATTCTTTTGAAGATTGGAGCAACTTGTTTTATATTACAAACATTGTGAGAACTATGAAAGATTTAAAAAATCTCAGCAATTAATAAACACGTGTAAAAGAGGACTGAGAGAATTTTTTTATATTATATATTAAACAGCATATTTATAATAGAAATGATAAAATCAGCCCACACACGACTGCACATTCAAAATGCAAGGATAAGCTGAGCTATCTCTTGACTGGAACTGATCAGAATTATCAAGCAAGAAACCAGAGCCACCTGAAAGGTTCAATTAATTATGCCACACCAGACTTCTGATTAATGAGGCAGAAACTGTCCAAGAAATGTCCAGGGTTCAAAGGTAAAAGCCATATCCCCCATCAGTCCTGAAATCAATCATTATTTAGACATGAATTAATACCAAGTTGGAAAGAAGTGCCTCAATTCACAACCATTGAAAAGACAACAGAACCGGAACAGAAAAGAATAATCAAAGACAACAGAAGCATTTTGAACAAGGCCAGATTTTAAAGAAAGCCTGAACATGAAGCACAAATCATAAAAAAATAACAACTAAACTCACAGATCTATTACTATAAGATTGGAAATGATTCCATGAAAAACACACAGAAGCCCAGATGAGAAATTTTCCTCTACATTCAAACAGAAACTAAGCAAAAAGATGTTATTGAAAATAGAAAAATAATATGCATTTTGTTCAAGAACCTGAAGACCAGAAAGACAATCAATAACACAGAAAAGAAAACATAAAAAAATGCACAATTTAGCATAATTTTAAAAAAGGTGATCGAGATTACATATCCCATCTCTTTATCCCATCTTTTATAAGAGTGCCTATTGACACTGCTCATGTTGTGCCCAGACATCCCAACCCATGCAATTTACAAGTTTAAGTTTTGTCCGAATCAGATTATTGAGATTTAATAAATGAGTAATGATTGATTCATTGCAATTAGAAGTATAATTATTGACAACGTTATCAAGAAACTGAATCCAGACCAAGTGGCTTCATATTAATCAACGCAGCAATTCTATGTTAGATATGCTAAAGTAAAGAATGTTTTCTATACAATGCAGCATGACAACAAATGTCAGCTTTTGCAAAGTAAAATTCATATTTCTTGTATTAAACACATGAGGTGAATTCACATTCTTCAATAATTACTAATCCGATGAGGACAAATCTTGGGATTAATAAAGTACCGTTGGAATACTACAAAAGCCGCCATTAGTCGTAAGCGGACATACTTCCCTTCTGATTATATTAGACTACTAACTTTTAAAAAATAACTCTTAGTTATACCATCTATCTAAACCAGTGGTTTACAAAGCGTGGTCATGTATGACAAAAAAGTTCCTCAACATCCCCCAACTCATATTCTTTGGTGAACAAGCTGCTGGAACTACTTTTTGGAACACTCTCCCTGTGTATCATTTCAATCTCAACTTAGAACTTACCTAGAGCCATTCTGTGTATCTGGTGTTGTAAATGTTAAAGAGAAAACATGTCTACCTATCATTCACATCTTAAGAAAATCGTTGGAGCGTAGGACTTTGGTAGTCAGCTAAAAGTTTGGCAAATTGGATCTATGGCAAAAAAACTTAAGGAGAACCACTGCATTAAACCACCCAACCATAAAACAAATGTTTATGTATTGCTAATCCAGCTTTACTTTACATTACTTAATTTCAAACTATTCCTTAAAAGAGGAAAGAAGAAAAGAAGAAGAGAAGAGCAATTCCTTAAGTTAGCCTGAGACGAAGACATGGGCATGAAGTGTCAGCGACATCATTTACTTAGCCTCAGCATATGAAGGCAGGTGATCAGTTCTCTCAACCCTTGTCATAAATGTGTAAGAACTTGTTGAAATGGTATACCAAAACGAAGTATCAGTTTTTAGTAGTTCAGCACTAGCTTTACTGGATACTGACATTAAAAGGAATGTATTTAAAAAACCCAAGAAATGGAGCAAATAATATCTATACTGCAGTTAACTATTTGCTGAAAGATACAATCTACTGCCGTAAACATCTCAAGATTTCCAACAGCATGAACCAGACGACCCCTGAATCATATTTTGTATATTATGCTTGGCTGCAAGAGTACAGAACAAATATATGGGAAAGTACACAAACAGACACACATACACGGACACATACAACATATGTATGGCTATATCTGCTGATAGAAGCCAAAGACATTAATCATGGACCAGCAGGATATGTATGGAGCAAAAACAAAAACAAGCTGCATGATACAAGAAAGCCGAAACCTACACAGAGACCCAACTCATAAGGGACTTAATAAAATTATACAATGTCTTTCAACCTTAGATAACAATCAAAACCATTCATTACTTATTCATCGAAGAAGTAGCAAATTGTGTAGCGCTCATGTCAAATACACAAGGCGTCAATTGATGTTGCCCCAAAGGCCACAGTTAGATTCAATATCGGACAGCCAAAGTGATGCAGTTTAAGGTGGAAAACTTGCTACAAGGGTAAGTCTCAAATTGAGGTAGAAATGGCATAAAGAACAAAAGTGGGAAGACAGCACTGTTCCAAACTATAGTTCCAAAATTTAGATTCGAAATTCGGTAACCAGGCAGTTCATTCATCAAGCAAAGTTTGTGGAATCTAGAACAATAATAATACACATCCCAAGTATGTGTAGGATTTTACAATTACATGTCCCAGTTCCCAAGGCACACACCAAAATGGCTGGTAAACCCTGCAGACAAAGAAGCAGAGGAAACAGAAGTAGAAGGATGCCCTGGACAACTACACAGATGATAGACTTCATTAACTATTATCTGAGTGTGTGTGTATTCATTGGTGTATACCAGGTGGTTAACCACCTGTTCTCATCAATCCATAGAAGAATCCTAAGCTCCTATATAAACCTTCACTGCAGGAGATTAGTTTTGACAGGTCACTGGGGGAGGGAGGGTATGGTAAAACTCTGGTATACTGAAGTTCAAAGAATTTCATAATAGTAATATAGGGTTCAATGATGAGTGACCTCCACCTGCTGTCCTTGATGACCTTCACCTGCCAACAGGATGTTCATACTGCAGCCAAAGCACACCCCTTTATTACTTAATGTACATTACACGCAGATCCTCACTACAGACCAACTACTATGAGGTATATTACTCATTATACAGAGGTCTAAAGGGAACCTCACAGCCAGGGAGCCAGATAAAGAGATAGAGAGTGGGGACTGGGGAGGTTTGAGAAAAACACTGAAACCAGCCAAATTGTAAACAGATAGCAGAGCAGATAAGATAGGGCAACTAACAGAAGAAAAAAACGAGCAAATAGCAATACAAAGATAAACAGTCAAACCAGAGACTTCTAACCATAAGCTACACTCCACGCTTCCACAATCTATACATAACCTAGTCTGTTATGAGACCCAATTCATTTTTCAGTCCATGGTTCCATCTCTCATGATACATGAGATGAAGCAAACAACCCAATGTGCAGCAGCATCCAGCTTTTAGTTAATGATACCCAGTTTTGGCATGACCTACAAACCAGCTTCACACAGTTTTCCAACTAAATGTCATATACAAAATTAACAGTTATCCAACTGTATATGTATAATTTTTACATATATTTATATGTATGGTCTCACACTAAGTCTGGCTCCAAACAGTGATGTCAAAACGGGATCATGAAACACTAAACAGTGCACACCCTAAAAGCAGAAACCCAGTAGATTAGTTTGTGTAAGTGCATACCTCGTGACGCCCTTAGAGATCCATTAAAGATGGTGTAATTGTGAGCATGGTAGATACCCAAAAGGGCAACTTCAGGTTTTTCATGTTACCTATTCCACTCAAGGCAGAAAACTATGAATTCACAATTGAAGATCACCCCAAGACAATTTTCATATGCTCAAAAATATATTATCCCTGATCAGTATTCATGTTATCAGTGAGCAAGTAATGAGTCTTAAACACACAAACACTAAGAGAGAGATCACTATATGAACAAATTCGTTTATTCGTGACACAATATGATAGCGATTACAATGAGGTGGAAGCGTTTCTTCAGTCACTCACATATCGGAGACGATTCTCAGCGATCGCGAAGACATGCACTCGAGGTTCCATCCATCTGATTGTCGACCATCGTTGCAAATGGACATGCTGAATCGGCCGTAGTTGGCCCGCAGGATGCGTATCAACAGCCCCGGTGCACATTCAATCTTCAGGGTGCTACCCTCACATGCATAGCCTGTGCGGGGACTGTAATCTGCGAACAAATCAGAATAATAAGACATGATTTAATCGTAATCTTACATTCTGTATATTCACTATGTGCCAGAAAGCATTGAAACGAATAATCAACAAACATGAAGTTAAGATTAACGAGCACATGTAAATTTAGATAGCAGTAAACAATCGCTCCAGAAGCCTTGAGTACCATTTTATAAATGTTTGGTTATGATGCTATAACCATAATACTAATACTGATCTCTAAACTCTAATCTTTGACTGTGTGTAAAGCATACTTTGTAGGAATTAATATAATAAACGTACAGAAATGTCTTCAAAGTTTAATGACCATTCAGCACACGCAACTAAACAATTTAAACAATGGACCCGAATCTGACACAGGCAGATGAGTATAAACCACCTTCGGGGTCAGAGGTGACAAGAAATTTTTCAACTTTTTTGGGCAATAAACACGAAGCTGGGTTACAATGACTAGACTACTTTGAATCTATTTTTCTCCTTTTGTAAATAGTTCTATGTAACTAAAACTGAACATTTGAATGAGTCATCAAGAAAGTCATTGTCTTTGAGACACAGTGAGAGGTAGAGAGAAGAGAGGCAGGGAAGGAGTAAGTGAGGAGGGAATAAAGAGAAGGAAATAGGATGGAAGCGATGGATGGATGGAAGGAGTGAGGGATGCATGGAGGGAGGAAGGGAGGGAGTACTGGGCAGGACTCAAGTTAATTACATATCAGAAGAGGAATCATCTCTTTACAATTTCAAATTGCTTTTAAATCTTATTAGGACAGGCAATCATCTAATTAGTGAAGTTTAGCTAATGATGACAATAACTCAAAGCTATTGTTAATTAAAACACAGTTATCATCAACAATAACTACCAGTAAAACAATACTTAACGATAATGAATAAAAATGAAAACAAGTGCTTTGTAACTATAGCTAATACTTAAACTAGGCATACCCACAATGAAAACATATAACAAAAGCCTACAATGAACTAGATTAACACCAACTTGTATGACAACGAGCGTCACTGTTAGGAGGCAATAACAGAAGTCTTTACTTCTGAGGATTGTAATTGGGGTGTAGGTTCTATATCTATATCTTTCCAACATCCAATAGATCTTTTTATTCAGACAACTCATTGTGATAATTTGACCTAGGCCATTGTGAATTATACTTCAGTTAGAAGCTTTAATTTTAGTTTTAATTAGCTTTCGATTGTAAATGGCTGGAAAACAAACTGTAGGCTGTAAGGCAAAGACAAGTGATGTTTAGGAATATTTCAATTAAGATATGGAGACAAATGTCAGTGAATAATCTGATAAACGATGTGGAAAACAGATTGGAGGACACAACACTTGGAAAAAACCTTAAAAGCCACTTGCAGTCCATTCACATGACCCAGTTCATAACTCTTAAAGAAAGAGAGGACGTATTATACAAATGTAATCGGTCATTAAAGACACTGGAAATGAAAACATTCCAAGCGCTCAACTTGAAGCTGATGTCAACAAACTGGATAAAATAATTATTTTTGACAGTGATAATGGTTGAACAACTGTAACTATAACCAAAACTTGGAATATAAAAACTGAGAGGCAAAAGTTTTTTCATTAATTACTATAACTAAATATCCTGAGACAACAATTAATTTTTATAACTAAAACATCTGATTTAGGAAACATACAATAACTAAAACTAAAGAGACAACTAAAACTTTGGAACTTCTGAATTTAGAGCGATGTCAGAGATATACAATAGCCTAAAGGTTAGCATGTTGGACTGTAAACACTAGCGGTTGGAGTTCACAGCCTCAGAAGGACCAAGCTATATTACAATTTATGTTCCCCAATTACAATATCTGCTGTAAAACGGGTACAAATGACATGTTGGTATGATTACAAGAAACGAAATTCAGGACAGGCCACCACAGGGGCGTCAATCACCCCTTGAGTTATGGAGGCAACCCCCCCCCCGGTCCTAAGTGTCAAGAAGGTAAGCTAATCCTTCTAAGACTCAAAAATATTCCCCCCTACCTGAAATTAGAGGCACTTGCCTCCAGACCCCCCCTATCTGGATGCTCCTGGGTCACCAACTTGTATATGCCAATATTGCCGAGGCAAAGCAAATGAAGTTGCCAGCACTTAAAATTCACTGTTGCCTAAGAGACTGCTATAAAGGTCAATGTTGAGTATTCTAAAACCCGTTCTATTTAAAATGTAATCCTTTTCGTACATATCATTGTCCTGCGCTAAATTCATCTCATGCATGGAGGCACAACAGCCTTGTGGTAGGTATGATGGAATATCAATTGAGATGTCTGGGATTTAAATCTCTGCCAAGGCAGAAATATGTTTCACTGTTTCTGCTCCACTTGCACCACATAAGAAACTGTTAAATGAAACGAGTAGACTGTGCATGGGAAGATCATCAAACCACAAAGAAAAGATTGGCAACTGGGTATCAGATGCTGGCGGCCAGTCAAAATGACTGTTTACACTTCGTTCCCATGGCTGATTCTCACGGTTAGCGTTTTTGGATCATCTCCTTCTCCCTCTCTTCTGTCTCCTCGCTGCTATTATCATCACCATAGGTAATGAAAAGAAACCGACATAAGTGCCACGAGCAATGCCCAATACACACTTGATACTAATGTCATGAATGCTCTCAAGTTGTCATCAGAAAATACACAGAACTTCCTTTGGCCAAGATCTAGAATAGATTCTTAGCCACTTGGGCATAGAATGGTTCACTGACAGTAGAACGAACATATGGATGTTTCATTATTACAAAAATACGCCCCTCAGAGAGAAGCTTTGCTGTGGCCAGTCCCTGATCCATGGAATCAGTGACATGAGTTACTACTCCTCCCTTCCATTCTTTTACTCTACAAGCAATTGCAGGCTATTGTATCACAGGTTGGGAGAAGACAGGATGAGCTTCACAGAAGAATAGACACTTGTATTAACAATGCACTACCTCAGTAGTTGAACTAGCCTTTGAACAAACCATCAATCGAGAGAAATGTAGTGAAATTAATTGAACGAAGTGGTAATTCATCAAGAAACTAAGTCTCACTTTCTGCAGACCAAACAAACCAAACAGTTAATTAAAGTAATAAATTAAAACTAATTAAACAGTCGGTATAATTCAGTCCATCAATAATTCTAAAATTCCCTGAAATAACATCTATAGATAGTCACTCTTGAGCTTATGAAATCTTGAGGTTTACATCTTGGTCTTGATCGTCAAACGATTCCTGGGGTCCATCGTGGTCTTGGTCTTGGAACTTTGATATTGCCTACAACACTGGTAGTTGGTATGCCTTTCTCGTTTACTTTGGTAATCTCCCAAGTTCATTGGGCTTGGCAATCTTTGAGATCTAATATAATTCATGGTTGACCAATTCATAGAAAATCCCTTCCTCCACATTCTAATATATTGGTCAAGGGACTGAGATCTTACTCCCTTACTTACCATTAGTCAGTAACTGCCCCATTGTCTCTTGGGTCTCTTCTCCATTAGACCGTTTTCACTCCAGATGAGTAAACATTATTCTAACTTCAGTTTATATTAATGTCAAACCATCTCAGCCTCTTTCACACATATACACACCCACACATGTATAAGTCTTTAACCCTTGAATCCTCAGCTGCTGAATCCTAAGCATCAAGGGAAAACTTTCAGACATGCAAAATCACTTAGAGTCTCAGACAATAGACATATGGTTGTCCTATTGTTTGATTGTTTTCAGACTGCTGGCATCTCATCGGAAGATCCTTCACGTCCAAAGCATTGATCATCTGGACCATGCATTCTCAGAACTGTTAATGATATGAGGATTTAATCATTCATGATATGAATGAACAGAGTTCAGTGTACAGTGCTGTTCTATTTAGATGTCTAGTAAGCAAATTCATCAGCCAGGAAGAAAATGGTAAAGCTGAAATATTTGTAAGGTAAAATCATTTTAATATGTGCAATTGTTCACCTTCAGCATCTTCATCTAAAATTCTGTATGCATCAGTGTATGCCTTTTTATACCCTGCATATATCTTGTATACACTAGCATATCTAGTATGCAAAAATATTATATAGTTACTTTATTTACACACTTAATACAAACACGACACATGCAAGCACTTGTGCACACATACACACGAACCCAGGCACAACACACACACATACACGCACAGGTGCAAGCACACACACACACACACACACACACACACACACACACACACACACACAAGCCCATGTAGTCCCAAGCCTAACCTTATCTTTCAACTTTTTCATAGTTCGATTTGTCTGCTCTCTAGACGTCTAAACAAAACAGCATTGCAAACTAAATTCAGTGCATTCAGACGCCTGCTGTGGACTGCAAAGGGTTCACCACAGACGTCCTGAACAACTTCAACAGCCATTTGCATTCACCATAAAACGCTTCAGCATGGGAAAACCAGCAGCAGGCATGTTTTCGGTTTTACAGAAAACTATTTGACACACACTGCATCATTTTATGGCTGCTGAAATTGGGTTTTTTATTCGGGAGCCAACGACAGTGGAATGAGCCGCACCAACCCCAGGAATGTAGAGCATCCTCTCTTAAGTGGAATGGGTTGCTAAGTTTGGTTAATGGTATTACAGTAGCCATTAAAATAAGTCTGGACAACTGGACAGCTTAGACTGTGCCTTGCTCTGTCTGGCACTGACAGAGTTGCCTGCTTGTTTATTTGATTCTGCTAGGTGTAGCGTGCTGAAGACTATCATCTGTTTCACATGTAGGATTAAGACTGCCATTTAGCATCTGCTGGATACAATCGTACCACATAACTAGGCCAGTAAAGAAGCAACTCAAGCAACATCGAAGAAAGACAGCACTGCTTCTCTGCACGTAAATCAAACAATGAAGTGTTTCTGTTCCTATAAATAATAATTAAAAACGAAGTCCTGAATACATCGATAGTAAGCATGAAAACAAATATGCTGGATGGAATTGTCCACTTAATGAGCATGATGGTATTGTCATACATGTGGAAAGGCCTTGGTTGCACATTTGCCTCATCATAGTTGGTAATCTTCCAGGTTTATTTTGGCCTGACAATCTTTGAGATTAAATATACATGTATGTGTGATCCAAAGAATCAAAACGAATCGGATGTTGGCCCCATTACATTGCTACAAAAGAGCAAAATATGAGGTTTTATCCTATTTTGCTCATTTTCAGATATTAATGGTAATGGAAAAAATGTATTTTCTTAAATTTCTGATATCTCACATTTGATGAAATTCATTATTTTACAGAATTTTCAGGATTATTGGGACTTGTTCAATTTTTAAAACAATATTTAAAATAAAGCTAATATCTAAACCATCCAAGATAAATTTATCACAATTTCATAAGATGTTGGTATACACATCTTTTCATACTGTGCCAAGTTTATTAAATTCCATGCATGGTCGCCATGGTTATTTGCATTTCACATCATTCAAGCGATTAATCAACTTTCGACGTGTTTTACTCAAATTAACTATTCCAAAGAGTGGAAGCATATTCATTTTCATGACTGTGAAAATGCAAGGTAGAATTGAAATGATGGTGTTATTCTAAAGCAAACAATATTGTCTGTTTAAAATTGTATGATACTCGCATTCTAAAATTGTTTACATGTGAACCATTATGATTCCTTGCGTCACAAATTATATGGTCAAGAAGTCATTTATGATTGGCCATGTCACAAAAACGGATGGATAGTCATGATCTTCTAGTACCGCAGTCTAGAACTGCCACAGCTCAACATCGTGCTTAAGCCTCTGTTGGCCCTTTGCTATGGAACAGCCTTCCTGCTGTGACTCGTGCTGCAATCTTATCTAGTAGCACAACTGTTTCTGCTCATTCTCTGAAGACTTTTCTTTTCTCTAGGGGTTTTTCGCACTGGGAGTGCCTCTGATTAGGTTGTACTGTGAGAGGCGCTTTATAAATCCGTAAATAGAATAGAATAGAATGGAATAGAGAAACAAATGAAGACAATGACAATGCTGGTTATAGAAAATAAAAAAGGCATCTCAACAACTGGTTTGAAAATGAGCAAAACACAGGATATAACAAATGACTCCAAAGTATGGAGACCATTCATTTACATTTATCACCCAAATGACTGACACCAGAAACTGATGACAATGATGGTGCACAACACTGCTTGGACAAATGGCAATATGACACCCTCGTGGTGAGCAAAAGACTTTATCAGCCAGTTTAGTGCTTCAATCTCAATGTAATGTAATGCATGTATGACAATTTAAATATTGTCAACAGTTGTGAGTTACTTCTAGGGTGTGTGACCATGTCAATTATAAACAAAGTACAATGGGTTACATAACAGAGAGTGATCTTGAGATGAGATATGACATATATTACAAGCTTATTTGTAGTCATAATCTTCAACTGAAACGAATTCTGAAATATTGCATAATACATTGATCTTTGCATATAGAATCCATTAATCTTGCCCTGTACAAGTCATCCATCAGCCATGATGCAGCTATAACCAAACTGTCAAAAAGCAAAATGGGTGACAGATGAAACATGGTTCAGCCTCCTCTCATAAGATATAGAATAAAACTGAAGATAGACTGCCCTTTGTTGTAGTCAGATGTCTCCTACACCTGTTCAGCCTAACGCTTTAATGTCACTTCATTATTCCGCCATAAGAGAGTAAGTTCAGGCAGCCGTGCACAACAGAAAATTTCTTATTTATTGATAAATAACATGCAGATGCAGTAGATAAACTGTACCTTGTGAACCTAAGCAAGACAACCAGCTGGGTAGGGCAAAATCCCAGGACATATCAGGTGGGGCTAAATAACAGAGAAGGGGTCCTGGTCCTCAATGTAGGACTAGTTCATGTAGCAGATCTGAACCGAAGATGTGGGTTACAAGCCAAAAAAGCTGAAAGGGTTTAACATTAGTTTGGCAGAAATGATCTGCTCACAAGCCAACAGGACTTGTAAATAACGGCCAACACTCAAATGCTTACTTATACAGTTGGGTCCTTAGTATAATACAGAGAGTCTGTAATTATCTGCAGCCACAGGGCTACAGAATTACATGCATAGCCAGTTTCTACTTGAAGTAGCATACACTGGAAGACCTGAGGCAGTCTGCATTAAAGAGATCAATTGGATACATTCTCAGGAAACATTGGCAGACTGACAACTCTGCTAATATTAACCCATAAAACTAGCACTATAAGCTACTAATTTAAAAGGATGAGATTTTTGGGTTATTGCTCCCTTAATGGCTTAGGTTTGTGGCCAGTTCTATCCTGTATACAATTAATTTAAGTCTCCAACCATTAAGCAGCATAGCAAAACAAGTGCAGGTCAGAGGTAAAGAAAGGACAAAGACGCACTTTCTTCTAGTGCAGTACAGCGCTTCTGGTACCCCACAACCCTCCCCCCCCCGAATGGTGGGCCAAATAACTATTCAGTATTGTCATAGGTATTGTTGTTTTTAGACCTCAGTTGTACACAATTGGTATTGGTATTTGGACTAAATGTATTAGGCTGAATAATGATAATCACCTATTGGGTACACAAGATGATTTCTTCATACATAGATTGCTTTAGGATTTTTTCAGGCTCAATTCTTGGTTTGTAGTCTACCCATCAGTTTCACTTGGTATTGTTAACGCAGCACAATGGAAGTTCTGGATGATACTATATCATTAGAATTCACAAGCAAAGTAAATAAGTGAAACAGCCTGAAGACATCCAAAACGAAATATAGTGACTGTGAACGGACTCCAACAATCGCCATCTTTTCCAACAGCAATCCTGTTATTCCATTAGTTATCCTTACTTCAAGAGTAAACACTCCAGCTTGGCCTGTTTTAAACTGTCTTCACTGGCAGAGGAAGATTCATTCAGACAGGTTTGTTCATCACGCACCTCTCTCACCCGTCGTCGTCGTCTTCTTCCTCCGTGCAAAGCACAGCTGGTCACTGATGTCCAAACAGCACAGATGAAACGTTGCACACCACATAAATCTCGATACGTGTGTATGGCACCTTCAAGGACTTTTCAAACGTGCTGCTACAAACCAGTGCATGCACATGACTCTCTAGCATCCAGTTAGAACGTCTACTTGTATTGGCCGGGTGAGCAGGTGAGCAGTAATGACTGCACCAGTCATGGGAATATTCTAGAACGGCCTCTGAAGTCTTTCTCTCTAATACAGAAAGTGACCTGGAATAGGCTGGAAGGGTCACAAAAGCCTTGTCAAAATATCAGTCAGTTTGATCAAATGCTAAGCAGTTGTGGAACGTCTTAGAACAGTTACTATCATACAACTGACTGTACACTGTCGGTGGGAAGATAAGATGAACCAGAGACGGAGAGCACTAGTCTACTGTCTTCTACTACCATGAGAACTTCTTTTAAAGACTACTCAATTTAAGAAGTTTGAACAGTGGGATGCAGAGGTCAGATCAAAGTTCTGAGAGTGCTTCAGAAGTTGGAAGCTTCCTAAATGTTGAATTGGGATCAAAGCATGATGGAATGATTCCCCATTTATCTGCAAGTATTTTTAAGGCTTCTTTTGCCACACAAATGCTTTGCCTAATGATAGCATTCAAAGGATCTTTCTGCATTCAGATAGATCAACATAGACATGTGCTATTTAAAAACTACTCAAACCCATTCTAATTAAAATCGGTTTTGAAGACTCTCTCTCACAGGTACAAGAACTAAGCTCTCTGTGGCCCTTAAAATAACAAGTGTTGAAATAAAACTGTGCTTCCTACTCTTGACAAAAGTTTTTCTTTTTTAAAGGAGTTCGAATTACTATCTAATCTACTGGTTCAACCCTTCAACAATATACATCAACCAGAAAGTTATCAAGGAATAGCACATCTTTTTCAATGGACACTTACAGAAAAATGTTAGGTACAATCATGGAACTGAGCACTTTTCAGGTAACACATTCGCCATGAAACCCCTCCAAAGTTTACGAAGCTCAAGCAGCAGCAGCATCTGGTGCAGTTAGTAAGCCACTTATGAATGTTTAACACAATATAAGATATATATATATATATATATTGCATATACATGTACACACATATATCACATATTTGGCCTCTGACACATAGTCTCAGGTGCTGAAAAAATCTGCTGAGAACTGAACATCTTTTTCCTTCCACAGAGGAACATCTGTGGCCCTCCACTTCTCCACTTAACCAGGGGCACATCCATCATTCCAGGGTAATAGTCAGTCTCTCAAGCAATGTATAGGCTAACAAATGTTTCCTACATTCAGTAATAGGCATCCACATAGTCCTGTTTCTCGTTCCAACATCATGTAATTAAGCCATCACATCCACTTCATACAAATACATACTCCTGAAATTCTGGACTTGAAGAGGTTATATGTAATGGCAAAGTTGGTTAACACTTTAATCATGAGCATATGCTAAAATGGATGGAAAACTAATACCTCTCATTGTCATTAAAAGGTTAAACAAATGCTACACAACAGCATTTGGTTAAATTGAATGCATAGCGTAATGCGCGCCCTGCATGGCTGCTGACAGTTAAATAAGACCACTGTAATAACTTGTAATCATTCGTTCATACTATGTTTGCAATCATATTGCACTTTGTCAGTTAATGAACTCTAAACATCACTGAGACTAGCAAGACAGTCCATGTAGTATCCACCTTTTCATAGCTGTGTCATAATACTAAAAAAATGGCAATTTTAAGTGCCTTGATACATGCATACATAAATACATGCATGAGCCAAAAAATGCTACTTGATTTTCTTTCACTTCCAGACAGCACTACTTACTAAAATAAGCATTAGATTTGGTTTAGTGGCATTATTTAACCACAGGACGTATTACTTGTGTAATTTGGTGCATGCAATACATAACTATAACTTCTTAATTCCCATAACCACCAGGAAACTAAACTGCATACATTAAATCATAATTATTTTAAGCATTAATTACTGACCTACTCAATTAATCTGAATGTGGTGAAAACATTCCTGCCAGGTCCCTTCTGACCTAATCAGTATGTGGTGACAATCTTAATCCTGGTTCTGGCAAAAGGATACTGACTGACAGCAGACTGAAGCTTGGAGGACTTCTTGAGAAGAACAAACAGATGACTAAGACATTGATGACCAATAAACTGGTGCTCAGACAAAGCCAATATTAGCACAAGAGGGGGCTTTGACCAATACAGGATAAGATCCATACAGCTGGTAGTGACAGGATGAAGAATGGGTGTGGACAGAGTTAGACACAGTGTCAGCCATCCTCAAGTGGATCTATTCATTCTACTTGGCTCCACAGAAGATATATATTTTCAGGCAGATTCCACAAGGGATCCAAGTGCAGTGCAGATACTGTTGCATTGGAAAAAATGTTCTTGTACACACACTTGAAAAACCAGTCATCACCGAAAATGAAAACACCATAATGATTCTGAGTGCACCAAAACACAGGGAAGGAGACATTAAAACCAGATCATCTTGGCTTGACTAGACGAAAGTGCCACAATCCAAGATAACATTGCAACAGAAAACAATCCCACAATATCACCAGTAATACCAAAATCAAACAAAATAATTATATACCCAGAGGTGGAGATCAGTAAGATGAAAAGGAATTGTCAATGCTGCAGATGCACTTAGTATTTGAACCCCAGACACACAGACAGACAGACAAACAGGCAAAAGGCAGACAGACCAACAGGCAGACAAAAAGACTGACCAACAGGCAGACAGATAAAGACTAATCATTCAACATGTACATAACAGAACGACCCTACCTGCACCAAGAATTGATGGTCTAATTCAGAAAGCAACATTGCAGCATTTTAGACATAAACCATAAAATAAAGCATTTATTAAAATTGCTTACTAACCATCACCATCATCTCCTGCATCATCAGCCGAAACCACCTTGTGGTTTGAATGAAGAATCACCAGAAACTGAAGGACCAACAGCAACATGTTTCATTAACAGGAACCGCCAGTAACACCTCCAAATGAAATCTCTTTCTCAAAGGAACAGATGCTTCATATCAGGATGTCCTCTGCTTGTTTTTAACAAGTTCTCTGACAGGACATCAGTCAACAGATCTGAAACATAAATGCAACAAAATATGACTTGTGATTTATGAATCTCTCAGAACAACCAGTAGAATGATAAACTAACCTTAGCCCAGGTCACAAATGAACCATAGCCCAACTAATTAACCCTGGGGCTTGATGGACATCTCAACTTCTCAACCCAGCAACACCCATGTCCTACCTCAAAGCCTCTGAATGTTTGCAGAAATATCAGCGCATCTGTTGAGAAAGTCACTAATGCATACATAAAATTGCAACTTAACTGTCAAATGAAAAACTTCAAGCCTGCAAGAGCTGAATGAATAAATTATTAAGATCCAACAATTATCTGAAAATACTAGAAGAATACATTTGGATATGTCACAGACTGGTGAAAATTAATAGAAATCACACACAGTTCCGATAACCAGCATAGCTTAACAAAAGTGTTTTATACATAAGACAACTAACTACCCGAAATTAACAACACAGACATCGTAGGAAAACATCTTTTATGCTTGAAAACAGCAGCGGAATTCTTACCCAGCACAGATTAAAAGGCAGCTGACCTGTTCAAAAGGCGACCAGGAAACACAGGTCAATGAGATTGCATGAATGATTGTATGGGTCACATGCATGAACTAAAGCTCTTGATAAATCTGTGGCCATTTTAAGTCAGTGAATCAACTTAATGAATGGAATAGAAGCCTAGAGTAACTGCTCAAGGGCCCCAGCAAAACAGGCATCACTTAGCTTAAAGAAACATTTTTAACAAGAATGCTCTTTATGTTATTTAAATGTCTTGTAAACCAAAGGGCGGTATAAGCAGTCGGTTGAAATAAAGAATATACTTATCTTATGGAATCTAGCCTAAGCAAATTTGGTAAACATACTTGAGATGTGGCTTTTTATGTCTGCTGCAAAAGTTACAAAGGTTAAAAGATCCATGATAATGAAGTAGCAGAAACCAAACCCATCAGCCCTAAATGGCATTTCCCTTAATCCATCTGCCAAACCATAACACACCACAACCCTAAATGGTTGATAGATTCTTAGGAAAAGTATCTAAGAAACACAGTGGCTGAAAACAACCCTGACAGGCAGTCATTAGCAACATGAAGTCTTGGCAGCCTCTTTCTTACTTTGTCCTGGGTGGCCTTCATCTTTCAAGATTTTTACCATTGTAGATGGTCTCTTAAGTAGTTGATTGAAGATACATGTACAATCAGAATCTCTCATTGATTTGTTTAAGTTTACTTCATTAAGAAGTTTTAACTCAAGAAAGAACTAGTAAAATGTATTCTAAAACAAAAATGCAGAGAGTAGACACTTCCATATCAAGGGTTGCTAGCATTCGCTTTCATCACGGTCAAGATTTGCAAATATGCTGTGATAGTACTATTAAAATTCTGGTTCAAGGAAAACCATTCATGAAAATCCAGTACTTACTTATCAATAGTCAAACTTATTACAGAAAATGAAGTCAAAATCCAGTAGCAGCTATAACTTCTAAGCAAGAACTTAAAGCTAACTACTGGATAAACATTAACTAAAAGCTAATGAGACACAGGAGCTTCTATGGTGGGAAGAATAGATTTGTTAAAATAAAAGACACATGACTGCCAAAGGATCCAAGCTTCAGACCAGTGTCAATTAACATGCCAACTCCAATCTTCAACTTCATCCAATTATGTACATATATTTCATCATACATTCAAACTATGTCTGTAATCATACTGCAGTTTGAATTTAAACAAAGAAAATTATTATTATTATTATTATTATCACTATTATGTAGAAGGTCACGGGATGCGTTGATCTAGCGGATTTGCTCTGTGCCTTGCAACCAAAGAGTTGCAGGTTCGACTAAATTACCTCAAGCCACTGGCAGTGGCCTTGGACATGTTACTCGTCCATAATTACTATTATCACAGTAATTTTATGTTGTGCCCCTTTAAGATTGCCTGTTCAGGAGCAAACCCCAGCCCAACTCCTTTGTACAGAACAGTCTTAAGGGCAGTGAAAAATGAGGCAGTGAAAAATAGGTATTTGAGGAAGCATGGTAGGGAGCCCCTCCAGGTTGCAGGAATGCAGGGCCACCCAAGGAGATAGCGGTCAGCAAATGAGGGTAGGGGAGGCACAATAAGCTCAGCTTGTGCAGCTGAAAGGAGAGATCAGCCACTAAACCATCAATACAGCATCAGTGAGGAAGGCAACTGGAAACCACCTCACTCATCTCATCCCCAGGTGGCATAAAAGCCAATGGACCTCCCATCATCACCATCTGTAGAAGACCATTATATTAGGTCTGTAGCAACTCAAACACGGACCATACTAAACAAGTGAAGGTAAGGAAGTGTTAACTGTTAACCTCACCCATAGGGCCTCATCAAGGCTTCCCCAAATGATTTTCCTTTTGACAACCTTTCCTCAGATGGAAACATTGCTCCATTTCTTGTGCATCCGTTTTATGGCTCCACACAGTCCATAGATGAAATATGTTACACACATCTATCAACATAGAACTGGTTCCTGAGATTTACATGTCTTGCAGAAACATGAGAAATGGGTCTGGCTCTTCTTGTGGGATAGACGACCTGACCTGAACTACCAACATCTCATGACACACTGACTAACTGGACACACTTTCACCACAGAACCAATGGGGCAATCAGCCAGGCTGCTCATAACCACCGCTAAAAATTCTAATTCAACTATGATAATTTAACAAAACTGGTATGGTTAGTAATTAAATAAACAAGTTACAGGAACTTTGCCTGGACTAAATACACGAGACAGCCTACCTACAGAAAGCAAGACCAGAACCTATGAATTAACATGCTGCCGACAGAAGGGTGCCTAGTGACATCATGTCTGTTATCACATAATATCTGAATCAGCCAGAGCAAGGTTAGCATGTCAGCACGTTCATCAAGGCAGCTGCGGACACAAACCAAGAAACAAATGCAGCTAGAGGAATGAACAAAAGTAAGTCAAGTATTGTGGGGCAGTATTATTGTAAATATCATAACAGTTTGAAAAAACTTCTATATGCACTTACATTTCATCAGATAACCAGGTTGTTCCCAAAATGCCTTGCTCATGTTTATAAATTGTATTTGGCAACTTACTTAATTTGTTGTTAAAGTGCCAACTTTTTGCATGAGCCAACTCTTTGCATGTGTAGTATCTTTGAGAGTTATAACAAGTCTGGTTCAGTTAAAAGCAGAAAACCATTGATTATAGAAACTGCTGTATTCATAAGACTACAAGAAATTCAACATCGAGAAGCAATACAGCTACAGAGCATGACAACAAAACTCGATTGAATTGAGTAATTCAACAAACACTCAGTTGGCTCAACCGAGTGTTAAGAGTGACACCTATGTGTTAAGACTGCAGACTAACTGGAGCCTAAACAAGTTGCTGCATGTAGGATTGGATGAAATTAAGAGCTCACAGACAGACAGGTCAAAGCTCTGGTATCCCATGGTTACACAACATCACAGAATATACCAAACAACTCGCAAACAAAGCATTGTGAATGCAATGGTCTTGACATACTTCTAAGTTATTCAGTTCATTTGAGGCCAAATTTGCTGAAAAAAACCAAACCAAAAAATTTCTTAGCACGTGAAACTTGAGGAAGGAATTTGGAGGAAAACACTAGCAATTCAGACCATGCTCAAAGGATAGATCCCAAACTCAGCACTAAGATGATCCAGTGCACCAGATGCCAGCAACACCAATTGCAAAACATTACTGTACTAGAATTTCAAACAACACACTGAATATAGAAATCTGCAACAGAAAGAAAAACAAACACAGGGGCCGATTATGTTAGCAAAAATAATCAAAGCCAAGAAGCACCTAAATAGACTCTGTCTGTACCAGAGAAGCATAGAAACGTAAGCAGAGACACTGAATCACATACATTACACAGCCTGTAGGACTGAGTTCAGAACTTCACCAAAAAACTACAAAGTTCATCTTTGTAATGAATGGAAGAAATTGAGAAACCCATAACAACAGTTGAAAGATACTAAGGAGCAATCCAACAAAGAAACATGGATACAGGAACAATTGAGAAGTCCTCTATAAAGACAGCCGTGATACATGTGCAACAGTACGCAGAGACTGAAAAACATACATGAAAATGAATGTTTCCAGAAACACAGGCACACAGTCATCATCAGACACTGAGGGAATTCCAGGGTGTGTGTGTGTAGAGAGACCAATGTAACAGATCTATTACCAGAAAAACAAAGCAGCCAATGAAACCATTAATTCTAATACCCTTCCACACAATAGCCACTGATTGCATCCTGTAAGCCATAACTGACATACATCCTCTGAGAGACAAGCAGGGACCGAGAGCCATAATAATAATACCATCAGGGTGATAATAGGGCAATTTTCAGTTTGAAGGGGCATTCACTGTGCTATTTAGTTCACTAGTTAACTACTCAGCCCACCATCATCCAGTTAACTCAGACAAAAGGTTGAAGTCAGGAAGCTCCTGCAAAGAAAGAAATACAGCCTTTCAAAGGTGGTCAGAGAATACTCAACTGTTTGTCTTATAATGTGCCAGCTCTAGTCAGATGTTGGAATTGTAGTAATCTATCAAAGCTAAACTGCTACACACAGTGATATATATATATATATATTATATATTCATTAGGCTATAAATTGTTCGGATTCATCATCCAATTCATTAAGCCATAAATTGTTCGGATTCATCATCCAATTCATTAGGCCATAAATTGTTCGGATTCATCATCCAATTCATTAGGCCATAAATTGTTCGGATTCATCATCCAATTCATTAGGCCATAAATTGTTCAACCCCATCACAAGTATTATGCAATGAATGGGTTATCATATAAATCTATCTATAAACACAATATAGGTAGAGGAATGTGAACATCTCAATTCTAATTCAACTTTTACCCAACAAAAGTAGTAAATATCTTCCCATTGGTAATAGTTATACCCTGGTATTCACTTATGTAAGAACAGACATTCATAGAAAGTATGTAAGAGAAGACGTTGCATGCAAGCTCACTTTCACACAAAAGAAAAACAGCATCAATTTGGAAATGTAGGTAAATACCAGAAGGCACATTTCATCTCACGAAGTATTAGCTCTCATCAAAGCCATTGACAAATATAGTACTGCACTGGTAGACCACAAGCACACACAATGGACATGGCCCGAGTGTGATGACCCAAATCCCACCCCACCATCTACCTCTGCAGTGGCTATTCACAGGGAATTTCACCCTTAGAGAAACACATTACATTGTAAATGTTAAACTTTGCATCCAAGTGATAAGCAGCTCTATCCATAACATGGCTGTATAGTCTGGTCCAGAGAAGAAGGATTGTGTTAAATGGATGTCCAACAGACACAAATGAATCTGTATGTACTATATTCAATTATATATATATATATGTATATATATATATGTAAGCATGTACATATATATATATATATAACGCATATAAATACATTCACATATCTAGAACAGCATTTCCCAAACTGTGTTCCGTGGAACCCTAGGGTTCCGTGAGGCAAAGACAAGGGTTTTGCGGAAAACTTTCAGTGTGAACGAATGAAGGTTTTCTACTTAACATCTGTGTATGACTTTATATGAAAGAGAATTCATTATCATTGTCATCGATATTTGTGTTATTGTTAATCTAATCTGGGCCTAAACCTATAATTGCCTGCATTCTCAAACATTTGTACCTTCAACATCATGTTTAGTTTTGGAGAGGGGTTCCGCCAAAAACATTTAAGATCATAAGGGTTCCATGTCCAAAAACTGATTTAGAATATGACTTTCTAAGCCTAAGGAATTGAACAGATGCATCTTAACATAGACAAATGATTACAGCAATTCGTATCATAGAAACAAATGCACAATTGTTTCTTAAATAAATGCAAATAAAGCAAATTTTTAATGTCGAGAGGTAATATATTCCATATTGAAGGACCAACGCATTTGACATTAACACGCCTGTGCAAATGTTCAAAAGAAATAACTCCGTTTCCTAATGAAATATGTAAAGTCGAGAGAAATGCAAGAAGTTTATAACCATGAAATACTTGAGGTGACCGTCTTCGTTCATAACGAGACAAGAATTCAGCAATTTGAAAATATGTATATTAAAATATAATTTTGAGAAAAAGTGTTACATGTTCATTCTAGATGGAACTGTCAAGCAATAATTCTCACAGCATGCCTTTGTAGTACAAAGAAATTGTTCAGCTGATAATGCTAATTAGAATCCAAAAATACCTTAGAATAAGAGAGATATCAGTATTTGATTCAGGCAAGTCGACCAGTGTAACCAGAGGCAGAATACATGTTACAAAATACCAATACTTTCTTTCATGCAGCTTGCATTGTGTGTTCTGTCTACGTGAGGTGGCTGCCAATGAAGACACAAGAAATCTACAAGTTCAAGTAACTTAGAGTGCAATTTGCCAGATTGTCAATATGGATATATAAGTTTTTTTGGGAGGGCATCACTTGTTACGTGAAAAATATATAATTTATCCACTGCAAAAAACATACACTATTTGTTTGAAACCAGTAAGCGACTGAAGACAAGTAAAACATCCCAGATGAGTACAGTGATCATTGGTATATAGATTTGTATATAATTATAATAGTAATCAGAAAGGCACTCCATATTGACTGAATTTATAATCTCATCGAGTCCTGTTACATAAAACTTGTTGTTGTTTATTGTTTAGGTAGTTCTTAGACCAAAAACATCTTAGAAATCCAACTTTATCAGCAACATCAAAGATTTTTGCAAGTTCAAAAAACTCCCAACAGCAGGCTCATTAAATTGTTCTAAGCTTTGATAAACTTTGACAAATGCATGTACCAAGAGTCCTAGAAATTGAATGACAAGATTCATTCATTGGTTTTTTCTGACTCAGTCTATGCTGAACACATATAAGCCTTCCTCATTATTTCAAAACGACCAAAGCTTTGTTTGAAGAGAAGTAACCGATCAGTTGGTAAAGAAAAGAAGGAAACCAGTCAATGCCTCATCACATCAGAGCTCACAGAACAAAGAAAGTTGTTCTGTTCTTGGAATGCACTTCATTCACGCAAGAGTTCTTTAAACAGAGGAACCAGGAACCATCAATTCATTACCTGGTTTGAAGGGAAGACCTAAACTAAGTCTTATCTCCACACTCCAAATCCATTCTCTGACTTTATCATAAATGATCATGGAGGCATTGAGTTTTGACCTCAAGGGGTGCAGTAAAACTAGAAGATGAATGGAACCACATATGTTCCAACATTAACATGCCCATTTACTGTGCACAGTCAAGATGTGGGTACATGTCATACAAATGCTCCAAAGAAATGTTCACCAGACACCATCTCAGAAACTGGAGAATAAAGACAAATCCCTTATGCTCATCATGTGCGATTAAAAAATCCTCTCTGAATTCAACAAAAGCAATCACCTTGAGTTGAATAACAATTAAAAACATGCCACATGAATACAAAACTTCAGAACAGCTTTGATCATTGTTAATCCCTATTAATCTTTTAACGACCAGTGTGTACTGAAGTGCACGGCATAATCAATAACGCTGGTCCTTAAAAGGTTAAAGAATAAAACCAATACCTAGACAACAACTGCTGCATGGACACTTGTTCAGTGGAGATGAACATATGAGGAGAGAAAAAGTAACCAGACTTTTCTCAGTGAAATTAGTCAGCTGGTTGTATTGTCAAACGGTGTGTCAGTTTGTGACTGTTTGTCCATTAAACGAAGATATAATAATAATTGTCAAACGTCACCTATACAAAACTAGTGAAAACACTAGACCACAAAATGCTTGTGGTTGATGTCAAACCAAGATACCTCGATATTCACATCAACAGCAATTTAGCCAAAGGATGTGAGAAACAAAGCTAATGAACAGAAAATAATTACTGACCATCATTAATCATCCCAGGAAACAGCACTTAAGAGCCATTCCATTACATTTTTATTTGACAACTGATGAAAGCAATTGCAGATAATTTGAGTTCAGCTCAGTGAAAGAGGTCTCTTATACCAGTTTGTTAGTTTGCTCATTCATCAAACACTAATTACAAACATCTTCACAGATGGTTCCCAACAATTATGCAAAATCTTTTCAGTTATCTGCAAGATATTTCTCATACTTAAAGTAAGTGGATAGCGTATTAATCATGCAGAGCAGCTATATGCATGTCATTAAACACATCATATGATAAACATTTAAAGCAATACACTACAGCATACATGGCATAGTTAAACTTAATTTTCAGTAGCAGTAAAGACTAACTCAGTAGAATGCTGAATACCACTGAAGATATCCTCTTAGAATACATACACTAAGTGTCTTATAGCCCTAATAGTTAATGTCCAGCAGCACTTCACAATAGCTATACATGCAATTGCACTGGTCATCACTGAGCCAAGCATATCAGCTACTTTGCTATATACTAGGCATCACATCACCTCAAGGGTTTAAATGAAAACAACAGATATACAACACATAATTAAAGCTATATCAAAGATTCCCTCTGGAATGGGAATGGAATATTTCACTGAAGCTTTGACAAGTCAGCTCTGGATGAAATGCAGGAGTGTACACTAAACACAGACACCATTTAACCAATGTGGCGTGTGCCAAACAGCTCTTGGGGTAATTATGGTGGTAGGCTTAGACTAGAGAGAAACAAAGCAATTATTATAGAGAACCCTTAAATATAGAGAGAGCACAACCAGCATCTGCTGAAAGTGACATAGAGGCACACAGAGCAATACAAATACAGAGATGGGGAAAGTTCCTATCTTCTGTTAAATATGATAGGTAATTTTCAGTCTATATAAATTGTCATTTATACAGGAGACGGCACAGACCTAGTAATCTGAGTCAGCATCACTTTAGGTACCAAGAATGGACGTTACGTGTACATGTTAAAGCCCCAAATAACACTTAATGAGGCTCAGTAGTAAGTGGGGGCTGTCAGAATAACTGAATGGGTTGCACCCGTATCAATTCACCATATTTTAGTGGCCACTCTGAAGGACAAACACTACATCCAAGGCACAAGTGGCTTTCAAAAGAGAAGATAGCAGAAGTTCAGTTGTTAGATGAGCAACATAAGCATCATCTCAAAGGCATAGTTTGTCATCTAGTTACAGAAGCAAGTGGGACTCTGAGACTAGGCAAACAGTTGAGCACAGTCATAATGATAGATGATGAAATTATCGAGAATGATGACAACAACAGCAAAAATAACAATTACAATAAATATTGATGATGATAAAGACGACAATAGAAAAATAGAATGATGGAAAGATGATGATAACACTGATAATGGAAATTCCTATGGGTTCAAATTGAAGCCCATTCCAATGAAAGGTGCACATACTATCAAACACCAATCACACTCATTCTTTAGATAATACAAAAGAAACAAGAAACAAGTTGTTAGGACACCAGTGATACTGAACAACCCATAAAAAACAAAAAGGAAAAAATATATTATCACCTACACCTTCCAACTCCTAACCTTAAGAGTCAGAATAATTATTACTGGTGGTTGATATATGTGAATCCAGCAGCACCCACGTCCAGGTCCTTAGTCAGAAATAGAAAGTAGGGCATCCAAAGGTATTCCAACTTGGAAGTGGTGATAAATCTGCATCCAGCAGCAGCATCCACATCAGCAGCCTCACCTACACAATGCAGGTCCATTCATGATCATCAATCATTCAGACCCACCCACCTGCCTACCCATAGAGGGATCCACGGACCGGACCCCCTGTGGCCACAAAGGTCAGGCCGGCCACAAAAGCATCAGCTTATCATTGCTCAAACCATGGGCTCCTATTATCCAAAGGTCCCTGCCCAAATACATTCAGACAGACAGACAGCCTGTGTGAATAACCTACAGACTGAGCTTCTTCATTTGACACTAAGAAACTTAATCTTATTTGGAACAGATGCATCTAGCTCCATTAAGGGTACACGCCCCTCTGTGAGCACCAGTGAAATTGGATAGCTAAAGCCTGCAGCCCACTATATAGTACTATTAAACCAGCCACTAGTACATCATGATGCAGGCTTGGAGCCGGTTTAGCCACACATCAACAGCTGCAGGTGCTGGTTCTGAAAGCCTGGGAGGTCAAAGACGCCCAACACTGATGGGGTACCACAGAGGGATTGCCTGTTTCCATCTGTTGAAGGATGGACAAGCAAAATGAACCTCCACAAGAAAGGCAAGGTCACCCATGAACTGAAGATTTCAGAAAATTTGCTAGGCTTGTTTAGAATGTCAGAAGTCAATTTTCATTAGGAGGTCACCAGATGAGGCAAAGGTCAATCCATAAAGGTTAGAAACACAAGACTAATTAATAATCCGGTTTTGCAACAATGATCCGGTTTTGCAACAATGTAAATGATATGCCTATTGTCATCTAAACATCCAATGCCAGCCATCATTATCATTCCCCAGTTTTCTTATCTCTTCCACTATCCTTAAAATCTTCCTTTGTAGTCCATTTCTACAGGAAATGTGCAAAATTTGAATATAGAATATAATAATAAGATGTCCAGAAATGATGCATTCTTCACATGTTTGAGAGGTATGTTCCAAGGGGTGGGTCCAGTGACAGAGACTGTAAACTGGATATAAGAAGAGAAGTCAGTGAGGCTAAGAGAGTGAAGTCAGTATCACTTCATACCCATGGACGCCTCTCAGGGTCAGCTTCAAGGACTGAGCATCTTACCTTCCCAAAATGATAATTATCCTACTTCTTTTCACAATCACCCTCATCTCCTCTCTTTCCAGAACCATCTCCTACTACCTCTGACCTTGTTAGTTGCTGGTTGAAAGCAGCAGACCTCCTGCCCACAGTGCCCAGCCCTTATTTTCTAGAGTCAATCTCAAGCTGAGTCCAAAGATGATTTAAACCATCGGATGGTGTTGAGCAAATGCATCTCCTCCCATGCTTCCTCGGACTCCTGCTATGAAGAGCAGCCTGTAACACACTGGTCGTCAGGAGGCCTCAGGTCTGCCTCCATCCGGTCCATCACAACAGACAGCAAAGGATGAGACTTCAACAACACACAGAGTCTGTGGGATACACTGCACACCAAATGCACCACCCATACTTTGTACCACTATAGGGTTTATCTTACCTAGCAATATCATCAGTAACAGAAATCATCATCATCGTTGTCATCATCATCACCATGTCTTGTCAGCATACTCATCAACTTTCTACTCATCACAGTCCATGGTATCATATTTCTATAAAAGGATTGAGCAGCAAATCAAATTTTCAATATAAAGGAAAAAGAAATTATTTCTACTTTCACATTTCTGATATATATTTGTTTGTTGTGGTTCATTTCAAGACTTAAAATAATTCAATCACATCAACAATTTGAACACAGAGTTGAAAAGTGAGCATGAAACTGTTATAAATTAATTATGAATATGTCTGTTCTCTAACTGCATGTGCGCTTGTATTTTTCAAATGACAGCCAATATGCAAGTTGCAGCATACTGAACATCATGTCTTATCACACCATTCTACCAATTTTATATTTTAAATAAATATATATTATTTAAATAAATATTATACATATCTACATATATATAATGAAAGTGATATAGACAATTTTAGGCAACACTGCACGAACAAGACCAGCTTTTTTACTACCTTCCATATTCCCAGGCAAAATATTTGAATAAAAGGGTGAGCCAGCTCGCAGATATGATGGATCATCAACGTCTAATGCATTTTTGTAGTTTCATAGAAAAATTGATGGATCAGACTGTTGCTGCATCCAATCAGCAAGCCCTAGCTCAAACACTTAAGATAAATAACGTTTATGGCAAAGATTGATGAGCTAAGTCCTGCATGGAAAAAGCCCAGAACGTCATAAAAGCTGCAATTGTGACTCCCAGTAGGCTGACATTTTCACTTGCACAGGCAAACCAATTGTGTTAACTATAGACAGGCATTTCCTTATAAATGCAAGTCATGAAATGCATGGCTTTGCAATTCTACCACTGGTTGGACTTTGACAGTGCCAGTTCCAAGCCTGGAGAAAGGCGGCACCAAATCATCTTCAATATGGAACGGTGTCATTAAAAAATCAACAATTATCATGGCTTTGCATAAGTTCCAGTCGCTAGTCTTCAGTTAACCCTAGCCCAAGGCAGTGGTACACATTAGCCCATGCTCAATGCCACTTAATATTTGCACAGCTGGTCAAACCAGAGGCATCTGAACAATGATAACAATTTGAACATGTTCAAGAAAGCTATAAACTTTGATAATCAAGGCCAGGTATCTTAAATATTTGTATTTTACTGAATTTTACAATTCAAAGATCATTCTTCTACAAACCCACACTCTCCAGTTCCAGATATCATACAGCCAGATTCATTTATTTATTTATTCTGCACATTTGCTGGTTTGTGAGAAGACAAGCAGCTTTCAACTGAGGAAAGGCAGGATAATAAACAATTAACAATCCACTGAGGGATGAAATCTGACAAGGGATCAGTGAGTGAAAAGCAGACCACCGAGGAACAAGAATTAAATTAAGGGGTTCTAACTGTGGAGTTCCAAATCAATGCCTCAGCAAAGCTCACACAGAGCTGAAGGTTAAACGAAAAGGAATTGAGATCAATTATTGCAAACTGCTTGAAAAAGTCATGCCTTACGCCCCTCACCAGACTATCAATATCAGTTCAGTCATCACTGAATATAATATTGTATTAATGACTTTCCTGGGATGAATAGTTATCAGAGATGAATATCACATGTTAAAGCTACACTATAAAGGTAGTGAATCATAACCAATTACACCCTTGACAGAAATGTCTGCTAACAGCAGGCACTGCTGTAGCTAGACTAGTGGCAGATATACAGTGGAATTACTGAACCCAGTAAAAACTAGAAACAAAGGTTGTGAAACAAAGTTGTTGATATATCAATACAGACATTGGAATCAACCTTAACGACAACACTTCTGTGAGGTTCTAGAAGACACCAAATTTAGTCTAAATGCTAGGGGTCAGCCGGGAAGACCCTTTTCCGCGAGTGCAAAACAAAATATTTTCATGTAAGAAACAATTGAAATTAATTTTTTACTTGTAATAACTAATACATTTCCTCTTTTAAATAAATAATTAATTAAATGGATGTGTCTTATTCTGTGCATTTTTAAATTGTGTTTTTCTGGTGAATAATAAATGAAACAAAGTTTACAAAACCATGATTTATGATTTCTTAAAATTTTGCAACTATTTATATTCATGTGCATAATATTTGATAATCATAATCGTAGTCGAAAACTTGACACAATTAATCGGCTTACTTATAGTTTCTGGGGCTCCAACTTATGCATAATATTTTGATCTTTTGGTCTGCTGCCATTGAACAGAACAAAATACTTCTGGCACACAGTTTATATATGTCTAAAATCAACACTAACCCTAACCTGAAACGACCCTCACAACGCATAAACAGACCCTAACCGACCCTCACGACGCTTAACCTGACCCTAATAAACCCTCATGATGCATAACTAGAAGAAATTATAGGTTTTTTTACAGTGCGCATGCGCTAAACATTGCACGTAGGTCTCCACACAAGTCACGAATAAAATATGCGTAAGTTGGAGTCCTCAAAAGTATAAATAAGCCAATTATTCTAACTGAAAAAAGTAAAAACCTAAAAACGTACAATTATGATTTTTTTTGGGATAGGATTTTACAATCAAATTATACATCATAGCATCAGAACTATAACTTAATATACCACATACCGAAAGCACGAAAATCTTTAATTCAACTGGACATAAATCCTAATATAAAACATCACTTTCAACCAAGGACCTCAATTTGTGTTAAATGATACAACTTTAACTAGTGACCAAAATCATCAAATATTGGCCTACAGCATTGCCAAGGATAAAACGCTATTAAAAAGACCGAAATCAAACCCACTCTCAAAGAAAACTAGTACGTACTCTACCCGCCTATTGTTCTCTCACATTGAGCGGCTACCACGTCGTCGGTGGCTACCAACACCATCTTGTAAACGCCAGCCACATCTTCACCAAATAAAAATAAATAACCAACTGTGTAGTACACACAACTTGACACAAGGTATATATAATTACGGCAATGATCACTAACGGTTACTTGTTGCTAGTACAAGGAACTAATTATTCTCTTACCTTCTCTGCCACTTAATTCAGCGATGCCGTGGGTTCGTTCTGGATATTAGGCACGTCCACTTCAGCAAACAACAGAATGCTCAGCTATCCATCGCAAAACAAAAGACGAAACAAGTTACCGCTGCAAAAGTCTTCTTGCAGTATATTGCAAGGTTCTGAGTCTGTAACAATACACTGTAACTCTGCTAAACCGACGACTTCTTGATAGTTGAACGCTGTCTGCGCCTTTTTATTTAACCACTAACCTAGCTACACACGAGAGCATTATAAGCGTCCACTTTTCGACCAGGTCATTGACGAAGTGACAGCATTAACGTCTTCTGCTTCTGAGGGACATTACATTCTCTAGATGGCGTACGCCAACGAGCGCCCTCTTTGGAATGATAAAGCAATATCTTGTTTCGTGGGTAATTTGAAGTTTGGAAAATCTCCAAAGCACGTAGAAAAACACATGGCATAGCAAGAGTCATCAGTGGTTCAGAAGGCACATGGTATATGTTACAGCCACTGCAAATTAACCTGGGACTCTAAATAGTTGCTAAAAAAAACACAAAAAGTAATAGTCTGATGGTAAACATTCACAGATTCAGGCCGACAGACAGTCAGACGGCCGAGGTTGATGTTTTTTAGATTTGAAACAGCGATAGGTAGGCCTAGGGAACGAGGACCCAAGTGTTTGGACAGTGGCCATCAACGCCACCTATCGCAATTAGCTTTAGGTTAACATTTTTATTTACTACTTCTCAACTGGAGGCAATATGTCTTCCAGTCTTACGCAATGTATGACAACACAGCTAGGCGGCAAAGGTGGATGATGTTTGGAGTTGAAACGGCGAGTGGGGTAGGCCTAGAGAAGGGGAGGAATGGGAATGCAATTTGCATTCTTTTCAGTTTTGGGTGAAAGAGATAGCAAAAGTTGAGGTTTTGGTGAGTTCGTGTAATGGATCAAATAATTGTCGTAGGCTTAATGCTGGTGCTCAAAGAAGCGGGATAGCAATTAATGGCCATGAATTAAGCGAGTTACAAATTTTATTGATGATCGAGTTTGGCGGAAGTGCGGATCGAGCAGTGTTAGACTGTTAGGGTGGAAGAGGAACGATCTAACGATTTGAACTAAGATTAATTAGAACTATATCAAGTGGCTGAATTGTGAACAACTGACTGAGATAGGCCTAAGTGGGCTGCGAATAGGCCTATGACTTCATTGGAGTGTGTTGTAGTGATATGACTTTATGTAGGCCCTACAATGCGCATTTTTCCACTGGCTCAAAGTTGTCTACTTGTGTGCAGTAGAATTTATCTCTAATAAGATCACGACTATTCAAAGAATTTTGTTTCTTTGTAAGGACTTGCGACGTGCCTACTCACATTTCAATACTTAGACTACTCAAATTTGATTGCCAATGCTAAGGATTAGGCCTACTATAAAATTGTAGCAAGAAGCGTTGGCATTCTCGTTCATAATTTAAACCTAACAGATCAGAAGATCACGATTTCGAGTGTCATCTACCGAAGCCAAGAGAATCAATTCATGAATATTAGCTTCACATTTCCAAGTGAGACTCCCTACCTTGACTTTTGCCTCCACGATTGCGACGCCCACCACTCTGACTATACTAAACACCCATTCACAAATAGTTTCCTTGCCTCTCATTAGGCTGCAATAAGCTTGTCTTTGCCGTCAGCCACCAGCGAGTATACCCTACCTCATTGGTCAATCTGCAACTATGGAGGTGGTTGAACTGTAAGACGGGCGTTTCTCCTACCCCACCATGCGTCAATTTTTTTCTCTCCCTCCCCGGTACAAGATTTTCGCGGTCTCTTCCTCCTTGTCTGAATTACAATTTTCAGCTTCAAGGGCGTGTGCTCATAGAAATTGCAATTTACAGAACACTGCGTCCCTTTGCAGAGGAACGTGTCTAATCAATTATGACATTTTTTAAAATCTAGAATCGTTGTCAAATATTTGTATCATTAGGTCTATGTCGGCTTTCAAAGACCTGCTAAAGCCATAGACTAGGCCCTACATGTTGCGAAATAAGATGCGGTAACCGTTCTGTAAGCTTATGCGGCAGACCTTCGACCGGGCTAAAGATAGACGAAGCATCACTTTATGCTTTAACGCACTCGATGTTGTTTAGATGCTCGTCAGTGCCAGGCTGTAGTGAGGTCAAGCGAGCGAAGAGGACAGCAGTGCCAGGTCTATAGTCTATGGCGCTCCTGAAGAAAACGATCGATGGTGGCGTAGACTCTGCCGTCTGTCAAGGTGATGCAGGAGAACCAAGAAACAAATTCATACATGAAATAGCTTGACAGGTTTTACAATTCATGCATGAGCGTATAAAGCTGGAAATAGCTAAGCGCTTAGTCACATTAAATATATTGACATGATCATGATTTAGAGGCACGCAGATCTAATGAGCAAAGTGTCGGTTCCAAGTCAATTGCCCCAGGGTCAGACAAGTATACAGACGGATAATAGCCCATGATATCCTACAGATGTAGGCCTATAGGATTAAGTATTACTGTGTCAGAAGCAGCAACGTCCCTCAGTCTGAGGTATGAATCAAATTAAATGAAGGGATTTTGAATTATCTCCGATTTTTTGACATCGTTGCCTCCAGTGCTAAATAAACTTTAAAAATGTTATAAAATATTGCCCATTGATCAACGCAGAGAGAGCCAAACAATGGTTATTGAAAGGACGAAACAGACAACCAGGCCCGTAGCCAGTATGAGTCAAGACGAGGCGAGTGCCGAGGCGTAACTCTCAAGACGAGGCAAGAGTCAGACGAAGCATGCCTCGTCTTACTTCAACATGAGAATTAAGTAATCGTGTAAACGGTACTTGAATATTTTATTACCATATCTGGCTTTTTGCACAAGCGTCTGACTAAAAAATATATAATTATACTGTGCTTTTAAGTTTAAGTACGAAGGGTATACGGAACCAGTAAATAAAGTTTCAAACCCTCATTTTGCTTTCTTTGAAAAGTAGCGGAAAGTTATTAAACGATAATATATCTGTGTTTAAATAAAAAAAATTATTTAAATAAAATCTCATTAAGACTTGCTTTTAAAAGCTTAGAAGCCTAAGATTAGAAATTTAGAATACTTAACAACATAACAAGAAATTTTTATATTGATTAGCGGTTGCAAACGAATTTGAACTTACCGCCGCATAGAAATATCCGTCGTAACTTACCACGCTAACAAGTTGACACATTTTACAAACACGTGCGTGAGTCGCTCGGCCTGTATATGTCCCTGTTCTTGCGTGAGTCTGCCGATTGGTTTATTGAGCGGTGCGCGCGTATGTGTGTTGATCGGTTTATTGATCAGTGCGCGCGTGGGTCTGCTAATCGGTTTATTGGGCAGTGCACGCGTGGGTCTGTTGATTGGTTGCTTAGGCGGTATGCGCGTGGGTCTGAAAATCGGTTTATTGGGCAGTGCGAGCGGGTCTGTTGATCGGTTTATTGGGTGGTGCGCGCGTGGGTCTGTTGATAAGCTTGTTGGTGGTGCGCGCGTGGGTCTCCTTGATATCGCCGCCGCATTCGACGCAATCTACCACAGCCTAATAGCTGTCTTCTTAAACGACTTTCTTCCTGACTTCGCGTCTCTGGTTCCAATTCGACTTGTCTTCCAAATCCTTCTGTGTTAAAACTGAAGCGAAATCTCCTCAAGAACTCATGTATGCCCTGACTCATCCGATCCTCCGTCTCCAACCTCTAGCACTTAAGGACAGATATGCTTCCTATGGAAATATGACCTTGACCTCCTCTGGACTAGCCCTTGGACAACCCCTCTGGATGAACGCAGCGCTCGTGAATAGGTTGATGCCCTACGCTTGGCTTTCAACTGGCGCTGTAGAAGTTTGGAGATTACGATTTAAGAATTAGCGATTAATAAATACTCAAGTTCTGCAGCTCGCGACCCTAGGTTGTCCATCCCAGTCTATCTTATAATTAGCCTTACAGCTCAGCATCGCTTGGGATTGATCTTTGAACTCAGAGGGTGTGTTGCATCGGCTCTGAAATTCGTTCCGATCACGTTTTTCATAACTAAAGCGAGCGTCACAAAAATAAATATTGAATGGAACGACATCTTTAGGAAGCGGCTCTGCCACTTCGCCCAGCAGCTCCATCCCTGTACGAATGCTCCTATAGTGATCCAACGCTTTTAACTAACACGCTATATATTTGCAAATTAAAATTACCTCGGCCTTCAGATAACGCTGTTATTATATCGTATGTCGGCGAATGCTACTCTTCGAACTATAAATAATGCGCCATTCTCGAAAATCATAAATGTATACGATTTGCTTTGATTTGCTTTGACTTGAAGTGTTCCTCCATCGGCGGTCGTAATCAGAGGCGTCCAGATAGGGGGTTCAGGAGGCAAATGCCTCTAATTTCAGGTAGGGAGGGGACAACTGATTGGTCTTTAGGCGGGAATATCTTGCCTTCCTGACATTTGGAACCAAGAGGTTTGCCTCCATCACTCAGAAGGATTGACATCCCTGATTGTAATAAATTGACACATGACAAAGGCACCTGATTTTCATATTAAATTAGCCACCTTCGCGTGACGTTTTGTATTAGCCCCGCCATCGTATGACGTGTTGGAGATGGCCGCATAAGTGATATGAAAATATCGGCAATCTTTGCAATTCGAAACTAAGAATGTAAAAATATCGCAATTTAAAGTAAATTTTGCGTTGAAAATATTCACGTTGACTTTGAAATTCCGAGAAGAACGGTTTGAACAAGTTTCATATCTCTGGACCTTTCCGTTCTTGAGCCTTTACTGGTGAGGAGAAAAGCTGCCCTCTGCCTATCAGTCTCAGAGGCCTACATGAGACATCAAATATATAATATATAAGATATGACAATTTTTACTCTGATGTTATGCTGTGTTCATGTCTAATTTGTGACTGTGCGAAATGCTGTGTTCCTTCATGCCATTAAAACCGTTGGGCTTATGTGGCGTTCTGCCGCCCGAGCGCCTGCCTAGCTCTCGGACGGTGTCGACTCCAGGTCGCTGACACGTTTGGAGTCGCCCGAGTCACTTTCTTACCAAATCTCAATGCCAAATGGCTGCTCACTATATCTACAAGGATGATCGCTCTCACCAGTATAGATTAAGGATGGGCCTCTTCTCCAAGAAAGGTAACACTGTTAGAATTCGTCACGAGGTCTGACTCTGCTTATTCCGCGGTCGCCGGATGGGCAACGTTCTGAGGATGGCCGTACTCAAAACAGGGTTCATAATCATACCGGCAGAAGTCTTCCTCGCTTTGCATACCTTCCAAGCTACTAGCCTCTTCTTCCTCTCTACCTGATGTCGTACAATTCAGCATCTTGTGACTCTGAAACTATCGCCAATAAGGGACACCAAACGTTCTCTTAAGTTACGAGGTTCAGATATACTTGAGACAAGTCCATACGCCATATCGGCCTAGACAATTATCGGTAGCAATATTCAACGTCTTGTACTCCTAGACATTACTGTTCCCAACTCTCTAAACTCTTAGTCATGTCATCTCAGACACTTATCTATCACGCCTTCTGCTCAACACGTATCTCTCGGTCTATTTCCGTGTATGGCATAACGGCCGCACACGTATATTTTATCATGCACACGATTGACCGTCCTCTGCGTTGGTAATTGTCCGCCAACACCGTAATATATTCTGAGACTTCGGGAAACCGGGAGGAGTAACTATGACCAACGTAGGTAACAAACAAGAGTACTTATCGAAAGACCCTAAAACCATCAAGAAGAGTTATTTGACTTGTAACCTGAAGGTATCAATCGGCACCAGTGTTTTCTCTTGTTTGTAACGTGCTCTTCTAACGTGTTCACTCTCCACGTGTATTTCCAACGGGTCCTTCGGGAACTTCCAGGTATTTTTATCGAACGGCCACCCGAACTCTGTCACTGTCTGTACCACTCTCGGCCCCCGGGCCTCTCTGACTAAATGCGGTCGCTAATCCTGGGACTCACCCAGTCTGTATCTATCACGGCCACCCGAATGTTAACGATCTCGGCTACCCGAACTTCCACGGTCTCCGACAACCCAAGTGCTGCCGAAAAACCCTGAGAGTAACTATGACCACGTTAGGTAGCCATGTATATATATTAACGAAACTGTACAGAGAAAAGAATATGCGGAAACACCCGCATTTATTGAGGTCTTCTGCACCAGTCACGACCGTTTCTTGTAATCGTCGAACTCACCAATGGGGTCACCTTCCCCGTATTTTATCGAACGTATCCACTGGGGAACTTTCCCCGTTTGTGCCACCGCTAGGTAGCCAACAAGTATATTTCTCGGCCTACTTTCATCTGTTATGTACTTTTATATCCGATCACCCAGACTCTCACATGTCTGTAACTCTTATCGACTGCGTTTATTCCTCCCATCGTAGGAACATATTTGTACTCGTCACCTAGAGCTCTGACCAACGGTAATGCACCAACTCTCGCAAACTTCGTTTCTGAGTCCTCAGACTCGATTCTCTCACAGGCACCTGAGGTAAGTGTCACCACGTTACCTCTATGTTTCACACAGACCAGTATTATTATAATCACTTTCTCTGAAGCAATTGTACTCTGTCTCTTACACACCAGAACGAACCATGGACAGATCTTTCGAGGAAGTCCCCGAATAGATTATGTAGTTAGGTCTACCAGAAAAAATTCTGCAGCTGGTACCGCAAGTAGAAGCCTCGCGGGGAAACCGCGAGTCAAGATATTGCAATTAGACACACAAGTTAACAGATTTCTGGAAAACGAGAGGAGTAAGTGTGACCGACATAAGTAACCAACAAGAATATTTATCGAAAGACCGTAAGAAGACATACTGCGGGGACATTTCAAGTACAGATATTACGTTTAGTAACTCAAGTTAAGATACGCGGGGAAACCGCGACCGAAGACATTGCGATCAGACACGTAAATCAACAGAATGCCGTGAACGGGAGGAGTAAGTATGACCACGTTAGGTAGCCAAGTATAGATATTTACGGGAAACCGTAAATAGAGTTGCGGAGACGCCCGCAATTGATCAGGTTTTCGGCACCAAAGGGAACTTTCCCTGTATCGAACGCACCAATGGGGTCACCCTCCCCGTATTTATTGAACGTATTTATGTTTAATAGTAAGTGTCAACGGCTTCACCGGTAGCTCTCTCGGTCTGTTTCCAACGGCTTCACGGGGCCGCCCTCCCCGTATTTTAACCAACGCGTTCACTGGGGAATTCTTTCCGTATATTGTCTCAACGGCCGCCGTAACATTTCTCGCTATTTTCGATCGCCTCCGCTTGGGATTTTCCCGACATATTATCTCAACGGCCAACGAGGCCTCTCTCGATATAAGCGTTCGGTTCCTCGGGGCTTTACCCCATCTCTTTCTCACGGCCACCGACGGTCACCATCTTCCCCGTATTCCCGTCATTCATTCATCTATTTCTCTCAATCTGGTCTCTACGCACTCTCGAACGGCACCCAGACCTGTGAGCATTTCTCACGATCGGTCTTTCTCTGTCATCCTGTTGACTCCTACGATCAGGGCACGGACCGTGCCCTGATCGTCTTGCGATCGACGGCAGAGGGGCCCACCCCCCAAGATCAGCGAAAAGCAGCACCGGTCTGACCGCGAGAGCGGCTGTCACTAGAGGTCGTATTTATATGGCAACACTCAACGATCTCTGGAGCGGTACGAGAACCACTCTACGTATGAAGCAGTACGAACCACTGCTCCACATATTTAGCGATGCACCGTATGTCAGGCTATATTCAAGCCAATTCATGCGTCTGCAAGCTATGCAATGAACTAAAAACTGCCGATCGGTCCTCCCTCCTATACCAACGCTGTAAAAAAAATACACGTTAAAATAACGCTATGGCGAGCCGATTATTTACAACTTATTTACAATAAATTCTTCTTTCATGCCTTGTGGCCTGTCCGCCACACTTATGTTAAACAATATTACTAATGCTGTATTAAATGTCTTCAACACCCTGCCAATAATTAGTTTCCAAATTCAAGCTAGGCTTAATTAGTTCTGCATGTGACGGTTAATCGTTATTTTAATTTTTACTAAAATATATTGTGGCGTACACCGTTCGGACGCTACCAGGTCGCGCAACGGTGTCGGCTCCAGCCCTCTTCTGTGTCTGGAGCCACTCGAGTCACTTCTAAGTCGATTTTTAGCATAGCCTGACCGTTCTCCATCTCTGCCTATCGTAGCAGTGACTGTCAGAGGAGAATCGGGGTTGACCGTTTCTCTAAAAGAGGCAACAGTATATGACTCTGTCTCGGGATCAGACTCTATCACTTCCGCGGTCGCCGGATGGGCAACGTCCTGAGGATGGCCTTTATTCAGAACAGGGTTCGCTCTTTTACCGACCGGAGTCTTCCCTTTCTTGTTTACTCGCTTAGAGACGGTTTTCCTCTTTCTCTCTACCTGACCTGAGCTTCGTCGTATCATTCTACATCTCGTGACTCTTGAACAATCGCCAACAGGGGCATCAAACGTTCTCCCTGTTCCGGAGAGCAGAAATATTTGTAACAAGTCCCTTCGTCACTTTGCCGTAGGCAATGCTGGCCACTGATCTTAACGTCGCCTTTTCCCAGACACTTATCCACCGGAAATCGCACCTTCCACTCTTCATGTACCTCTCGCTCCATGTCCGTGTGTGGCATACCGGCCTCACACGTGTAAATTATCATGCACCACGATTTACCGTCCTCTGCGTTTTGCAGTTGTCCACCAACACCGTAACATATACTGAGACGTCGGGAAAACCCGGGGAGTATCTATGACCACGTTAGGTAGCCAAGAAGAATATTTATCGAAAAACCGTAATACAATCAAGAAGAGATATCGCAGGAAAACTGCAATTAAAGATACTGCGTTCAGACACACAAGTAAAGATATCGCGGGGAAACCGCGAGTAAAGATATTGTTGCGATCAGACACGCAAGTCAAGAAACCACGGAAGACCGCGGGAGTAAGTATGACCACGTTAGGTAGCCAACAAGAATATTTATCTAAAGACCGTAAGACAATCAAGAAGAAGTATCACGGGGAAACCGCGAATAAAGATATTTCGAATCAGACGCGCCAGTAAAGATATCGCGGGAAAACCGCGAGTAAAGATATTGCGATTAGACACGTAAATAAAGAAACCACGGAAGACCCCGGGAGTAGGTATGACCACGTTAGGTAGCCAAGTATATATATTACAGGGAGTAAGTATGACCACGTTAGGTAGCCAAGTATATATATTACAGGGGAAAAGAAGATGAGGCAACAGCCGCAATTATTGAGGTCTTCGGCACCAGTCACGACCGTTTCTTGTAATCGTCGTAAGCACCAAGGGGGTCACCCTCCCCGTATTTATCGAACGTATTCAATGGGAAACTTTCCCCGTATTTATCGAACGTATTCAATGGGAAACTTTCCCCGTATTTATCGAACGTATTCAATGGGAAACTTTCCCCGTATTTATCGAACGTATTCAATGGGAAACCTTCCCCGTATTTATCGAACGTATTCAATGGGAAACTTTCCCCGTATTTATCGAACGTATTCACCGGCCTCTCTTTCGGTCTGTACGGTTGCTACTACGGGAATCTAGCCGGCTTGTATTTCTAGCGGCCACCCTAATTTTCTCGGTCTCGGCCACCCGGAACTTTTGCGTATCCGACAACCTGCTGGAAAACGCGAGGATTAACTATGACCGTTCTAGGTAGCCAACCTTTATATTTCTTGGTTACCAAAACTTTCTCAGACTCGGCCACCCGAAACTTTTGCGTATCCGACAACCTGCTGGAAAACGCGAGGATTAACTATGACCAATCTAGGTAGCCAACCTTTATATTTCTTGGTTACCAAAACTTTCTCACGGTCTGCGCGGTCGGGGATTTTTCCCAGTCTATATATCTGTCGGCCGCCGATGCCTCTCTCGGTATATGCGGTCGGTCCCTTGCGGGACTCACCCAGTCTGTCTCACTGTCGGCCGCCGAGGCCTCTCTTGGTATATGCGAACGGCTAACCCGGGCTTTACCCGGTCTTTACATAGACCTGTGATTTATTTATTTCACTGTCGGACCTTCCCGAGGAAGCAACCTCACTATCGGCTGCAGACTTTCTCGCGATCGATAACAGAGTGGGGCCCCAGCCCTATCAGATCGGCAGAGTCGGTCTCAACACCAGACGCTCGGCTGTAGCTCGGACCAGTTTTTGGACGCCCTCTCGTCCGCAACTATATTTTCTCGCAACTTGCCGTGAACCAAGCTTTGAACGAACGCTCACCGACCACACGGGTGTGCGGTATTAATCGCTAACCAAAGAATTCAATGCACCGTATATGCAGAGCAGTCGTCACCACTCTACAATATAAGCGACGCACCGCATGTCAGGCTATACTCAACCCGATTCATGCGTCTGCACGCTATGCACAGAACTACAAACCGCCGATCGGTCTTCCCTCCAATACCAACACTGTAAAAAAATGTACGTAAATTAAGCGCTATGGCGAGCCGATTAATTACGAACAAATTCTTTAATCCAGGCCTTGTGGCCTGTCCGCCACAATATTACAAATAGATTGATTGATATAAGTTTATTTAACGACGCATCCATAACAACGATGATATGCGTCAATTACAAATAGAGAAGTTCTTTGTTTATTTATCATCCGACAAATTACGCCATGGAAACAGCAATTGGGGTCTATGCAATTGCTGTGTTTATTGTCTACAATATCATCAAATCAAATCGTTTATGTTGTGCCAACCAGCATAACAAATCAATCAACAACTATTCTAGTTAAGTTGCAAAATGATGTCACACATTGTGATTGATGGCGGCCACCAGGGAAGGCTCTGAAGGCAACGAAGACCTCGCTAGTGGGGACACCAAAGTACAGTTCAAGAAGACAAAGCCGAGTGAAATAGGTCTGCAGCATTGAAATCGTAGACCTAATTATTCACATTGGTCGTAACTAAGCTATAGCTAAGTTATCAAATGAAAAGTAGTTAAACCGAGTTGATCAAAAATAAAGACCAGCAAATGACTTACAAGCATTTCACCAAGACGTCTAATTGCTATTCAACCAAGTAGGTGCGTAGTACTTCTTAAGAGAGATTGTCTAATCTCTTGTGGAATTTCATTCAAAATCCTTGCACCGCTAGATTTAATTGAAGACCTAGTAAGAGTATTAGTTCGGGCAAAGGCCTTTCTATAATTGCAGGGCTATTTTATTAAGTAAGAATGAGTTTCTGAAACAAGAATGCAGTAATCTTTGTATACAAGTAGTAACAGCCAATTTCTCTACACCAGCTTGGAAGGTCCTGATTTGGGCAAGTATTAGTACTCTGAGTTGATGAAATAGCGGGTTACATGCACTTTGAGATCCATAGGTAGCATCAGCCACTAAACGGATTCCTCTATTTGTAACGTAAACCTAATCAGTCTTTACAATCGTGAGGCATCGGTTGAGGCCCGGAACAAGTCACACTATGCTGAGTAAGGTTATATTAATTTTACATAGACCCCTATTGGGTGTGTACTATAATACTAAGCAAAATGCTCATATAGGCCTACTGTCGGCGCAACCGCGCAGGCCTACATCAATTACTTTAGCAGTAGCCTATAACATAATACGTCGCTGGTTTCTGGTGGTGAGGAACGAGTAGACTATTGCGTCAAACTTATTAAAATGTTTAATTTGTTAACTGAACGAAAATATTATTAATATTCGCGACTGCGAGGTATATTGCGATCTGTATGTGCCGTCTCTTAATCTCGGTGTGTCATTTTTCGGTTTTTAAATTTGTTGCTTTCTCCAAACGAATTGCGTAATGGTTTCGGTGTTTCTGACTATTCGCTCTCGGTTCTTTATCGATTGTCAAGTCAACAACGGGCAATTAAAGAAAATATACCTTAATAATGGCATAGGCCTACGCCGTAGATTGCTGCTACAGGCTCTACTTCGACTGAACAGATGCGCACTAGACACTTTGGTGGCGGAGCTTTTCTAAACAAGTTTTGCAAGGACAGCAGAAGAGCGTCAACATTATAACGACTTCTTGTCATCTAAGCAGACGGTGACAGACCGCTTACCATAGGTTTTAAACCAGTATCGGCCTATTGTTAAGGAAATAATTACAAGTCATAGCCTAATTTAAAGATTTATGAGCTCCGTGAAATTGTCAGACCAATTTATCTCAACACAATTGAGCGTAAATATAATGTCTATTTGAATTAGATTAGTTGACGTAAATATCGGATCAAATAATTTTGTTTAAGTAACGAAGGCGGTGGCGTTAAAGAAACTTGCAATCTACGACACGTCTAATGTCTATAATTTAGACGACTCAGATAATGACAGATATGGCTCAACACTTAGGTTAAGAAAGTCACAAGAGCTGCGGGTTGCTCTACGCAACAATAAGTTTCTAACAGTTTATTGTATCGCATAATTATAATACGCCGTGAGGACAGATAATTGGATTTGTGACAATGCATTCATTGTGCGTGTATATGGTGCCCTCTGTGCATTCTGAAAGCTGATTCTTGCGTCTTCGATATATACACAATGTCAATATGTGATTATGTACGTATGTATTACTACCCTTAAAACTGTCCTTTTCGACCGAGGTTGAGCTGGGAGCGCTCGTGGGTAGGCAATCTGTTGGGACGCTATATAAAATTGCTGTAATAATGATTATAATTATATATATATATATATTCGTTTACAGGCCAATGTATATGTACATAGGGCGAATGCGTACGTAGGATATATGACCGAAATCAACAGAACCGTCCATATAATAAAACATTAACACATGCAGCGATAATAACAAAACCAGTAATAGGAATGATTCGTAGTGGTTGGCCTCGGCCTGTGTCCGTCCTTTTTTGCTGGTCAGATTATTCCAATCATCGGCGGAAATTGGACAACAAAGCTCCATAGCACTATTACATCCGAACCCTATTATGTGAAATGCGCCACCAAGTTGTAAGCACAATGTTGTAAGCACAATGTTGTAAGCACAATGTTGTAAGCACAATGTTGTAAGCACAATGTTGTAAGCACAATGTTGTAAGCACAATGTTGTAAGCACAATGTTGTAAGCACAATGTTGTAAGCACAATGTTGTAAGCACAATGTTGTAAGCACAATGTTGTAAGCACAATGATATCATGTACGCAGCGTCGCAGCTGTTTGGAATATGCGCGCGCACACATGCACACGCACGTACACACACATTATATATATATATATATATATTTTACTTGGACATCTGCCAAATAATTTTGCAGTCAGCGGCAGCAGAGGGCCTGATGGCCGACATAAATAACACTGTCTATATAATTACCCGGTGTACAGCAGAGGAGCCCAGGGTGCCTTTTTCATTTGGACTGCCCTACGGGTCATAGTAACCTTTCGTGGTGTCGTCTGGACGTGGTCATCGCTGGACCTATGACTGACCGGTCATCGCGACTTAATTTAATTTGCGAGAAATTATTTATGAAGTCGATTATTAGGACTGAAAGGTGGGACGCCCCGTACGCTGATCTCTGAACGACCTCCAGTCGCCAGCGGAATTTCAATAACCGTAATATCAGATCCATTACCAATAGACCAAATATATATATATATATATTCATATATATTCTATATGTATATATATATAGCAGCAGGAGAGGAGCAGTGGTCAAAAGAATTCCTAAACGCACGTCATCCTTTGAACTCGAACTCGGTCAACAGTCAATAGAAGGAGGAAGAACGACGTCATCTTGCATCAGATGAACTACTCTGCAATAATAAATGATTTCATTCAAAAAATTTGTATAGCGTCCCTTCAAGGTAACTCTTCAAAATCGCTCCCAAATGCAGTAACTCATAAGTGAGTATTCACTGCTCTTTGCTAGAACGAGACAAGCGCACATAAACAGGCCTAAAATGCAACAACAATGCATGCATCAGAACTCAACCACTGCTGGCACTCTGGCATTGCCAGTCCAAAGCCTACCTAAAGAAGGAGGACGACAATATTGCACGCAACAGTGAAAAAGTAAGGCAATATGAGTATGAGAAAATGCGCAATTAAAACATTTGTTAATTAACAGTTTTAAATTGTTAACTCTTTACAATTACATGTAGCTGTGAACTAACAGTGTCATAAACTGTACACGGCTTGGCTGGCGATTGTCATAGCACTCATAGGCAGAGGCGGCGAGCTCGTTTAACAGGTGGGGGGGGGCACCCAATGAGAGGGGTAGGAAACGTTGGAGGGACACATGTATGAAGTATCCGCTCTGTGTAAGAGGTGGGGGGCTTGTCCCCCTCGACCCCACCGGATCGCCACCCCTGCTCATAGATGACACCTTAACAGAAACAACGAAGTATCCTACAGTTTCTACGTATTGCCCACGAAATTCAGAAATGCGTTACCTTGATATAACTGAATAGTTCGATGTAGTTGTGTACGAACTCCAATTGAATTTGAAATAAAAAAGTTGTAGCCTATCCTTTCTTGATGGTGCCACATTCCTACTGGAATAGAAGTGGGGAAAATCCAGGGAGACCCAGCAGACACTGCCCTTGAAGAAGGTCGTCGAATTCAGCATAAAATGAGTAAGCTTCGACACAAAAGGGCAATGACAAATATTGACTTATATTCTTAGTAGGCTGTAATTAAAACTATGGGCAGCATGATGATGAGACACTGGCTTAATTACAGCTAGAGGCATTTCGCTATTATGATTGCGATGTAATTGTTAGTGCCGTGTTTACTGCTGTGCCAGGTCAATCTACGATGCCTTAATACAATGTAATGTTGGTTGACTAGATGTTGGTCATGCAGTTGATGGTTATCTGTTGCCTAAGAGCGTTATGTAGGCTACTTTTTGGTTTTTACCTCTCACTTTTAAGATATATATATTAAGATATATGCCCAAGTGTCTGTATGTATACACACGTGTGTATTTACGTACGTATATATGGTATATATATAATATATATGTATGTACTTTACTGTCATGTGTTCAAAGATTTATATAGGCTGTCACAGTGCACACAAGCCAGTCGCTTTTATAACGTATGCATGTCTGTATATCTCCATGGTTGCATATATGTGTGTCGTTATATCTGTATGCATGTATATATGTATGTATTTATATATATGTCCATGTATGTGTTTATGTGTATATACATATTAATGTAGGCCCTATGTACATAATGTGGTATAAATATATTAGATGTGCTTGTATGTAATACGTATGTATGTATGTATGTATGAATTGTATGTAAGTGTGTATGTATGTATGCATGTATGTATGTATGTGTGTATGTGTGTATGTATGTATGTATGTATGTGTGTATGTATGCATGTGTGTATGTGTGTATGTATGTATGTGTGTATGTATGTATGTATGTATGTATGCATGTAAGTATGTATGTGTGTATGTATGTATGTGTGTATGTATGTAGGTATGTATGTATGTGTGTATGTATGCATGTGTGTATGTGTGTGTGTATGTATGTATGTGTGTATGTATGTATGTATGTAGGTATGTATATGTATGTATGTGTGTATGTATGTATGTATGTATGTAGGTATGTATATGTATGTTTTTGTGCATGTATGTTTGCGTGTACGTTTCTGAACATTTATTTTGCGCCGTTCAAGAAACTGTCAACAGTGCGAGAATCATTTTCCCGATGACTTTGATCAGCCGTATAATATTATAATCTGACTGTTTTCGTAGCGCCGTTATAATAATGCTTTAGCTGCTATTGATTATGCAGAGGCAATATAAAATCCTCAGCGCAGAGTAGTTGCATGCCATTGATTTATGCCCTGTCATTTATTGTGACGCTGTATAAAGACAATATAGCAATATCTCCGTACATTATTCATTCTTGCGAGATTAATGTTCATGACAGTCAATGCTGTTATGATTGCATTATGATCTGGTCTAGAAGAGCCTAGACACAACGAGAAGATAATCTAGCGTTTGATTTAATTTCAAAAACATAAGAAACTAAACTGATTCACCAAAGCAAAGCGTATTCTAAAACTTTAAATACTAGTTTAATGCGGTAAATGTGTAGCGTACGATCAAAACAGATGATCAAATTGTTTGAAGAACGGATGGATCTGGAGAATTTTTAATGGATTGGTATTTTGCAACAGGAATGAACAAAAATAATTTAAACTTAATTATAGGATTATAATTCGACTAAAGGCCTCGGCATCTCTTCGTTAGACAGCTCAATATATCAGTGGTCAAAATCGCTCGATCATAAGTTACGGATCTGCAAATTGTATCAAATCGATAAAAATGTGGCCTATGTAGCGAATCTGTCACCGTATAGAACTACTCGAATAAAAAAAGCGTGAAAAAGGATGAAATACGAGTGAAATTTTACTGAAACACAACGAAAATCGTCCATTATTGTCACAAAGCACATTTTTAGGTGATAAGTTTCCGCTTTTTGTGGCGTATCTCGTAGTTCAGCCGACGCATCTTAAATCAGAGACGTACACCTGGTCTCAGATCCGGCTATTCTGGCTGAATAACACTAATATTATAGGCCTCGTAAGCTTAATGAAATATGATGAGTTTCATATATATCTGATATGTAACAATATATATACATAACATACTATATATACACATCATATATTATATGGCTATATTATATAATATTATTATAATATTATGTGCTACTGATAAATGTTGCATCATCTACCGGATGTTGAGAAGATTTCGTCATATAGGTGCATGTTGTGGCTAGCCTGGCCAATAGCCACAAGTAGTTCAATTTAGCCGAAGCGACTTTCTAGTGACTTTCCGTCAGTCGCAGTCAACAGTGTGCGATTTGTCAGAGAGAGGAGGCATATGCCCCCACCTTCAGCTACAAAGGCGTCGATACATGGAGCTCATTTCTACAGTTTCCCAGCGATTCTCATCAGCTGCTTCTTTCTTGACAATTTGGACCCTGCCAACACTGAGAATAGCAGTCCCACAAGTTTCATGAATATGCAGCCTTGCATCTATATTTGTATTATAATAGCCCTTACTCAATTTTAGAACACAGCTAAAGTGGTATTTATTTGAACTACTATTCGTCAGACTTCAAACATTTGATGAGTGGCTGACATAATATACATATAATTCATAATATAATTCATAATATAATTCATAATATAATTCATAATATAATTCATAATATAATTCATAATATAATTCATAATATAATTCATAATATAATTCATAATATAATTCATAATATAATTCATAATATAATTCATAATATAATTCATAATATAATTCATAATACAATTCATAAATCTTCATGCGTTAATACACACGCATCACTTTGTAGATTTCTACAGCCTGAAACAGTTCTTCATGGGACTAGATTCATGCTTTTATGTCAGTGTTTCTGTGTACGGAGGTATAGAACTGAGCGACCCCGACAGCGCAGCAACAATATTGTTCCGTTGGGATTTTTACCCGTTGACACCCATCAACTATTGCAACATTTTGTAACAGAAAACTGTATTTTTATTAATAAGGGCTAAAGCTTATGAACTGAAAGATATTGAAAAATATAAAGCGTGTCTTTTGGCAATTTATCACGCAGGCATTAGCTACCGGCTGAAGCGCGACGATTTAGGACGGGTCGCCGGGTTTGGCCGGACCAAGCAACCATTGTTACGATGCTGGTTGGGGTCCAGCGCCCAAGTCATGTTTTTCTGCTTGTGCTCATATCTCTACTCCATTGTCTGCGCGTGTAGAATAGAAAGACCTTTATGTTAATGAGCATCATAAAAGCCAGATAAGAACAGATGAACGAACAAATGGTTCATCTGCAGTTAATCACGAATCGGAAGATGTATGACCATTATGCATTAGCTTATTGGAAATCTTACAGCTCCTCCTCTTTCTCTTTATCCTCCTCTTCCCCCTCTCTCTTCTTCATTATCTCCTCCTCCTCCTCCTCCTCCTCGTGATCAAGAGACCAGCCGAAACTAGTATTTAGAAGTTCCCTTAAGTGTCACCATATCGTATGCTTGGCAGGGTACACGGCTACACGAGTTACAGAATATTAACTGCACAACAATGCAATTGACTGCACTGATGGATTTCTCAACGTAGGTCCTAATAGGTATAATGTATGTGTGTTGTGGATGGTTGCTGGTGTGTGGGATTGAGGTCAGGTGAAGGTCGCAATCATGTGATGTGATGTATTTAACAGGTCATATTAAAATTTCATGACGGCTATACGTGTAGGTGCGTCGGACATCGAGTTGAACAGTCAGTGACGTTTTAATTATTATATTTTTTATACTATAATTAATTAGTCAACGTTCTTGCCATCTTTGATTCAGAGGCAATTCTGCAATCTTGCTACCACTTGCTGGGTTTTCGAGTTTGGGCGAATCCAACAACAGGCTTGGCACTTAAACAGTGACTATAGGCTGTAGTCCGAAAACGCTAATAGGTCATGTAAACATATATGATAAGACACATTAGTGTGTCGCGTAGAACACTCGTATACAATGCTCTCTAATTGCGAACCACAATGTTTGCGTATCTTAAATATAAATTACATCTATACACCTAGACAGCTATTTTTGCTGCTATAACATAAATTTTATGGGTAGTTTAATTATAGAAGTTAGCCTGATATCACTGCTTTAATCTGGTTGTTATAATTACCATGGTAGCATATGCTATCATGGTAATGATAGCAACGATTAAGACACGTACACTAGACCTATATAGGTCTACTGTACATGTCATGATCGTGGGTTTTAGTTATGAGATAGCAACCGGGATGTTGCTCTAAATACATAGAACCAAGCAATTCACTGACAAAGTGATGGTGAACAATCCTCCCATCATATTCTTTCCTCTCCCTTCCTCTCCCTTTCTCTCCCTTCCTCTCCCTTCCTCTCCCTTCCTCTCCCTTCCTCTCCCTCCTCCCTTCCTCTAATTCTCATATTATAAATATGGATTTAGAATGCAATGGCCGTCACTTAACATAACATAATCTCTATTGCATCTATCAGGATGATGATCAGGCAATGTGTAGTGGAGTATGAATTTAAATTTTGAGGTCACTTGCTGATAGCAAAGAACTAAGGTCAGGCCTACATTCCGTTTCACAACGGCTTATGTATAGACGAGACTAAGGCTACAATTAGCACTTATAACAGCGAGAAACCGAACAAACAACCAGAGGACCAATGAGTGACAATGACAATCACCATCAAAATACGAAGTTACTTCCATATACAAAAACTATTATCATTTGACATTTATTTTGCGTTAAAATAACTTTGCACGAACTCTGGATAAGTAGTTTGAAGGCCGCTACATGATTATTCATGCTTTAAATTCCTAAATTTCCTAAATTTAATCTGAAGACTAATTTGAGTTACGACGACCTTTAACTAATTAGAGATAATTCCTCAGTGGTTTTTTTATTTTTTCATTTAGGAAAAATTCAAATGCTGTCAACTTCATGGAGGCCCTAAACCTAAATAAATTTTGCCACTTTTTGAGGGACTTTAGAGTAGCTTTTAGTCGTTTCGTAATGGAATTATCACAAAGTGAGTTTTCAGGGCAATGTCAGTTCCATTGGCGACGTGGCTTCGTAATGTGTCTTCACGCTGATTGATGTCTCTAGCGACGAGGCTCTATATGGTGTATAGATACGTGGGAAGAGAGCGAACGAGGACATATAGAGAGGCTGTTATTCTCGCCGCCGGGCATTTTGGGAAAAGATGGTTATTAGAATAAGATTACTTGGTGGCGTCTTTCGCGTGGAATATGGCTTGATCTATAGGGAAGAAAACACGACTGGGCTTATTATTATCTTATGCAATCAAAGCTCTCGATGCCGTTTGCCGCGGGCTGCGTTGTTCAGTGATTCCAGGAGCTCGGCTTAATTATAAGCTCAATCCTTGTCGTCCATAACAGTCCCTGAGTCCGCAGCTAGACGTCGCGAGACACGGAGATGCTTGTTGAGTTGTGAGGGGGATCGAATGGGACGAGTCAGAGGTCTTAAGAAGTCAAAAGACAAAAGTGAATATTATATATATATATATATATATATATATACTTGTATAGGCTGACCATCGTTGAGATAGCGTGAAAAACTGCTACAAGGGCACGAATTAATATGCATCAGAAACCATATAAATATTGCAATTAGTTGACGAACAAAGCGAGATACACGTAGGACTGTATGAAACATGAACTTCAACTAAGCTAGAAGTGAGACTTTGTCACGTGTCATCTGTTTTAATGGCCAATAAAATAGGCTGTTATAATAAGAAGCATTGTGTCTACTAAGAAGTAAGAAAATGACAGATTAACAGACCGCACACGTTGAAAATGTCTTTCGAAGGTATGTCCTAGCGCGAAAATGGTTGATGCCAACTTGATCTTCAGCGTAATGCTGAATCAAGATTCCACATTATAGAAAATTCATAAGGCTGATGTTGCAATTGCGTGCTTTCTGATCAATAGGGTCTATCTAATGATCTAATCCACCTTCGCCTTTTAAGCAATACATCGCCACGGCCAGATTTCAATCTAAACAGGCCAGCACACCTGGGCCCACGTGTATGGCGGATTTTAAAACGGTAGTAACGATAGTCTAGCTTTGGGCCCAAAGACGGACTTCGTAGGCTGATTTTTGAGACTACGGGAAAATGGCGTGTATGAACGATCCGTTGGTCCCAAACTTGCTAGTCAGAGACTTGGATGGGCGTGGGAAAATCCTTGCCTTACCTAGCTATTATCTAACTTGCATGTGGGGAAAAGTTAGCTCGGTCGTTGCAAGCTAAAGGCCTTGCGTTCGGCGATGCGATGTGTTTACCAGTGTTAAAGCTCCCGATTAAATGAAGATCACCGTTATTATTATCGTTTTGTGACGGCGAAAACGTAGAACATAATTAAGTTTATCGTCCGACAATAGCAGAGTGAACAATGATCTCTCTTAAACCCTACTTGAAGTCTGAAACTTCGTCGAAGTGAACCAATCGAGACGGCGGCCGCAATTTTACTTCACTAAGCCTGACTAGTAGATTTACGCCTGCCTTCCAGGTGGACTAGCGCTAGTCGGGTTTTAGAGGATTTAGGCGTCTCCAAGAATTTCCATACACGCTGATGTAACTGGTCCGGACTTAGACTTACAACTGACTAAAAGAGATTCATACACGTGGCCCCTGATAACTAACTTCAAGTTTATTCTAAATTTGGAATCTCTTAGGTTCGTAGAAGTTAAAAACTCATAAAACTCCGAGCATCACGTATATTTAGTCAAATGCAACCGATTAAATCTTATAGATTTTTTTATAGGCTCAAATTTACGCAGAAGTAAAAATTTGCTTTATGTTATGGACACAGCGAAAATTGTGCCTTCGTAAATATTCGCAGAATCTGGGAGGATGAGAATCAGCACAAAATTGAGATCGTAATTGTAATTGTGATCATAATACCTTACTATAATCGTAATTGTAATCGTAATTGCAATCGTTATCGTAATTTGTAGTCGCACCAGTGATCGACATTGCAATCGTAATAGTAGTAGAAGCAATAGTAGTAGGAGTAGGAGGTGGAGTAGGTGTAGTAGTAGTAGTAGTAGTACATGTACATGGCGTAGGCCTATGATCTCCTGACAGGCCCATAGCCAAAGGTCAAAGTAAAGACGAAACAGAACCCACTCCTGAACTCTTCCCATTACCTCTGCCCTGCCTTACCGTCCTCTCCACTTCCATATTCTAGCCTTCCATCCCACGTTGCCCTTGCCTTCCTCATTCCGCTCTCAGCCTATTTCCTGCCTGGATAATGGATAAAACATTGGGGTGCATAGCTGAGGAACCGAGTTCGAAACCCGTATCCCCGGTAAGGTTGACCAGACTTTCTTTTGCTAGGCTGCGAAGTTGGTTACATTAGATGTAGGCCTGTAATATTATTATGGCGTTATGGTGTGTCCTGTGTTGTGAAAGTTAACAACGACGTCATTAGATGGCGGCACATGGTAACAATTGATTATATAGGCTCAGATTGGAAACAGCGTTATTTTATATTCTATTATGCTATGATGACATTTGACTTACTTATAAATTGCATTATATTGTATACTTTCATATTTCGAAGTAACTTTTCTGTGAATGACCGAATTAAATAGTTATTACCGTTAGTAAGATTTGTCATAGAAAACTTTTTTTAGATGCCCAGACACGCTATAAAAGACCTCTGGATAATACGTCGTTATCGCTTATCGGCCTTTTGGCTAAGATCAAAGCGTTTAATTGCCAGCTTAATACCTGATACGTGCATAAACCAAGGTTGTGTGATGCCGATGTTACTGGCTCTTGGCCTAGGCTGGTGATCGGATAATCCCTGATCCGCTATCCCTGGTTTTAGTACGTTGTTGGCGTTGAGATGATGGGGAGAATCTACGGTATCCTCCGGCTTCTCATTCTCCCCAGTGGTCCCCCACTGAGGGAGAAATTCAAAGCAAAAATAAAACAGCCTACGTAGGCCTACTGCGTTACGGGCGTTGTAGTTCGTAACATTCCCTTCTGGGGAATCTCTGCAGAGTGGGTCTTCGGCTGTTTGCTAGGGTGTTCAAAGGGAGAAAGGCTAGAAGTTGAAGGAAAACCTCTGATCAGCCAAAAAAACACAAGGTCGTCCAGCCTCAGCTGAGATCGATGTTCATGGGGTCCAGGTCATTCTTCACTACTCATCCCCAAGAGTGTCTTGGCCGTCCCGACGGTCTCCTCCAGTCCGCGGGTGGTCGTGCGATCAGCGATCATGGCTCGCAAAGCTCTTGAGTGGTGCTGGTTGCTCTCAGTATATATTAACGCATGCAGCTTATATATATATATATATATATGCGTACATGTACATGATTTACTTAGTGCATTATTTCATATACAGGTATTGTACATGTGAGCCTAGTAACTGACAAAATCAAGCTCGTTGCAGGCCACCACCGCATTAGGCTACTGTACTATATTTAGCGGTCCTGCCGTACAATTTACGAGAGGTCCTGATCATTCTCGAGAGAGCGTTGAATGATAATCAATATTTCACGCGCAAGGAAGTTGCACGAATGTATTACGTAGACGCTGCAGAGACAGAGAGAGAATGAAGGAGAGACAACAGAGACAGAGACAGACAGCGACAGACAGCGACTGAGACAGAGACAGAGAGAGACAGAGAGACAAAGTCAAATACAGAGACTAAGACAGATTCAGAGAGAGACAGAGACAGGCAGAGACAGAGACAGAGGCGGCTATTCATAGAAACAGATCCAAAGGTCATAAATTCATTTATATAGCGCCTCTCTTGAATCGTTGGCGTCGAGCGTGAGAAACCAAGAAACGTGTACGAGTATAAAGCGTACGTCTGCAGGGATGGGTGGTCGGTCGGTCGTCTTACGGTCCGTCGGCGTCTACTGCAGAACGACTCTGGCTTTCCGGATGAGGGTGAATTGGTCTGCAGGGGCAACTTCTTCGTCGTAGGGCGACCAGAGTCCAAGTTTGCCTACAGCCCATGCAAAGTAAGAATGACTAAAGCCAAGCACGCAAACAAAGACGACATCCATAGCAGGAAGAGATACCCAATGAGACGACGACGACGACGACGAAGCCGTGAAGGTCCTAGAAGAAACTATCTGTCAACCGTCGAATTGGCTCTACGTGTGTGCGTGGGGCCCTACCACATGTGGTCCTTCTGACTTGCTCAGCATCATTCTGATAAACAATTAAACTGCCTTTGTATTACATAATATAGGTAAGCGCATACAACATATCTGATTAGTTTGGTCTCGAAGTGGCGCCATATAAATTTTAAATTACTATTATTGCACGTAGGCATACGACTTTGCCTTGACTACAATAGCAATCTTCACCATGTATGGCATGACAGTTATGTTCCGCGTTATGATCGGATTTTAGCTCGATGCAACATTCGAAGCTAAAAGCTAAACTCGTTTCAGGGAGAAGACATTCAATTCACAGGCAACAGAATCAAAGGTTTCCATGAAATTAGCATGACGACACCTATCTTTAAAAAAACCATATTCAGTTTAATCAGCTCTCGGCGCATTAGACGCAATTTCATTTATCTGTATTTTCACGTAACGAGGTTTTATGGAGCAATGGTGCGTAGCGATTCGATGAATAATTATACAGAACCTAATGAGTCGAAGAACCAACGTTAAGGATCAGTGAAACACGACGGAGCGGTGATGCAACACCGAAGCAAACTGTAGTAAAGTAATAATCGTGCGTAGGGTACATTACAAAAATATTGATTTTTGCACACAGTTAACACATGCGCACAGAAGCATAAACGCACGTACATGTTCACACACACCCACACACACGTGCGCGCTCGCGCGCACACACACACACAAGCCAATAAATCTAATTAACGTGGGATAATATGCATGATGCCTCAGAAGAGAACTTCCATCTCCAGGCAGGAACCTCTAACAGACTAAGAACTAAGGTGTTATAATTGCATCGTAATTAAGATCAGCGTAACGCAGTTCATTTAGCGTGAGTGAAGCATGTAATTCATTCAGTGAGTCAGTGAGTCATTCATTCAGTGAGTCATTCATTCAGTGAGTCAGTGAGTCATTCATTCAGTCGGTGGTTCAGTCAGTCAGTCGGTTGGTCAGGAAGTCAGTCGGTCAGTTATTTATTCAGTCGGTCGGTCGGTCAGTATGTGATGTCATCTGCTATAATTATTAGTAACAACGCGATATATTATAACATCGAACCTGATGACTTTGATGAAGCAATAGCTTCTTGGTGAGTTTGATTATTCGTACGTAGATATATCTAGGGAGTTTAGAAATGGAAACTTAGCTTTCAGAAAATGGCCATGGGATAAATGTTTGTATTATGTCAGTCAGTCAGTTGTTCGGTCGGTTGGTCAGAAATTAGTGAATAAGTCGGCTTATATTATATGTTAGTGATTAAAGGAGCCAGGATAGTTAAACAGTGACTATATAGGATATAGGCCTATAAATCCTGGTGACTATCCAGTAAATAAGTTAACTAATCAGTCAATGAGAAGTAGGCCAACGGAGTTCAAATTCTAGAGCTGTATTCTGTCGTCACGTAGTTTGTTGGCAGTTGAAAGGAAATTGAGCGTACTAACATCGACGGAGCAAAGTGAAAGCCATACAGTGTGTTTTGTTACTGCCACAGGAAGCTGGTTATCGAGCCTGCAAGGAACGATTTTGTGTCATTAGATGGAACAGAGTGTATGCAACATCCTGCGCATGCGAATTGAATATCTGCCCAGAATAGCACGCCTCATTCATTCTCTCAGATATCAATCGGTCGCTAGAAAATTAACTCGCCGGCAAATTCAAGTCTAGCATCGGGTGACGTGAGCCTCAAGGTCTAGTTGCGCTAGATAATCTGTTTGTGTTGCCATTGTGTATGGTTACGAGAGCGCGCTGTCTCGTTGCATTGTAGGCTTACTAGCAGTAGCTGTACCTTTCCTATAGATTTTATGTCAGTTAGACCGCAGTGTTTTGTTTTCGGAACTAGAGATCGGTTTCGGATAATGACTTTATCGAAAATAATGATGAATGAGTCAGCTATTGATTGGGGCAACAATTAACGCGACTGGTTGGTTGGCTCGCAGGCAATCCCTCCGTTTTCGTGCGCATTCGAGGCTCTGTTGACACTGGATATACCCGGCTCAGCCCCACGTGGTCATCGATTGCGTTCAACCTTAAGCCGCAGAAAGGACCAGCACCAGTCGGCTGTTGATGTCAGAAGGGCCCTGTTGCCACAATGCGGTCGGTCGGTCGATCCGGGAATTAGACTGGCTTTAGTGACCATTATTCTGGTCTGTTTTCCTATAGGAGAAGAGGACTGAACGTCGTTTGTTTATGCAGTCGCAACGTCGCGTGTGTATACATCAAACGAACGAGCACTGAAAGAAATATGAGACCAGTAAATACGCAGTCGCTCAAAAACGCGCTCATCGCCAGATGACAGTTTAGTCGTTGCGCTCGTCGCGTTTGACCTTGCTCTCGCACACACGACGAGGCCGCTGCACTTAGAGCTAACTCTCCACGATGATGCTGAGGCGATCGCGTCTCTCGAGGACAATCTGTTCCACTTGTGGAACGGTCTCTTGTTCCACTTGTGGATCGATCTCTTCCAATCGATGTACAAATTGTCCACGCGAGAGACATCCGTTACACTTGACGAATAATCTGTTTCATTTGCGATGAAATTACCTTCTTGAGGTCGTTGTGTTTCGCTTTCATGTGAAAACCGTCAGCCCGTCTTACCAACACTTCATCATCATCAACAACAATTCATAGCTATTTTTCTAGCAACTTGGGACCTGCTGACCAAACATTTCCAGTCGAATCGAATTTCGAATCGATTCGCGGGTAAAGTCCAAAGGTCCGAATTATAATTGAATCTCGAATCGAATCAGTGGGCACCAGTTTAAAGTTTATTTAGTGCAGTGGTGGTCAACAATTTTGATACCGTGGTCACTGGTCATGGAACCGCTGATTTTTTTGTTACCTGTCAGAAGCAACGACAGCAATTCACTGAAAATTGCTTATGGTATTGAAATTCATTAAAAATTATAACCAGTATCATTCGTCATGTGAGCTGGACTTGTTTTGTTCACATTGGCAAGTAATAACTCAAGTTACAAACGAATTGATATGCAAGTTGACCAATGACTTGATCTTTTACTTCATTTTATACAAAATAGGCGTAACAATTATAACAGTCTCATGGTACAGACGTACCACAGTGGACCTAACCCAATTATCAATGTTTCCAAATAGGCCTGATGATGGAAAGACCTTTGCATTTAGCAAATAATTTCAATCATACTGAGCGAATATATTAGCAACAAATGGATATTTAAAGCGGTTCCCTGCATTTCTGTCCGCCATTTTTACTTCACGCTGCATACAAATCTATAAGACTATGTACAGAGCTACTTGAGAGCGTTTTGGCATTTGTTGCAAGTAAATTACACAAAAGAGTTATCGACAGGTCGAGTTTTTAACTTGGATTACTTGAATCAGCGTATTTCAGTCTGTTATTAAAATTTGTAAGATATTGGAACAATTGCGGCCTTACGATCTTGCCTCGTTCCCAACACAGTCGAAGATTAGCTCAAAGGCATCCGATTAGCCCTAGCCTATATACCCAAGAGACGCATGTCTTTTTCGTTCCAGATTTTATACATCAGCAATCTGTCATTATTGCTAATGCACGAGAATGACAAATGAGGCTATATTTCAGGTAATTTGTTCACTGTGCGTTCCTAATTAATTATGCAGATTTCTTATAATATTAGGTCAGCAATGAGATACCTACAGCATTAATGGAAATTGGAAATTTGAGTAACGACCAGCTTGAAAGACTAGCTTTTTGTTGACATTGTTTCTTCTGAATTGCAGACTTGAATAATTGGCGATGTGCAGATGAGGCTTTTTGCGAGTGACATCATAGCCATTGAAGTGGAATATCACGAACTGATTGGCACAGCTTTTATGCATGAGGCCAGCATGATCTAGCGTCAGTGCCTTCATTTTCCATGAACCAAATGCACAGCATGGTCTTTGTTTATCTAACGGCTGAACCTTTTGTGAGTCCATGTTCATGCCACAGACATTTCATATGTTAACGTCGTCATTGTCGTTACTATTATTATTATTATTATTATTATTTATTTTTATTTTTATTATTATTATTTATTATTATTGCTATTATTATTATGATTATTATTATGATTATTATTTATTATTATTATTACTATTATTATTATTATGATTATTATTTATTATTATTACTATTATTTATTATTATTATTACTATTATTATTATTATGATTATTATTATTGCTATTATTATTATTATTATTATTATTATGATTATTTATTATTATTATTATTATGATTATTATTAGTGTTATTTTTATGATTATTATGATTATTATTATTATTATTTATTATTTATTAATTATTATTTTTATTATGATTATTATTATTGCTATTATTATTATGATTCTTTTTATGCCCTGAGGTACTTCATTCCCCCAGGGACTTAGAGATCATTAATGTAGAGATTTTATTGTCCGGAGGGTCAGGCCTCGTCTTCTGTGGTCAACGGAAAGGTGCCCATGAAAGCAACTAGGTTGTAGCGTTGGATGCAAACAGCGATGCGCTGAAAAAGAAAGGTCGTCTCACGTCTGTCGCCACTTATAAGAGAAATCCGGCTACCGATTTCGCTGATAAAATCCAACGCCGAGGGGTTGAAACGGCTCATTGCCTCAAGAGCGAGCGGTTGGAAATCATACGAGGCAGGTAGTCCACCGTATTTTAGAGTTTTGCGGTCTGCCGCCTGAATTGACGCAGGTCCCTTCTTCCCAGTCTGGGTTATGTACAGGCAGCACAGGTATGACCAATTGTAGCATCCCATGCCAGGTACTTTCCCCTCGACCAAGGGATGAGCGTTGCCCAGTCGGGCCTCTTCCCATCAGATCTAAATAGGGCGACCGGTTCCTTGGTGCTCGGTATCTGAGCCCTGAGAAGAGACCGCCAAACGATGTCATTGATAACGTTGTGGCACAAAGAGCGTCCCTGGGCCCTACTACACATGGAGCCATGGTGGCCCTCCGGGCCCACCGCCTCTCCACAGTGGCATCTGTGAGGGCCACAAAGTTCCAGGCCCAACTTCAGGTCTACCGCCACCCGGACCGCCTCGTTGTCAAGGACAAGGCCGCATGTAGCAATGGGCAGCGCGGTCCTAGTGTAGCTGGACAGTGGGCATATTGATGGGGACGACGCCTCTGGCATGAAGATTTCGCATGTATGTGGATTAAGTTGAAGACCCATCCGTGCTCCCAATTCGGCCACTACCGACACATCCCCCCGGACCACGGCCTCAGCGGATCCGCCCAAAGTCAAGTCATCCAAGAAGCCAATTTTTAGCTCTGAATCGAGTGACTGCAGCACCGGCTGAAGGGGCAAGCCGAAAAGAAGTGGACCCAGTGGGTCCCCTTGCTGAGGGTCCATCTGCGATGATAGGATCAGATGGCCGAACTTTAGGAGTGTGGAGGCCGAACATGCCTGGAAGACAAACGGGTAAATCTCAAGCATGATGTCTCGTCGAAGGGAGTTGAAGGCGTTGGTGAAGTTCAGCTTCACCAGCACTTGATTGGGTCCCATAGCGTCGACGAAGCGTCGAGTGGCATGCACGCTGCCTCGCAACCGACCGGCACTCCTATTCCCAGTTGAAGAGGTGCAAAATGAGATGTTAGCTTCATCGTTGCGCATTTGTTGGCGCATTTGGCCGCCAATCTTCGCCATACGTAGCCCACACCAATAGGCCTGAGTCCCCCCCCCCGAGTCTTTATTCAGGGCGATCATGCAGCCGCCAAAAAAATTGGTCTAACTTCGGGGGGGGGGCAGCCACCACGGAGCAGCAAGTTTGTAAAATCTGCAATAGCCTCGACAAGAGGCTGCGCCGCCCCACCGAATCCAACCAGGTCCTTCAAGTGGTCCGGTCTAAATCCGTCCGGGCCACCATCCGATCCCGTCGGAAATGTGCGGATCGCCTCCAGTACATCCTCAGTCGTCGCCTGCCTCGCTCCGACCGAAGCTGGGTCTGGAAGACTCTCGAGGGCCTCCGGAAAGGGATCCTTAGGATGTTTTCTTGCAGTAGTTGGAGATTATCTTCGTTTACAAGAGCCGGTTGCCCACCTCGCACAAAATGCGCACCGCCGCCCTTATATTGCCGTCCTCTAGTTTGGAGTTAATGGCAGCCAGCAGCATTTCACTTTTGCTCCGGCGACTAGTCCGATATCCCGCGTGACCCAATTCCTCTCTGAGTGATTCAGGGTCCGACAACCATTTTTCGGTCCGGTTCTTAATCACAGTTGTCATGTTGCGACGTCTACCCGCCCTTGATGGTTGAACGAGGATCGAGGGGGCGAATTCAAGCAAGGTCAACCAAGTTTTTGTGGATTGTGGTCTTCTGCATATGTTGAGGAGAGTCGAGGGACTCTGGGTGTGAAATATCGGCAGCGCGGCCCACAGCAGCAGTCATCACAGGCGAGATGGGTAACGTCGACGAAACCGCAACGGGTGTATTCATCCGGTGCCCCTCGCCCCGCCGTCGACTCCTCCATCCGTGTCGGACGGCGCCGCTCCGCTCGCTAAGCGCTCCAGCGTGGGACAATTGGACCCCGGGCTGGGGCTATCCCTAGGGCCGTGAAGGTGAACCAGCGCCCCTCTTGAGTGCAGCTGTCTTGCCGACAAGCAGTGGCTGCAAATGCCTCTGGGATTTAGTTTTCTCTCGGGCTGAGACATCCGTGACATCCGTCTTATGATTATTATTATTATTTATTATTATTATTATTTATTATTATTATTATTATTATTACATTTATTTTTGCTTTTGTTATTAGGATTATTATTATTTATTATTATTATTATTCATTATTGTTATTATTATGAAATTTATTATTGTTATCATTATTATGATTATTATTATGATTATTTATTATTATTATTTATTATTATTATTGCTATCATTATTATTATTATTATTATTATTATTATTATTATGATTATTATTATTGCTATTATTATTATTATTATTATTATAATTATTATTATTATTATTATTATTATCGGGCTGAACAAAAGAGCCCCTGATATAATAATATCATTATTATTATTATTATTATATTATTATAATGATATTATTATATCAGGGGCTCTTTTGTTCAGCCCGATAATAATAATAATAATAATAATAATAATAATAATTATTATTATTATTATATTATGCTGTTATCGCCCATGTGGGCAAGCTAAGTGAGTGGTGGAAATGTCCCGAAGAGGCAGGCGGCGTTCCCACGCTGAAGAACAACCGAGATACGTTGGATCGTGGGTTGCAGCACTAGTTCGACTACCCAACTCTGAGATGAACTGCAGTCCTTCACTGCTCCAAGCGCCGCCGGATTCCAAGGAGAGGGCTACGAAGTCGTGGGTGTTGGTTATGGTGGAATACTTGGCCTTCTTCGTCTTACCTGCGCGTTCGGCTGCTTCGCCAGCTCTGATAGATGTGACGGCAAGATGTGACTTGGCGTAGGTGTCGGGCACTGTCACATCCCATGCCAGACATCGACCACGTGTCCAAGGAATGAGCGTGACGCCGTCCGGTCGCTTTCCATCTTCTCTTAGCAAGCCGAGAGGTTCCTTTTGCGATGGAATCTTCGCTCTGCCAAGAGCTCTCCAGATGACATCGTTCAACATGCTATGTCGTTGATGTTTTCCGCTGCCTCTTCTACAAATTAGTCCATGGAACTCTTTTGCGTCGACGCTCTCTTGACATTGGTGACACAAATGTGGCTCGCAGAGCGTCGTTCCTAGCCTCAACCCGGCTGCCATTCATACGTCCTCGTTTGAGAGGCGCAGGCCTAGGGCCGTCACAGAGGGCGCTAGCATCCAGTCTTCAGAATGAGGTGCTCGTGAGGCCAGCAGGCGAGCACGGTCACATGGATTGTTATTGGACGCCAGCAGACCTTTCCATGCCTTGTCTGTGAATCGGAGGTCCCATTCTTTCTGGCGATAACTTGCTGCTCCTGTTGGTGGTTCTGCATCTGTCAGGGTCTTCCAAGCGTTGAGTGCTGAACTCGCAAGTTCATATGGTTCCTCAGCAGACTCTGTTGGTAGGATGCATGCCTGGAGTTCGCTTGTACTAGCAGCAGAAGCCAGAAAGACAGAAAGTGCCAGCGTAGATGCACAACGAACTCCCAGACCACTATCTCTCACCGGCAAAGAAGCCTGGAGCCAACGGTCATTCTCAAGGTCCACATTTAAAATGGTTGTCAGTCCTTCTCTCAGCAGTTGATTAAACCGAGCCAAGCCCTGGCAATCAGCGCAGACGGCTGTGCGCAGACTGTACAAGAGCTTCGGTACACTTAGACTGTTTCTCAGCAGAACCAGAGCGTCATGTGTATAAAGCAAGGACAATCTTCCGATTGCCCTCTCGAGGTCATTGGCCTTTGAATTAACGACCATGTTCACAGCTAGACCTAGAATCAGAGGTGCACCCAACAAGGTCATGTCCTCGAGGGCTATGCTCGTGAACTCTTGAAACGCAGGGTCATTGTTCGGCATCTGGGTGTTGTGACACGCGATTTCGCATTTGCTGCGGTTCAATAGCAATTCCTCGATTAATTGAACGTCGTCAGCCACTGTTTCCTTTTTACCTCCCAATGTCAGGTCATCCAGATTTCCGATACGCAGATCCGATCGAAGCTTCATCAGAATCGGTTGCAGCACAAGACAGAATTCCAGAAGTCCCAAAGGATCGCCTTGCTGCGTTCCTTCTTCAGATCGAATTGTGTTTGAATCATAGCGCAACAGTGGACGGCTTGAATAGGCAGCGTGAGCAAAGTGATAGAGTTCTGGGATCTCTCTAGCAACTGCCTCTAGAAGACAATCTCTGCGCAGAGTGTTAAAGGCATTGACGAAGTCGAGCTTCACTAGGACGCTGTCTTCAGGCATTGTGGTTATCCAACGACGTGTCGCAGCGCCTCCTGGAATGCCTACCCGAAGCTGAATGGGGGCGAGCAGTTGAGACAGCCTTGTTACCGCATGCGAATTAGCGCACTTTGCCGCCAGACGACGCCATGTGTAGCCCACGGCGATCGGTCTTATGCCTCCGTCCTTCTTGCTCAGGGCTAAAAGGTTTGCCCCATAGATGACCTCATTTTCACCTCTTTGGATAGACTTCCCTTTAGGAGCAGATTGACAAGGTCAGATAGATGTTGCCCGATGTTGTCATCTACTCCATAGGCTATCAGATCCTTTTAAGTGTTGTAGAGTTATGCCATCTGGACCACCAGCCGAACCCGCAAGGAAAGAGGAGATTGCCATAGCGACATCTTCTTTAGAAACTTGAAGCGGGATGAAGCGATCCGAACTGTCTGGATCACACGGTGTTCTCCTGTCCACTGGCGCAGGCGGGTGCTTTTTCATAAGCGCGGCCAGAGTTTCCGGTGTGTCCAACGCCGGCTTATCCTCGCTGCAGATGAGACGGATGGCTGCTTTGAAATTGCCTTCCTCCAGCTTGCTTGCAACTGTTGAGGCTAAATACCTGGCGTGGTCACATTTAGCGGACTTGAGCTTACGACTTGACGTCGATGGCAATTCATCGTTAGTCGACTGGTCTGGCCCCTGCGATCCCCATTCAGTAATGCGGGACAAAATCAAAAATCAAAAACCGACGGTTTCTATAGCGATTGGAACAAAAGTGTATTTCTTCCCTAGCTCAGAATATTTTGTGTGTTTCCTTGTGGCTGCTATCTCCGCCGCTCCTCCAGCTGTGGAAGCTGTCTCGGGGATATAAGAAGCGGCCACTGTGTCCACCACAGTCGCGTCCCAAAGTAAGGCCCGCCCCCCACTCCACGGTATCAGGGTCTGCCCGTCCGGTCTCTTTCCATCTAATCTGGAAAGACCTGACGGTTCCTTGACCGCTGGAATACCGGCTCTGTTGAGGCTGCGATGGATAAGGTCGTTGATATTACAGTGTCTTGCTTGACGGCCAAAACCCAATGAACAGGACTGGCCATGTGCGCCTCTGGCTGAGACGAAGGCGCCGCATGCGCAGGTGTGCGGCTCGCAGATGGCCACCCCTAATCGTAGGCCGACCGCCACCCTCACGGTATCGTCCTCCAGTCTGAGATCGCGAGAAACGAGCGGGATAGCGTATAGCCAGTCCGAGGCGTGCGGTGACTGCAAGGCCCTTAGTCTCGCCTGGTCGTAGGGATCCTGTAGCTTTTCTTCTAGTGTAGACAGAACCGCGTTTAACAGCGGTCTGTCAAAGTGGGTTTGTTTATGGCCTGGCGTCGTCGGGGCAGAAGCTTCGGTGAGTTGAAGCCAGGTAGACATCGCCGAGTCGCATGCTGAGTCCGATTTCACCGCTACTGATTCTAAGATGAGGGACTGGATTTGGAGAGTGCCCGCGGCTGAAGCCAAAAAGGCGGGAAGTGCCAGCGAGGACGCCCTCCTAATTCCCAGTCCTCCCATCCTGATCGGGAGAGTGGCCTGACCCCATTGGTCGTCGGTCATCGAAATGTTGAAGATTCGCTCGATCCCTCCTCGCAGCAGATCGTCGTAAGCCCATAGACGCGGGTGGTCGTGGCAAGGGGTGCATCTCAATAAATGCATGAGTTTAGGCGAGCCGATCGAATGCCTAAGGATCAGTAGAGCATCTTGTCTAGTGATTAGTTGCAACCTGTTGAGGGCAATTCGGAGGTCGGCCACACAGGTGTCGATGGCTGAAAGCAGGGCATCCGTCGGGGAGAGCGGAGCCCTTAGGAGCACGGCCGATGATGCATTGACTCGGGCGAACTGTCCTAGGAAGCCTTGACTAACGTCGTTGATATGGGCGTCGGAAGATATGAGTTCGCATTTTTTGCGGTTGAGCGCGAGGCCAAGTTGCAGACATCCCTCTTCGATCGAGTTAACATCCGCCTCCACCACCTTAGGATCTCCGCCCAAGGTGAGGTCGTCGAGGTATCCAAAGGCCAATGGTGAAAGCAGGTGATTTAGGATCGGCTGTAACGGTAGGCAGAAAAGGAGAGGTCCCAAGGGATCGCCCTGTTGCGAACCCTCTTGCGATTGTATCGTGAATCTCCCGAATTTCAGAGATGTCGCCTCGGCGTAGGCAAGATGGCATTATGCGGATAAATCAGGAATGAGTTCGTCCACTGATGCGAGCATAAAATCTCGGTGCAAGCTATTGAAAGCGTTCGAGATATTATTATTATTATTTATTATTATTATTATTATTATTACCATTATTATTTATGATGATGATGCAGAAGTTAATTGGCGTTTGGTCAGTTCAGATGCGCATGCGCTGACAGCTGTATATGTTCTTTGTTAATTGTCGTCGAAGTTGTAAGGTGAACCTCTGAGCTTCCAACGTGTTTTCCTTGTGGACCGTTTGCTTGAATGGCCCAACTGTCGGTACCTTTATTTATATAGTGCCATTATGTAATATCTACGCATTATTAGCCTTGAAAGGGCGCTATATAAAAGTGTAGGCCTAATTAATGTTTTTTCAGAGTTTCAGACACTGTGACTGCATCAGAAGTGAATGAGATCTGTTCTTAATAGTATCTGGTTAAATCGCCTGGCACTATCACGCCATTATAAAACTTTCACACAATCACAGACCACAATCATTTCAGAATTTTGTGTATGGGCGAATGACCATACTATCGTGTCTCTTTGACAAATTTCGTAGCATAGCGTGGTACATCCAGTCTGGAAATCTCCAAGTTGCCGATAAAATTATAGCTTGAAGTTGAGTGTAGGCCTGCGTTAACCACATTTTCAAGGATAATGTCGCCATTAAACCATATCTGCATCAATTTCCAGAAGGATATATATTGACTGTCATCATGAATATGCATTTTATAATTTATATGTCATATTGACTCCATTGTCCTGTTGCTATTATTCATGCCTGAAATTTATAGTTTCATGCTGATTACTTAGCTTCATTGTTAAATCTGACCGCGTGAATTAAAAAATTTGGGCGCAACAAAATTCTTTTGAAGATGAACTGCCAATGTCACGTGTCATCAACTTGTTGAGCAATTCAAAAGCTCTTGGGTCTTATCCAACCCAAACCAACACATGCCTACCATATTTATGGTACTTTGAATATAACTCAACCTAAGCTGTCGTTTGGCTTCTAACCTCGTCAAGAAACACAGGCACAAAAATAATTCATTAGCCTTTATGCTTAGCACACGAACATAATTGCCTGTTGGCGACATCAAAGTCGTGATGATCCTGAAAAGGAGGCTACGTAATTCTGGTTGCTGTGACTTCTTGCAAAAGACGTTATTTTGCTGCTACACAGATATGATACACCAACCATGTTGTTAAATTAATCACCACGTCCACACAAGCGTATAGGCCTAGGCCTGCTATATCGGATGTATATCGAGCGAACGGTCGACTTCAACAGAAAGAGACACGAAACAGACATATACGAACAGAAGTGTCAAGGTAGCTCTGCCAGTGTGGCTCTGCTAAAGTGGCTTTGCCAATGTAGCTCAGGCAATGTAGCTCTACCAATATAGCTCTGCTAATGTGGCTCTACAAATGTAGCTCTGCCAATGTAGCTCTGCAAATATAGCTCTACCAATATAGCACTGCCAATGTTGTAGCATGTAGTCAGCATGTTACATGTTGCCTTAAATTAATTAGGCTATAGTTGTGATTCGTAACTATAAAGAGTCGTACAATGCATGCATACACGCCCAAATATACGCACCCACCCACGCACATACATTGGAACATAAAATTATCATCGGCTTCTGTGAATAAGATTCTGTTGTCTGATCACCGACTTATTATCCAAACATTATCGTCTATCCAACCAATCTACTAAGCCATTTCTATAAAAATTATGATTGGATGTCGAGGACCGCTTACAGCGATCGTGCATGTTTGCATATATATATATAAATATATATATATATATATATATAAATTTATAATATGCCCTTTTGTATGGCATTCCCCATGCCACTCTAATAAAGACACATGCCTCTCTGCCTTTCGCGAACGTTCCCTAGTGGGTTGCCATCTGAAGCGAGTCGCCCCTCTTCTTTCATATCGAAGTCTTGTTTTCCTCTTCCTCTTCTTCCTTCTCTTCATCGTCCTCCTCCTCGTGCTCTTTCTTCTCACACTCTTCGTCTTTATTGTCTTCTGCATACTTTTCCCAATTTTCCCTCTTCCCCTCCCTCGTACTATAGCCATTTGCCTTTCTCCTTCTGCTGCGAGGGACCGACGGACGATGCCAGTGGCGATGCCTGAGCTCTCGCTGGCATCTGGTGCAGCAGCTGCGGCTCTGGTGACAGACCCATCAGTCACGAGGATCAACTTATTTACTCCAGTAATCGTCGCTAATCATAGTGGTCTTCTTAGGCGATGGATGGATGGATTGATGGATGGATGGGTACATGAGTGAGTTAGTGAGTGGATGGATGGATGAGTGACTGAGTGAATGAGTCAGTGAGTGGATGGATGGAAGTACGGACGAATAAATGAGCACATAGAGGGATGGATTGTTTGACGGATGAATATGTTTCGGATGGGTGGGTAGATGGATTGATGGATTGATTGATTGATTGATGGGTGGGTGGGTAGATGAATGAATGGATGAATGAATGGATGGATGGATGGATGGATGGATGGATGAATAGTTGCGCAACGGAGTCATGCAGATACTCTCAGGGCGACCCAAGCACGACCAATGCCTGCAGCTTCATTCTGACTTAGTCTTTTGTTATGCAGTAGGCAGTGGTTCGGTCGAGCGACGACTCTACACCGATGCATCGATCTACCTGTCTACCGCTGCCACTTCAGTCATCCATCGTCAATTGCAGCTAGCCATGATCCGATGCATGGTGTGATCTCAAATCGGTTCCAGGCGGATAACGCTTGTAGCTCCTCTTCATTTTGCCACAAGACGGACCCTACGATTTTAACAACATCGTGTGTTGACGACAGACGCGGCGATATCGTTTGACAGATGGGGAACACCCAATGAGAGGGGTAGAAACTGTTGGGGGGGGGGGGACAAACGTATGATATGTCCCCTCTCTGTAAAAGGTGGGGTACTTGACCCTCTCGACACCTCGGGATCGCCGCCTCTGGTTGACGATAATCATGGAAGTTAGTTATATAATTGATCTCCAAAAAGCCGCTATGGAAGTCTGCATATTATACGTTATCTGAACAGACGTATTTAAGGCAAGACATGATTTTGAAGAATCAAGCGAGCGGCATCCAAACAACGGGACTATTTCTAAAGAGAGCTTTCCGTCTTCGCCAACGGAATAAAACACTTTTATATCGCAGCTGTTTCGCCCTGTCCCTATGTTTCGCCCTGACCCTATTTTCTGCCACACGGACCGGATGAGCGCCAGTAAAGCGGCGTCAATTTGGTCGCCGCGCAACCGCTGTATTGGCCGCCGGTCTATGTATATTTAAACCTATTAGTAACAATGGCTTCGGAGACGCGCGACTAGAGAGTAGTGCGGACGCTGAGCGCCAGGCCTCGCTGCTAGGAGGGAGGCCTCACCGCCAGGAGGGAGGCTTTCGTGCGGCGGCGGTCGAAGACCTTCCGTCATTCGGTCGCTGGTCCGCAGGCAGGCCACGGAGCGTCGCAAGGACGTCAATGAATCGAACAAGTGGAATGAGCACCGACGTAGCAGCAGTCACACGCTGTCACTTGACTGAGACGCATGAGGTGTAGAGGAGCAGGAGTAGGAGTAGGAGGGGAATGGCTGAGAGGAAGTAGGACGAGACAGGAGGAGAGTTCGAGGCTCCTATCTTAGAGCGAATCATCGCAGGCGACAGTTCCTCGAATGCGCTGTTTGTCACAACGATCATTCGCAGTCGTCATTCTCGACCCCGTTACAACGGAATGCACTCTGCCTGAAACACCGAGATAGCGCAGCACCGCCGTGGATGATGTCAAACCAAATATTAGGATGTTGCTGCTGGAACTTTCTTGTTGGGGTTGTTGGTACCATGTTATGTCGCTACACTCGGCAGGAAAGCATTGACTGAACTTTTAAATACAGACCTAGGCCAATGGACCGATACGGATCGATTAGTGTAAGACTAAATCGGTGAATGCGCACACCGAGCATGCCCAGGGCATAACCGTAGCTAAGACTAATTTCCTGGAGTTCGTCAAGCTCTTCTTGAACAGGAGTGCTACTAGATGTGTCTGGTTCATCATGCTCCACGTATTTGAAAAGAGTTTTGTTCGCATTTCCGCCGTCGTCATGTGTTCTTTGAGCTTGTTTGTTTCGTTGGAGAAAGGTAAGACTTTCTTAAAAGTCTAAGTCTAAGTTAAGACTCTCTTAAAAGTCTAAGTCTAAGTTAAGACTCTCTTTAAAGTCTAAGTCTAAGTTAAGACTCTCTTAAAAGTCTAAGTCTAAGTTAAGACTATCTTAAAAGTCTAAGTCTAAGTTAAGACTCTCTTAAAAGTCTAAGTCTAAGTTAAGACTCTCTTAAAAGTCTAAGTCTAAGTTAAGTCTTTCTTAAAAGCGGTCACGATTGAGTTATCGATTTCGATATGCTTGTGGAATGATCTATAAAGAGAGCGTGCGCTCCTTGTATTGCGATATAATGTATTATATTTACTTGGATTTAACCTGTATAATCATTTTACAAATGTAGCTTGAGTTGATGAGTGGAACAACCGTAATAAGTGGAACAAGCACGGACCATTGCTGTCTATTCCCCTTAGCCATATTCTCAAGTCTGTGTTGTTGTTGGTATTATTGTAATCGTAATTGTAACTCCGAATTTATAAAGCGGAACTCTAAACTTCTAAGCGTAACTCTAAACATCTAAAACCGAGCGGTGTATACCAGCTTATTCGCAGGCGCTGCGTCGACTCAAAGGAATTCTCCATCTGTTAAACTATTGTTGAACAATGTAGCTTTGTTCAGTTCATGGCATTTCGTGTGATTATGATTCCTGCTTCGTAGTCTTTGGATAGCAAAAGACTGACATAGAAGATATCTTTCTTTTGCAGCGTTTAAGGATTCGGTTGAGTGCGCTGAATGCCAAGATAAGCCTACTATAAGTACAACAGGTTGTATGAATGTAGAATGCAGTCATCATTGCTGTTCTTCAGTGGCTGGCCTCATAACAACGCATTATCTGATAGATATCATACCTAATGCAGCTACAAATAATAATAATAATAATAAAATAATAATAAAATAATAATAACAATAGCTTAGATAATAATAATATTAATAATAAAATAATAATAATAATAATAACGAAGATGATGTTGATGACGATGATGATGATGATAATAATAATAATTATTATAATTTTTATTATTATTATAATTATTATAATAATGATGATGATAATAGTTGAATAATTATAATCATAATAACAATAACATTAATAGTACTAACAATAATAATAATAATAATCATTACTATTATTCATAATCATTACAATGATTACGAATCGACATTAAACAATGAGCGCATCACCGTGAATAGGACGGCACCACCGCCCAACCAACCAAACAATAATGGAATGATTGCTTAGATAGGAGATTAAATTCGGCGCCAACTAATGAGCTGGGTAAATATGATAGGTCATAATATCATCTTTCGCGTTCAATGCGAGTGCATGCGTGTGCGATGAATGTGACTCCGTCGGGATAAGTGGAAGCAGAAACTCTGTCTCAGGAGCATCGATGGTCTAACGGCCCCCGATCAACTCCTCCTAAATTGGTCCCACGTATTGACGTTGTTTACTCAGATCTCATTCCAGAATATGACCATTTCAAAAATCCATCGCTTTCTAGCATCAACCATTCTCAGTGACATTTTCTGCGGAATTTACATAATACAAAGTTTGCTCAGTGAGTTAATGACATTGACCTCTTGTCATTTTGCCTTTTTCATCCGTAAAGTTCATAATGCGTAAATATCCTTGTATTTATTGCTAAAATGTATACAGGAAGCGAAGTTCTTGAGACATGATAACGGCTTTCGACATAATTCCTCGTCTTGTTACCATTAATTATTGGCAACAATGCTAATGTTGTTATGTCTTGACTGATTTGGTATAGCATACCTAATATATAATACCACCTGGATCTTATGCCGTGTCTACGTGTGCAAGCTAAGTCATCCCAACCTTCGCTTGTGGCCGTAATCAATTGAATTTTTATTTGAGTTTGAACACAATTTTAATGTTTTAAAAACCCAATAAAATTCGAGCGAAATGTTCATCAAACGCTGCAGCCTGCATGTCTGGTCGTTTTAGTAATGTTACTGGGATTCGATAATTAACGGCGCCCTGCGCTTGGTTTTGAGTGGCACTTAAGAAATTTGGAGTTCAGCAAGGAGTAGTTCATATTTGTAGACCCGTCAACCGTTTGATCTATCTACTAGACTGATAATCAATTGAGAATTATGAGCCCTGATTGATCAGTTCAAATGTTGTCCGCCCTAGTTCTATTGTTTCTCAGAGGAGTTGCATTAATAAGACGCATTCCTAGGATTCCATATTACAGTTAAAGTGAACTGCGAATCAGTGTTGCACACCACAACTTTTGAATCATCAGTACATGCAACTTTGCAGCTAATTTACTTACGTGGTACATTGAATGGCAATAGAGGAAGTTCAGCTTGTGTTTAAAAGAATAACAAGTCACATAATGAGCGATTGGTGCTCCAATAGCTGCGTAAAGACTCCACTATCGGTTTACGACACACGCGTAAAACCGGATGAAGGTAGTCCCATTCACGACGACTTCTGACAGTGATAAACGATAAGACTATTCAGAATTGCATCTGGGGTTTAAATCCGAGAGTCTCGCGTTAACATTCACTTGCTTTGATCTTTTGATGCACACAAGATTGTTTAGCAATTGAATTACGTTTGCGTCAATTTAAAAGATCCCTGAAGCTGCAGACATAATTTATCGAAGGACTTGCATAGTACTAGTTGCTCAAGTGAACGCGAGATTCAGAATTGCACTTTGGCTTTTCATGCATTTGACAATTCAACGAAGGTCTAAAAATGCTACATTGAACTCATGTTTATGCAATAAAACTATTATCTGGCTATCGTTTTATAAACAACGTTTCTAAGTATTGTGATCTGTTTCCAGTTAAGAGACACCCTATAATTACTTCGTCCCACGAATGCACTTTATCCCGCTTCCACGCGGGTGCTAAGGTCTTAATTAAAGGCTTCTGTTGCCACTTTCAAGACGGGTTAATTTTCAGGAAACCGTATTACTTCTGCAATTAATTTCGTCACACCTTTTGTACCCGTTGCTGACTGAGCAACTTGAGGCGGCACCCTGGATTCACGATCTTGGCCATCCAAAACTGGTGATGCACTACTGGCTCTTCGAGAGTCGTAGACTCCGTGGCGTATATTCTAGGCCAGTGACTTCTGTAGCGCCGTAATCATAGCGCACAGAGAATCAATCGATGATCGATTCTAGTGAAAATGATGAAATCTAGTCATTGTCCTTGGGAATTGGCAATCCAGCGTTTCTAAAACAGTTTCATGAATTAAGCACCTATTCGTTGCCAACCTAACCCTAGAGACCGTCCTGGCCTTTAGAGAAGGCCAATGAGACGACTGTCTAGAGCCTCGTGTCATATACTAGACCCGAAGCCCTGGACTAGATGAATAAAACAGTGTGATGAGGTTAAGCCCAGAAGTACTACAATTTCCTGAAAATCACCCAGTTGGTGAAGAAAGTAGTGATCAAGACCTTCATATGAATATAATAATAATAATATTGTGAGACCGACGTGTATGGCCATTCTAGACCACACTGTCTTATTCCTGGTTCCACAGACTTGTAATTATTCAACTCGGTCGTCTACCTGCCTTTCTTTGGCTATTCCGCGGACTAGGGCTGTTCTTGTTTGTCGTGCCTTTTTGGTGGCTCGGCCTAGGTTCAGGAACTCCCTCTCTGTGTCTGTTCGTTTTGCTCAGTCTCTTTCTTTGTTTCGATCTAGACTCAATGCCTCCCTTTTCAGTTGGCATAGGCTGTCTCTCTGTCTTGTCGGACTGACCTCTTGGAATTGACTGGACTACGCACGGAGTTGATAAGTCATCGATTGATGCACTCAGCATTAGATACAGCCGCAATAAACGTGCTGATTAATAATAATTATTATAATTATTCTTAATATTTTAGTCTCTGCGGGATCATGTATACCTCGCGGCAAAAAATAATGATAGTAACAACAGCAATTAAAAAATAATAATGATTAATAGTGGTCATTATTATTATCATTATTATT